>VSWD01000007.1:62466926-63666926 GCA_033119305.1 Pinctada imbricata
ATTAAATTAAGATCTTTATTTGCTCTTTCACATGATACTTTCCATTTTATCATATGATGCGGTACTTTGTTGTAACGTCACTGGATTGGCTTGGGGGTAAGAATAATAATAATAATAATAATAATAATAATAATAAGAACTAGATGGCTACTGTTGCAAGCAACAGACGGATTCCTCCTTTCTTAGACCTTCTTCGGAACTGAAGTGTTAAAATCCGAATAAAGAAGATAGAAAAAGGAATAGTTGCTTAAGTACCTTATTCACTTCAGCAAATGGGTCAAAAGAGGTTATGTCTAATTTGGGACTCTTATTTATTGATCAACAAAATAGAAGAAAAAAAATTACGTACCTTTCATCTTTATGAAAGCTTTAAACTCCATGCTCTATGGATATCAAATCCTTTACAATTACTTTCTCAAAACAGAATTACACAATGATTTTGCAATGAGATAATTTCTATTAATAGAAAATGACAACAACATGAAAGTACAGATTTGTAATGCTACTAAGAAAAAAAAAGAGACAGAGAACAAGAATAAAAGAGTTATCTTTCTTATACTATGTTATGTTCAAATAAGAAGGACTACTTGTGTGAAGAATAAATAGTATAGCACAAAAAGTTTAAATTCTGCAAGAGTAAATGAAAGTTAAGACCTTGAGAATGATTATTTGGCCTTTAAGCAATGTCATGGATGAAAGCTAAGTATTGTGATTATTCTCATCACGATTGATCTTAATCTGAGCTAAGCTCAATATCTAATCAACCAAAGTCAGTTGTGACCTTGAAATCAAACAAATGACCTTGGGTCAAGGTCATGATGAAAGAGTTTGATGCAAGGAATATTTGTGTAAAGTTTAAACTGTCAAGGTCAAACAGTCTTTGTTTTATAGACTAAAGTTTGTTCTGACCTTGAAAATCAGAATTTGACCTTGGGTCAAGGTCAAGATGAAAGAGCTGGGCTAAAGCATGATATGTATCAAGAATGAACTCTGAAGGTCAAATAGTCTTTGTTTTGTAGGGAAAAGTTGCTGTGACCTTGAGAATGAGAATTTGACCTTGGGTCAAGGTCAAAGTGAAAGAGCATGACTGAACAATTATTTGTATGAAGTTTAAACTCTGAAGGTCGTATAGTCTTTGTTCTATAGGGAAAATTTTGTTGTGACCTTGAGAATCAGAATTTGACCTTGGGTCAAGGTCAAGATGAAAGAGCTTGGTTTAGTGATGTTATGTATGAAGTTTGAACTTTGAATGTCTAATAGTCTCTGTTCTATAGGCAAATGTTTGTTGTGACCTTGAGAATCAGAATTTGACCTTGGGTCAAGGTCAAGGTGAAAGAGCTTGGTGTAATGATATTATGTATGAAGTTTGAACTCAGCAGGTCTAAAAGTCTTTGTTCTATAGGCAAAAGTTTGTTGTGACCTTGAGAATCAAAATTTGACCTTGGGTGAAGGTCATTGTGAAAGAGCTTGGTTTAACGATATTATGTATGAAGTTTGAACTCTGAAGGTCAAATAGTCTTTGTTCTACAGGCAAAAGTTTGTTGTGACCTTGAGAATCAAAATTTGACCTTGAAAGTAGGTCAACATTAAATGACTACCTATAAGTAACCTAGTATCCAAGTTTCAAGTCAAAATCTCAAAAACTGTACAAATTGGCACTGTGCCAATTTAAAGTTCCATTTTCAACTCGGAATAGCGCGAAAACCGTAAACATTTTATCGAGCATGTAAGCGTACAAAAGTTTACAAATTTCCCAAAGAACATTTTAAAACAAATTTTGTTCAAATCGTACGGTTAGATAAGGAGTTATGAGAGTTTAAAGATTTGAACTTTGATAACCTCTAGCGGGGGCATATGTGAACTTTTCGACGACAAAATTTTTTTACCTCAAGATCTTTATATGCTCTTTCACATGACCCTTTTGGTTTTATCATAAGAAGTGATACTTTTTTGTACAGTGACCGGAACGATCTGGGGGTAAGAATAATAATAATAATAATAACTAGATGGCTACTGTTGCAAGCAACAGACGGATTCCTCCTTTATTAGACCTTCCTCGGAACTGAAATGTTAAAATCCGAATAAAGAAGATGGAAAAAAGAATAGTTGCTTTAGTACCATATTAACTTCAGCAAATGAGTCAAAAGAGCTTATGTCTAATTTGGGACTCTTATTTATTTATCAACAAAATAGAAGAAAAAAATAATAAATACCTTTCATGTTTACGAAAGCTTTAAACTCCATGCACAATCAATATCTAATCCTTTACAATAACTTTCTCAAATAAGAATTGCACAATGATTTTGCAATGAGATAATTCCTATTAATAGAAAATGACAACAAAATGAAACTACTGATATGTAATGCTACTAAGAATAAATTAGAAAGAAACAGAGAACAAGAATAAAAGAGTTATCTATCTTACTATGTAAAGTTTAATTAAAAAGTACTACTTGTGTGAAGCATAAATAGTTCAGGGCAAAATCCTGTGAATTCTACAAGAGTCAATGTTTGTTATGACCTTGAAAAAGTTAATTTGACCTTTAACCAAGGTCATGGATAAAAGATAAGCATTTGAATTTATTCTCATCAAGAGTCCTCTTAATCTAATCAAAGCTCAATATTTTATCAACAAAAGTCTGTTGTGACCTTGAAATCGAACAAATGACCTTGGGTCAAGGTCAAGGTGAAAGGACTTGATGCAAGGAATATTTGCGCCAAGTTTGAACTCTCAAGGTCAAATGGTCTTTGTTCTATAGGCAAAAGTTTGTTGTGACCTTGAGAATCAAAATTTGACCTTGGGCGAAGGTCAAGGTGAAAGGGCTTGGATCAATGATTGTATTTATGAAGTTTGAACTGTCAAGGTCAAATAGTCTTTGTTCTATAGGCAAAAGTTTGTTGTGACCTTGAGAATCATAATGTGACCTTGAAACTAGGTCATCATCAATGACTACCTATAAGTAGCCTACCATCCAAGTTTCAACTCAAAATCTCAAAAACTGTAGAAACTGGCACTGTGCCAATTTAAAGTTCCATTTTCAACTCGGAATAGCGCGAAAACCGTAAATATTTTATCGAGCATGTAAGCGTATAAAAGTTTGCAAATTTCCCAAAGAACATTTTAAAACAAATTTCGTTCAAATCGTACGGTCACTTTAGGAGTTATAAGTGTTTAAAGATTTGACCTTTGATGACCTCTAGCGGGGGCATACGTGAACTTTTCGACGACAAAATTTTTTTACCTCTAGATCTTTATATGCTCTTTCACATGATACTTCTTGTTTTATCATAAGAAGTGGCACTTATTTGTAGAGTCACTGGAACGATCTGGGGGTAAGAATAATAATAATAAGAATAATAATAAGAATAAAGAAAAGACAATACAATAACAGAAAGGATTCCGACGGAAAAGTCGGAATCCTTAATAAGAATAATAATAAGAATAAAGAAAAGACAATACAAAAACAGAAAGGATTCCGACGGAATAGTCGGAATCCTTAACTAGATGGCTACTGTTGCAAGCAACAGACGGATTCCTCCTTTATTAGACCTTCCTCGGAACTGAAGTGTTGAAATCCGAATAAAGATGATGAAAAAAGAATAGTTGCTTTAGTACCTTATTCACTTCAGCAAATGAGTCAAAAGAGCTTAAGTCTAACTTGGGACTCTTATCTATTTATCGACAAAAAAGAAGAAAAAGACGATAAATACCTTTCAACTTTAGGAAGGCTTTAAACTCCTATATCTATTCTATCCATTTTGAATCCTTTTAAATTACTATCCCAAAAAGAATTGCACAATGAATTAGCAATGAGAAAATTTCTATAAATAGAGAATGACAACAGCATGAAAGTACAGACAAGTAATGCTACTAAGATAAAAAAGGAAACAGAGAACAAAAATAAAAGAGTTATCTATCTTACTATGTAAAGTTCAAATAAGAAGTACTACTTCTGTGAAGAATAAATATTTAAGAACAAAATCCTATCAATCCTACAAGAGTAAATGTTTGTTATGACCTTGAAAAAGTTTATTTGACCTTGAACCAAGGTCATGGATGAAAGATAAGCATTTTAGTTAATTCTCATCAAGATTTCTTTTTATCTATTCAAAGCTCAATATTTTATCAACAAAAGTCTGTTGTGACATTGAAATCGAACAAATGACCTTCGGTCAAGGTCATGGTGAAAGGACTTGATGCAAGGAATATTTGCGTCAAGTTTTAACTCTCAATGTCAAATGGTCTTTGTTCTATAAAAAAAATTTTGTTGTGACCTTGAGAATGAGAATTTGACCTTGGGTCAAGGTCAAGGTGAAAGGGCTTGTATCAATGATTGTATTTGTGAAGTTTGAACTGTCAAGGTCAAATAGTCTTTGTTCTTTAGGTAAAAGTTTGTTGTGACCTTGAGAATCATAATTTGACCTTGAAACTAGGTCATCATCAATGACTACCTATAAGTAGCCTACCATCCAAGTTTCAACTCAAAATCTCAAAAACTGTAGAAGTTGGCACTGTGCCAATTTAAAGTTCCATTTTCAACTCAAAATAGCGCGGAAACCGTAAATATTTTATCGAGCATGTAAGCGTATAAAAGTTTGCAAATTTCCCAAAGATCAATATAAAACAAATTTCGTACAAATCGTACGGTTAGTTTAGGAGTTATAAGTGTTTAAAGATTTGACCTTTGATGACCTCTAGCGGGGGCATACGTGAACTTTTCGACGACAAAATTTTTTTACCTCTAGATCTTTATATGCTCTTTCACATGATACTTTTCGTTTTATCATAAGAAGTGGCACTTTTTTGTACAGTGACTGGAACGATCTGGGGGTAAGAATAATAATAATAAGAATAATAATAAGAACTAGATGGCTACTGTTGCAAGCAACAGACGGATTCCTCCTTTATTAGACCTTCCTCGGAACTGAAGTGCTAAAATCCGAATAAAGAAGATGGAAAAAAGAATAGTTGCTTTAGTACCATATTAACTTCAGCAAATGAGTCAAAAGAGCTTATGTCTAATTTGGGACTCTTGTTTATTTATCAACAAAATAGAAGAAAAAATAATAAATACCTTTCATGTTTACGAAAGCTTTAAACTCCATGCACAATCAATATCTAATCCTTTACAATGACTTTCTCAAAAAAGAATTGCACAATGAATTTGCAATGAGATAATTTCTATTAATAGAAAATGACAACAACATGAAACTACTAATATGTAATGCTACTAAGAATAAAAAAGAAAGAAACAGAAAACAAGAATAAAAGAGTTATCCATCTTACTATGTAAAGTTCAAATAAGAAGTACTACTTGTGTGAAGAATAAATAGTTAAGGACAAAATTCTGTGTATTCTACAAGAGTAAATGTTTGTTATGACATTGAAAAAGTTAATTTGACCTTTAACAAAGGTCATGGATGAAAGATAAGCATTTGAATTTATTCTCATCATGAGTCCTCTTAATCTAATCAAAGCTCAATATTTTATCGACAAAAGTATCTTGTGACCTTGAAATCGAACAAATGACCTTGGGTCAAGGTCAAGGTGAAAGGACTTGATGCAAGGAATATTTGCGCCAAGTTTGAACTCTCAAGGTCAAATGGTCTTTGTTCTATAGGCAAAAGTTTGTTGTGACCTTGAGAATCAAAATTTGACCTTGGGCCAAGGTCAAGGTGAAAGGGCTTGGATCAATGATTGTATTTATGAAGTTTGAACTGTCAAGGTCAAATAGTCTTTGTTCTATAGGCAAAAGTTTGTTGTGACCTTGAGAATCATAATGTGACCTTGAAACTAGGTCATCATCAATGACTACCTATAAGTAGCCTACCATCCAAGTTTCAACTCAAAATCTCAAAAACTGTAGAAATTGGCACTGTGCCAATTTAAAGTTCCATTTTCAACTCGGAGTAGCGCGAAAACCGTAAATATTTTATCGAGCATGTAAGCGTATAAAAGTTTGCAAATTTCCCAAAGAACATTTTAAAACATATTTCGTTCAGATCGCACGGTTAGTTTAGGAGTTATAAGTGTTTAAAGATTTGACCTTTGATGACCTCTAGCGGGGGCATACGTGAACTTTTCGACGACAAAATTTTTTTACCTCTAGATCTTTATATGCTCTTTCACATGATACTTCTTGTTTTATCATAAGAAGTGGCACTTTTTTGTACAGTCACTGGAACGATCTGGGGGTAAGAATAATAATAATAAGAATAATAATAAGAACTAGATGGCTACTGTTGCAAGCAACAGACGGATTCCTCCTTTATTAGACCTTCCTCGGAACTGAAGTGTTAAAATCCGAATAAAGAAAATGAAAAAAGAATAGTTGCTTTAGTACTTTATTCACTTCAGCAAATGAGTCAAAAGAGCTTATGTCTAACTTGGGACTCTTATCTATTTATTGACAAAAAAGAAGAAAAAGATGATAAATACCTTTCATGTTTTCGAAAGATTTTAACTCCATGCTCTATGGATATCAAATCCTTTACAATTACTTTGTCAAAACATAATTGCACAATGATTTTACAATGAGATAATTTCTATTAATAGAAAATGACAACAACATGAAAGGACAGATCTGTAATGCTACTAAGAAAAAAAAAGCAATAGAACAGAGAACAAGAATAAAAGAGTTATCTTTCTTATACTATGTTAAGTTCAAATAAGAAGGACTTCTTGTGTGAAGAATAAATAGTATAGGACAAAAAGTGTAAATTCTACAAGAGTAAATGATTATTTAGACCTTGAGAATGATTATTTGGCCTTTAAGCAATGTCATGAATGAAAGCTAAGTACTGTGATTATTCTCATCACGATTGATCTTAATCTGAGCAAAGCTCAATATCTAATCAACCAAAGTCAGTTGTGACCTTGAAATCAAACTAATGACCGTTGGTCAAGGTCATGATGAAAGAGTTTGATGCAAGGAATATTTGTGTAAAGTTTGAAATCTCAAGGTCAAACAGTCTTTGTTTTATAGACTTAAGTTTGTTGTGACCTTGAAAATCAGAATTTGACCTTGGGTCAAGGTCAAGGTGAAAGAGCTGGGCCCAAGCATGATATGTATAAAGTATGAACTCTGAAGGTCAAATAGTCTTTGTTTTGTAGGGAAAAGTTGCTGTGACCTTGAGAATGAGAATTTGACCTTGGGTCAAGGTCAAAGTGAAAAAGCATGACTGAACAATTATTTGTATGAAGTTTAAACTCTGAAGGTCAAATAGTCTTTGTTCTATAGGCAAAAGTCTGTTGTGACCTTGAAAATCTGAATTTGACCTTGACTCAAGGTCAAGGTGAAAGAGCTTGGTTTAATGATATTATGTATGAAGTTTGAACTTTGAATGTCTAATAGTCTTTGTTCTATAGGCAAAAGTTTGTTGTGACCTTGAGAATCAGAATTTGACCTTGGGCCAAGGTCAAGTTGAAAGAGCTTGGTTTAATGATATTATGTATGAAGTTTGAACTCTGCAGGTCTAATAGTCTTTGTTCTATAGGCAACAGTTTGTTGTGACCTTGAGAATCAAAATTTGACCTTGGGTCAAGGTCAGTGTGAAAGAGCTTGGTTTATCGATAGTATGTATGAAGTTTGAACTGTGAAGGTCAAATAGTCTTTGTTCTACAGGTAAAAGTTTGTTGTGACCTTGAAAATGAAAATTTGACCTTGAAAGTAGGTCAACATTAAATGACTACCTATAAATAACCTAGTTTTTAAGTTTCAACTCAAAATCTCAAAAACTGTAGAAATTGGCACTGTGCCAATTTAAAGTTCCATTTTCAACTCGTAATAGCGCGAAAACCGTAAATATTTTATCGAGCATGTAAGCGTATAAAAGTTTACAAATTTCCCAAAGAACATTTTAAAACAAATTTCGTTCAAATCGTACGGTTAGTTTAGGAGTTATAAGAGTTTAAAGATTTGAACTTTGATGACCTCTAGCGGGGGCATATGTGAACTTTTCGACGACAAATTTTTTTTACCTCAAGATCTTGATATGCTCTTTCACATGATCCTTTTCGTTTTATCATAAGAAGGTGTACTTTTTTGTACAGTGACTGGAACGATCTGGGGGTAAGAATAATAATAATAATAATAATAAGAATAATAATAAGAATAAAGAAAAGACAATACAATAACAGAAAGGATTCCGACGGTATAGTCGGAATCCTTAATAAAGAAAAGACAATACAATAACAGAAAGGATTCCGACGGAATAGTCGGAATCCTTAATAATAAGAATAAAGAAAAGACAATACAATAACAGAAAGGATTCCGACGGAAATCGGAATCCTTAATAAATGGAAGGATGGAGGTTCCTGTGGACATAGCAGACGGATTCCTCTCATTTTCATCTTGTTAAGAACAGAAATGAAAATTGAAAAAATGCGAAAATGACTGGCCGCAGCTGGACTCGAACCAGGTACCCTCACCAAGGTAGGCCCCATCGTATCTTGTACATGTAATGTCAGATCACATGGTTGAATTGACCAATGAAATTTGTAACACATCCTGGGTCATGCATATTAATTATGTGAGGGATTTTCCAATGAATCATGACCATATAGCAAGTGTTTTCAAACTGGTACATGTATTCGATATTTCTTGATTCTGTTAGAAAACATTTTGAACTAATACATACTCGTATAAATTTTGAAATGAAAACAATGTTGAAGTACTGTACTTTATGTTTGCTTACGAATGAAAAAAATTGAGGGGAAAAAATGGCCGAGGCCGGTATCGAACCCCGGACCCTCCGATTCCAAGTCTGACGCTCTACCGCTGAGCTATTACAGAACTGACAAAGATTTGCATCAAAAGTCTTTAGAAGGATGAAATCTTGCGACTATGATATGACTCAACATGTCGAGCATGTTCCGAATGATAAATCTTTATCGATCGATTCTATTTACAGGTTTGTATTCAGGAGTAAACAACACAGAATTTCATAAAATGTATTTTTTTTTTTATTTGACTTTCATTGACCATGTATGTAGAGAATAAAATCATGAATCAATAAAATGTGTTTGCTTATTTTGCAAGGGCGGATCTAGACAGGGTAGGTGAAAACAGGTATGTACACGTATGTAACATGTAAGTCGGAGGGGGAGGGGGCAAAAACTTATCAACCTCCCCCTTTCGAAGGACTAGCCTATGTCATTGGATAAACAAACCGTCAAAGATCTTGTACAGTTATTTCAAAGATTGACGAATTCAAAAAGAAACAGACAAACAAACGAGAGAAAAAAATGCCCAAGGGGGGCACATTGCTCCGTCAAAGGTCTTGTACAGTTGTTTCAAATATTAAGGAATTTAATAAGAAAAGACAAACAAACAAACAAACAAGAAAAAACAAAAACAAAAAAACATGAGGCCGAAGGGAGCCAGATTGCTTAGTCAAAAGTCTTGTACAGTTGTTTCAAAGATTGTCGAATCAAAAAAGAAAAAAACAAGCAAACAAACAAACAAGCAAAACAAATGAAAATAATAATAATAAAAAAAAAAAAAAAAAAAACAAGAGGCCCAAGGGGGCCACTTTGCTCCGTCAAAGGTCTTGTACAGTTGTTTCAAAGATTGACGAATTAAAAAGACAAGACAAACAAAAAAAAAAACAAAAACAAAAACAAAAACAAAAACAAAAAAAAACAAAAAACAAAAAAACAAAAAAAAAAAAAAAAAAACAAGAAGCCCAAGGGGGCCACATTGCTCCGTCAAAGGTCTTGTACAGTTGTTTCATAGATTGACGAATGAAAAAAAGAGGCCTAAGGTGGCCATATATACACGTTGAAGTCAATGGCAGTGAAATAAATATGCGCAATATGAAATGTGTTTTTCTTCTGAATAAAAAGCTATGAATAGGACTGACTTGTTGCATGAACGATCGATAATTCTTGTAATGCTGAATCAGCCATTTGTATTTCTCCGTCTGTATATCAAAAATAAAAACCACTAACATTCAGGAACTCCAATGGCTATGTGGATAGGGCGTTGGACTGCTGGCCCAAGGGTACCGGGTTCGATCTCCAGTCTAAACGTTTTTTTTTTCGCCGATCGTCTGCGTTTCTGTCTAGTACTCTCTCTATCTGTTCGTATGTCTGTTCGTTCTTCTATTGTTGTCAGTCTATCTAACACTGTCTATCTTACACTGTCAGTCTGTCTGTCTGGTCCATGCTGCAAATTTACCAGTTAATTTAAATGATGCTATTCAATTTTAAGACATTTTTAAAACATTTAATTAGAAAATGACAACAGCATAAAAGTACAGACAAGTCATGGTACAAAGAGAAATAGAAATAAAAGATTTATCTTTCTTAGATCATGTAAAGTTCATATAAGAAGGACCTCGTTTGTGAAGTATAAGTAGTGTAGGACAAACACTGTGTATTTAACAAGTAAATGTTGTTATGACATTGAGAATGAAATTTTCACCTTGAACCAAGGTCAAGGAAAAAAGATGAGTATAGAATATCATTTTCTTCAAAATATATATGAAATTGAATAAAGCTCAATATTTTATCAACAAAAGACTGTTATGACCTTGAAATCGAACGAATGACCTTTGGTCAAGGTCAATGTGACATGACTTACTGCAAGGAATATTTGTACCCAGTTTGCACTCTCAAGGTCAAACAGTCTTTGTTTTATAGGCAAAAATGTTGTTGTGACCTTGAGAATGAGAATTTGACCTTGGATCAAGGTCAAGGTGAAAGAGCTTGGCTTAACAATAATATGTATGAAGTTTGAACTCTGAAGGTCAAATAGTCTTTGTTCTATAAGCAAAAGTTTCATGTGACCTTGAGAATAAAAATTTGACCTTGAAAAGAAGGTCAACATTAAATGACTACCTATAAGTGACCTAACATCCAAGTTTCAATTCAAAGTCTCAAAAATTGTAGAAATTGGCACCTTGCCAATTTAAGGTTCCATTTTCAACTTGAAATAGCTTGAAAACTGTAAATATTTTATGGAGCATGTAAGCGTATAAAAGTTTGCAAATTTCTCAAAGAACAATATAAAACAAATTTTGTTCAAATCGTACGGTTAGTAAAGGAGTTATAAGAGTTTAAAGATTTGACCGCTGATAACCTCTAGCGGGGGCATATGTGAACTTTTCGACAAGAAAAAAATATTGAATTAAGATCTTTATTTGCTCTTTCACATGATACTTTCCATTTTATCATATGATGCGGTACTTTGTTGTAACGTCACTGGATTGGCTTGGGGGTAAGAATAATAATAATAATAATAATAATAATAATAAGAATAATAAGAATAAAGAAAAGACAATACAATAACAGAAAGGATTCCGACGGAAATCGGAATCCTTAATAATAAGAATAAAGAAAAGACAATACAATAACAGAAAGGATTCCGACGGAAAAGTCGGAATCCTTAAATAAAGAAAAGACAATACAATAACAGAAAGGATTCCGACGGAAATCGGAATCCTTAATAAATGGAAGGATGGAGGTTCCTGTGGACATAGCAGACGGATTCCTCTCATTTTCATCTTGTTAAGAACAGAAATGAAAATTGAAAAAATGCGAAAATGACTGGCCGCAGCTGGACTCGAACCAGGTACCTTCACCAAGGTAGGCTCCATCGTATCTTGTACATGTAATGTCAGGTCACATGGTTGAATTGACCAATGAAATTTGTAACACATCCTGGGTCATGCATATTAATTATGTGAGGGATTTTCCAATGAATCATGACGATATAGCAAGTGTTTTCAAACTGGTACATGTATTCGATATTTCTTGATTCTGTTAGAAAACATTTTGAACTAAAACATACTCGTATACATTTTGAAATGAAAACAATGTTGAAGCACTGTACTTTATGTTTGTTTACGAATGAAAAAAATTGAGGGGAAAAAAATGGCCGAGGCCGGTATCGAACCCCGGACCCTCCGATTCGAAGTCTGACGCTCTACCGCTAAGCTATTGCAGAACTGACAAAAGTTTGCATCAAAAGTCTTTAGAAGGATGAAATCTTGCGACTATGATATGACTCAACATGTCGAGCATGTTCCGAATGATAAATCTTTATCGATCGATTCTATTTACAGGTTTGTATTCAGGAGTAAACAACACAGAATTTGATAAAATGTATTTTTTTTATTTGACTTTCATTGACCATGTATGTAGAGAATAAAATTATGAATCAATAAAATGTGTTTGCTTATTTTGCAAGGGCGGATCTAGACAGGGTAGGTGAAAACAGGTATGTACACGTAGGTAACATGTAAGTCGGAGGGGGGGGCGGCAAAAACTTATCAACCTCCCCCTTTCGAAGGACTAGCCTATGTCATTGGATAAACAAACCGTCAAAGATCTTGTACAGTTATTTCAAAGATTGACGAATTCAAAAAGAAACAGACAAACACACGAGAAAAAAAAATGCCTTAGGGGGCCACATTGCTCCGTCAAAGGTCTTGTACAGTTGTTTCAAATATTAAGGAATTAAATAAGAAAAAGACAAACAAACAAACAAAACAAATGAAAAAAAAAAAACCAAAAAAACCAAAAAACAACAAGAGGCCCAAGGGAGCCATATTGCTCAGTCAAAAGTCTTGTACAGTTGTTTCAAAGATTGTCGAATCAAAAAAGAAAAAAAAACAAGCAAACAAACAAGCAAAACAAATGAAAATAAAAAAAAACAAAACAAAACAAAACAAACAAGAGGCCCAAGGGGGCCACATTGCTCCGTCAAAGGTCTTGTACAGTTGTTTCAAAGATGGACGAATGAAAAAAAAGAGGCCTAAGGTGGCCATATATACACGCTGAAGTCAATGACAGTGAAATAAATATGCGCAATGTGAAATGTGTTTTTCTTCTGAATAAAAAAGCTATGAATAGGACTGACTTGATGCATGAACGATCGATAATTCTTGTAATGCTGAATCAGCCATTTGTATTTCTCCGTCTGTATATCAAAAATAAAAACCACTAACATTCAGGAACTCCAATGGCTATGTGGATAGGGCGTTGGACTGCTGGCCCAAGGGTACCGGGTTCGATCCCCAGTCTGGACGTTTTTTTTTTTCGCCGATCGTCTGCGTTTCTGTCTAGTACTCTCTCTATCTGTTCGTATGTCTGTTCGTTCTTCTATCGTTGTCAGTCTATCTAACACTGTCTATCTTACACTGTCAGTCTGTCTGTCTGGTCCATGCTGCAAATTTACCAGTTAATTTAAATGATGCTATTCAATTTTAAGACATTTTTAAAACATTTAAGTAGAAAATGACAACAGCATGAAAGTACAGACAAGTCATGGTACGAAGAGAAATAGAAATAAAAGATTTATCTTTCTTAGATCATGTAAAGTTCATATAAGAAGGACCTCGTTTGTGAAGTATAAGTAGTGTCGGACAAACACTGTGTATTTAACAAGTAAATGTTGTTATGACATTGAGAATGAAATTTTCACCTTGAACCAAGGTCAAGGAAAAAAGATGAGTATAGAATATCATTTTCTTCAAAATATATATGAAATTGAATAAAGCTCAATATTTTATCAACAAAAGACTGTTATGACCTTGAAATCGAACGAATGACCTTTTGTCAAGGTCAATGTGACAGGACTTACTGCAAGGAATATTTGTACCCAGTTTGCACTCTCAAGGTCAAACAGTCTTTGTTTTATAGGCAAAAATGTTGTTGTGACCTTAAGAATGAGAATTTGACCTTGGATCAAGGTCAAGGTGAAAGAGCTTGGCTTAACAATTATATGTATGAAGTTTGAACTCTGAAGGTCAAATAGTCTTTGTTCTATAAGCAAAAGTTTCATGTGACCTTGAGAATAAAAATTTGACCTTGAAAAGAAGGTCAACATTAAATGACTACCTATAAGTGACCTAACATCCAAGTTTCAATTCAAAGTCTCAAAAATTGTAGAAATTGGCACCTTGCCAATTTAAGGTTGCTTTTTCAACTTGAAATAGCTTGAAAACTGTAAATATTTTATGGAGCATGTAAGCGTATAAAAGTTTGCAAATTTCTCAAAGAACAATATAAAACAAATTTTGTTCAAATCGTACGGTTAGTAAAGGAGTTATAAGAGTTTAAAGATTTGACCTTTGATGACCTCTAGCGGGGGCATATGTGAACTTTTCGACAAGAAAAAAATATTAAATTAAAATCTTTATTTGCTCTTTCACATAAGACTTTCCATTTTATCATATGATGCGGTACTTTGTTGTAACGTCACTGGATTGGCTTGGGGGTAAGAATAATAATAATAATAATAATAATAAGAATAATAAGAATAAAGAAAAGACAATACAATAACAGAAAGGATTCCGACGGAAATCGGAATCCTTAATAAAGAAAAGACAATACAATAACAGAAAGGATTCCGACGGAATAGTCGGAATCCTTAATAATAATAAGAATAAAGAAAAGACAATACAATAACAGAAAGGATTCCGACGGAAGTCGGAATCCTTAATAATAAGAATAAAGAAAAGACAATAGAATAACAGAAAGGATTCCGACGGAAGTCGGAATCCTTAAATAGTAAAAGGGCGCCCCTTCAACTTTGTAGAGGCAAACTGTTGTAAAATGATTTACATTGCGGCATCCACGAAAACAAGACAGTGTTTCTTTGTCCGGATGATTGTTGGTGTGGCTTTTGCATTACTCTTTTTAAAAGTTGACCGTTCAATACAAATTGAATGTTATATGTTTGACCTTAGATATGTGACCTTTATCTTAGAGGTGACCTTATCATCACTGATCGAGTGGTGTTTTTTTTAAAGTCCCAACATGCTAAGAATTCAAAATGTCTTGTCAGGAGAAAGAAGTGCACAAGTGAAGTGTCGCTTTTAGATTTAAAGTCATGACCAACGAGAAAATGTTGGACAGACAAACGTAATCAAACAGGGTAGTTTGCCTCCCGACCTTCCTTAACAGTTTTGGATTCGTATTCTAGATTGACCGACGAAAAAAAGAAAAGACTTCGACTGCAACTGTGATTCCCTTCAGATTTGCCAGTAGTGGAAATAAATGCCCTACCTAAGGCTTCGTGTACTACTTTTTTTTCTTGGTCAGACTAATCGATTGTTGATCATTTCCTTACTGTTAAGTATTTGGGTCACTATTTGAAAAAAAAAACCGTGCTAATATTCATTTTTATTTAAGGAAATATATTCGACGCAAAACGAGATTTCATTGGGCTTCTTCGATCAGGAAAGCGACCAAGATATCAAAATTTGATCTTGACGATACGGTTTATCATATGAGAATGACAGAGCTCAGACTTAATTCTTTTTATATAAGATACGTACTGAAAGGAATTTTACAAGTACAAGGTGTTCCAGAGTGTATGATACTATTCCATCATTTAATTACTCTGTAAGGAAGACAGACACGGAACGAAGTGTTATATATTCTTCAAATTAAGAGTCCTGTAAGTTTTATTGTGTAAAGTTTTATAAATATTTCTACACAATAAAACAAAGCAAATTATGACCAAGAGATAAATTTGAGGATTTTCTGCTTGATGTTCGTAAATGACTTTATTCACGTCATAGAATGATATCAGTCGAGAATATGTTTAATGAAATAGGCATATTGTTATCATCCCTCTCTAACATGCCTATTCTGATTTATGTTTTTCATTAATTCTAGATGTCAAGTTATTCAACATTTTTGCGTGGTTTTCCGTTATATATTGAACTGATCATCATTGAGCCAATTATATAACATTTTCACGATGTTACGATTTCAGCATCATTTGACAGACTAATATCTTAAAACAGAGAATGTTATAAGAAGTTCAACTTAACTACATCATTCAAATCTTATCTTATTATCTTCACTCGATGACGAAATGATATCCTTACTCCTGTATAAATAGAAATCAAGCCTCTCTGCCTCCTCTTATTCACATGCGACCTCCCTTTTTATGAAAATACACAGAAAACCTTATTTGGATCATAACGTCATAATACTAGTATTCGTCGGTTTTAAATATACGAGGGCTGATTGATGTTTTGAGCCTCGGTTTTCTGGGATGCAGAAGGTTTATCTCCAAGAAGGACAAACAATCAATGGCATACTAGTATACAATGCTTCACGTCTGACACAGTTAAGGGAAAGCTCACCCGTTAAATGTGTGTTATTCCAACAGGACAATGCTCCTGTTCACAAGTCTGTCACTGCCATAACTGCCATCCATGATTGCGGCTTTAATTTGATTGAGCATCCGCCTTATTCACCTAATCTTGCTCCATCGGACTTTCATCTATTCCCAAAACTGAAAGCAGCTATTTCTGTTATATATTACCCACTTTCAGTCCGATGATGAAGTCATACTTGCAGTGGATGGCTTTCTGACCAGTCAAGCTGTTGTAAACAGGAATGATGTAAATTTATTTTGGTCTATTAAAAATTCAGGGGATGTGATTGACAAAATGAAATCTAGAAATTTTCAAGCCAATACGATTTCTTCATACGACTTTTCAAATATGTACACAACGCTTCCTCACGACAAAATAAATGATAAATTATACAAATTCATTGAATGGTGTCTATGGAGACCTCTGTGAATCCGGATAAGTAGGAGGATTGTGCGCATGTAATCCGGATAACTACACCATCTGCTAATAGCAGATGGTCGTTCAAAGTCGGAGCCGGGTACACATTGGTCTCCTTCCTTTTATGTGTTGTCTTTGATGTTTGATGTTTCTGTGCGTCTGTTTCGATTATTTTGTATCATGTTCTAGCGACCTTGTGCGGTGTGTAGTTTGGTCTGATGCCAATCTGTGTCAGTTTCTTGTGGGTTTGTTTCGCTGGGTGTCTGCAGGGTTGTCATGCTGGAGATCCTTCCCTTTTCTTTAATCGAGGGGGGGACTTATATTTGTACATCTGAATCAAAGGGTTTCTTTTCCGCTACAGAATACATATCATACAAATCATGGACATGTAGTGACCTGTGTATTGCCTTGTCCTTCCTCTTGGACAACATTTATGTAAGATTTGGTGAAAATCTCTACAAGTATGCTGTACTGATCCCTATGGGTACTAATTATGCGCCTCTTGTTACAGATTTATCTTTATACACGTATGAAAAGGAATTTATACAAAATCTTCAAACGCAAAGAAAACATGATGATGTGAAATGTTTCATTGGTTCTTCTAGGTACCTGGATGATATTCTTACTATCGACAACTCTGTTTTTGAAAAGTATAAAAATCCACAAGAATTGACTCTAAATAAGGCAAATGTTACAAAGACAGAAACACCATTTTTGGACCTAGATATCTAAATTTTTAATGGAGAGATTCATACAAGTATGTATGACAAAAGAGATGATTTTGGATTCAACATGGTAAATTTTTCCTGGCTTGACGGTGATGTTCCTAGATTACCGTCATACGGTATATATATTTCACAACTCATCCGGTATGCTAGAGCATGCACTGATGTTTTTGATTTTCATAGTAGAAATTTACAAATTACGAAGAAACTTTTATGTCGTTCTGGAAATTTTACAAAAATTATTGTCAACTTCTTTTGAAATTCGGACCCATGCAAGCAACAGAGTATATTACTTCGGGTATTTCACAACCTGCATTTTATGGTGACATAATTAGCAAAATAAGAAGGATCAAAGTTAGACAGCATAATCATCGAAAATGCGTCAGAATCATCAAACGCCTTTTATATCGTGGATATATTCCTAATGTCACCAGACGGACACCAGCATACTTGACCAATCTAAGTCTTGTACCAGCGCATTCTTTAAAAGACTTGCACTCTGACTGACTGTAACGACGGTACTCCATGACGGGCCCTGTCCAAACCTCTTTAGAGAAGACAGGGCCCCGACCACCTGTCCTCTCTGAATGTCAGTCGGACTCCTCGGGTGATAACATACATGAGCTCACTACAGCCTGCAGAGCACGGACTACATTACATACGCCCTTTTTTATATCCATTTACATATTCATCTGTGTTGCTTGGGCCCCTGCGTTTTGCGATCTTGTTTGTGTGTGGTCATCCGACAGTGAGGAGGTTGTTTTACACCACAATCGTACGTTCTTCGGGACCTCCGGGTAATCGAAATAGTGGGAGGGTTGTGCGCACGTAATCCAGGATAAGCACACCGTCTGCTACTTGCGTGGCAGATGGCCGTCTTAAGTCGGCACCGGTTGCCCATTAGTCTCGTTGGTTCATGTGTGGTCTTTTTTTTCATGTCTCTTTCTGTGGATGTCTGTTCTGTGTTATTGCATTGGGTGATTTAGAGTTTTGCTGTGGGTGCTGCAACCGAGAGTTGTTGGAAATCCCCTCCTTTCTGAAGATAAGGAGTTCGTTAAAAGTGGTATTGAGGCCCTTAAACGGCGATGGCAAAAGTGTATAGATACTGAAGGGATTTATGTTGAAAAATAATGCAAAATGTCTGATAAAATTCAAATCCTTCAATACGAGGCTAACAACATATCAATCAGCCCTCGTAAAAGTGTATTCATTTATCTTTTTTTTCGATGGTGATATCAAATGTATCTTAGAAAAGTTGTGGGAGTTTCATGACTCTGAATGGTATCAATATTATGGAACACGAATTCCCACAACTGGTTTTACGACGTGTGTAACTCTCCTATGTGTGACTCTAATTTTCGACAGAGCAATGATCTGAAAGGCTATTCACTCACAAGGTACTAACATTTCCCCAAAACTTCTTATTAACATTACAAAGACGCAGAAACTAACGCAAAGTGTATACCATAGATAACCTTCAACTTTGTCAAGACAAGCTGGCAGTAAATGTTTGCAAATAAACTGTGGCAGAGCCGGGTGTGTCGGCAGGTATAGAATTCCCGGGTTCGAACCCCGGTCTGGGCACATCTTTTCCTACTCTACTACAAAACATACAAGAATTAAGTCTCAGAGCCGAGAAGGTAAGGCAAAATCATTAGATTTTCATTTGGAACAGTTGTAAACCCCGGAATAGCGTCTCCTATTTGCATACAACACCTGTCGCAACAGTCCGTAAAATAATATTATTTGCAACATCCATGAATATTTGGTTAAATAACATGACGATATCAACGTTGTCCGGATGTCCGTTGGTGTGACTGCTACATGTACGCATTATGTAATTTACACACCAGACAGTTCAAAACAAGTCGCATATTTTAAAAATGTATGACCCTAAATATGTGACCTTGACATCGACGGTGGTAACATTTAATCATCCTATCGTGCCGTGACCCACCATACTTGAAAATCAAACTATCTTGTCAGGAGAACTGCTCGAGTGAAGTGCCACCTGTAATCTTGAGAACATGACTCATGTTAAAATTTAGGACAGACAAATATCTCCAATAAGGACAGCATATATGCCGATCTCCTTACTAGACTGTTTGAAAAAAGTTACATATATTTATATTCAACGCTAAATATATGACCTTGATCTTGACAGTGTTGACCTTAATATTCATTGTGTGTTGAGTCCTATCATGTTTGACCATCAAAATGTCTCATATGGAGAAAAACAAAAGTGACTTATTGATCTGAAGAGTCGATTTACTCAATAAGCCGACTTACAAAATATTTTAGTCGACATGTGAGATAAATAAGTCGACTTCTAAGATAAATTTGTCGACTTTTAAGATAATTAGTCCACTCTTAAGATAATTAAGTCGACTTTTAAGATAACTTAGTCGTCTTAAAACGGCTTATTAAGTCGACTTGTAAGATAATTAAGTCGACTTATAAGATAAATAAGTCGGCTTGTAAGATATTTAAGTCGACTTGTAAGATAATTTTATCTAAAAAGTGTGTGTAATACAGTAACACGACCTATGAGCTAGAGTCGACTTGTATATTCTTACATGTCGACTTGAAGATCTTACAAGTCGACTTAATCAATTCTAAGTCGACAATTATCTGACAAGTTGATGTAAGAAATATGCCGCCATAGTCTCCAGATGTTGTTGGTGTGTTCGCTTTGTGCTATTTACATGTATATAACTAGACTGCTTTCAAAGAGCCATTCTCTGTAAGCATGAAAATTCTAATGGAGGTTGAAATCACATGTCTCAGATTTTCATAATTTTTATCGTCATAGACAAGTTTGAACTCCTGACCATGAAAATAATATTTGTTTTGGAATTTCATCAGCCGTTGCCATAGTAACAAGGCATCTTGTTCTTGGTCAGAAATGGAGCTTGAAATAGTGTACAATTTGCCACTTTCAGGTATTATAAATACAGTAAATATCTGGAAATGGCGAAATTGTTTACATATCATGACAAACAATGTATCTAGATCTTTGATAAGAAATATACACTTTTGTTCAATTTTTGGGGGAAACCACATATTTCGGAAGATAAAGTTTCCATATTTTGACCTTTTACAGAAATTCAAAAATTCACGTATTTTGGTATTGCATAGAAAAAAATCCCAACATAGGAAAATGTGAAACTAAGGCACATGAAACAATGATCATTCATGGTCAGAATATAAAAAATCCAGGATTGTGTTTTTTGTTTAAAGAAAATAAATAAAGTTTGAAAATGGTTACCATAGCAACATCACAGTTTTTCGCGCTATTTCAATTTTGCCGCAAAATTCATTAATCATACATGACGAAACCAAGCAAACAAGTAATATACTAGATAGAAGAGTGCACTCTCTGAAACATTTTTATGCTTGAAATTTCAGTATTAAGTCATTGGTTGTTATGGAAACCAAACAATAAACATCTAAAAACCAGTATTTTAATCAATTTTTTTCGTAATTTTTAGAATTTCATGATGGTATGAATTACCTTCTATGGATATTTACTGAATATCTCTTCACCAGCTGAGCAATTTTGTATAACTTCAACACTTGTGATGTGTTTCATTGCAAAAAACTTTAAAAATTCTCCAACGGACCTTTGCAGTTCTACAACTAGAAGTACAAAACACGAAAATGAGATATTTCTCAATTTTATTCGTGAAGCTTAACACACTCTCTATTTCAATGACAAAGAAATAGTATGTTGTAAAAGAAGTCGGTATTTTGTTTGTGGTTGTCATGGTAACGGCAGTATATTTAGAAGCTAGAATAACATAATTTCAGCATTTTTCATCATATTTAGTGTTATTTGTTGTGATATAAATCAACTTTGAGAGATATTTATTTAGTATGTCTTAGCGAGCGAAGCAATTTTTTCAACATTTCCTCAAAATGATTCATTTCTTATTTATTTTTTATTGAGAGAAGACTTAAAAATGCTCCATAGCAATGGATCATTGCATCAATTGTCTACAAAAACTCAAAATTATAAGATATCTATAAAAAATAATTCTTAGAATCTGTCTACAAAATGTATTCAGCATTATACACAAAAATGGCATTCTTCTTTTGAAATTCAAAAAATAAAAAAAATTGTATTACAAAATAAGAAAGTATTTTGTCTACTGTTGCCATGGCAACGGTATGCCTGGAAGCTAGAATAACATAATATAAGGACTTTTTCATCATTTTTAGTGTTTCATGTTAATATAAATTGAGTTTTAGGGATATTTATGGAATATCTCTGAGCCAGCTGAGCAATTTCTTCAAATTTCTCTGAAATTCATTCATTTCTGACTTGTTTTCTTGAAAAAGCCTGATATTTTGTTTGAGCCCCTGGCACTCAAAGACTAAGAAAAAGGGTGAGACATGAGGTCATATTCTTGTATATCGCTCTATGTAATCTTGTGCTCGTTACTTCTATGACACTATTAATGATGGAGACTGACATAATACTTTTTGCAATATGATTGGTCTATAAATTTACACCTGGTATTTTGTAAAGCCCTTGACCCCCAGGGACTAAGAAAATGGGTGTGGTCATTTTCTCCTTTTTATCTATACTAGTACGTATGTAAATATCGTGCTCACAACTTCGCCGAAGCTATAAATGATGGAGACTATATTCTTTTTGCAATATGATGGTTCTGTACTATCTGAAGTTGTGAAACTGATTTTTGCTTGAGCCCCTGACCCCCAGATTCATATAAAATGGGTGTGGTCATTTTCTTCAATATATAAAGTCTATTCAATCTCGTACTCACAACTCCTCTGAAGCTATAAATGATGCAGAGTTAATTCGTTTTGCAATATGACTGATCTGTGGTCTGTGAACCTGATATTTTGTTTGATCCCCTAAATCCCAGGGACTTGGAAAATGGGTGTGGTCATTTTCTCTTATTTAACGCATTGTTAAATTGGATTTTCTGATTTTGATAAATTAAAAAATCCACTTCATTGCCAAAATGTGATAACATCTTATTGTAACAAACAATGCACTCTTTCAAAAACTTAAATAAGTGGGGTAAACGTTACCATGGCAACCATTTTTTAAAATATCGAATTTAAATATTCAAACCTTGTTATAATAATCATTATCATTCCATAAGAAATCACTCAATTAATATAATTGATTTAGATAAAAACTAGACAAAGTTTTTATTGTTAATACAGAAACAAGACCAATTTTCACAAAATTTCCTCATGTTGGAGACTTTTTAAGCGTTTAAAATAAAATATCGTATAAAGTTGGGCAGGAAAAAATCTATGTGACATTAAAGTAGGAGTCGTAACAGTTTTATAGCAAAATGTTCATTCAATTGTTTTAATTTAAAATGGCAAGGAAACAAGCAAGCCTATTTAAAGTTTGAAGCCAAATCTTATACTTATAGAAAAATACTTGTCATTGATTGCCATCTGAATAGTTCTAACTTTCAACTTTTCCTCAAATTTCTGAAACCTGGGTCCTGTAGCATCATATCCCAGCCATCTTGGTACGTCTTTCGGTATATTTAGGACATAACTTTCACAGATTATGGCCATATTTCATTGTTTAGATTGAGGATCACTGACGAGGGTTAAATAACCGAAACGTGCATGTCTGGTCCATGCTGTAAATTTATCTGCTCTAAAATGATGCTAATGAATTTGAAGACGTTATAATTTGTACCACTTGGTGAATGTCACTGCTGGTGGACCAAGAGTCCCAGAGGGCACATGTAGCCAAGTTCGATCAATTTCGCTTGATCGTTTCTTCAAACGCATTTGAAAATTTCTGTTTACAAACGTTTCTCAAATTTCTGAAACCTGGGTCCTGTAGCATCATATCCCAGCCATCTTGCTACGTCTTTCGGTATATTTAGGACATAATTTTCACAGATTTTGGCCATATTTCATTGTTAAGATTGATGATCACTGACGAGGGTTAAATACCCGAAACGTGCATGTCTGGTCCATGCTGTCAATTTATCTACTTTCAATGATGCTAATGCATTTGAAGACGTTAAACAACCGTTAGGATCTGTGACCTAGCATCTCCAGACCCCTTTACAAAATTGCTGGTGCTTACAAAGAATTGGTGTTATGATATGAGTGATTTGCTTTAAAAACTTTGTTGCCATGGAAACCTTCTGACAAAACTTTGATATCTCTCGCATCATACTATTGTTTTTTTATGCAAAAAAAGAATACAAATTGTGTAAAGATTATGAGACAAAACTGAGAAAACCATTGCATTTACTCTTTAATATTACCTCTATGTAAAGGTTGCTATGTTCAGTTGCTATGGAAAAATTCATACGGTTTTTCAATAAAACATTTCAGTGTAATGTTGCTTAGCTTGGAAATTATAATAAAATAAACTTCCCTGAAAATGAAAATTAAAAAAAAAAACCGATGAAAATCGCTAAAATAATGTTATCCTATCTTCTAGATATATAGTTGTCATGGCAATCACGAATTGTAAAATACTGACATCTATTTAAACACAATTTAGTTTTTTCTTTAGATAGAGAAAAGACCTGTGCTAAGCTTTATAAGCAAAACCAAAATATGTGAATTTTTGAGAAACATATATTTTGTTTTTTTTTCTGGCTGAAGTGATACAATGACCCGTTGCTATGGAGAATTTCTAAGGCCTTTTCAAGAAAATCAGACAGAAATGAATCAACTTCAGAGAAATAATAATAGATATCCCTTAAACTCAATTTATTTTGGCATGAAACACTAAAATTTTATGAAAAATTCTAATGTTATTCTAGCTTCCAGATATACCGTTGCCATGGCAACAGCAGACAAAATACTATCTTCTTTATAACACAATTTTTATTTTTAATTGATACAAAAGAGTTTTATGCTTAATAGACAAATTTTAAGAATTTTTGTTTTAGATATCTCATAATTTTCAGGGTTTTTTTCTAGATATATTGATGCAATGATCCGTTGCTAAGGAGCATATTTAAGGCTTCTCTCAAAAAAATAAATCAGAAATGAATCATTTTGAGTAAATGTTGAAAAAATTGCTTAGCTGGCTATCGTATACTAAATAAATATCTCTCAAAGTCAATTTATATCAACAAAACCAATAAATATGATGAAAAAATGCTTAAATTGTTATTCTGGCCTCTAAAGATACTGCCATTACCATGACAACCACAAACAAAATACCAACTTCATTTAAAACATACTATTTCTTTGTCATTGAAATAGAGAGTGTGTTAAGCTTCACTAATAAAATTGAGAAAACAATTGAGAAACATCTCATTTTCGTGTTTTGTTTTTCTAGTTGTAGAACTGCAAAGGTCCGTTAGAGAATTTTTTGAATTTTTTTTTTTTTTTTTTTTTGCAATGAAACACATCACAAGTGTTGAAGTTATACAAAATTGCTCAGCTGGTGAAGAGATATTCAGTAAATATCCATAGAAGGCAATTTATATCAACATGAAATCCTAAAAATTACGAAAAATTCCTTAAAATACTGGTTTTTAGATGCTTATTGTTTGGTTGCCATAGCAACCAATGACTTAATACTGACATTTCAAGCATTAAAATGTTTCAAAGATTTCTCTCATCTATCTAGTATAATAATTGCTTGGTTTCGTGTTGCATGATTAAAGATTCTTGCGGCAATATGGAAATAATTAAAAACTGTGATGTTGCTATGGTAACCATTTTCAAACTTTATTTATTTTCTTTAAACAAAAAACACAATCCTGGACTTTTTATAATCTGACCATGAATGATCATTGATTCATGTGCCTAAATTAGTTTCACATTTTTCCTATGTTGGGATTTTTTTCTATGCAATACCAAAATACATGAATTTATGAATTTCTGTAAAAGGTCAAAATATGGAAACTTTATCTTCTGAAATATGTGGTTTCCCCAAAAAATTAAACAAAAGTTTATATTTCTTATCAAAGATCTAGGTACATTGTTTATCATAATATATGAAAAATTTGCCAATTCCAGATTTTTGCTGTTTGAATAATACCTGATAGTGGCAAATTTAACACTATTTCAAGCTCCATTTCATGCCAAAAAAACAAGATGCCTGGTTACCATGGCAATGGGTGCTGAATTTCCAAAACAAATATCATTTTCATGGTCAGGGGGTGAGGAATGAAAATTATGAAAATCTTTGAAAAATGTTGCATATTCCATGTTTGATGCAATTATTTGACCTTAATAATAATCGAATATAAGTCCCATCATTACCCTAAAATTTGTTGGAAACACAATGTATATCAAGTTAGCTGCAACAATTTCTGTTGAAGTGCGACTACCAGACATATGGACATACAGAAGAAAAGACGGACGGACACTAGCTGAAGTGATCCATACATGTCCCTCTTGCCTTGCAAGTAACATAAAAGTTGGCTAGCAGTAGGATACAAGCATCTATAGATCTTGAATGAGATCCCAAAATACTGCTGCAGTGTACCCAAATGAACAACAACCATTGTATCTTGCTGTATCTTCTATGGTGGCATATTTCTGCCATCCACTTGTCAGATAATTATGTTGACTTATTCCTTAATAAGTCGACTTGTCAGATCTTTATGTCGACTAATAAGAAAAAATAAGTTGACTTACATTATCTTGGTATCTAGCTTATAAGTCGCATTATTGCCCACTTATGACTTACACTTGTCTGATAAATTATTTGACAATTCGACTTATCTGACAATTCAACTCATATATGCCACCATAATTTTCACTGTACAATAAATGGATTTTTTAATTGTTAAGCAGCATAGTATGAATCATTCCGCAATGAGAAATATGTGATATTTAAGCTGATGGCTGTGTGACCTTCACCTTTGTTGACCATGAGAGGTTAAAGGTTTCATAATCTTGTGATTATGATGCAGCAAAGCAATAGTACACAACTATGAAAAATACCAGTAGAAATAAGAAAAGTCCTTTAAAATAATAAATCAGAAAATAACATATTGATAAAACTCTAGATATGAATGCCATATTTATTCAAAATCAATGTAATATTACCCTCAACTGACACATAGAATGAATCTTCATAAATATATCATATGTCAATTGTTCTTGAAAATGACATGAAATTCATTAACATGGTTAAAAAGTAAGAGAATCTCAAATGAAATTCCATCTCATAATTGCTGTTAGATATAATGAAATCTAATTTAGCAAAAAGTATCATTTAAGACATTTTAGACAATTCACTTCATAAATTCAAGTTTTCAAATATAATTCCCTTAAAAATCTTTAAATAGTAATGAAAATTTGAAACATTTGATTAGTTGGACTGAGATAAACTGTTTGTTAATTTTTGATAGGTGTAAAAAGCAGAAAAGTTTGATAATGTTCCAGTCCCTAATATTTCATATATCATCTTATCTCTGGAGATTTCTTTAATATATGTAAAAGGAAAAACTCTATTCTAAAAATATCTCTCAATATACATTGTGTAAATTTATGGCACAAGTTCTTAAGATCACAAAAGCAAGGAAAAGCTTATATATAAAAAAAAACCAGACAAACACTTCAATAAAAGTCTTGACAATGTCTCAGCATACATTGTATCTTGGGCAATCAATGATGAAGTCTCAATGTTACTAGCCTTTTTAATATAGTACATCAAGCACAGATACCGATGTCCCCTGATATGGACTTAGGCTATTGGCCTTTCGAGATAATAGCGTAACTAGCATTTTGTGGACAGCAAGTACTGACTCTTATTACATCATAGGTAAAAACTGATCATCTTTGATGTAACTTTGTGGGTAAGGTTACTTTCTCTAATGTCTTCGGCGTCCAAACCAACTAGACTACAATTATTTTGAAAGGGTCTATTAATGAATCACTTACATCTGGAATAATAACTCTATATGATTTTCTTCTACTTTATGCTTAATGTAATAAAAATGTAACAATGACTTGTATTTGATTACAACAGTTTGGATTCAATGATAAAAGAACAGAAAACACTGACCTAATCATATATAGGTCACTCCAAGTAATTATTACTGAGTAACAGTACATACATCACAGATAGATTTCATTCAGGTAATCAGCAAAGTAACAAAAACATAAAGACCTTAAAAATCCAATTATTATTAGTAAAAAAAAAAAAAACAAAACAGATAAATCTCATAAATAATCAGGAAGATTATTTTTAAGAAATCATAATCCAACAACAAAAACAAAACCATAGTACAGTTAACTAACAACTTTGTTCAAGAGAAATCTATACCAAGAAGCCTAGATCTGTCCTTTACTAAATTGTTCCGAGTGTATGTATAAGGTCAAGGTCACATGACGTAGGTAAGGTACATGACTATCCTAACCAGACCTTGTCAATGAGATAGATTGTTCTTGAATAAAGTTTAACTACAGTACGGCAACTAGTTTAACGGTAATGTCAAAAGTTATTTATGAAATTATACATACAATTATCAACACCTAGTGTAACAAAATATATAATTATATAATACATATATACTATTAGAGTAAAATGCATAGTTTCACATCTACAGACTTTATAATGAAATCAGAATCAGTCAGGAGCATTATAAAACACTCGGGACATATATCTTTGATTTAAGCATAAGTTTGATGTTTTCTATTCTCAGCTACTTGAGTACATTTCCTGGAGCTCCCTTAGTTGATTATCATCTGCCTCTGTAATTAATTAACAAAAACATCAAATACCTTTTAAGTATAATAACTGCTAGTTCAAAACTAAATTTTCATGATTAACACAGCGTAACAGAATGGACTCCAAAGAAGCAAAAAACATTGTGGTCTACTTATTTTGGGTGCTTTTGAATAAGTGTATTACTCAGTACTCACCAATGAAGTACCTTAAAACACTGAGATCGTACTAGGGTATCGCTTACCTATTCTGCGAATTTTAGTGGTCGTCTGTTTATCAACATTCCTCATTTCTGAACTTTTAAATATCAGTCTCTCTCTGCAGAAATCAAATCAATAAATTACTATCTAAAGCATAGACGAGCCTTCCTGAAGCAATATAAGTTTTATATCATTACCATGTACAGGCTTTGCCACATAAAAAATGCATGTCAATAGTTAACATTGTCAAACTTTACTAAAAATCATCATTCTGAAGCCCAAAAATGATTATCATCACTAAATCGGTAAGGATGACATAGAAAAGTAGGGAAATCTCAAAGTAATACAGAAACAAAAATATCAAAGACAAGACCTAACCAGACGATATCTATAAAAAGCAATATTAATATGCATATCATATAAAAATATAATAAAAATTTTAAAAAGTGGCCTTCATTTCAAATGTATGACCTTCAAGTTGGTTAACAATAGTACTTTAGAATTCTTCTTCACATGTGATATGCATGAAGCTTTATAATTTTTTTTTCTCTCCAAACAATGAGTAACAAATTGGAACTTGGTAATGATGACCTAAATGAAATATCATATACAATCGTTAAGAAATTCTTTGTCATTATACCACAATTTAAATGTGCATTTTGATATAAAACTTTGAATACCATTTCCCATGTGATCCATGCTAAGTTTGACCTCTGACATTGATGGTAATTTCTAATAGAATTTTAATTTTATGAAATTGTCACAAATAGTTACATCAGATACCGTCCCCAATGGGAAGTAACTCTGTATATCTAAAAGACCAATACCTAGTTGTATAAGATCTGAT
The DNA here is from genome assembly GCA_033119305.1 of Pinctada imbricata. Lineage (NCBI taxonomy): Eukaryota > Metazoa > Mollusca > Bivalvia > Pterioida > Pteriidae > Pinctada > Pinctada imbricata. Next base: position 62,495,895 of record VSWD01000007.1, read on the forward strand.
AAGGAAATATGCCTTCGTTCGCATATATGTACAATTTTTCATACCATTACATCTGTTGTCCGTAAGCAGGAATGTATTGATAGCATTGTCTTATCTACTCACGTTGAATTGTTGAGTTGTATAACAACAGTTGGTCGGTTCTTTAGGTACGTGGACTCTATCTTTTGTTGTATTTCTGTAGTGTAGGTTTTCCACTGCCCATCAGATCCTTGGTACTGCCAAATGTAACACACATCCTTGCTGGACCTTCCTACAAAGTATGTAAACAGATTTGTGTAAATGTATCATTCCTCATATCTCTTCTGTAAATTACATAAGATCGCAACTACATGTAGCTGTTCAAAACTTGGGCAACTTTTCTACCCAAATAAATTGATGACGTTAAGACAATGGAGAAAAAAATGAAAAGGTGCACAAAACATCCGTATAACCTTAGATAGGTTAGTATTTGCTATCTGATGTATACTATTGACTGCAATCATGTTATCCGTAACCATACAAATTCCCATTTGAGGATTTTCATAAAAATCCAAATCAAATGAAAAAAGAATTGTATGGATGTAGCATCCTATGTGTAATACCTAATTGTTGAAAAGTCATACAGACAATGTAATTTCATTACGCAGATTTTGCTTCAATATTCAGCTAATTACAAGATATTTCTCATCTTCGGACTACATACTTTCAGATGATGTTTTTGCAGAAGGCTGTGTAGCTGGAGTGGCTGTTGCCTCGGTTACAACTGGTTGAGAGGCTGCTGATGTTATTGTTGTTGCTTTGGTAACAGCTGGCTGAGTTGCTGGAGTGGTTGTTGTCTTAGAGGTTGCTGTCTTGGGGGATGCTGTTGATGTGGCTTTCTTGGACTCATCTTTACCTTGTCTTTTATAGATTGTTTCACCTTCCCTATGAAGTATACACATCACATGTAGTAATGAAGGGAGGAGAAAAAGATACCATTTCAAGCAAACATATTTAAGATACTTTAGAATAATTTCTCCTTAAAGCTTTCACTGATAATTTATAATTCAACAATCAAACATGTATATTTAAATTACAAATGGCAAAAATACAGCTTTATGCAAGATAAATTACATATGAATAAACTATGGAAGGTATAATGGACAATAACATAAGAAACATACTCAGATGTCCCTCCTGCTGCACTTTGTCTAAATGCCTCCTGTAATAAACATGTGCTGTTATAAATTCAAATAACATCAACTTAACTACTCTAATCTCTAAAATTATATATCAATCTGCCTTGATAAAGCCAGACTAAAACTGCAAATCAAGCCTGAAATTGTAAAAAAGGCACAGATAAAGAGAGTATGCAGGTCTGACATTTATTGATAATTACAACATTTATTAATAATTTTCATCTCATTCTGTGTTTTATTTTCAAGAACTGATAACAGTAAATGTTTTCCTTACCAAAAAGTCCTCTTCATCACTTTCTAACCAGTCCGGTTCTTTGATTATTCTCTCTGAAAATAAAAATTACAAGAATAGGGGATTTTTTTAATGAGTCAAACGTTGATACAATGGTCAGGGTTGCCAGCACTCTTGGGGAACAAAATTCAATGAATTTTCCCTGACTTTTCACTACATGACCAATTCATGTTTTTCACTGACCAAAACCGCCAAGTTACATTTAAATGGCCTCCTGACCTCAACAGTAGCCATCCAATCCGCCATTTCTTTTTTTTTCTGATTCTTTTATGTTTATTTTCAATATTTTAATAAATCAACATGAAAGTATTCTTGTGAGACCTTATCATTTAAAATTCATTTCTAATTACTTTAATTTAATACTTGAAGCATGCCATAGCTATAAAATTTAAATGTTTACAATTTTCTTCAGCTCTGAAATAATTTTTCTCTGACTTTTCCCTGACTTTTATGGATTTTCATTTTTCACTGACAAAATTCTAAAATTCCTTGACCTTGAAAAAAAAGGCAATTTCTCCGACTTTTCAAGACTGCTGGCAACCCTGAATTGATATTTGTTCTCACAGTTTTAGTAAGTAACTCACAAAAGTCCTCTGCAGATTCAATAATAAGTATCAATTGAAAGCTCTTATCACATGTAAGTTATCAGATGTGAAATATCTAAGCTGTATCTAAAGCATATATTTGTTTCCAAGTGCTAGCAAGGTCAAAGTTTGCAAGTAACAAAATGAAGCATCTACATGTACAGTTTGATAATTCCACATTCTTTGACAAACCTCTTCCGCTTGGCCATTCTACAGCATCCATTCCTCCTTCCAGTGGCTGTATATCAAACTCGTAATCCAGTCCGTATCTATAATCCTCCTCCACTCCGCTATCCCACCGTACCCTCACCCATCCTTCATCCTCATCGGTCCTCTCCTCACCCTCCTCAGGGGGCTGGTCTTCTATAACAGTACCTGGTAACACAGATATCACACTCTGATAAGGTTTTATCTTTATGTAAAAACATGTAAGTTAAGAGATAAAGATTAAAAATTTATTTTACTCAATCTGCTATAAAGATAAGCATCTTTAAAAGTATTTATGACTGTTTTACAATTATTTTCCAATATTCAGTGCAAGTAGTTCAAACAATATTGATAGTCATGTGACAAACTGTTAAACTCTGTTTAAATCCTGCACAAAAGTGAGGTAGGCATATTGAATAATGTATATAATGTGTACTAATTTTAGCAGGATTCATATTTCAGAGGAGTGAGTGCTGCTAAGACTGCACCAATTCAAGAATGATCATATATCATGAATCATTTACATGTATAGATTAATGCGGAAAATAAGTCAAGTGAGCTAATTCATGATTACGCTGATAGGTCGGTTTGCCCAATTTTGCTCAGTTTCTGTTCAAATTTATTTGCAATAAAGTAAAAACACGTACAAGAATAAAACAGTTACTCTAATATGACTTGAAATTTCTCTCTATATGTACCATAGAACTTGCCTTGTGTAAAATCTCCAACAAACTTCCAGTGCGCTAAGCTCCACCCATTCACGTGGTATATTAGAATAGAAATAACAACTAGCTAGCCGTGATTCATTGTCTAGTAATTCCACTCGTCACATGAACCAATCAAATTATGACAGTGATAATTTGATTGGTTCATGCGACTCGTGGAATTACTGGACAATAAACCACGGCTAGCTAGTTGTTATTTCTTAATTTCATGGTTAGTTGGGAAACAGTCAAACCCCCATAGTGGACTAGACCTGGAAACTGTTACCCTTAGCCCTTCCAAGGTTTCCACAAAAACTACCTGGACAACAGTATGACTGCTCCCTGACTAGCCATGAAATGACTGTATATTGTTCCTGGAAGGAGAAAATTTAGAGCTAACCTTCTTCTCCGATTTCGACACCGTTCATCCTCCACATCCAGTCTGGTCCTGTGGTGACCCTCATTCCTATCGGTGGTCTGATCGGCAAGTTGTCGATCTTCGGAGGACCTCCTCCGTACCTCTCTAGAAGATCGTTTATTTTCTTCTGCGTGACCTCTTCAGACTCCTCCTGGCGACCCAACAATCCAGGCAGCTTAAATCCTCCCTCTGGTACCTCTACATTCTCCATCAGTTTAGCAACAGGATCCTCTATATTATCAAATATTATTCTTACATACATTATTTCAAAAATATATTATGATATTGAATTGCCGCTTCAGATCACAGAAATTTTTATTCAGAAAACCAATGACATAATAGGTCATTTCAAACTTTCAAACTTCAAAACTTGCTTGTGCAAGAAAAGAACATTGTGACATCACAGAATTTCCGGAATTGGAAGGGTCAATTACAAATAAATACAATCAAGATTTAATTCTTTACTAGAGGGAGCCATTACATACTATAAAAAAATACATATTTGGCATCAACACAGATACATATAAAAACATTTGCTATATGCCATGTTTACTTTTTTTTCTTATGGTAATTGTACTGTTACTTTTTCTTATGGTAATTGTACTGTTACTTTTTCTTATGGTAATGGTATTGTTATTTTTCTAATGGTAATTGTACTGTTATTTTTTTTTATGGTAATTGTACTTTACTTTTTCTTATGGCAATTGTACTGTTATTTTTTCTTATGGTAATTGTACTGTTACTTTTTCTTATGGTAAATGTACTGTTACTTTATGGGCAAGAACCATTTTATAAAAATGTGTTTTGCCAATGAATAATATATGAAATTGAACTTTATTTTCGAACCCTTTGTTTTGAAACAAAAACTCAAAATTGACATTTCTGAACCAAGGACAGTACATAACATTACCTTCAGGGTCAAGGCCTCTCTTACGAAGGATTTCGTCTTTTCTACGTTTAATCTCATCCATAGACGGTAACTTTGACATGGCTTCTTTCACGGCTTCTTCACCCGCCTGAAAATTTCATTTCCTGAGTTAATGTTTAAAGGAACTTTTCATCAAAATCTTCACAGTGCGAAGAACAGTTTTTCTTGGGTGAAGAATGAACAATCAAAATGTCATAAATCTAATATAATCTGAGGAATACTGGATACTTTTAAACAAAGATTGAACATATATATATCAATTTCTTTTCCTCTAGGATGGAACAGATTTCATATATCATTTTCGTTTCTTCAAAGATGGAACAGATTTCATATATCATTTTCAAATAGATCGTTTTCATACTTAAGCATTAATTGCCATTATTACTGATAAATTGCTAGAAAAATGTGTGAGAGAGAAAGTGTGTGAAAGAGTTACCTGCCCTCCTCCTTTCTGCAAAAATAAAATGAACTCAATGGGTTCAAGTAATTGATCATGAGCATAATGAAGGAGTGTGATAACACACAAAAAAAACAAAATAGAAATGAAATACATAAAAAGTCAAGAATCATTAACAATGTCACTAATTTGATTGGTGATGCCTTAAATCATATATACATAGTGATTTCTCCTACCTCATGATACAGACGGAGTACATTAAGGGGTTCACCCAGACCTAGTTCCTCATTAGTGACTTTTCTTGCCTCTAGGGCAGCTTCAGCTTCTCTTGCTACGTTTTCTAATCCAGGAATGTAACCTGTTGAGAAATATACAAGAAAGTATTCATAATAAACATCTTTTTGAAATACTGTATTAGAATGCTACTAAGGAGAATCTATTGAGACCTTCGTTATATTATGATGATGACCATAAAAATAGGACGTCATGACATCCAACATCATGCTATTTTTGGTTGGCTTTGACACACATTTTCCTGAAATTCAAGGCTTGATCTTGACCTTTAGATACCTGAATAATTAATGCCCTTCTTAAGTCATGGGCAATGGGGTATTGTAACTTCTTCTGATTTATTGTAGAGAAACATATTTATGAGATATTTAAAGTTTTTCCTTGAACCCTAACCTTTGAATTCCTGAATCAATAAGGGTACTTAGGACATGATGATGCTACTGGAATATATATACACAACCAGTGTAATTCCCTGAGATGAAACTATTGAAAGGAACGTGCTTGTATTTCACATGAAAACGTTTGTGACGTAACAGTGCATACAATCAGAAGATGCTGTGACAGCTGTTCCAACCTGCAAACTGAACCCGCGGTGACCTGAATATTAACGTTTACTTGTTACCTAGAAAATGCGATTTCAGATAACAACAATGAAACAGACAACTGTGGTGTATATATATAGATGTCATAATTTGTGTTTTGTTATGGGTATGCAACACACAGTAAGTGCATTTATAGCGTGAAATGTGCTAACACGCATTAAATGTACGATAAATGCACTTGCAGTGTGTTCATGCATACCCATAACAAAACATAAATAATAAAGACACTTATTCTCTGTGTGTGAAGCATCATCAATATAGGTCAAAGGATACTTGACTTACAGTGTAGAACTAAAAATATTTATGCCAAGTTTGGCCTTGACCTCCTTAGCAACAAGGATCCTACTAATAGGTATTGAAGAAGTGATGTATGATGTATCATCACTCTGAGTCAAGATATACTCTAATTATATAATTTTTGCCTATAAACAAACAGTTGGTACAATAATTAGTATGCCATCCTAAACTTTTTCAGCTGGGGGTATAAACATTACAAATGAAAAAAAACATAAACCACTAAAGGCGGTAAGGCCTGATTGCGAAGTGTTTGTATTAGATGACATATACATTTTTGCGAAGACGAAAACGTCAAAGGTCATTAATACTATTGCACAATGAAAAAAAGCTATGGTCATAAGGAATCTAAATGTGAAATATCAAATCCCTACCCCTTATAGTTTAAAAGTAGGTCAAAGGTCAAGGTCAAGGTCATTTGATCAAAAGTCATGATATCAAATGAAAGGTCTGGTCATGAGGATTCTACAACTGAAATATCAAAACCCTACCTCTTATAATTCAAAAGTAGGTCAAAGATCAATGTCAAGGTCACTAAGTCAAAAGTCATAATATCAAATGAAAGTTCTGGGCATGAGGAATCTAAATGTGAAATATCAAAACCCTACCCCTTATAGTTCAAAAGTAGGTCAAAGGACAATGTCAAGGTCACTAGGTCAAAACTCAAATGAAAGGTCTGGTCATAAAGATTCTGCATGTGAAATTTCAAAGCCAAAGCCTCTATAGTTCATGAGATATAGCCCAGATTTATTACTTTTAAAAGTAGGTCAAACTCCAAGGTCAAGGTCACAAGGTAAAGAGTTTTGGTATCCATGGAAAGGTCTTGTCACAAGAAATACACAAGTGAAATATGAAAGCCCTATCACTGACCATTCAAAAGTTATGACCAAGGTTAAAGTTTTTCAAAAGTAGCTCAAACTCCAAGGTCAAGGTCACTAGGTCAAATTTTGTTGCTGTGTTTGATTCGTCTCATCATGGTCTATCACCATGTCAAGTTTCAAGTTGCTCCTCCAACCATTTTTACTCTAAACGGACTTAAACGCAACACTTTAACCAAAATGTTGACACACTGATGGACAGACAGACAGACTTCGCCAATTCATAGACCGGATTTTGCTTTGCAATCCGGCCAATGAAGGATATTTTCTAATGACTTACGTTCAGGGTGCACAAGTTTATCAATCTCCTCTGGTAGATCATCTGTAAACTCCTCTTTGAAATCCCTCCCTGGTATGGGATCGTTTGGGAGGTCCAGGGGTACACCGTCCTCTCCCATAGGGGAAGATCCGGGTACAAGTCCTTTAGGAATCTCCTCAGGGGGGATGGTCTCCGGCTCATTATTATTCTTTGAGTTGCTCAAGTTATTTTTGCTAAGATTGGTAACATTTTTCGTATCAATGTTTGTTACATTATTTTTGCCGGTCATATTATTTCCATAAGGATTGGTTGCATTTTTGGTGTTTACGTTGGTCTCAGTATTTGATGCAGCATTACTTTCTGGTTTAGTTCCTTGGTTTCTCTGAATGTTGGTTCCTGAGGCCCCCTGAGTTGCACCCTGACCCTGAGAGATGCCTGTAAAAGCTCTTGGTATGTTTAAATTGCTTGCAGTAGGAGCTCTTGGTATATTCAAATTACTTCCAGTAGGTGCTCTTGGTCCATTCAAATTGCCTGACTGGTTTCCTGTACAAAAAGATATAACATATATCTCCTTTCAATTCCCTTAAAAAAACACTATGACCAAATCTATATAAGCATAAATCAAGATGTGTATTTATCCTAGAATAATCCAGATTTTTTTCAGAACACTAAAAAGGGGTAGGGCCACGAGACCCCTAAATCGGCCCTCGATTTTTCTCTAGAAATAAATTTCATGAGAAATACTTGATATCTCTCATGAAAATACACTAATGTATACCGCTTTTTATGAAAAGAAAAATATCACCAAACAAAGTGCCATTTAACTGTAATGACGTCATGAAGTGACGTCATTTTGACGTTATTGACAAAATATGGCGAAAATAGCCGGGAATTTTGTCTTTTATTGAAGAATTCAATGTGGCTGCATGCGTTAACTGAGACAAAACGTTTATGACAAAAGGATATAATGATAATCTTTCACATATAAATTTTCCGTCTTAGTTAATGCATGCGGCCATTGCTAATTTAATAGAAATATGCAGTTTTTGCATCAATTTCGCGCAATATGACCTATTCTGGTGTTTTCAAAGGGCTTATAGGTATCGATAAACGCAATGTTTACAAAAGATAAATTCGTGATTCAGTAGAGAACGTTTCAAAATGTCAAATAACAGTTAAAAATTCTAGGAAGTACAATGTTCAAAACTAGGGCCAATATCGGGCTTCGTGGCCCTACCCCTTTGACTTACCTGGTGGCCTTGGAGTTTGGTTCCTAACAATGGGCAGACCAAGATTTGGAGGGACACCACCCCTACCTCTACCTCGACCTCCAGGACCCAGACCAAACTGTCGGCCAAATCCACCGTCCTCTCCCTCGTCCCGCACTATGGTGCTCTCCATCAACTTTATCACCTCATCCTAAATAATATACATGTAAATCAACTCATCCAGGGGCTTAGCTAAATACCTAATATGAGTATTCATCCTTATCATCTCCTAATCTGTACATCCCTTTATATATCCTTATAATATGATGCCCTGTTCAGACGATTGCACGTTAAATCTAATAATTTGCATTAGATTTGATGTGCATTATGTTCAAACAACAAATTCCAATGCACGTTAGATTTTGGTACATCTGCACTGATATCCATATAAATTGTATTTTAAAATCAGAAAAATGTAAAATTCTTGCCAAATTATTGATTTTGTCATAAAGACCCTTTTACACTAATCTCCGTTCAGTTCACTTTTTACTCTTCATAGGGCAATTTTGCCCACCAGAACAATCAAATGAAGTCATTTCTTTCTAAATTGAAGCGTGCATCGTCAATGATGAAGTCATTTGATTATTCTGGGGGCAAAATTGTCCTATGAAGAGACAAAAGTGAATCAAATGGACATTAGGGTGAAAGGGTCTATTGTTTTTCCTGTTTCTAAGTTCAGATCTTCCAGTAAGGCTAAAGCATAGCATAGCATGACATCATTATGAGACAAAATGATGTCATAGTACAACGTTACTTTACATAAGTCGAGAGACACCATGTCAGGCACATTGTGAATGAGATAAAGTACATTTGTATTTTGACTTTTTATTCTATGATTTGAGGTCCAAGGGTGATAAAAAGTGCCAAGTTGTGGTGTAGATACATGTATATCATACAGTAAAATTCAAGTACATGTATATCATATAAACACATGCACTAGATTTAATGCATTAAATTAGATTTGCTTTGCATTCAAGCGACGAAATCTAATGCCCATTAAATTCAAGTAAATTTGCATTAAAGTCTAATTGTGAACAAGGCATAAATGTACATACAACATCTCTATCTGTACATCACTGTATACATCATTACCATATAAATGTACTTACAACATCTCTATCCTGTACATCACTGTATACATCATTACCATGTAAATGTACTTACAACATCTCTATCCTGTACATCACTTTATACATCCTTACCATATAGATGTACTTACAACATCTCTATCCTGTACATCACTTTATACATCCTTACCATATAAATGTACTTACAACATCTCTATCCTGTACATCACTGTATACATCCTTACCATATAAATGTACTTACAACATCTCTATCCTGTACATCACTTTATACATCCTTACCATATAAATGTACTTACAACATCTCTATCCTGTACATCACTGTATACATCCTTACCATATAAATGTACTTACAACATCTCTATCCTGTACATCACTGTATACATCATTACCATATAAATGTACCTAAAACATCTCTATCCTGTACATCACTGTATACATCTTTACCATATAAATGTACTTACAACATCTCTATCCTGTACATCACTGTAGACAGCCTGAGCTGCTATTTTGACAGTTTTCTTTTCATATGGCTGGTCTTCAAATTGTGCTTTAATAGATGCTACTATTCTCTGTAAAGGAAGAATTGAAGAAGCAATAAAACCAATGATTGCATGAACAAGAATTAGTCTAAAAGTCAAGTAGTTCCATGACCTCTAGCTATTTTATTTTCCATGAAACAAAAATTTGAACAATTGTTTAGATGAATTACTTTGATCAAAAATCACTGATGTTTGAGCCAACATTTCTTCAAGGATCGATTGCACAAGTGAAATCAACCACTTTCTTTTCTTGACATTATTAATGGTATGATACTGTAGTACAAGAATAATTAGTGCTCTATCTATTAAGATCGCACTAATTTAAGTTGTGAGCTAAAATTAAAGATGGCTAATTATCAAATTTCTGTAAGAAAATTGAAAGAGAGTTTATCCAAAGCGTTACGCGAGTCCAGTGTGATCAATATTTTTTACAAATAACAGAACTTATACTTTGTGAGAATGTTTTTTTTTTAATTCCAAACAATTAATACATGTAATTAAAATCTAACAATGGGTGTCGACCTTTCACAATGGGCAACTTACATGGAAAAGTGTTATGAACATTGGAAGTCAACTGTGATCTCTAGAGCGTCAAAAAGGTTTTTCTATGATTACCAATAGTGACCTTGATCTTTGACCTTGAAAATTAATAGGTGTCGACCTTTCACAATGGGCAACTTACATGGAAAACTTAATGAAGATTGGAAGTATAACTGATACCTCTAGAGTGTCCACAAGGCTTTTCAATGACTACCAATAGTGACCTTGATCTTTGACCTTGAAAATTAATAGGTGTTGTCCTCTCACCATGGACAACTAACATGCAAAGCTTAATGAAGATTGGAAGTAATCTGATACCTCTAGAGTGTCCACAAGCTTTCATTGGGCCCACACACAAATGCACCCACACACTCGCATTACTATAACCCTTCGGCAAAAAAGTTGCGCAAGGGGATAATAAGAATTGATATAAAAAATAAAATCATTTTAAACAAAATAATTACTGTATTAGGACAAACTACACATATTTTACACAAATATGACTATTGAATAAAATGTGTTGCATCATTTTATTTCTAGGAATGTGACTAATAAGACATAAGATATAAATCATATAAGATATAAGATATAAATCAACAAGAAGGGGAAGGATATGTATGATAGTAAGATTAAGAAGTGCCATGATAAGCTTATACTATAAGTTATACAGTGTTTTACAATATATTTTTGTATTACCCCTGTAAAACACTGTATAATGAATTTATCCTGCCAATGGCTTTCGGTCTGTGTATGTAACATCAACAGAATTTTTAAAGCATCTCAGTGATGTCAACAGCGTTAAGCATCTTAGTAGAAGTAGGATATTAGATTAATATCCTGTCAGTAACATTGTACAACATAACTTTCGGTTCCTCTTGACGAATCAGATTGCGAGAAATTTGCCACAGGTGGGATAAACATCATTACATGTATATACTGATACTATCTGGGACACTCAGAACTTCGGGAAGTATATATTAACTTACGTATAACACTCCTTACATGTGGTTTAGATGGTTACTGTAGAGGTATTGCAGCCATCAGGGACGTATAAAATATATACATCCCTGCAGCCATATAGTAAGATACTACTTACATGGTGTAGATGGACCCTGGTAAGAGTTTTAACGTCTCCAGCCAATACCACATGACCTCCTGTACACTCACTCAGCTGGGACGGCAGATTCTGAACATAAACAAACACATTTACATAAATCTTTAACAGTTTAGGATTAAATTCAACTGAAGTATAACAAAAAAAACAAAAACAAAAAGCATAACAACCAGGCATTAGGATGCACCAGTGAAACATAAATGACAACACATAAAAGGATCCTCATATCAGCATGCACTCAAAGCAAACGATGATCCGCTTTATTCATAGCAAACAGTGTGACTATGCATTCAACCTCCTCTTAATGGGTTGATTTATTCACATAACACCTTCAAGGTACAGAGAAAAATTTTGAACATTGTATTTCAGGAATATCTATTTGTGATTTGACACTTTTATACTTTCTCTATTTCATATTGAGTCTATATTTTGTAAGCAATGCTTTTATCAATAGCTTTTAGTCCTCTGAAAACACCATAATCGGCAATATATATTCTGCAAAAATTACATAACATTGCAAAGTTGATATATTTAAACTATGCAAATTATGTTTATAAAACATATGCCCCAACTGTACAGTTTGACTCTCATGACAGCAGCCAGTCAGAGGAAAACAGTGACCTTGACCTTCAACCTTTCGACACAAAAATCAATAGACCTATTCCCCTCCTGATAAGTAAGCATGTATCAAAATTTGATGTGGATAGGTAAGACGGTTCTTGAAATATCATCTGGAAACCATGATTTTAAGTGTATTTTTCCTAGCAGTGACCTTGACCCTAGACATATTGACCATAAAATCAATAGGGGTCTTCCCCTTCCAATAAGTAAGCATATATCCAAAGGAGTAAGTGCGGTAACCTGTCATTTCAGCCCTATTTTCAAAGTTGTTTATATATCCATAATATTCTAGTTTATAAAATTTCAAATGGATGGTGAGTCCAAATCATGAAAGCTTTTTTTCATTTCACAGTCCTATACTTTATGATACGTTGCTCAAAACGTCTAAAAACGCTGAAATCATTGAAAATATCAATAAATAATAAGCGATATTTTGATACAAAACTATGAAATCAAGTGGTAATCCAGGCCTTGCCCGTAAATATTTTTGTGTCAATCGATGGATTTCTGATTGGCCTTTTAATTTGCATAAAAAAATTTGTGGGCGAGGCCTGGAGTATAGATGAATTTTGAAGATTTGTGTGTAAAAATACGATGATTTTCCTGAGCTTTGTGTCATTCAGGGTAAATGACATCAAAACATGATTTCATACATCATGCGCGTGACGTTACGAAGGCTCAAAATTTATTTTCTCAAACATTCAACTTTGCAAAAAGTGATAATTAATAATTTGTTTTTCAAAAATATTTTTCGTCGAAATTATAGGGCCGATATGAGGGGTAAGCACACCTAGTCCTTTGGTTTGAATAGGTGAAAGGGTATGAGTGTAAACGTCTTCAAATCGAATAATATCATTTAAGAAGAGATAAATTGGCAACATGGACTAGACATGCACGTATCGGGTACTTAACCCTCGTCAGTGATCCTCAATTCTAAACAATGTAATATGCCAAAAAAGTATGAAAGTTACTATGTCGAAAATGCGTACCAAAAGACGTAGCAGGATGGGTGGGATATGATGCTACAGGACCCACGTTTTAGAAATTTCAAGGAATTTTGATAACAGAAATTTTAGAATGCGTTGAAGAAACGATCAACCGAAATTGATCGAACTTGGCTACATGTGCCCTCGGGGACTCCTGGTCCACCAGAAGTGACACTCATCAATTGGTATAAATGTAAACGTCTTCAAATTGAATAGCATCATTTAAAAACAGATAAATTGGCAACAAAGACCAGACATGCAAGTTTCGGGTACTTAACCCCCGTCAGTGATCCTCAAATCTAAACAATGTAATATGCCAAAAAGTATGAAAGTTACTAATGCGAAAATGCGTACCGAAAGACGTAGTAGGATGGGTGGGATATGATGCTACAGTACCCACGTTTTAGAAATTTCAAGAAATTTTGATTACAGAAATTTTAGAATGCGTTGCAGAAACGATCAATTGAAATTGATCAAACTTGACTACATGTGCCCTCGGGGACTCCTGGTCCACCAGCAGTGACAATCACCAAGAGGTATGAATTTTTAATCATCTGGAAACCATGGCTTATAGTGTATTTTTCCTTATATTGCCCTTGACCTTTTTAATTTAAACTTTATTTATTTTACAAAGTTTAACAAACAAGTTACACAACTTATATTAATGTCTCATGTTGGCTCAGATGTTGGTGTGAGTGGGTCCAGAGAGCAGGAGAAAACTAGAGTACCTGGGAAAAAAACCCTGCAGAGGCCTGGGTGGGGGACCACCTACCCTCCCACATAAGATCTGGGATTTGAACCCGGAACCTTAAGAGGTGAGAAGCGAGCGCGCCACCACTGCGCTAACCCGGCCTTTGACCTTTGACTAATTGACCCCAATATCAATAGTTGTCTTCCCCTCCTGATAAGTAAGCAAAGAGTGTACTTGAATTATCATCTGGAAACTGAAAATGTGATGAGATGACAGATGACAGAATGACGGACAAAGCAGACTCTTAATGCCCTTCACAAGGTTTTACAAATGGCTGCATGCATTGACTAACATGAAAATTTTATATGTTAAAGATTATCACAATATCTCCTTGTCATAAAAGTTACAGAGGAAATATCAAAATTGTTAAAAGTTTACGCAGGATGACGCCAGACGGATGCCGGACAGCATGCTATGACAATAGCTCACTTGAGCTTCACTAAGGTGAGCTAAAAATGGTATGTGTAAAATGATTCTGTCAAAAATGAAAACAGCACTTACAGGACAAAAATACCCCCGACAGCAATATTCTTTGAAAAGTTATCTTGGATGAAGGTCAAGTGTCTCTTGTGAAATTGGCCTTAGACCATGGTTCAAGGTAATGACATACCCTTAGGTCCTAAAGAACATTTATGTAAAATATTACTGAAATACATAAACAGAGGGAGGAGTTATGCCAGAGACAAAATTGTGAACATGATGTTTATTATGCCCTTTGATCTTTGACCTATGTTCAAGATCATGACACACACTTAGGTCCTAAGTATCGTTTCTGTGAAATATTGAAATCCATCCACATGGAGAGGAGTTATGTTCTGGACAAGGTTTTACTAATGGTGTCTATTGTGACCTTTCGTGACCTTGACCTTTGACCTATGACCTTGGGTCAAGGTTGACACATTCTTAGGTCTTAAGGAACATTTCTGTGAAATATTATTGAAATCCATCAAAAGGGGGAGGAGTTATGCTCTGGACAAGGTTTTGCTAATGATGTCTTTTGTGACCTTGACCTTTGACCTTGGTTCAAGTTCATGACACACCCGTAGGTTCTGAGGAACATTTCTGTGAAATATTGAAATCCATCCACCAGGAGAGGAGTTATGCTCTGGACAAGATTTTACCAATGGTGTCTATTGTGACCTTGATCTTTGACCTATGACCTTGGTCCTAAGGAACATTTCTGTGAAATATTATTGAAATCCATCCACAGGGGGAGTTATGCTCTGGACAAGGTTTGACAAATGGACAGACGGACGGACAGACAGACTGCAATACATGGTGATTCCTATACACCCCCCTAAACTTTGTTTGCGGGGGGTTTAAAACATACCAATGTGAAATACCAATTAAAGCTTTATCATATATCGTAAAATAAGTACACATACAGTATATGGCACCATTTTGGTCTATATCTTTTGGAACATACAGGTTTTCATGTATCATGACCATCGCCTTGACAAAGTACAAGAGAATAATATGGCTTACCCCAGTTGCTGACCCTACAGGAATGAAGTACAGCTTCATCATAGTTTTATCCTCAAACCACTTTTGAGCTAGCTGAATTGACTGTACCTGAATTATGAAAAATATTTACACGTATAGGGTGGGATCCATAATATATGATACTATTTCATCATTCAATGACTCTGTTAAAAGAGAACACATGTAAACATATCATTTATTTTTTCAGCATTATGCACCAAAATGATGTTCTTCATGTGATATTATATCATTTGAGGATATTTGTCAATATTAGACATAATAATGCACTTATCCCTCTATCAAATGGAGCTTTCTGCCATATATTAGACTTATCATGGAGTCAATTCAGATCTTTTCTTGATCTCACAATAATCAGCATCATTTGACGGTATCCTCTCTCAAAATAACAGGCAAATTTGCAAACAGTCCAAATTAAGTACAATCAAACTATCTTACAGCCTTCATTCAATGGAAAAAAAAATAATCTTGAGCTCTAGAATTGGAAATTATTCTACTCTACCTCGGTTACAGTAAACAGTTTTTTTTTCATGACGTCATATCCCTTGACGCACACCCTTAACCCAGCGTCATATAACATTATCATAAAATACATACCTATCAAAATATATTTATGGTTAAAAAAAGAATAAATCTTACACTTTATCGTGCTTACACAAGCTTATACCTATAACTTAGAATAAGATGTAGAAATGTGCTCGACAAAGGGAAAAATAGTAAAAATTTGATGGTACCGCGTGGCAACTTCTATAGTGGAAACGACATCGTTCCGTAAATATTTGGGGAATAAAATTCATATCAAAGAAAGAGTGTATCTATATCAATAAAATATAAATGTGAATTAGGGACTGACTGTGTTATTAAGGAGAAATCAATATGACAATCAAAAACACTGAAAATCATGATGTCCCTTTTGGTGCCCCTTACTGTGGTAGGCTCCCTTAATGAGCCCCAGCTCATTGCCTATGAACATGTGTTTCAGAAAATGAAAATTTCCCATTATCTTGCAAGTAATTATGCAAATATCTGAGAGATTATGCAAAACTGTTTATTGAAATCCTCATCCAATTCTTATGAGACCCTCAATTTTATGAAAATATATAGAAAACCTTACTAGGACTATGTTTTCATGACGTCACAATACTATC
This sequence comes from Pinctada imbricata, assembly GCA_033119305.1. Taxonomy (NCBI): domain Eukaryota; kingdom Metazoa; phylum Mollusca; class Bivalvia; order Pterioida; family Pteriidae; genus Pinctada; species Pinctada imbricata. The sequence continues at coordinate 62,512,461 of VSWD01000007.1, forward strand.
TATTCTTAATTATAAGGACTAAGTCATTCTATCAAATACTCTCTGTGATATTCTCTATCATCTTTATTATAAGAACAAGGTCATTCTATCACATACTCTCTATCATCTTAATTATATAGGACAAGGTCATTCTATCACATACTCTCTATCATCTTAATTATAAGGACAAGGTCATTCTATCACATAACTCTCTACCATCTTAATTATATAGAGAAGATCATTTTATCACATAATTCTCTACCATCTTAATTATAAGGACAAGGTCATTCTATCACATAACTCTCTACCATCTTAATTATATAGAGAACTCATTTCATCACATAATTCTCTACCATCTTAATTATAGGAACAAGGTCATTTTATCACATAACTCTCTACCATCTTAATTATATAGACAAGATCATTTTATCATATAACTCTCTACCATCTTAATTATAGGAACAAGGCCATGCTATCACATAACTCTCTACCATCTTAATTATATAGACAAGATCATTTTATCACATAACTCTCTACCATCTTAATTATAGGAACAAGGCCATTCTATCACATAACTATCTACCATCTTAATTATATAGACAAGATCATTTTATCACATAACTCTCTACCATCTTAATTATAGGAACAAGGCCATTCTATCACATAACTCTCTACCATCTTAATAAGATCATTTTATCACATAACTCTCTACCATCTTAATTATATAGACAAGATCATTTTATCATATAACTCTCTACCATCTTAATTATAGGAACAAGGCCATGCTATCACATAACTCTCTACCATCTTAATTATATAGACAAGGTCATTCTATCACATACTCTCTATCATCTTAATTATAAGGACAAGGTCATTCTATCACATACTCTCTACCATCTTAATTATAAGGACAAGGTCATTCTATCACATAACTCTCTACCATCTTAATTATATAGACAAGGTCATTCTATCACATAACTCTCTGCCATCTTAATTATATAGACAAGGTCATTCTATCACATAACTCTCTACCATCTTAATTATATAGACAAGATCATTCTATCACATACTCTCTACCATCTTAATTATAGGAACAAGGCCATTCTATCACATAACTCTCTACCATCTTAATTAAATAGACAAGATCATTTTATCACATAACTCTCTACCATCTTAATTATATAGACAAGATCATTCTATAACATAACTCTCTACCATCTTAATTATATAGACAAGGTCATTCTATCACATAACTCTCTACCATCTTAATTATATAGACAAGGTCATTCTATCACATAACTCTCTACCATCTTAATTATAGGAACAAGGCCATTCTATCACATAACTCTCTACCATCTTAAATATAAGGACAAGGCCATTCTATCACATAACTCTCTACCATCTTAATTATATAGACAAGGTCATTCTATCACATAACTCTCTACCATCTTAAATATAAGGACTAGGTCATTCTATCACATAACTCTCTACCATCTTAATTATATAGACAAGGTCATTTTATCACATAACTCTCTACCATCTTAATTATAGGAACAAGGCCATTCTATCACATAACTCTCTACCATCTTAAATATAAGGACAATGCCATTCTATCACATAACTCTCTACCATCTTAAATATAAGGACTAGGTCATTCTATCACATAACTCTCTACCATCTTAATTATATAGACAAGGTCATTTTATCACATAACTCTCTACCATCTTAATTATAGGAACAAGGCCATTCTATCACATAACTCTCTACCATCTTAAATATAAGGACAAGGCCATTCTATCACATAACTCTCTACCATCTTAAATATAAGGACTAGGTCATTCTATCACATAACTCTCTACCATCTTAATTATATAGACAAGGTCATTTTATCACTTAACTCTCTACCATCTTAATTATAGGAACAAGGCCATTCTATCACGTAACTCTCTACCATCTTAAATATAAGGACTAGGTCATTCTATCACATAACTCTCTACCATCTTAATTATATAGACAAGGTCATTTTATCACATAACTCTCTACCATCTTAATTATAGGAACAAGGCCATTCTATCACATAACTCTCTACCATCTTAAATATAAGGACTAGGTCATTCTATCACATACTCTTGTTTCGTTTATACTCAACTCCAATTTTGGTGTACTTTTAGCACTTCATATCTTAATGGATCAAGCTTTGAATTGAAAATGCTTCCAACATCCAATCAAATAATGTAAAAGAATAAAGATGCACAAGAAGAAAAATAATGATGGAAGTGAGAAGTACTGATTCACTACACTATATTTATACAGTAAGGCCTTTTTTTTCATTAAGGCCACAGAAACTTAATATCTAGTTTTACGTATTTTTTCGGTTCAAAATAGTTATTACACATGTAAATATTATATATATCTACATTCCACTTTTTCACGCTTAAATGACATTTAAATACGTTTGAAACTCCGTTGTTAAGGCTTTGTTACTATATGACGTCATAGTTAAATCAAGCCATCATGGTTATACACCTATAATCACGATGCAGATTCTATACAAATGAATGGGCATGTGTAAATATATGATGATAGCTGATATGACACAGGAAATATATTATTCAATTTGAATTGTAATTTTAAGTTCCTACATACATGTAGCCAATGTTGATATCAGGGAAAATAACTTGGCTTAAAAGATGACTCCATACATTTTAACATTATACGGTGTACTTATTAAAATCTTGGAATCAGTGATATTAAATCTCATTCACTAATCAATCTCATTCACTAAAGATCATTACCTCACCCGGCAATCGAGGTTGTTTGGTTTCTTTGTTGTATCCTGTTTCCGTTACCAAGCCGTCTGAGATCACGATGACTCGAGGACCGATCACATGACCATTTAAGTCCATATTACTGGCTGAAAAAAACATGGAATTTCATTTTTTGATGAATAATCAGTAACAATAATATTAAATTTATGAAGCAATTTTAAAGAAATACTGAGGGGAACGCACATTTAAATAAAGAAAATGAAATTTAAATTTGTGAGCCACTGCAACTCAATAGTGGAAGACACAATGTATGTGAAAATGAAGCATGAAAGTTAAACAACCAGAACCTTGCCTTGTGCCTTTTATGTCAAAGTACTCAGTAGTGTCATGGAGATACTTTTTGGAAAATCATATAGATTCACTCATGAAAAAGTGAACATAGATAAAGAAGTGAGATTGTATTATCTAATCGAAGAGAATAAGAGAGATTCTGTCCCAATCAGAGAGATTCTGTTCCAATAAGAGAATGTATTTACCTCTCTCCAAACATCCTAAAGCTCCTAGCAGAGCCATGTAAAGATTAGATAGCCCTCCGGCTGATACAGTCCCTACAATATAAAATAGTCAAAACTGAATATTCTTTTTAAAAATCCAGTTTTTGTAGTAAAATTTTGAAATAAAATTTTGCACCCACATAAACCATATCAGTGACACCATATTGTGTTCATGAAATGTACAGACCTGCCTACTTTTACGATTTTGGCGTAATTTTTACGATTTTTGACCTACAATTACGCTATATGCTTTTGCTGCTCAATTTTACGCTTCCAACATATTTCCAAGCAAAATGACTTTTTAAAAACTTATCTCTAACAAATGAAGAGATTTGCGTACATAAATTACTTGAACGTTGAGCGTTTTGATATCGTATACATCTTTTCTTAAATAATGCTATTGAAATTGAAGGCGTTTGACGTGCAATTGTGTAAATGATTTAGATTTGTAACAATGTCAAAGAGTGGAAAACACAATGTTTTTATCAAATGTACAGACAATTTTGTTATATTACGCTTTACTTTCCAAAATTACACATTCTTGAGGAAAGTATTACACTTTTGCAAAGAAATAGGTAGGTAGGTCTGAAAGTAACATATTTATACAAGGAGCTGTTACATTGTCAATAGTAAGGCTGTAACATTAAGTACATGTATTGATAATACACCATTCTTATGTAGTAACATATATTTATACAAGGAGCTGTTACATTGTCGATAGTAAGACTGTAACATTAAGTATTGATAATACACCATTCTTATGTAGTAACATATTTATACAAGGAGCTGTTACATTGTCAATAGTAAGACTGTAACATTAAGTATCGATAATACACCATTCTTATGTAGTAACATATTTTTACAAGGAGCTGTTACATTGTCAATAGTAAGACTGTAACATTAAGTATTGATAATACACCATTCTTATGTAGTTTACCATTGAGAAGAGTTTAATGACATTAACATATTTATACAAGGAGCTGTTACATTGTCAATGGTAAGACTGTAACATTAAGTATCGATAATACACCATTCTTATGTAGTAACATATTTTTACAAGGAGCTGTTACATTGTCAATAGTAAGACTGTAACATTAAGTATTGATAATACACCATTCTTATGTAGTTTACCATTGAGAAGAGTTTAATGACATTAACATATTTATACAAGGAGCTGTTACATTGTCAATGGTAAGACTGTAACATTAAGTATTGATATATACCATTCTTATGTAGTTTAACATTAAGAAGAGTTTAATTGCATTAGCATATTTATACAAGGAGCTGTTACATTGTCAATAAGAAGACTGTAACATTAAGTATTGATAATACACCATTCTTATGTAGTTTACCATTAAGAAGAGTTTAATGAGATGTATCTTCTGAAAATCTTTGAATATAGGCACTTGTATTGTTTAGCAGAAACAGGACAACACATGGAAAATTGATATGTGCATCAAATTTGTGTTTCAATTCAGACAGGTGAATTAGTGTGGTCTTCAATTAGCGCACTTGTGACAGTGGTAACTCCACTTAAATTACTCTAATAAATTGATAACACTAAAATAATTAAACATACAGTAAAATATCTTATCTTTTGTTACCATTGAAATGAAAAAAATATTACAGCTTGTTGTTTCTTTGATAAAAGCTGTGGTAAAATCAAAGCATATAATAGTTACATTGCTTTTACAGACATAGAACAATTTACCTAGAGCTTCTCGTATCTTCTGATAGTCGCTGGTTAGATGTTGCAGCACTGCAGACTCAGTGCTAAATGTGATGAATGCTACATTCTCCTCAAGGTTATAATCCATGGAATTCTCCTCCAAACCTACAAAAAACAAAGTTTTTTTCTATGAAATGATTTGATATACTTTGTTATTATACCTCTACTGATTTTTTCTTATATAAAAAGAGACTCATTAAATTTAACTAAATCCCTGAAAATCGCCTTATAAGACTATTTCCCTGCAAAGGGGTGCGTTAGTTGAGAAGACTATTTCCCTAGGGAGTTAGTCTCAAAATGGGGCGGAGCTTCTTTGGGGGTGTGTCAGTATCAACCAATCAGCGCCGTTGAAGGTTGATCGGATGATCGTATGACGCTATTGGTACGCGAGCAGAGTAATCCGCCTCCTATCCGCTTAGCACATGAATTAATCCGCAATAAAATAAAACAATCAAAAATTAAACATGTATGAGTATGATAAATGATGTTTCTGTTTATCTTATCATCAAAAATTAATATTCATTCAGTCGAGAAGGCAAGGCAAAATCATAAGAATTTCCATTGGAACGATGTGAACCTAAGAGATATGTTTGTTTCAGTATAATGTTTGTTTCGGTACAACTAAGAGATATGTTTGTTTGTTTCGGTATAATAAAACAGTTAAAGTATACCATTGAGGGAGTTAGCACGATTCTGGTTCCCCCCGACCAGACCTATTTCCCTCGGCTTCGCCTCGGGAAATAGGTCTGGTCTCGGGGAACCAGAATCGTGCTAACTCCCTCAATGGTATACTTTAACTGTATATTAATGTTGAGTGTCCAGTATATAATTTTTATGGAACTGTTCTTCAGGTACATGTATAAATGCTCTCAACTACAGGTTTGCTCAATACTGCATCCCTTAAAACCCAGTTAAATGAATAGAAAAATTTAATAACTCTAATCAATTCTATTCCACCATCAAATCAAGGAGCAGTGTTTGCAGATTTGACTGACATCAAAATATTCAAAGTCTGACCTTGACCTATGACATTTTTCTACCACAATCAATGGGAGTGACCCTAGATTATGGTCAAACTAAGCCCTAAACATTATTAAAGTGGATTAAGAAATACTTGAGCTATGATGGTATTAAAGCATGCGAGCCCTATATTCTAGGTTTATTCTTGTCTTTTGAACACTAAACATTTAATGACATGTATTTATAAATTAAATGGGCACATGACATGAGAAATCAGTGCTTGTACAATGACTATTTTATGGCCTTTTCAAAAATGCGCACATTATGGATGTCACAGATATCATTATGCACACAATTCAAGGAAAGTGCATAACTGTTTGCATAATGACAATGAAACACTTCATTTTTAGTTACGGTAAACGTGGAAAAACAGGGGCAAGTGTCGCGTATTCAATGGATTTCGCAAACATTTCCCCCTTAACCCCCTTTCCCCCATTAAATTACTATTTGATTATCTAGTTTATTTTGCAACCGACGGCATTTAGCATTGTTGATTTTAAAGTTCAAAACTGGCGATGTAATATTTGAACAGCCATAACGTAATGGCGCTTGACGTCTGTGAGTGACGTCATAACATAATAGGTGACATTGTTTAAAATTTTGCACCGTACATTTGCATAGGTGTTTTACAGACACTACAGAAATAATTAAATTATAATATTATATCGCAAAATTTAACCCCCCCCCCCCCCCTGCAAAAAATAAGCACGTTTACAGTATTAGGATTTGTATAACCTAAAAGATTAAATCAAGCTAAATTTGGAAACACATTAGTCCAAGAATGCTTAGTTTGAATTTCATCTTATTTTTGATAAAAACAAAATAGCAGTCCTCTTAGAAGGTAAATTGTGGAAGTTGAAGACTTGAAAATCCAGGTCCCAAATGTGCAAAGAGCAAATTACAGTGCATTCAGAGTACGTATACAAAGAGTATACTATGATTTCTGCACAACGTATGAGACATACATGTATGTGTACAGATGATTTACATTACCTGACAGTAGTGTTTCTATAGCTTCCTTAGCATCTTCCAGTGGTTGACCTTGCATACTTTCTGATGTGTCCAGTATAATAATGGTGTTCATTCCCTGCTCGATAGGATCTGTGCAGCTAGCAGCTGGAAAAATACAGTCAAACTGTATATAACTCTAGGATATGTACTAATTACCATTAGTATTTAACAATCATTTGATCTATCTTTTATCTTTCATTAAACATATACAAAATGCATTCACTTTAACATGTTTAATTGGGCAAGACCTTATGGCATTATGATAGAAATCAAACCAAAAAAAAAGACTTTTATGTACATAAATCACCTCTTGTATAAGAATTCAAAGTAAAACCCTGTATCATTTCTGTATCTTATAATTGTTAACTGAATAATACACATATTAAAATCAGTATATAACCTCTGGTCAGCTCCTCTTGGATAATTCCTGCTACTTGATCCCCATCCTCTCCTCCCGGTGCCATACTACCAAACGGTCGAAGTCCTGAAAAATTCCCCAAACATGATATGTTAGATGTAAATCTATCAGAGTAATGAAAAGGTCGCAAGCGGTTTTCTTTTTATGAAATTAATATCTACCAATCATTTCATACACAAACTTCTTGTTTTCAAGGAAGGAGGTATAATCTTGAATGTAAAGAAGTCATGTAAACAAAAGACTTAATAAATAGAACCCAAAGTATTGTTAGTTTCACAATTGAAATAATCTTTTCAGGAAAAAAGTCTTGACAAACTGTTTGGTCTCATCAAAGCTAATGTTTCATCTTTGTAACAGTAGTTTAGTGATGAATTACTATTCCTGTTCACTTAATCCAGAGCACCCTGTTTTGGTCATTTTCTCCGAAATATACTGTTGTTATCGTATAAACTGATACCCAATCTATAAAACTCTCTTAGTTGTCACAGAAAATGCCTCCACTTGGTTGTGCTTAGTTAAAATGACTAAAATTCCTGACAACGAACACAATGATGTCACTGTTTACCATTGTTGATACAGAGAACAATATGGTCACAGTCTCAAATTTCCTGTAGAGCAAGTGACCATTTTTCGCCGCATTTTTCATATATTTCCAAGAAATTTTCCATACTTGGAGGCGAATTCAATGATTTGTATTGCTAAAATATAATTTAACTCCATTCTCGATCGAAATACTACAAAAATAATTTATTTTACCCAGTTTACTGTTTCCTTATAAAACGTCAAAATATTTCATTTCCATGTTTTCGGGGGTGACCATATTTCGCCGTTTTTGTTGATAAGTATCCTATGTGCACATAAAACGGACAAAATTATGATTTTGTTTTCTGAAAATCTTTTGTCATTACTACTTGTAAGAAATTATCCCCGATAAAATGTTTTCTTTGTTTTGTTTTCGAAAATTTTTCGGATGTTTACGTCTAAAATTTTGTGTTTTCATTAATTTTTCCTCATTTTATGGTATTTTCATCACAATTGAGTGCAGGAGATGTCACAATAAATCAAGAAATGACTGCTAAGGTCGTATTTGATAGGATATAGAAAAATAAACTTGACAAACAATTCCGATAATCGACGAGAAGCAATTAACTATGGAACGGCGAAATATGGTCACCGGCGAAATATGGTTCCTTGCTCTAGACATATTATTTTCCACATAGCAGGTTAAACAGTTGAACAGATGAAGTCATGCACATTTCCTGTTACGTCTTAAAGGAGGTCAACATTTGGAGACAATGATTTATTGGAAAATTGCTATGACAGCAGAATAAATTCCCAAAATAGGATGCTCTGGATTTAGTAGTTTTACCTTGGCTTATAGCTAAACCTGTAACCACTGACATTCTTACAATTCTCTTGCATAATTAACAAAATTTGGTAATTAAGGAAAATACAAAAAGAGTGGAAAACCAATTAAGAAATCATTAATAGAATTCCTCTGTACATACCTCCTTCTCTTAGCAAAGCCGGCATATCTACTTTTCCTGGTTTTGGTAGTTTAGGTCCAGTTTGAGCATTGGCACCTGCTCCTGGCATTCTTGGTCCCATTGGCATACCACGATGTCCTGGCATTCTTGGCATTCTTGGCATGCCACCTCCCCCACCTCTCAACAATGACTGTAGGTCTCCTACATTTGGCATACCTCCACCTGGGTTTTCGTTGATTATTATTTCATAATGAATTCAGTGTGCATGGTAGATATCAAAACTTAAGGCAAATGGTAGAATGTTTAATTTCAAGTCTGGCAGTTTATGAAAAGTTCATTTTTTTCTACATGATTTTGGAATGGACAAATTCCGTCATTGTGGAATGGACAAATTCAAGAATTCCTCCTACATATTGAACAGTAAATGTTTGTCATGTAAAACTTTCATGGGAAAGTAATATCTTAAATCTAAATAAATCTAAAATAAGCCATAAACCGCTAAAAAGCGATAAGGCCGGATTGCAAAGTGTTTGAATTAAATGACGTATACATTTTTGTGCAGACAGAAAGGTCAAAGGTCATTAATACTATTGCAAAATGAAAAAGCTGTGGTCATGAGGATTATACATGTGAAATATCAAAGTCCTACCCCTTATAGTTCAAAAGAAGGTCAAAGGTCAAGGTCACTTGGTCAAAAGTCATGATATCAAATGAAAGTTCTGGTCATGAAGAATCAATATGTGAAATATAAAAACCCTACCTCTTGTAATTTAAAAGTAGATCAAAACTCCATGGTCAAGGTCACTAGGTCAAAAGTCATGATATCAAATGAAAGTTCTGGTCATGAGGAATCTATATGTGAAATATCAAAACCCTACCTCTTATAGTTTAAAAGTAGGTCAAAGGTCAATGTCAAGGTCACTTGATCAAAAGTCATGATATCAAATGAAAAGTAGGTTAAAGGTCAATGTCAAGGTCACTTGGTCTAAAGTCATGATATCAAATGAAAGTTCTGGTCATGAGGAATCTATATGTAATATCAAAGCCATACCCCCTTATAATTCATGAGATAAAGCCCAGGTTAAAGTTTTTTTAAGTAGGTAAAACTCCATGGTCAAGGTCACAATATCAAACGTCATGATATCAAATGAAAGGTCTGGTAATGAGGATTCTGCATGTGAAAAATCAAAGCCATATCCTCTATAGTTCATGAAATATAGCCCAGGTTTATTTTTCTTAAGTAGATCAAACTCCAAGGTCAAGGTCACTAGGCCAAATTGATTTGTCTCATCATGGTCTAACACCATCTTAAGTTTCAAGTTGCTGCTCCGAGCAGTTTTCTCCCAATGGACTTAAACTCAACACCTTAACCAAAATGTTGACTCACTGACTGATGGACAGATAGACAGACGGACAAAAGGACGGACTTTGCAATTTTATAGACTGGTTTTTTTGTGGACCCACACACTAACGTACTCACTTACACACGGTGGCATTGTTGCACGAGGGGACAACAAATCTATGCCTTATTTTATTTTCTGTAACCACATTATACTTAGAATATAATCTTTCAAATCATTGTGAATGTCATTTTTTGTGCTTACCTCCTCTTCCTAGCATTCCTTCGAGCCCTCCTAATCCACCCATTCCACCTAAACCTCCAGGCATACCACCTCCTCCTCCTCCTCCGCCTAAACCTGCAAGTCCTCCTAATCCACCTAATCCTCCTGGCATTCCTCCTCCACCTAATCCTCCCATACCCCCTAATCCTCCTCCTCCCATTCCTCCCATTCCTGGCATACCACCACCACCTCCTCCCATTCCTGGTATACCTCCTCCTCCCATTCCTGGTATGCCTCCTCCTCCCATTCCTGGCATACCACCACCTCCTCCCATTCCTTCCATATCATTAAATCCACTCATATTTCCACCAGGAAATCCTAATCCTGATCCTCCTATTCCTCCTCCTCCTCCACCTCCTCCCCCTCCTCTTCCTCCATATCCACCTTTGTAGAAATCAGAAGAAACATTGAAATAATGCATAATTTTAAATACAATTGTTTAATGAAAAGTTTACATTGCATGAAGGAAAATGAGAGATCCCCAAATGTGTGACACTGCACATACATTATGATGTCAAAATATAATGACACGTCAAGGTATTGTTTGACAGACCATTTTAATTATGACGTCATACTGTAAAAATTCGCCAGTTGAGGGATCCTTAAATGTCTGACACTGCACCTGTTGTCTTATTTTTTCACTATGACGTCAACTTCAAAGACCTAATATCATCTAAACATTGATTTTATAATTTGTAACTCCTTTCAGATACTGATAGTTCTGTGTTATAGCCAATTATATGAAGTATGGTTAATATATAAGAATAATAGAAAAGAAAGATTTTAGAAAGAAACATAATATGTCCCCTCTTTTGAAGGGTGAATAAAAACAAAAACAGAGTCATCATGTCTGTAAAATTATTTAAAAAGTTAAAATAAAGAAGCAATATTCTTTCTTAACTGTCATAAAAGACAAAAGGAATGTCATTCATGTAAAAAATGGAAGGTAAGAGCTAGCATTTGAATACAAACACACAAGTAATTAGAAACATAGGAAGGTTGAATATTGAATAGAAATACTAAGAAATTAAATGTTTCCCTATTTAATTATATATCTTTACCTACATCAGCTTATGACTTAATCATTACCTAAACCTCCTCCTCCACCTCCTCCAGCTCTCAGTATAGCCTCTAGAGTTTGAGGATCAACATCAGCTGGTAGCTGAAGGCCTCCTTCCCCTCCTCCTCCTCTGGCTCTCAAAAGAGCCTGTAGAGTTTGAGGATCAATATTAGCTGGTACTTGAATGCCTCCCTCCCCTCCTCCTAAAAGTGTCATGCAAATAATTCATTCAAAATTCAAAAAACAAAAACATGCTATAGAGATTGTGACCCTCACAAAAATTATGTTCATATCACACATCTATCTCTTTCCTTAAAGTTTTGGATCCAAACCACAGCCCTTGCAAAAATGTTTGCAAAATCTTGGAATTAGAACCAGCTGAGTATGAGGTGAGAATGTGGTGAGTATGTGACAAGTACTTGGTGAGAATGGTCTCTGTTTGGTTTTTGAAGCATGCAGACACACCATAGCAGTTTTTGTGTAAGCAGAAATGTCGCTGCATATGGTCTCCATGCAGACTACTGATTCATATGATCCCTAAGTATGGTATGCACATTGTAATGAGAATAATGGGAATTGCATGGAGATCGTAAATTGTAAGCAAGTTTTACACACACAGTAAGCATGTTATACAACTCAATTACCATATGTGCCATATTTGATGCACACAACTGCCCATATGATAATACATGTGATATCCTTCCAAGTTGACTTGCCAGTTTCTTCACTATGTTTTGAAAGAAATGTAGTGACCTGATAGCCTCCCCAAATTCACAAGGCTTAAAAGCATGCACAGCAGATTCTGACCAGGGGTTTTGATATATGTAAATAATTTATGCAAAGCTGCATGGATATCATTTACATATCACAAATGTCACTCAGAATGGATAAATATGATAAAGGGAACATTTCAGTTGCCATCAACTATAATTTTTTCAGCTCTTCTTCAATTCTGGCACTGAACCAATTTTTGGCAAATTATTAGTACTCGAACAACATGTTTCATTGAAAATTCATATGTAGTTGTAATAAACTGTTCTTGCTTTTCTCTGAAATGATGAACAATTTTGTTGAATCAGCAATTTAACTTACCATGGTAGGTTTGAAATTGACAAGTTTTGCTTTACTATTAATTACCACCATAACTGAGTAAAGTGGAATACCCTGCCCTTTTCCAAACCCCTGAATTTATGTCAAAATCTTATTGTTTTGCTGTTTTAAAAATAATTTAGGAATAAAATAAACATACTATATGTAACTGGATAAACTAATATATTCACGTGGTTCAACAACAAAGTTTCATGTCATTTTTCTGCAATTGAGGGCTCTTTGCCTTGCATTTATAGCGGGATCTGATATATGTAAATAAACTGGTAGTGTACCCGTATTTTCAAACCCCACTAATAAATATAGCAACAATATTGGAACAATTAAATCTTTGATTAAGGTTCTTGCAATCTGATATGCACATTTTCCAAGCAAAAATGGCACATGTTCCTAGCAAAAATTAATCAGAATACATTGTAAAGAATATAGATAATAAAATACAATTTATACAATAACATTATATAGTTGATGTGAGAATCATGGGATAAAGAGAAATTTCAGAAACAGCATATAATGACAAAACTCAATCAACATGCCTATATCACTAATTTTACATGCATGAATTGCTAAGCAGGGAAGTTGAATTAAATTCTAGATTTTGCATGCTAGGATAATATTCATGTTTTTAGAACAGTTTCATGACGTAAACTATAAACATTTTACAGACAGGGATTTTTCAGAGCATTTTACTATGGAACATGGGTTCAATCATAAGATAAGGATATATTCAAGGTCTTCCTTCCTCTAAATCAATCAGGGTCACCATAAATAACCAAAAATCTCCATCATAAATAATCTAGGAATCAAAGAAGTAAAAGATGAAAGGGGCAAAGTTGTATTAGGTTAAGCAGTATTGTGCACATATGCTAGCTTAAAAAAGTCACTCAATTTTTCGCATTTTACATTCAAGTTTTTGGCAAGCTGATAATACTTGATAAAAAGAAACTTGGAAATAATTTATCAAATGTGATGTACGTATTATAGTTTGAGAGTTACCTCCCCCTCCTCCTCCTCCCTGTCCTATGTCGTCCTGCATGGCTGCTAGAGCTGCCTGTCTGTCCTCCTCGCTCATGTTCTGTAGGCCGGCTAGCTGTCCACCCAAACCATCACCACCTCCTTGGCCTACAATCATAAAAATCAAAAGTTTTCCATTCATCTTATTTCAATGATAGTAGCTTAGTTCACATTGAAATGACCTTCACCATCAGACCATATCAAAACTACAAATACGTTGTTTGCCATGCAAAGTATAACAAAATTTTTAAACTGCCTCTTGAGCATATAAAAAATTTAAAGCACAGGAGCTCAATGCAAAATCTGCCTCTTCTTTTCCTTTGTTATACTTTTAGATAAAAAAAAATTACTGTACATGATTTGAAGGTTGGATTACACTGTTGGTCAATTACATCAAGCTCTTATGAGTAAGGCCAAAAATAAAATTAACACCTCCGTTTCCGCTCACCCTACCTACACTATTTTGAGTTGCTGACCCTAAACTTTTTTTGGCCTTTTCATAGTATTTTTTTTTAAATCAATAGTTTATTACTTTTTATCATGACTGCATTTTATAGTGACTTATAGTGACTTAATTAATTATTTAGAATGGTTCTTCCTTATTCAAAGTGTCAATTAATGGTTAATACATAACTTGAGAACTAAAACAAAGCAGAAACAATGCCAATTTCAATACAACTCTAATTAACTTGAAAATCAGAAATTGTAAAAAAAAAGTTTTTGCCTACTGACCTACCCTACTTTTTTCTGACCTTGTGAGTTGCGACTGACTATTTATTTAATTTTATTTTTTTGGCCCAATTATCTCGATGTACGATAAAATGAACCTTTTGCACAATACCTTGTAAAAGTGAGGACATATCATAGCCTCCTCCTCCACCTCCTCCTCCTCTTCCTCCTTGTAGCATGGCAGCCAAGTTAGGAGGGATTCCACCCCCTCCACCCATTCCTCCTCCCATGCCACCCATTCCTCCCATGCCACCCATTCCTCCTCCCATGCCACCCATTCCTCCACCCATGCCACCCATTCCTCCTCCCATCCCACCCATTCCTCCTGTGTTGAAGTTTCTATTCATATTTCTTCTTCCTCCTCCTCTCCTTCCTCCTCCCATTCCTCCTCCTCCTCCAAACATTCTACTATCCATGTTTTTTGCCTAATGTACCTATTTATCTATAGAAGAAAAAAATCAGTAGAGAGAAAATTTTATGCGCCTTGATATTTTTCAACAACAATTAATGCTGTTTTGAAGGTTGATTTGAATACATGGTAAACTTCAAATTTTAAATATGGATTAAATTTCTTGATTTTGGCACTCTAAATGAATAAAGTAATAGTTCATAACTATGATAGAGGGAATATATCAATTATGATATAAGAAGAAAAATAAATAGAATACTAGTATGTATTGTTGCCTAAGAGACTAAACTGAAAAATCCCAAGTTATTTTAATAGCCACTGATGTTATCAAAGTGAAATACTAAAACAAAAGGCCCGAGGAGTCACAAGACTCATTTGATACTTCCGTACACTCTAAGCTCTAGCTGACAGATTACCTGATACATTCTGATATTTGTACTTTTCTATCAGCTTAAGAATGTGAAACAACTTTCTGAAACTTTTCACTTCAATGTTTTTCAAATAAAACACCGCTAAAGACGGTATGGCCAGATTGCAAAGTAAGTTTTTGTCACTAACTGGGTCAAGGTCAATAGGTCAAATAATACAGCATAAATTGAAAGGTTTTGTCAGAGGCAACCTACATGTATAAAATAAAGTTTCTACTGCATACAGTTCCAGAGATTTTGCTTAAATCAGGAACATACCAAAATCCTTAACTGGGTCAAAGTCCAAGGTCAAGGTCACTAGGTCAAATGTTATAACATGAATTGAAAGGTCTTGTCATGGGCAAGCTTCATGTATAATATAAAGTTTCTAATGCATATAGTTCCTTAGATTTTGCCTCAACCAGAAACTTTAACCAAAATGTTGACGGCAGATGGACAGACGGACAGATGGACAGACAGACGGACATCGTCAATCTATAGGCCAGAATTGCTTTGCAATCCGGCCAACAAACTGATTGTCAAAAAAATGAATCAATAACTCAAAGTCTTTCTGTATATTACATGTATAAAAAATGTACTATAGCCTAAGAGATTAAACTGATAATTTCAAACTTACGGTATTTAAAAGTCATTATTATACCTCTACATGTTTTTTTCCTATATAAAAAGATACTCATTAAAACTAGCTGTAACTTGCCTGATGAGACTATTTCCCTGCAAAGGGAACTGTATACTAAAGCTACCAAAATAGCAATCCAAGGAATGCTTGTGTCGCCTGTGAAGCGGCTTATTCTAGGAGGTGGATCACATGGTTCAAAATTACTGGTATCACTTTAAAAGTCTTATCTAATGAAATTCATAGGTGAAATATCAGACCTCTTACTTACCAATTGAAAGATATGGTCAATCTCAAATTTTCAGAAAATAGTGTCGATCAACTAGGTCAAGGTCACTATGTAAATACTTTGGTAACAAAACAAAGGTCACATCATAAGTAATATATGTGTGAAGTATTAAAGACTTATATAACTTAGCAATCAAAAGATATACGCAATCCTTAGAAAAAAAGGTCAAATATCTAGATCAAGGTCACTAGGTAAAAAATTATGGTATGTTTAGAAAGGTCTTGTCAAAAAGAATACACCTGTGAAATATCAAAGACCTATCACTAACCTATCAAAAGATATAGCGAATCCCAACTTTTTTGAAAAGTAGGTCAAACATCTATGTCAAGGTCACAAGGTCAAAAATCATGGTATGTGCAGAAAGGTCTTGTTAAAAGGAATACACAAGTAAAATTTCAAAGCCTTATCCCTTACCAATTAAAAGATATATACAATCTTAATTTTTTTTAAAGTAGGTCAAATATATAGGTCAAGGTCACTAGGTCAAAAATTATGGTATGTGTAGAAAGGTCTTGTTACAACCAATGCACGTTTGAAAAATCAAAGCCCTATCCCTTACCAATCAAAAGATATAAGCAATCTTATTTTTTATGAAAAGTAGGTCAAATATGTAGGTCAAGGTCACTAGGTCAAACATAATGGTATGTGTAGAAAGGTCTTGTCACAAGGAATACACATGTGAAATATCATTCAAAAGTTATGGGCTGTGACACCCAAAGTGTGACAGACAGACAGACGGACTAACTGACGGACGGACGGACAGACGGACAACAGACAAAGTTATCCCTAAGTGTCGCTATGCTTCGCAGGCGACACAAAAATGAATACTAATATAAAACAGATCTGAGTAAATAACTCGACTATCATTTCAACAAAAGCTACGCACAGAAACCTTCAAAAGTAACCTTGATATGAAGGTATGAGTCTTTCATGGCTTTTGGATATTCAATATCTTATCCTTTTAAGTTTTTTTTTTTTATCTACTTTATTTACTCATACATTCAAAGTTAGAAAACAGGGTTGTATTGTTTTATATATCTGACTCTAAACAAAGACTATTTGATTTACTTGATTTGAGGGTTGCCAAGACCATTTTCAACCACACTTCATCATAAAATTTGCTGGCAATAAATGTGGTACAAATTGGTATCAACTTAGATAGCTCAGTCAGTAAGTTAAATGACAAAATAAGTCAATGGCAAGGTAGCTACATACAATGTATCAATTATCTAGATCACTCAGCCGATTTTCGAACACACCTTAATATGAGTAATAAGTTAAAATAAAATAAAAGATTTTAAAAGTACTGAAATGTACTAGCAAAGAAGGAAGCTAACAAATCTTAACAGATTGAGTCCTAAGCTAGTAGTTGGTTGTATTTACATTACAAATACAACGGTAAGTCCAGATCTGAAATTCAAGATCTCATTTCAATTCATTAAAGGAGCTGTTGAGGTAAGGCGTAAAATCTACCCTGGAATTTTGAAAACGCAAAATATGATAAAATGTTCTGTAGAGATGACAATTACCGTTACTTGATCCACATATCACTCTGCTGTCACGTTGAATAAATTATTCATATAGATAAGACAGATTTGGGGACAAAAGGAACGCTTTTCCTACTGAATTCAATAGATTTTTTTACAACATTGTCCCCCCCCCACTCCCCAATGTTCCAATCCGATATGTATACTGTTATCAAAGAAATAATAAGAAAGTTTTTTATTTCATCATAGTGTGCATTTCACATATGGAAGCTTATAATAATGTCAGTTAAATACATAATAGAACAGTTTTTATCTTTCCGGATTGCTGATTTAGTATATATATGAGCTTCTACATACTAATTAAAGTCATCAAAGAAATATTAGGGGTTCATTGTAATCAGCAAATGCTGCATGTCTTTCTATATTGAACAGATTTCCTTTAAATTTTCATTTATCAATCTCATCATTTAAATACTTGAATCATTTACTAACATCCAGTAATTCTTTAGTGCATGATATTATCATTGAAACATGGACTTACAATCCATGGATCCATAATTTATACTCATTCTGTCAAAAACTTAGGTTTTTCCACAGATCCATCGTTTTGTTGTTTTTTCTTTACCAAATTATAGATATATTCCATCCCCAAATAATCCAATGTATTAGCATGATTAGAGACCAAAATCTTCAAGAACAAAAACCTATCATAAGAGAATCAGAAAAGATAATCTTTTTTTAAAATGTTGAGTATCATATAGACAATGACCTTAGAGTTCATTATGTTGACTGTATCAAAAATAGGTCGGATAGTTCTGTTCTTGCTATGTAACGACTACATGCCCACAATCTTCTCATTGAGAAAGGTAGACATTTAAAGACTCCAAAGGAAAAAAGATTTTGTAACATTTCAAATACTGAAAAGGTTGAAGATTAATTTTAACCAATTTTTTATGGCAGTGTACAAAGTATAAATGTGAAAGAAAATCCTTCGTAGAAAAAATGTCACTTCATCATGTTCATGTTTTAAAAGAGATTACCATCACTTAATGATATGTCAAAATCAGTCTTTCTACTTAATCAAACTCTTGCCATGTGTTGAGGTCAGTATCAAAATATATTATTTCTACTTAATCAAACTCTTGCCATGTGTTGAGGTCAGTATCAAAATATATTACATCACTATTTGAAATAAGAAGCAAAGTAATGCCATAAACAGTTCATGCAATGTACTTTTTTTAATCATAGAATTGTGAATATATCATTACTGGTATTGATATGCTATTTATCATACTGAAATATATACACTTTATGTACATCTACCATTGCATGTGGGTCTTTAAAAATTACCATGTATTTTCATGCGTTAATTTGTGCCAATAAATTAAATATTGTCTATTAAGTCTAATGTTGATATGACTAATAGAACCTAATTTCTTTCATTCAATTTTGATGTCGTAAGTAGGTAAGTAAAATGTAAAACACATCAAATTTATGAGGAATATTGCATATTTTCATTTATAATTTGATGTTTCCTGATACCCCCTATACCTCTTCATTTAGCCTTGAAAAGAATAAAATCTTACATCAAAACTACCTATTTTAGGAATCTTCCAAAACTATTAATACATTTTATATTCTAACCAATTTTTCCTACAAAGATTCAGGACAGGACAAGAAAATAAATAATTTCAGGGGTAAATCAAGCCTTTATCTTAACTGCAGCTAATCTTCCATTCAAAATAAGATTTGCAGACAAAGTGGAGATAACTCTTGCATTATCACAATAGGAATTACACACCATGTACTATGTAATCGACTTGGATGATTAAATAACAACCACATAGACAAATATAATGACACTGGTTAGGACCAGATTATAAAAAAATAATGAAATTAACTTTGTAATTAAGTTGTCTTCGTATATAAAATAGTCAGAAATTTTGTTTCTCAAGAGGAATGTATGACACAGGCAATCATGAGGCAATATTGGAATAAAATTGTGATAAAATGAGCAGGAGAGTTACAAGAATAATTATTTCTGACAAATCATTAAAGTAGATATACAACTTTCTAGTTATCACTACTAGCATGACTAGATGAAAAAGACTATTGTAAACGAAAGTAGAAAAGTGTTGTAAAACGGTATATTTCACCCTATCTACAATCTAATATGAACATTATGGCTATAAATGAATTAAAAAAACAGAACCTTTTTTGAATTCTATAACATACCTTTTTATCTAAAGAAGTAATTAATTTAATACTGGTCAATTTTCATTTACAACTACATTAGTTCGCACTGTTTATGGAACACTGGGAATTCCCGCAAACACACAATAGACGAAACCGAAAGTAGATTTTGAGTTTGTGCGGCCTGGCAAAGAAATAATCAGTAAAGACAGATATCGGGCGATATCATTATCTATGGTGTTTTACAATTTTTTTCTTTATGCTTCCAATTGTTTTTTAGTAATGTTTAAATAACGGAAGCAACTGCAGCTACATATGACCTCATATTTGCATATTTTATTTTCATGCTCGGGGAGTTTCAGTAACCCGGAAGGTGTTCGTGAACAAGCGAGGATCGAGTTTCTTTTCTTTTGACTCTAACATTTTTTATTCCGTAAAGAGGAAAAGGAAAGAAAAGAGATAGTATATCCTTTGTAATGCGTAAGTATGACAACTAACAAGTGTTCAGACTTCCCGCTATCTTCAGATCTTAAGTTGATAGCAATCTCAGCAGATGCACATATATATATAGGATCTCAAATGAATTTTCATTTCATACGATTTATTATGAAACGAGTTGTGTGTTTTATATCCCCGAGCCTTGGCGAGGGGATATAAAACGGACAACGAGTTTCATAATACATCGTATGAAATGAAAATTCATTTGAGATTCTTTTTATCACATGATATTGCCTAAAAATGTGTATTTCTAACGTGAAATCAACGTTTCCGAGAACTATAGAGGCGAACCACGCCGTGATATAGAAGTCGTCTGCTCCGCCATGAGAAGTAGTGTCCCCATCGTATAGATATTCTGTGCGTAAGAGAAAAGTATTTCAATTTTGAATAATATTTTAATGCAAGAATTAATTCAACAACAACAATTTTAATCATTGATATTGACTCCGAGTCTGAATTTAACAGTTGACCGATATTTGAAAGGTCACATTTGTCAAGGTTTATGTGATTAGGTTCCAAGCCTGACCAATCGCATTCAAGCAGAGCGATATGTAACGTGTTATCATATCATACATTTATGAAATGGCTTTATGAAACTGCATAACGGGTGTATCATGTGATAAATCTCTTTATTCCTTTTGACGTCTTGTCATTCCTTAGTGAAGTACAAATTATCTATTGTCATAGCACTTTGTCAGACTGTCTGTCCACTTTCAATTTTTGACTTTTTTGTTCATCAGCTGTGTGAGATATAAAAAAAAACATTGAAGGGATCTTGATGAATGTCTTAATGCAGTGGCGGATCCAGCGCCCATTTTGCCGGGGGGTCAAGGGGCGAATTTTGCCGATTTTTACTGAAAATGGGCCAAAATATATACCTGTTTTTGTCAAATTTTGGGTCATTGCCGAGGGGGCGGACGCCCCCTCCGCACCCCCCGGAATCCGCCACTGTAATGGAATCAAAATTTAGAAAAATGAATCATATTTAAAAAATGCCAAGCAAAATCTGGTCTACAAAAAGGGCGAAGTTTGACCGTCTGTCCGTCAATCAGCCCGTCACTTAACATTTTGCTTAATAGTTAAGGTAATTTTTCAGGTGAGCAATTGTGGCCCTCTTGGGCCTCTTTTTTTAAGAAAACTGTTTTGAGCAGCAACTTGAAACTTTATATGGTGATTGACCATGATGAGACAAAGCAAACCCAGCAACAGATTTTGACCTTTACCTTTGACCTTGAAATAGAAATTTAAACTCTGAATTTGTGTTTGAGCCGTTAGGGAGAAAACTATATGGAGAATTGACAAGTAACTTTACATAATCATTGACCATGCATATAATCACACCTTTCATTTGAGACCTTGACTTTTGACCATAGTGACCTTGACCTTGAAGTTTGACCTACTTTTCAAAAACATAAACCTTATTTATCTTTTGAACCATAATGGATAGAGTTTCCATAGTTCTCTCATAAAATCCTTAAGGCAAGACCTTTCAATAAAACCTTGACTTTAGACCTTGTTGCCTTGACCTTAAACTTTGGTATACACTTCTAAATTTAAATTTGACTATATCTCTTAAAAAATAAGCAGTATTACATGAAGAATTTTATGACAAGACTTACAAGTGAGACTGTGACCTTGAACCTTTCTTTGAGACTGTGACCTCAAAATTAGCTATTTCTCTTGAATTATAAGGAGTAGGGTTTTAATATTTCACTTGTAGATTCCTTATATTATAAATATAAAGGTAAAGTAAATGTATACTTTAAATAAAACTGGCACTTTGCAATCCGGCCATAGCGCCTTAAGCGGTTTGGGGTTTATTCATTATTTTGCGTGCATGATATACATAGAATCTGCTAAACCTCATATAGATTTTGAAAAAGACTTAATTAATTTTGATGTAAACAAAATTTAATACATTTATTTTTTTAAAACCTAATTTGACTATTTGTAATCCAAATAGCTTGGGCACCCCTCCCCCTTTTCCATTAGGAAGAACATTATTATAGATCTGTGCATGAAAAATATAATTTTTGTTTCATGGGCAGAGACCAAATCTTTGTGTAAGTTTTTTTTTTTTGTCGCCTGCAAATCATTAGGGGGTGGACAGGGTGAAAGAGAGGGGGAGGAAGGGAGAGGGAGGAGGGAGGGAGGGAGGGAAGGGGGAAAAGGGGAGGGAGGGGGAGGAGGGAGGAAGGGGGGTAGGAGGGGAGGTAAGGGAATGGTGAAAAGGAGGGGAGGGAGGAGGGAGAAGAGAGGTACCCCCTGTCTGCCCCCTCCCCCAATCATAGCAACACTTAGGGATCACTTTGTCCATTGTCCTTCTGTCTGTCACACTTTAGGTGTCACACCCCATAAATATTACTGATGGTTGATATGACATTGATTTTTATCATGTGTATTTTTAGGTCCTAAGCAACAATTCCATTCAATGCAGTACTACAGTGGTGCTAACATTTTTGACCATGTGAGTCATTGACGTGACTTAGACCTAGATGTTTGACCTACTTTACTGAAAATATAAGATTGAACATTATTATTCATTGCAGGTTAGTGATAGGGCTTTGACATTTATTCCTTGTGACAAGGTATTTCCAAAAAGAATTTAAGATACCAAAATTTTTAATCCTATGACCTTGATATAGATAATTGAACAACTTTTCTGTGAAGTTATTATTGGCCATAAGTTTTGATAGCTATGTGATAGAGCTTTGATATTTCACAAATGTATTTCTTGTGATAGGATCTTTCTACAAATATCAAAATTCTTTACCTCATGACCTTGACCTTTATGTTTGACCTACTTTTCTAAAAATCAATGCAGAACATTATTTTTCAGCTCATCAGAGCAAACCACTCAAGGGATTTTGAGGAAACTTGGTAGAAATGATTTGTACTCATGGTCCCCTACAAGTGTTGTAACAGTTGTTTTTATCCGAATCTGTCAATAGATGGCACCACCACAAACAAAAGTAGGTCATGGGGACTACCCTCCTTTGACCATCTTCTTCAGAACCGAAGCACATATGGACAAGCCGAAAGCATAGGGATAATCTAGATGGATGTCTTAATAAGTGTTGTAATTGTTTTCGGTTCAGTCTGAAGTCAAATTTTTATCGTGTTTTTGACGTCTTTTTGGACTGTTTCTTTGAATTATTCTTTAATTGTTCAGTTTTGAGCATGCACTCATTTACCGCATATTTGTCACTCGAAAATTTTATTTTTCTGATTTTTCATGAATTTTTTTCTTATGCTAAAAAGGAATGGGAGGGGGGTATTTTCATACATATTGGACATCTTCTCTAGAACCACTGAAGGGATTTTAATGAAACTTTGTAGGAATGAAGTACTCATGGTCCCCTACAAGTGTTAAAATTTTTCGTCTGGATCTGAAGTCAAATATTTTTGACACGTTTTTGACGTCTTTATGGACTTTTTCAACAATGCTCATTTTTTAACCCATGCATGATATCCTGCACTCATTTATTGCATATTTGTCATATTTAACTTTCTACATGCTTTGATATACATTATATGCTATATCTTTTTTTTTTGGGGGGGGGGAATGTTTAGGATTTTTTTTTTAAATCATTAATAGCTATGTTTACTGTGCACATGGACCCAAGGGTAGTGGGTTCAAGTCCCGGTACCGGCATCCTCAAAATATTTTTTTCTTCCTTTTTCATTTTTTCCCCATTTTTTCTTGTTTTTCTTACTTTCAAATCATTTGAATTCCTTTAATTTTAGTTTTTAACCCCCCCCCCCCCCCAATTTTTTCTTCTATTTTCATTTTTTTTTTTTTCCATTTTGCACACTTATTTATTGCACATTTGTCATAATGAGGTCATTAATGCTTTGATATATATTTTATGCTTAAATTACAGTATGTTTTGGGGGAATTTTTATGATTTTTTTTTTTAATGGCATAGCTAGTCATGTTTATGTGCATATGGACCCAAGGGTTGTGGGTTCAAATCCTGGCACTGAGACTATCATTATACAATGTCAGTATGTTAAGTATGAGGTGAGGGTTGTGCCCACTTGGGCTCTAGTGTACTTAATTGCTCTATATTTGTCACATTTAAGTTCCTAAATGCATTTATAGGGGCATTTTTGTTATATTAATTTAATTTTTTTAATCAAGTACAAAAGATTGATAGGATATTTATTTTCATAATGTGATCAAGAGTTGTTTTTCTTTCATCAATTGACAAGTACAAATATCAGAATGCTTTCGTTTTAAATAGATAGTCAGCTGTCAGTCAGCTGAGAGTGTACGTGAGTATCAGGTGAGAGTTTTGGCCCCTTGAGCCTCTGGTTATGGTTGGTGATAGAGATTTTTCAGTGCAAGAAGTATATTGGTACCATGATTTTTGACCTTGTGACATTGACCCATTTGTTTGACCTATTGTTATGTGACATGGCATTAGTATTTTTTTAATTGATCGTTAATATCTTAATGTAGAAACCAGTAACATCCTAGTGACCTTGACCTATGTGTTTGACCTACTTATAAGATTTACCATTATAAGCTAAGTGATGTGCTGTTGAAATTTCACACCTATATTCTTGTAACATGGGTGTTTAGGTATAGCTAGTATATGTTGGTTATATAGTCAAACTTATTGCAGGCAACACATGTTCCTTGAACACTATGTTATTTATATTAATATATAATTCAGCAGCTTAATATAGCCTATAGAGATAGAGCTTGAAAATGTACATATTACAAATTTGAAGTCCTCTTCATTCATTTTATATCACAAGGAATCAATAAAGGGGCAAGATATTTTTTTATTATTATCCATTTATATTATCATCTGCTTCTTAAAATAAAATCTTTTGTGATATAGTCTGTTTCTATTCCCACTCTCATTGGCTGAGAATTGTCACGTGACAATTCATTGTCACGTCATATTGACCTGTGATCGGCAATTTCATTAAATAACACTACCGCGAAAACTCTTGCTTCCGGTTTACCATGAAATATCAAAAACACACGAAATTTATATCTGTGATGTCATTAACGTCATTTCGTAAACCCCATCAAGGACACTGAAGCAGAGCTATAAAATCCTTGAATTTTGAACCAATCTAAGAATTACAACAGATTTTGACTATGAAATTATCTTCACTCATTAAATGATTGCTATTACGTCGTTAAAAATAATTCATCAACAAATTATGCTTATGTTTAATAAGTCTTGAAATATTTTTAAAGAAAAAGTAGCGATTGATGTCAGCCATTTTCGAAAAGATATCAAATCTTTATAAATACTGATTAAGTCCACTATATAATAAAACAATTGTGGATTTTCACTCAGTGAATATGGTGTAATATTGTCTTAATTTGAAAATATTGATCTCGGCTGTCGCAGCGGTCATTATTTCACCTCTAAAAAAGGCTGTAATTGTATAATAATTTGAAATAAATAAAATCTGACATGAAGTTTAGAATAGTAATAGAATAGTATAAAGTTGTATGATTTCCTATTGAGGTTTAGGTTGAGATACATTTATGATCTGAAATACTCTAGTAATGTTTGCTTTCATTGGAAAAACATTTATGATCTGATATTTATGATCTGAAATACTCTAGTTATGTTAGTTTTCATAGGAACAACATTTATAATCTGAAATACTCTAGTTATGTTAGCGTTCACAGGAACAACATTTATGATCTGAAATACTCTAGTTTTGATAGCTTTCATAGGAACAACATTTATGATCTGAAATACTCTAGTTTTGATAGCTTTCATAGGAACAACATTTATGATCTGAAATACTCTAGTTCTGTTAGCGTTCATAGGAACAACATTTATGATCTGAAATACTCTAGTTATGTTAGCATTCATAGGAACAACATTTATGATCTGAAATACTCTAGTTGTATTAGCTTTCATAGGAACAACATTTATAATCTGAAATACTCTAGTTATGTTAGCGTTCATAGGAACAACATTTATGATCTGAAATACTCTAGTTATGTTAGCTTTCATAGATCTGAAATACTCTAGTTGTATTAGCTTTCATAGGAACAACATTTATGATCTGAAATACTCTAGTTATGTTAGCTTTCATAGATCTGAAATACTCTAGTTGTATTAGCTTTCATAGGAACAACATTTATGATCTGAAATACTCTAGTTGTATTAGCTTTCATAGGAACAACATTTATGATCTGAAATACTCTAGTTATGTTAGCGTTCATAGGAACAACATTTATGATCTGAAATACTCTAGTTGTATTAGCTTTCATAGGAACAACATTTATGATCTGAAATACTCTAGTTATGTTAGCGTTCACAGGAACAACATTTATGATCTGAAATACTCTAGTTATGTTAGCTTTCATAGATCTGAAATACTCTAGTTGTATTAGCTTTCATAGGAACAACATTTATGATCTGAAATACTCTAGTTATGTTAGCGTTCATAGGAACAACATTTATGATCTGAAATACTCTAGTTGTATTAGCTTTCATAGGAACAACATTTATGATCTGAAATACTCTAGTTATGTTAGCTTTCATAGATCTGAAATACTCTAGTTGTATTAGCTTTCATAGGAACAACATTTATGATCTGAAATACTCTAGTTGTATTAGCTTTCATAGGAACAACATTTATGATCTGAAATACTCTAGTTATGTTAGCGTTCATAGGAACAACATTTATGATCTGAAATACTCTAGTTATGTTAGCTTTCATAGATCTGAAATACTCTAGTTGTATAAGCTTTCATAGGAACAACATTTATGATCTGAAATACTCTAGTTATGTTAGCTTTCATAGATCTGAAATACTCTAGTTGTATTAGCTTTCATAGGAACAACATTTATGATCTGAAATACTCTAGTTGTATTAGCTTTCATAGGAACAACATTTATGATCTGAAATACTCTAGTTGTATTAGCTTTCATAGGAATAACATTTATGATCTGAAATACTTTGGTTTTGTTTGCTTCCATAAGAACAAGATTTGTAAGATTATGGGAGGCATTTAACATTAATATGTGATGCAATCTAAATTCTATTGTTGTATGTTAATTTCTGTTTAACTTTGCAATACATTGTCATGTATCACATGCAACTTTGGTAAAATTTTGATATACATATATATGAAATCAGGATATTATCTTTTATTGACAGCCATAGCCATAATTGGTTACTTCCATACACCAGATAGTGAAGACTGAATTTGAACAGCGTTTGTGTATGGATTCCAGAAACCAAGGAAATGAGCAAAATAGTAAGAAATATTACACTAACTCTATATTGCATGATCTCTGATACACAGCTTTTATATGTGACCTTTGTTCAAGGTCAAATTTTCATTCTCAAGGTCACAGCAAACTTTTGCTTATAGAACAAAGAGTGTTTGACTCTCAAATGTCAATCTTTACACAAACGTTCCTTGTACAGTCAAACCTGTCTTATGTGACTTTGCAAGGGCCGACAGAAAATAGGTCAAATAAGACAGGTGGTCACTGAATACAGGTTCAAGCTGATCTGACTTTGACAGACAAAATTTGCGTAATGTAAGATCAATACTATTAAATGAATTACTGCATATATCAATTTGTGTATTTATTGATTAATCGTATTACACATATAAAATCGCATTACATTTGATTTATATCAGAAGATTTAACTATGAAAAACACTGATGAAGAGATTTTATGTAAAATATTATGTAGTTGGGGTCCTTTGCAACACTAAAAGTCGTAATATACAGGTTCGGAATTCGGTACGGGACAGAAAAATCTCGGTCGTTGTCGCGTTAGACAGGTTGTCGCTATATACAGGTTAGTTTGATAGGAAAAGTGCTCGGGAGGAATAAAAAAGGTCACATAAAGCAGGAAGTCGCTTAAAAGAGGGTCACTTTAAGACAGGTTTGACTGTACTTTAACCTTGACCCAAGGTCATTTGCATGATTTCAAGGTCACAAACTGTACTGGTAAGTCACAAAAATGGGGTGTACACATTTGGGATTTGTCTATTTTGCATTATTTTGATTTGCTGTGTATGTATTTTTAGTCCAGCACCAACAAACCTGAATAGGGATCATTTCCACTCAGTAAGACTTTTTCCCAGACTTCTCTTTGTCTATTTATGTAGGTATCAAATTTAAACTGACACAGGATATTTTAGCTATATGGTTGCTTTTGACCTTATTTTTAATGAATATCAGATGTTTTACTACAGGTATAAACAAATAGGCTCGAAAGTGCCAAAGAAAGTGATATCTGAATGATGTAGTCAAATGAAGTCAAATTGTACACTCTTAATTTCTCTTTTGACCTGAATAGCCAATTGAACAGCTGCGAGGAACACATTTATATATTTTTAGGGAAGTATGCATTTATTCATTGCTCTTCCTTGAATTTACATGAAATGATGTACAAGTACTGTCAGTCATCAAGCATGTCCTACAGTATACATTTGATACCTCAATTTTCCCTTGAAGTCCTAATGTGACAAAAAGACAAAACTTTCAAAATGAAGGAAATTATTAAAATTCACAAACCTCAATACATTACAAAAGATTTTTCCTTTTTCAATCCCTGACTAAGCTTTTCTCAAGAGTTCTTTTCCTATTTTGAAATCAATTTCTTAGTATCTAGCATTTTAAAATATCTGTGGAGACTTAGAGGAAATGAAAGGGGTTAAAAAGGGATATAAGAATAGCTGTGATACAAGAGACACTTCAGTATGATATATCAGTATCAGTATAATGGTCAATGGAGGAAGCAGACTTTAACAATATGATGTTCTATCTTGGTTTATTTTTTCTAGCATCTAGACCCGTATCCAGCCGTCGGCGGGTGTCAGTTGAGGCTAGGGGTGGGGTGGTACAGCTAGGAGACACTAACATCACAGTAAATGCTCCTCATGGTCTCCAGAGTCTCTCCCTCAGTGAATGGTTTGTATTATAAAAGCAGGAAGTTTTCTGATGCAAAACATATAAGACAGGATATAATGATAGGTCCTACAAGGAAGAAAAAAAAGAAAAGGATGTTTTTGAAATAAAATAGAAGAAAAGAAATAAAACATAAGTACATTGAATAAAAGATTCTAGGGCATATAGTTTTTGGCCTATCTGTTTTTCTATCAGCTTGTCTATTTGTCTGTGGCAAAAACTTTAACATTGGGCACAACTTTTGAATGGTAGGTGATAGAACTTTCATATTTCAAATGTGCATTTCTCGTAACAAGACCTTTTCATTGATACCAATATTTTTGACAACATGACTTTGACCTTTTACCAACTTTTGAAAAGGCATAATGTTTGAATGGTGATGGAAGGGAGGGTGAGTGACAGGGCTGTCATATTTCACATATGTATTCCTTGTGACAATGCCTTTCCATTGATACCAAAGTATTTGACCTTATGACCTTGACCTTAGACCTGCTTTTGAAAAATGTAACAATTGGCCATAAATTTTGAATGGTAAGTGATATGGCTTTCATCTTTCATTTGTGCATTATTTGACAAAGGCCTTTTTATTGATACCAAAATGTTTGACCTTGGAGTTCAATCTACTTGTTGTGTTGCCTGCAAAGCATAAGGACACTTAAGGATCACTTTGTCCGTCTATCCGTCTCTCCATCTGTCACACTTTCAGTGTCACAGCATATAACTTTTGATTGGTAAGTGATAGGGCTTTGATATTTCACATGGGTATTCTTTGTGAGAAGACCTTTCTACAATAAAATAATGTTTTACTTAGTGATCTTGACCTAGATATTTGACCTTTTTCAAAAAATAAGATTGACTATATCTTTTGATTGGTTAGTGATAGGGCTTTGAAATTTCACATGACATTGTGTATTCCTTTTGACTAGACCTTTCTAAACATTCATAATTTTTTACCTTGTAACCTTGACCTAGATGTTTGACCAACTTTTAACAAAAATTAATATTTGATATATCTTTTGATTGGTAAGTGATAGGGCCTTGATATTTCACATGTGTATTCCCTGTGACAAGACGTTTCTAAACATACTGTAATTTTTGACTTAGTGACCTTGACCTAGACATTTGACCTACTTTTCTAAAAAGTTAAGATTGGCTATATATTTTGATTGGTGAGTATTTCTGATGTGTAATCCTTGTAACAAGACCTCGCAAAACAAACCATAATTTTTGACTTAGTGACCTTGACCTGGATATTTGACTTACTTTTTAAAGAAATTAAGACTGTCTTAATCTTTCGATTGGTATGTTATACAGGTTTAATATTTCGCACTTGTATTTCTTATGATGAGACCTTTGTGTTGTTGCCAAAATGTTTACGTAGTGACCATGACCTAGATGATTGACATAACAATATTTTTAATTGGTAAGTAAGAGGTATGTTAATATTTACATGTGAATTTCATTTGACAAGACTTTCCTACTGATACCAATAATTATGAACCAAGTCACACTGTAGGGCTGTAACAAATACACTATGCCCATGATATGATACATATCATGATATTTGCTTTTAGTATGATTCGTATTGCAATTCTTTTATTTTTTACCTGAAAGATGAAATCAGACTTAAGATAAGGTTTTTGGCTTTCCTTAAAGTGTATTTACTACTGGTATAAGAGAAGAATCCCAATAAGGGAACAATACCATGAAGTGTCAATCATCTGGAGATATCTGGAATTACTTTATATAAAGTTCATTACATGTATAGACACTTTGTTTGCAAATGTTAAGAAGTTGCTTTTCAAATGAATCAAACAGCTAAACACAGAGGCAGTGCCCATTCATGAATTGAATCGCCAGTGTGAGTCACGGTTTATCAAGAACTACAGTGAATCGTTGCAGCCCCACCACTCTGTAGCTATGGGTCTCCTAACTGGTTTTTTTTTTTTTTTTTGCTACTTAGAAATGTCGCATAATCATTAGAAATTCCTTAAATGCACATGAACACTGATTAGTAAAATGTATTTAAGATGAGTAAGAAGAAGAAATTTATGCTGGAAAGTATAACATTGTAATCATATTTTCAGTTTCCTCAGGTGATGTACAGAGCGATGACGGCCCAGACGTGAGCATTCAAGCATTAGATGCCAATGTATCTATAGCTGAGCGCACCAATCTGATGCTCAACTTAACAAATAATCAAAATAACAAACAAGGTACTGATGCATACATCTTTACTTTACAATATATATTGTTGGTGTATAGCTAAAAAATCACAATTAATTAAGTTTTCACATATCTCGTTTCTTTCTGCTCAAGGAGGTTTTATTCAATATATAAATCCATAAGCTCACTTAGAGGTTTTATTATCCCCTCACAACACAGTTGCAAGGGGATATTGTAACGCAAATCTTCAAGTGCGAGTGTGTGCATCAAACTTTTGTACATAGATTTGAAAGCACATTTTGATAAGGGCTTTACCAAATTTCCTACACTTATTGCTTATGACAGTTGCTATGACAAGAGAAAACAATTTTATTGATTTTCAAGGTCATAGGTCAAAGCTCAAGGTCACACATTGAAAATGTTTAAAACCCTAGTATACAGCTTAGAGGGCACATTTTCAATTGGACCTTTACCAAACTTCATACACTTATTGCTTACGACAGGAGAAAGAGCCGAACCCTAATGATTTTCAAGGTCTAAGATCGAAGGTCAAGGTCACACATGGGAATTGTTTAAAATTCTTGTTTACAGCCTAGAGTTCACTTTTCATTGGATCTTGACCAAAATTCATTCAATAATTGCTTATGACAAGAGAAAGAATCTTATTGATTTTCAAGGTTGTAAGTCAAAGGTCAACGTCACACAATGGAAAAGTTTAAAACCTTATCTATAGCCTAGAGGACACAGTTTTAATTGGATCATGACCAAACTTCATATTCTTGCTTATGACTAGAGGAAGAAGCCTATAGATTTTTCGAGGGCATAGATGAAGGGTCAAGGTTACATATTGGAAATGTTCAACATCCATGTATTCAGTCTAGTGGTGGCACTTTTCATTTTATTATAGTCAAACTTTGTACACTTATTGCTTATGGCATAAGAAAGATCCCTATTGATTTTCAAGGTCATAGGATAAAAGTCTAGGTCTCAGATTGATATTAGTCAAAATCCTTGAACAGACTCTTTAGGTGTTATTTATCAACGTATCTTGGTCAAACTTTCAGTCATTGCAAGTGACATTAGGAAAACCCCTTTTGATTATCATCGATACAGATGGATTGCTTTTAAACAGAACTTTATCAGTGTTGACACATGTTTTGCATATGTTGTGACATCATAATATCAAGTTAATGATTGAATCTTGACCAAACTTCATACACTTATTCCTCATAGCAAGAGAAGGAATCCTATTGATTTTCAAGGTCAAAGGTCAAGGTCACAGATTGGAGATGCTTAAAATTCTCATATACAGCCTACAGGGCACAGTATTGGTTCGATTTTGACCAAACTTTCTTCAATTATTCCTTATGGCAAGAGGAAGATCCCTGTTGAATTTTAAGTTCAATACTCAAGGTCACAGAATCTTTAAAAATCCTTGTATACAGTCTAAGAGACACAGTGGAATGGATCTTGACGAAACGTCATCATTCACTTGTTTCTTTGTAATGTTCCTGCTGTTAGAGTTGATGCTACGTTTCATGTTTCCTATGTTTAATTATGACAGTAACATGTATTCAATTTTCATGTCTACAATATCTTTATTTCAAGATTCTTCCAGCCCAAGAGACACACCCACATGGAATGTAGAGAGCCAAGTGCGTACAGGACAAACATCATGTGAGTTTGGATACTCAACATATGGACCTGAAGCCATGGAGCACCCCTACCAGTCCCTGAGTTTTAAAAGTGAAAGTCAGGCAGAGGAGCACCCCTACCAGTCACTGAGTACTAAAGCTGAAAGTCAGGCAGAGAAGCAGCCCTGCCAGTCCCTTCAGAGTACTGAAAGTGACAGTCATGTAGAGAAGCTTTCTGGCCAGTTTTCAAAGTCAGAGGAAGAGAGTCCGAGTCTAGATGCAGAAGAATCAATCAAATCTTCAGGGGATTATGGGGCAAGTAAAGATCCAGAGGCGACAGAAATGGAAAGTAAAACGGAAGATTCTGATGGAAAAAAGACTTCTATTGTGAACCTTAGTGGCAGTGATGTCCAAAACGGTAGTCAACAATCTAGTGACAAGAGTAAAGAAACTGATAGTAATGAGTCAGATCAAAGTGTCCCTATAGCTCGGCATTCCCCTATTCCAGGGGTTTCTATAAAAGAAGAGGAGAAGCTGCATTTCTGTATCCGGCAGGATAACACCTATGTGCAGATAGGACAGTGTTGTGTTATTGTGGAGCTTAGCGTCAATGATGAACTTGTCGAGAAATTGAAAAGAGAAGGTCAACTCACAGGTAATACAAATGGTGTTGAGATTATGCCTAAATGGCCCCAGTCAAACATAGGCAGATTTAACTTAGATTTTTTAAAAAAAATCTAACTTTGAGTACAAATTAAAGTCTCATATCCTTAAAGTACAAATTAATCTTAAAATTGTCTTAAGGCCATTTCTTGTTTTAATTCTGTTTTGCGTCCTTTCAAAATTGAGAAAGCTACCAGCCAGCCAGGGAGAAAAACAAACAAGTATATAAAACAAAGTTTCAATTACATACTATGCGACTATGTGAAATCTGACAGAAACTTATTTCATTGGATCATTGAAAGATTTTAGTCAAGAAAAGTGATAGAGAATTTCATTAATTATTGCAGAACTTTTACATTTTTACATGAAAAATATAAAATTTCTCTTTATTTTTTTTGTAGAAAACACATTTAATTTGCAAAAGATCTAACTGCCTATAATTTCAATTTTGTTTTGTTTTATGACTTTGGGCTCAAAACCTACCAGCACGAGGACACAAAACAGAAATAACAAAGAAATGGCCTAACCCTTCAAATTGAAAATTACTTGGTATATGGCATAATCAGTTGTTAAGAAGCAACAGAAATTCAACATATATAGCTGAATGAAATGCACAAGACATCTACCATTTTAAAATTTGGTCATGTATAATTGTAATTTTGAAAAAATAACATATTTGATCTTGTTTCTGCAAGTGTTTAAAGTAATTCTTACCTCATATACAATTATTATAGCGGAGGTACGGTCAGGACAGACGTTAGTGACCCTACAGTGGAGAGATCTTACCGAGGAGAAGGATTATTATCTCTCAAAGCTCAAACTTATAGTGAAAGAGAAACAGAGAGAAATACAAGCAGATCTGGATGCAGAACTCGTCAGAAGTCTAACAGAGGAACAATGTCACAATGTCCGCAAAATAGTCCACAAAATCTTTAGTGATATTCAGGGTAGACTTATTGAGATTTCGGAGGGTTGTGTTGTATTAACGTTTCATCATTTGACTTTAGAATCATATAAAAAACTCCATGAGATGACCTATGCAAAGCATTTAGAGGAATATTTTACTGCCGAACTTATAACAGATAGGATGAAGGAGATTTCTGCTGATGCTAGAATATCTGTTAGACTTGTATCAAACGGGGAAAGTGCAAATAGACTTATTGAACCTCTGTACACTACCTCAAGGTGAGTGACATCATTCCAATGCATGTTTAAAGTATTATTTGCAACATGCTTCCTCCCCTTTCATCTAATATTATTATGTAAAGATTATGATGCTTTTATTACCAGTAGTACCCTAACACATATGATCCATGAACTCTAAATGATCCAACATTGTGTAATCCAATTAAGGCATATTCTCAACTCATTGCTGTAATATTTTGACAAAGGAAAATCTATTGTAATTGTTATAGGAATACAAACAGTATTGATAATTATAAAACTGTGAAAGTGAAGTATTTTATTTTTCAGACAAAGTATTCAGGACAGTTCTTATATAGCTGGTAAGTACAATTCCTTTTTCCATAAACTACTTACTGATAACATCATGTAACCATTAATATTTGGCCCCAATACCCCTCTATAATAGTAGAAATTTCACCTCTCACAAAATAAATAGGCTCACTAATCTACTTGGGAGAATTTGATGAAATACCATCAATAATCTAGCGCATAATTATGAATCAAGTCATGCTGATCAATTGAATGTCTATTTACATATAGAAAAAGTACATTTTTCTTTAAGAGGAAAATTTTTATAAACTGAAAAACTTCTCTTTAAGTAGATATAATTTCACAGCCAATGAGTATGCATGGGTACCATTCCTTAAATAGGGTGTAAGTGTCCTGAAATTACTTTATTCGACTGCAGACTGAATTTGTGGAAGTTTTTAGGTTGTAATTTTATAGAGTCTTAATTTCTGCATGCTTGCTATCACACAAATTTTAGTGCAGATTTTTATGAATGTTTATATAAATAGGATTTGGTCAAAGGTCAAGGTTACCACTAAAATTAAATCCCACTTACAAATGTATTGATTTGTTTTTGCTGATTATCCAAACCACGCGATTCGGAGGTAGGTCAGAGGTCAATTTCTAAATTTATTATGGAAAAGACTAATAGCTGCCAGGAAGTTTAAACCAGCATTTTACTTGTGGCAAAAACTCTGTTTTTGATACTTACACTGTAAACATAGAAATTTTCGTGTGGGGATAATTTTCGTGTTTTTCGCGAACCAATGGAATTCGCGGAAAATTTCCCCCATGCGAAAAAATCCCCGCTGCATTCTTACAATGAGAAAGACATTTTATAGCGATTATTTCCCCACAGGTAATGCCTTGATGTTATATTCTTGTAATTTTCCCCCAGCGAAAATAACTACTTTTACAGTACTCTTTTCTATGAAGACTCTTTATACATTTCAGATTTAGCAAGAAATA
Source organism: Pinctada imbricata (assembly GCA_033119305.1). Lineage (NCBI taxonomy): Eukaryota > Metazoa > Mollusca > Bivalvia > Pterioida > Pteriidae > Pinctada > Pinctada imbricata. The sequence goes on from VSWD01000007.1 coordinate 62,548,707, forward strand.
TATCTCAGCTTCAAATGGAAATCTCAGACATTCGAGGAAATCTTCATTCGGAGCTTTCAAGTTTTAAACAAGAAAATTCCGTTCAGATGACAAATGTTCGTGATTCCGTATCTGAAGTACGTGAGGATTTATCACGGAGATTGAGGGAGTCTGCTGATGCCCTTAGAGGGGAGATAAAGGAGGTGATAGGTCAACAGTCAGAGGAGATATCACTGCTCAGACAGCAGTATAGTGTAAGACAGATAATTAACTTGACAATATGTGTAGATGTTATCTCCGTTTTTTGTGGCATCTATGAAAATTGAGTACTTTTGAGAGCAGATGAATAGTTCTTTGAATTAATTGAAGGATACTAAGTAGCAATGCAGGCAATACTGCGATTTTTCAGATATTAGTAACTCAAAAATGTGAAATAATGAGAAATTTCAATACATGGACAAAATTCATGAAAATAAAAGGAATCCAACCTAGGCCTTTCTCCAACTGTATTTGATTATGGTTACAAATTGCAAATCATGAAAATTTGAATAAGAAATAGGAAGAAATATTACATTTTCGTATATACGGAATCTTTATATTTGAAGAAAACAGAAGAAAAAGAAACTCAGTTTGAGCAGCAGCTAGCCTCCAGATTGGCTGATATTCTTTTACCACGGTTTCAGCAATTATTATCTTCAGCTTCCTCTTCATCCCAAACAACAACTGCTGAGGTAAAAGCAATTACTATGTAATGACTGACAAATAGATCAGTTTTAATTTCAAGAGCTTAACAAACATGATATACATGCATATAGAAAATGAGAGCAAACTCAACAGTGAATTAGTCTGTAAACGTGGAAATTTTCACGTAGGGGTAATTTTCAAGTTTTTCACGAATCTAGGGACTTCAGGAAGATTGCCCCACATAAACATCTTGATGTTATAATTGCAAAAATAGCCGTGTTTACAGTAATTAGTCTTTATTAGTGTTCATTGGTTTTAAGATATGAGATAGAAAATTGTATGTTTAAGTGAATTTGGTGTGTTATAATTCTTTCGTTTTATTTCATCAGTTACCACCAGTGCCAGCTTCTATGGACAGACATGAGAGATTGTCCAGGGAGTTTCAGACCTCCCTGACCACGCCTTCACCAGAACCATCCTCTGGGAGATCAGCGCCATCAACACTTGATGTAGCAGTTGCCTCCTCTTTGCGGACAACCTCTTCTTTGCAGACAGCTCCCTCTCCTGAAAAATCTCTTTCTGATAGAAAATATGAATACTTTCTCAAGACTCTGTTAGACAGGTGCCTTGAAATACATGTAGTTCCTAAAATTTAGCTTACTTTGTCACATAGCACTGTCATTTGTCTGCCTACCATCTGTCCTTCCATATGTCTTCATCTGTCTTTCCATCTTGCTTTTTGACTTCTCTTTAACTTCTGCACAGAATTTCACTAAACCTTACAAGAAAAGAATTCGAGGTCTTCTACCAAAATTGTAGTTTTAACTCTATCTTTCAATAGAAATGGATGCTTGTGCATCTTACCGTATTTGCTGACATATTTTCATTTTTAGTACGCAATCAGAGCTCACAAACAGAAAGTACATGTAATTATTCCAGATTGTTTACAAAAACTGTGGTTTGTTTTCACCTAAAGCAGGAACAAGACAGCTGCCAATGAATCTGATTGGTTAACACATTTTCAACTTTTCCTCTGCAATTGCTGCATGGAATAACATGAATTCATACAAACCTCTGTTTTGTCAAAATGAGCATAATTGTCATGGGACTCAGGTCTACTTATGCTTCTTGTTTTGTTTTGTTTTGTTTCAGTCTGAAATCCTTCCATCTGTGTCTATCAGTTTATCATGTGTCTGTCTTTTTTCTTTGTCTACGGACTTTTAATGCCTTCAAACAATGCTATTGTAGTCACATTTGCCCATATGAAAGTTGATATCATTCATAACGATTGATTTCATAATTGGCCGGATTGCAAAGCAATTCCGGTCTATAGATTGACGATGTCCGTCCGTCTGTCCGTCCATCCGTCCGTCTGCCGTCAACATTTTGGTTAAAGTTTCTGGTTGAGGCAAAATCTAAGGAACTATATGCAGTAGAAACTTTATATTATACATGAAGCTTGCCCATGACAAGACCTTTCGATTTATGCCGTAACATTTGACCTAGTGACCTTGACCTTGGACTTTGTCCTAGTTAAAGATTTTGGTTAAAGTTTCTGGTTGAGGCAAAATCTAAGTAACTATATGCAGTAGAAACTTTATATTATACAAGAAGCTTGCCCATGACAAGACCTTTCAATTTATGCCGTAACATTTGACCTACATGTAGTGACCTTGACCTTGGACTTTGACCTAGTTAAAGATTTTGGTTAGAGTTTCTGGTTGAGGCAAAATCTAAGTAACTATATGCAGTAGAAATTTTATATTATACATGAAGCTTGCCCATGACAAGACCTTTCAATTTATGCCGTAACATTTGCCCTAGTGACCTTGACCTTGGACTTTGACCTAGGTACTCAAAAGATTTTGGTTAAAGTTCCTGGTTTAAGCAAAATCTATGGTACTGTATGCAGTAGAAACTTTATATTATTAATGAAGCTTGCCCATGACAAGACCTTTCAATTTATGCCGTAACATTTGACCTAGTGACCTTGACCTTGGACTTTGACCTAGGTACTCAAAAGATTTTGGTTAAAGTTCCTGGTTTAAGCACAATCTATGGAACTGTATGCAGTAGAAACTTTATATTATTAATGAAGCTTGCCCATGACAAGACCTTTCAATTTATGCCGTAACATTTGACCTAGTGACCTTGACCTTGGACTTTGACCTAGGGAAGGATTTTGGTTTAAGTTCCTGGTTTAAGAAAAAAATCTATGGAACTGTATGCAGTAGAAACTTTATTTTATACATGTAGATTGCCTCTGACAAAACCTTTCAATTTATGCTGTATTATTTGACCTATTGACCTTGACCCAGTTAGTGACAAAAACTTACTTTGCAATCCGGCCATACCGTCTTTAGCGGTGTTTTATTTTAACAAAAATATGGACTTAGACAACTCTTGCGCTCATTAGCTTGTGTCCTCAATTTGCAATTGTTGTGTCGCCTGCGAAGCATAGCGACACTTAGGGATCACTTTGTCCGTTGTCCGTCTGTCCGTCCGTCCGTCCGTCAGTCCATCTGTCTGTCTGTCACACTTTGGGTGTCACAGCCCATAACTTTTGATTGGTAAGTGATATGGCTTTGATATTTCACATGTGTATTCCTTGTGACAAGACCTTCCTACACATACCATTATTTTTGACCTAGTGGCCTTGACCTACATATTTGACCTACTTTTCAAAAAAAATTAAAAATGGATATACCTTTTGATTGGTAAGTGTTAGGACTTTGATATTTCACATGTGCAATCCTTGTGGCAAGACCTTTCTACACATACCATAATTTTTGACCTTGTGACCTTGACCTCGATATTTGACCTACTTTTGAAAAAAAGATAAGATTCACTATATCTTTTGATTGGTAGGTGATAGGGCTTTGATATTTCACATGTGTATTCCTTGTGACAAGACCTTCCTACACATACCATAATTTTTGACCTATTGACCTTGACCTACATATTTGACATACTTTTCAAAAAAAAATAAGAATGGATATATCTTTTGATTGGTAAGTGATAGGGCTTTGGTATTTCACATGTGTATTCCTTGTGACAAGACCTTTCTACACAGACCATAATATTTGACCTTTTGACCTTGATCTAGATTTTTGATCTACTTTTCAAGAAAAGTAATACTGGCTATATCTTTTGATTGGTAGGTAATAGGGCTTTGATATTTCACATGTATTTTCCTTGTAACAATGCCATTCTACACATACTATAATTTTTTACCTTTTGACCTTGACCTAGCTATTTGACTTTCTTTTCTAAGATTGTATATATCTTTTAATTGGTAGGTGATAGGTCTTTAATATTTCTTATGATGAGACCTTTTTGTTACCAATTTTTACATAGTGACCTTGACCTAGATGATGACACTCTTTTCTTTTAATTTGTAATTAAGAGGTCTGATATTTCAAATGAATTTCATTTGACAAGACTTTTCTACTGATACCAATAATTTTGATCGACTTTCTAGAATAATAATCAAACCGCTTCGCAGGCGACACAAGCATTCCTTGGATTGCTATTTTGTTATATTAGGTATTTGAATTCTCATAACATTTAAACATATGATACAATTTTTTACAGGAGGAAATCATCAGAGCTTTATGAGTATCAAAGGTAAGATACTTTTTAATAAAGATAATTTTTCTCAATCGTTTTTAGCAAATATTTCTTATCCTTAAAACCAACCTGGAATGAAAGGTCCATTCCCTTAAGCAGCCATTTGTGACTTTTACCAAAGCTGTCTGTCTATCACAGGTTTGACTGTACTACAATGTTTGTGTTTTGATATGATAGATTAATACCTTAATATTACAAATACCAAAAAAAAAAACGAAAAAAAAAAAAGGTTTTTTTTTTTAACCTTATATGTGTTTTATATCTTTTACTGTATGTTTCAATTATAGTAGTATGGATGACGATGAAGCTTTGAGGAGGGCGTTATTTGCATCAAAACAAAAAAGTGATGAGAAAACGGAACAAAAACCAACTGCCAAACGTAATACTAGTATATATGGTTTATTCATTATTACACATATGTATCCTTACAAGGCGCGTGACTGCCCATACGCAAGCTCGCAACTGCGTACACATTATTTTGCCAAAAAATTAATAAATAAATGAATAAGTAAATGAAAATAAAAATGTTAAGAAAATAATTAAAGTAGAAAGAAAGAAGGAAAAATGTTTCGTAGTAGAAGTGCATCTATACAATGTACCAAGAACTTCTATTCATACGTCGTTGGGTGTAGTTGTATATTGAAAACGACACTTGGATGCATAATTGAAAAGAATTCGTTATACGGAAGTAGAAGAATTACGTCAACGCGTTATGAACTTTAAAAAATGTACAAATAGATATACAATGTATATTGAATCGAACTTCGGCATTTGCTTTATACTTCAACATAAGCCTTTTTACAGTGGAAATTGGGCGTTTCAAATTGCCATATTTAACGAGCTTCCGGGGGCTTCTCCCCCTGGACCCCTATCAGGGCTTCACCCTGGACCCACTGGGGGCCTTAAGGCGACCTCCAAAACCCCTGCCTAGACTGATTTGAGTACATATCATTTCTTCTCTGGCTACACGCCTGCTTGCACTTTCTTAGTCCCTTACTCTGTTAGAGAACTCTTTATAGTCATATTAGCTGTTGTGAAAGTGAGTGGACAATAAAAAAAAAACTAAGCATCTTTCCGTCTGTCTGTCTGTGTGTCTTTTAATCTGTTTGTCAATGTTATGTTTGTGAAAATTCCAAAACAAACATGCTTCATTAATCATTGTAATGAATATTTACTTGGAATAGGAAAATGGTATTTTATATGTTTTTACAATAAAAATTCCAAATTGATATTATACGGAAGTCTATCATGTGTATATATGTACCTAGACCATAGGTAATTTTAGCTCACCTGAGCAACAGACTTAAATGAGCTATTGTCCAGCCTTTAGTATTGCACCTATCTGTTGTCTGTCTGTTGTATTTAATAGTTTAACATTTTCCACTTCTCCACAACAGCTGCTCAGAATTTGTTTTCTAGGTCAAACATTATGTCAATTGGTGTCTCTGATCAACTGAAACATTTTCAACATCCTAATTTTCTATAACTACTACACAAAGTTCCTCAAAATCTACTCATACAAGAGCCACTATCAAGTTTGTGTATTTCTCAGATCAGTCTATTGAAATGGTCATTGATGGCACATATTGGCTTGCACATTTTTTTCCTTTTCCAAAGCACAGATTTGCTCCAAAATGTACAGGACGCATGTTGGTAGAAAACCAACTCTGTGTATTTTTTATTTGGAAAAAAGAGCTGTTTATAGGGCCCTAACTTGCTGAGATACACTTAGTCTGCACAGAACTTTATCAATCCCCAAAGGCTTGGGTTTTAGTTCCAAAGCACACTTGCTTTATTGAATGACATGATACTGGTATGGGGTGAGCAATATTGGCCCACTAGGGCCTAATTTTAAAGTATACTTTCATCATAAAACACTTTATATATTGAAAAAAAAGAAATAAGAAGAAACTTGAAATCAATATTTATTCTATTCAGCAGGCAGTGATGACACTCTAGTTGGATGGTTGAAGCATAACACAACAAATGATGTATTGGATTGTATCAGAAATAGCTTAGATATAGCTAAACAAGGTCAGTGTGGATTTTGAGTTATTGATTTACATATAAAAACAAATTAAAATTTGTCATTGTTGAAAAATAGTTTAAAACTTGAATTATAAATTGTGAAATTTGAAAAGGAGCTGTTCAGTTGAAAGGCGTTAAATCTGCCCTGAATGAAGTGAAATTTGAAATCAGGAATTTTTCAAAAAGTATTATTTTCTCCAGTTAATAACCACTTTGTTTTATTTCTTCTTACATATACCTGACAGACAGCAGCAAAAATCAAAGTCCCCGAGCATCTAAGGCCATAGCCACAGTATTATTACTTGACACGTCGGAGAGTATGAGAGAGAGTCAAGGCTTAGATGAAATGAAGAGTCTGGTGCAAAGATTTATTGATAGTAAGCATTATGCCTCAAAATACTTGAAAACAATGAATTTTGTTAAGCCCAAACTTTGTCTTGCACTATTTTGAGTCAGCATATATTTTTGAAACCCCATAGAATACTTACCTATGATTTTTAGAAATTTATGAATAAAATTGTAAAAATGCACGTAAGTTAATTTGCAGGAAGGGGGTTCCAAAAAGGCTGTTTTAGATCTATGCATTGGTATAGTAAATGGTGTCAACACTATAAATAGATGAACACAATTCTTTTTTTGCTCTGCAAGTGTTCGAGTGGGAGTTTTTAATTTTCTTTTTCAGAGACTAAAGAGATGGGGTTAAAGTCTGGTGATTACAAGGAGAATGTAGGACTTGTCACCTTTGGATCCACCGCTCGTATTATACAGCATTTGACATCAGACTTCTCCTCAACTAATCATCTCATTGGTTATTATACAATTTGTTCAAACAATCTTTCTCTAAAATCTTCTTGAGAGGTTCAGTATTTCAGAAGAATAACAACATTTTGTAAAAGATAATGTATCACATGTTATTTGTTATTGTTACCTTCAAGTCACTGTTTTTTTTTTATTATGTAACATTCAGTTTATACAGACTCTTGATATTGTAGAACTCATAATAACTTTTTGATGCTTTGTTTTTAGATAAATTAGAAGCTGATGGGCAACAGACATCATTACTGGAGGGGATTCTGGTGGCAATATCTGCAATCAGTGGAAAGGGTACTGTTTACAAATTTATTATAATATATAAACAAAACATCAACTTTCCTATAATTTTATGTCCATACAATGTATTTGCGCAGGCATTTACATTAAGCTCTGTCTGTCTTTCATTACATAAATCAATATTTGTGTTTACTCTGAAACAAATTACTTAAATAAATAACTCGTGGGACTATTTTTGTACTCTACTTGACCCAAAGATTTTTTACACCTATACAGCATCCCATTTTGTAATTTCCATCATATACATGTATTTCAGGAGTGAATCTGAAGTTTGGTCCGTATCATAAGGTGTTACCAAGGATCATAATTATATCAGATGGACTAGTGACAGATTATAGCCAGGTGAAAAGTGACATTATCAAAGGAGTGGATGACCAGGTAAATATACATTTTTTGGGAAAAGTAAATCATGCTTTATGAACAATGATAAAAGTGATAATTCTATGTTTTTTCTTTTAAGTAAGTAAAACTGCTATACTTGTATAATGTAAGATAATTTCTGTCCACAACTACATGTATATGTAATCATAAGCCAGTCACAGCTTTAGAGCTTCCTTATTATTTTAAGCTTTGCTCAAGAAGGTATGAAGCAATGTCATAGTGGTGCCAATATCTGGCTATGCTATCTGCATTTCTCTTTATGATAAATTATTAACGATCTGTCTTTGTTTGATCAACTTAATTAACCATCTACTGTCCTGTTCACTAAATCCAAAGCACCCTGTTTAGGTGATTTATTCTGTCGTCTGAAGAATTTTGCTATAAATTATTGTTTCCGAGAATTGACCTCCCTTAGTCGTAACTGGAAATTATCTTCAACTTACCCTATCAGCTGACTTCAAACCGCAATATGAAAAAATAAAATGTCTACGGGAAATTTCCATGTTAATTTCAAGCCGCCACCATATTGTTCTCCGTGTCAACAATAGTAAACAGTGACGTCAAAGCCTCCGACGTCACACATTTTCAGCGATTTTAGTATAGAAAATCCCCGTAGACTTTTTATTTTCCGTCCTATTTCTAACTTGGCTGACGCACATACAAAACAATGGTATTTTCTGTTACGACTAAAGGAGTACCGGTACTATAAAATTGATATCTTTTTGGAAGATGACATTATCATATTTTAGAGAAAACCGGGAAAACAGGGTGCTCAGGAATTAGTGAACAGGACAGTATCTTTGTTTCTGCAACATTATTTGTTTCAAAGCCTCTTTTCTTTGTTTTAAAAACTATGTGTCTTGTTTCCATCTCCACCATAAACATATATATATATAAAACCCACAACCATCTGTCTTGGTTTCTATCTCCACCATAAACACATATACATGTATATAATCCACAACCATCTGTCATCCATAACTGTTTGTCTTCTCTCAACTGTTATTGGTAAATTACATTGTATTTTGATATTTCTTTATAAGTCTCCTCCCAACTTGCCATTTTCGGTCTTATATACTACATTTCCCCTCTTATTATACTCTTATTGTACTGATTTTTGGCTCACACACTTTGAAGAAGTTGAATGACCTAATGCTATAATGCTACACCATCTGCATCCAGTTCAGAAGTTTTGGATAGCTCACTATTTGACAAAATACTGATGCTACTGTAACCAAATTTAGGTGGACCCATATATCAGATACTGCATCTGAACAACTTTTTCAGCTTGAATGATTTTTGGGCGGATTGCAAAGATTGATGATGTCCGTCCATTCGTCTGTCTGTGGTCAACATTTTGATTAAAGTTTCTGGTTGAAGCAAATTCTAAGGAACTGTATGCAGTAGAAATTTTATATTATACATAAAGGTTGCCAATGAAAAGACCTTTAAATTTATGCCGTAACATTTGACTTAGTGACCTTGACCTTGGACTTTGACCTAGTTAAAGATTTTGGTCAAAGTTTCTGGTTGAAGCAAAATCTAAGGAACTGTATACAGTAGAAACATTATTTTATACATGTAGGTTGCCTATGACAAGACCTTTCAATTTATGCGGTAACATTTTACCTAGTGACCTTGACCTTGAACTTTGACCTTGTTAAATATTTTGGTTTAAGTTTCTGGTTAAAGCAAAATCTCAGGAACTATATACACGGTAGAAACATAATATTATACAGGTAGGTTCCCTCTGACAAGACCGTTCAATTCATGTCATAATATTTGACCTTGTGACCTTGACCCAGTTAGTGACAAAAACTTACTTTGTAATCCGGCCATACCATCTTTAGCGGTGTATTTTTCTTTTCAAAGACAATAATTTGAGCAAAGTGTTACATGTACCGGTACTTAACTTGCATCTCGGATTGACCTCGAATTGACCTTGACCTAATGCTACAGTTACAAACTGCATAAGTTATTCATCTTGGGATACTGAAATGAACCCATGCATTGGATGCTGCATCTGACCTACATGTACATTTTCTGATTGAGTGACTTGGTTAAGAAGTTTTGGGTTGCTCAGTATCTGACAAAGAACTGGTGCTACAGTAACCAAATTTTGATGCTGAGATGTATCCATATATGGTTATGATGCATCTGACCTACTTTTTTCAGCTTGAGTGATTTTGCTTTCGAATGCCAATACATTACACTAGTTGAACATGTACCAAACTTGTATATTGGATGCATCTTTGGTCAAAACTTTCTTACAGTAACCTTGACATACTTTTTCCTTTGTGGTTTTGCTTTTAAAAGACAATTAATATTGAGCAAAGTGGTACATGTACCAAACTTGCTATTTTGGATGCATCTTTCGTCAAACTTGATCTGTATTTGAATTGCAGATTAAAGCCAAATTACAGATAAGGAATAGTTAATCTTAACAGCTCTCACGTTAGTTCTCATTCATTATTTATACGTATTCTTAGTTCACGATTTTTATCGTTTAATTAACCTTAGTTATTGATTTGCTCACGATATTACCAAATAGTCCTTATTCATTTGTATCAATACTGATTGAAAAACGTACAATGGTTAGCGCTTATCTCATTCACGTTTGTATTCAATTTTTCTTATTCATAGTGGTAGTATCAAATTATCTGTACTCATTGTATCGTGATAAATGAGTAGCGCTAATTATCCATTCTATCGTGAGCGTGCGCGGAAAAAAATTCTATCGTGAGCGTATGCAGAATAAACCGTTAGCGTATGCATAATAAACATTACAATGGAGAATAACGCGAATTAATTAATATTACGACTCAAAACTTGCAAAACGATTAAATCTTACTCAGAGTCCGAATTTTGTTTATAATCTTATGAAATTTGTACATTTTTATCAGATTTTTTTTAATTTGCTAGCTAAGTATTATACGTACTTTGTACGAATTTAAATTCATACAACGATAATATAAATGTTATACATGTATTTCTCTACCAAAGTGGTCTGACCGGGCGGAGATAATTCAATCAAGCAAATGAGACCAATCGATAAAAAAAAAATAGTTTACACACTGTTACATAGAGTATGAAATGCCTGTATGATTATAAGATTACGTATTTTGACATCTTGTATTACCTGCCTAGGATGAACTCTTCCGATGACCAGGTTAAACTATGCTTCACCCTACCACAACAATACCTGTGTTATTTCAACAATTACCTGCCATGTGGCGCGAGCTGTTTATCGTGTGTATGCTGCGTGTCAAATCGCGTTATTTTAATTTTTTATTTTTAATGCCGAAATTTATTATTAGTTATTCTAATATGGTACAGCAAGCTGCTGTGAATATTTAGGAAATTGTCTTTCTCGGCGCTTTACCTTTTCTCTAATTCTTTATATTGATAATTTTGAATAATTTAATTTTCATTTAAAAAAAAAAAGCAGTATTTTCGTCCTCCGTTTATGTTGATACACATTTCTTTTTTTTTATGCAAGATTTTTTTTTTTTTTTTTATATTTTTGTAGATTTTCATATACATATTTTTATGCAAGATATAATCCAAGTTACATGTTGGACAATCTCGCAATGCAGCTGAACTTTCGGTTTTTATATAATTTCATGTACTATAGATTATTTGTCAGAAAAAGGAATGCAATGAAGTGTAAGGATACTTTAGCTAAAAATCATGTATATGAATGTGAAAGTAGATCACCGATCGTTTTTTTTTTTCATTCTTGGAATACAACTCAAAGCTAAGACATTCTTATTATAAATGATCTACGTGTATATTGCAAAGAAATATAGACAAACCAATTGTTCTGCGTTGCGCACGAGATTACTTGTCGTGAGTTATTAATAAATATATTTATGTATAAAGGACTAACAGTTTTTAAATAAGTTAATTTCTTCCTCCCGATATTTGTTTGTGCTGAGTGATTGACTGACTTTAATCTTGTATCTATTTATCTTTTGACTTAACAACTTCTTGTCATTATTGTATTTTTTTTTTCAAAGTCTTTATTACATTGTACGTGAACACCATGGCCCGCCTCCGGATCCACAAGCTTTTCAGTTTAAAAAAAATACGGCCAAAGAAATTGTAAGAGTTTCGTATCATGACTGCTAAATTTTCTTCCTTAATACCTGGAGAGAAATAGAGAACATCCCATTTACAGTTTCCTTTTAGTTCAGGTCATGGCTTCTCCAAAAAAAAAATCCTTCTCCTCCTTTAACAAACTTTTACCTTTAGATCCGCCTGTATTACAGAATGCACTCTTTAATCTTATAGGGACAAAAGACAGGTTACCGCACCTTCTCATTTCAATTCATGAAAATACTGATGAGAACAGTCTTTAAACTAACTCAGGATCATTAGTCGCTTCGTATTATTTTTATACTAGTATTTACACAACTAGCCCAAGAAACCAGACTCGGATAAACATGATAAAGAGTTGTTATTATCTGTGATTTAATAAATTTCTTTCAATGATCTCAAATTGAGCAATATATACATCTTTTACATGTACGCATGAAAACTTTATATTAATTTTTTGTCTCCAAGATAATCTTTCGTTTTAAAAAATAGCATCACAAGATCAAATCAAACTTGTACAGCAACAATTGTCTTAGAATTCATATTTAATGTCGCACAATTATCCGAGGGTGACTTCAGACAAACTCCTACCCTACCCCCTTCCGATTCGGCACTTCGCGCCTTGACCGGAGTCCTCCCGGGGAATATACCCTCCTCAGTCAGGAAACGATAGCAATTCAGTCTACTGTGAATTAATCTGTAAATAATTAGATATGCATTATTTTTCGCCTGGATTATTTCAAACAAACATGGTTTTTTTTTTATCTTTTTGAGATGTGTGTATATAACTTACTAGTTTTTTAGCTCACCTGAGCGAAGCTCAAGTGAGCTATTGTCATAGCGCGCCGTCCGTCGTCCGTCCGTCGTCGTCGTCGTCGTCCGTCTGGCGTAAACTTTTAACATTTTCGACATCTCCTCTGCAACCGCTACACAGAATTTCATGAAACTTTACAGGAAGGAAGTACTCAAGGTCCTCTACCAAGTTTGTGTTTTTCGTGCCGATCGGTCAACAAATATGGCTGCCGAGGGCTCTGATTGGCTGACACATTTTCGACATCTCCTCTGCAACCGCTGCACAGAATTTCATGAAACTTTACAGGAAGGAAGTACTCAAGGTCCTCTACCAAGTTTGTGTTTTTTGTGCCGATCGGTCAACAAATATGGCCGCTGATGGCTCTGATTGGCTGATACATTTTCGACATCTCCTCTGCAACCGCTGCACAGAATTTCATGAAACTTTACAGGAAGGAAGTACTTAAGGTCCTCTACCAAGTTTGTGTTTTTGGTGCCGATCGGTCAACAAATATGGCCGCGGAGGCCTCTGATTGGCTGACACATTTTCGACATCTCCTCTGCAACTGCTGAACAGAATTTCATGAAACTTTACAGGAAGGAAGTACTCAAGGTCCTCTACCAATTTTGTGTTTTTCGTGCCGATCAGTCAACAAAAGTGGCTGCCGAGGGCTCTGATTGGCTGATACATTTTCGACATCTCCTCTGCAACCACTGCACAGAATTTCATGAAACTTTACAGGAAAGAAGTACTTAAGATCCTCTAATAAGTTTGTGTTTTTCATGCCGATCGGTCAACAAATATGGCCGCCGAGGGCTCTGATTGGCTGATACATTTTCGACATCTCCTCTGCAACCGCTGCACAGAATTTCATGAAACTTTACAGGAAGGAAGTACTCAAGGTCCTCTACCAAGTTTGTGTTTTTTGTGCCGATCGGTCAACAAATATGGCCGCCGATGGCTCTGATTGGCTGATACATTTTCGACATCTCCTCTGCAACCGCTGCACAGAATTTCATGAAACTTTACAGGAAGGAAGTACTTAAGGTCCTCTACCAAGTTTGTGTTTTTTGTGCCGATCGGTCAACAAATATGGCCGCCGAGGGCTCTGATTGGCTGATACATTTTCGACATCTCCTCTGCAACCGCTGAACAGAATTTCATGAAACTTTACAGGAAGGAAGTACTCAAGGTCCTCTACCAAGTTTGTGTTTTTCATGCTAATCAGTCAACAAATATGGCTGCCAAGGGCTCTGATTGGCTGACACATTTTCGACATCTCCTCTGCAACCATTGCACAGAATTTCAGGAAACCTTGCAGCAAGCAAGTACTCAAGGTCCTCTGCCAAGTTTGTGTTTTTCTTGTCGATAGGTCAACAAATATGGCTGTCAAGGGCTTTGATCTGTAGAAGTATTTTTGTGACTTTTAACCCTTTGTCTGCAACTCAGGTGAGCGATGTGGCCCCCTTGGGCCTCTTGTTAAATATTTTTTTTCTTATTTGACAACGTAAAGACTTACAATATACAGATACTGCCCTCCGTGGCCGAACGATATGATTTAATTACACAGCGATCACTTTGATATCAGACGAGGTATAAATTCATTTTCAGAAGAATTATTTCACATTTTTATTTTTAAAAAATCATTTATTTCCCTTAATTAAACTGAATTGGACTGATTTGTCAAGAAATCCCCAAATTGTGTATTTGAAGATGATGAAAGAACGTTTTCAAAGAAAAAAATACAGTGTAAAGCAAAACTTCCTGTAACCCCCATGCCGATCCCCTGATCGATTTGAGGCTCGGATTGGGTTCCACATTTTTCCCCATAAATTATCTGCATCTTTTCAGAATTTCCTTTATACCACCTTGCACCTTTGTATTTTTGTTGGTTTCAATATAGAATTTGACTTACATGTATTTGTTTATTTTTCTTTTGTTCAGGTATCCCTTCGTTTTTTTTGGAGGGGGGGGGGGGGGGGTTCGGGTACTTTGACATAAAACAGAAAACAGGATCATATACAAGTGAATAAGTAGGTAGTGAGATGAACGGAGACCTATAGTTCTCTCTTACACCTTCATGTGCAATTTTTCTTTTCTATTTAGATTTTGTTTACTTGAGAATTCAGTTTGTTCCGCCGATGGCTGGGGGGGGGGGGGGGGGGGGGGGCGAACTCAGAAACGGTAAATTGAATATATATAAAATCCTCAATCTCACATACACATAATATATGCAAGAAAGTTCAAAGAAAGATTATGTATGTAAAATACCTGCCACAGTGGCATCAAATTAGCAAGGTTTGTAAACAAATTAAAGGGGAAGGTTTATAGTCACACGACCTTATACGGGCCTCTCTGTGTAAAGGGGGTGTTAATTAATATACATGTACAGGTAAAAGAGCGGTATGTATATTTGGAACCTTTTGAAGTACCAGACCAAGGCGCACGTACTACTTTTTTATGCCCCCGGAATCAAAGATTTGGGGGCATATAGTTTTTGGCCTGTCCGTCTGTTTGTCTGTTTATCTGTTTGTCTGTTTGTCTGTTTGTCCGAAAAACTTTAACATTGGACATAACTTTTGAATGGGAAGTGATAGGGCTTTCATATTTCACATGTGTATTCCTTGTGACAAGACCTTTCCATTGATACCAAAATTTTTGACCTCGTGACCTTGACCTTGACCTTTGACCTACTTTTCAAAAACTTTAACATTGGGCATAACTTTTGAATGGGATGTGATAGGGCTTTCATATTTCACATATGTATTCCTTGTGACAAGACCTTTCCATTGATACCAAAATTTTTGACCTCGTGACCTTGACCTTGACCTTTGACCTACTTTTCAAAAACTTTAACATTGGGCATAACTTTTGAATGGGAAGTGATATGGCTTTCATATTTCACATGTGTATTCCTTGTGACAAGACCTTTCCATTGATACCAATTTTTTTGACCTCGTGACCTTGACCTTGACCTTTGACCTACTTTTCAAAAACATTAACATTGGGCATAACTTTTGAATGGGAAGTGATAGAGCTTTCATATTTCACATATGTATTCCTTGTGACAAGACCTTTCCATTGATACCAAAATTTTTGACCTCGTGACCTTGACCTTTGACCTACTTTTCAAAAACTTTAACATTTGGCATAAATTTTGAATGGGAAGTGATAGGGCTTTCATATTTCACATGTGTATTCCTTGTGACAAGACCTTTCCATTGATACCAAAATTTTTGACCTCGTGACCTTGACCTTGACCTTTGACCTACTTTTCAAAAACTTTAACATTGGGCATAACTTTTGAATGGGAAGTGATATGGCTTTCATATTTCACATGTGTATTCCTTGTGACAAGACCTTTCCATTGATACCAAATTTTTTGACCTCGTTACCTTGACCTTTGACCTACTTTTCAAAAACTTTAACATTGGGCATAACTTTTGAATGGGAAGTGATAGGGCTTTCATATTTCACATATGTATTCCTTGTGACAAGACCTTTCCATTGATACCAAAATTTTTGACCTCGTGACCTTGACCTTGACCTTTGACCTACTTTTCAAAAACTTTAACATTGGGCATAACTTTTGAATGGGAAGTGATAGGGCTTTCATATTTCACATGTGTATTGATACCAAAATTTTTGACCTCGTGACCTTGACCTTGACCTTTGACCTACTTTTCAAAAACTTTAACATTGGGCATAGCTTTTGAATGGGAAGTGATAGGGCTTTCATATTTCACATGTGTATTCCTTGTGACAAGACCTTTCCATTGATACCAAAATTTTTGACCTCGTAACCTTGACCTTGACTTTTGACCTACTTTTCAAAAACTTTAACATTTGGCATAACTTATGAATGGTAAGTGATAGGGCTTTCATATTTCATATGTGTATTCCTTGTGACAAGACCTCTCCATTGATACCAAAATTTTTGACCTCATGACCTTGACCTTTGACCTTTTAACCCAGTTACTTCACATACATGTACTTAACAGAAAATAGTGTTCATACTAACAAAGATGCCACCGGGGGCATTCGTGTTTCACAAACACAGGCTTTATTCTTTTGTATAATCGAATGTCTTTGGAACTCTCTTTTACTACATCTTTTGATTGCGTGTTCACTTGAGACGTTAGTAAGTTTGTTTGAAAAAAAAAGCAAGCAAGCTTGTATGAAAATGACAAAAAGAGAAACTAATTCATGAACCAATGCACACATTTTATAATGGTAATGTCGTTATATTAAAAAGAGTCAATTGATCGAAATTTTGGCCTCGCTTTCGCAGGATAATTTCTGCGTCCGAAGAAGGAGACAACTTCCTATGTATATGTATAAATAAAAAAAAAATGGTAAAAAAAAAATATTTCGTTACAAGGTACAGGATGCATTTCAATAGACACATTTATAAAATCAAATATTATATACATGTGCATGTATAGTATACATGTTCGATTTTCTGCCGGTTTGTTTTAACTGTGAAACTGCGTACATTATACACTGTACGTACATGTGTATTTCCGATATTGGCTCAAGTAAGTCGATGTTTGACAGAGTTGGGACCACAAATCTATTCTCATAATTAATGACAGGGAGGAATACGTGTTCCAAGTAATTTATAACTAAAGGTTTTCTTTGATCTTAAGAATGTGCTAATTGTCTATTATGATCTTGTAAACAATAACGTACATTTATTAACAGGGACGTATACTTTTTATAAACGTCCCTTGTATAAATAGATTAAAAAAAAACATATTATTAATTTCCCTAAATGAAATAGAAATAAACATATATATTACGCAGTATCGTTACACTGTATATTTCCAGCGAAAAATCAAATAGCCATGGTAGAGCTGTACTACATTTTGTAGATTGATGTATAAAGCTATATGGGATGTAGATTTGATCACACAATGTTGGTGATACATGTATAGATGGACCAAATCGGTCAAAGGCAGGGCTAAGAATAATATCGAAGTATCAATTACATTGATCCCTAAAAAAGAATCGATCTTTCAATGTTGTCATCAACTTAAGCTAGAATTGTTTTTATTTTCACATGTGCCGATATTTTCTGTTATTACTTCTTTTAAAAGTAAAATTTCGACCCTCTAATGGTTTCAACAACCCCCCCCCCCCCCCCCTGGAAAAAGTATTTAGATTCGCCCCCCCCCCCCCTTTTTTTTTATTTAAACTAAATATATTTTGTCATTTTTTTATCTAGCAACGATAGTGTTATTAATATCTAAATGAAATATTTTGCATTGACATCGGACCATGCCGATATCTCATTTAATAATGCGACATAATTAAGATGACCTGCCGGTATGTCTTTGATGTCACGTAGCGCTCGCGACTCTAGAAGACGTCGCTATCTACAAAAGCTACCAATCATAAAGAAATGTGCTTTTTTTTCAATTAATTATTTTATAAGTTAATCACTAACTTATTAAAGGAAAGCGGCAAAAAGAAAAAAAAGAAATTAGGAACTACATGTATGCAGTGCCGGAGTCCATGAATTTAGTAAAAAAAAAAAAAATACTGTGTCTATTAAAAATGATAATTAAAAGTGATATGAGTTAAACAATAATTTTTTACTGAATATCATGATTTCCCTCTTCAATTTCATTCTTTGTTGTTTACATGTAAACATTGATTTAAATTCATAGACAAATATATATTTTTGTTTGGAGCCGGATAAATATAAATTTAAGATTCACGATAGAAATAACAAAACGAAAATTCTAAGCGTAGCGTCTAACTCATTCACGTTAGTCATTCGCCATACACCAACGATAGTCATTATTCATACACATAGCAATGCGGAATATGGTTAGAGTATGCGGAATAAACATATGGTTAATGACATGCGTTAACTATGAGGAATCTATCAGTAATTATTGTATGCCTACATTCACGTTAATTATTGCATATCTAACCATTTATTCACCATTTGTCGCGATAGGTCCTCATTCATTTTCGTTTATTATTCATAGAATCTGTTAACATTAACTATTCCTTATCTGTAAAGCCAAATAAGTTGAAATACGCCTTCTTTATAAACCATTTGAAGAAAAGATTGATTTTTTTGTTTGAAATATTTTTCTATGTTTGATATAGAGTAAATAATAATCTAAAATCCTAAATATTTTAGTTCAAATAACAGTGACTTTTATTTTAACATAAAAGATACTGTATGCAATTTTGAATTTCTCCCCTCTAAGATATGATAGTGATTCATTGGAATTTTTCTTCTTTCAAATTTCATTAACAAGCCCGAGCTCCCCCTCTGGTCATTAGACAAAAAGGATGAAAATAGAATAGACAAACGTTTTCCCCTTTTTAGGATTAAAAATTATAGTAATTTCTAATTTATAATATTCTAGGATTGATTTATAATATTCTAGGGTACACATGTAATAGTTATTTTCTTGAGCATGACAGCTGAATTTATTGAGTTGTTCTTATCAATTTTGTTTTCAATTGAACAATTATGTTTGAATCATAAGAGCATATAATACATTTACACATCTACATTATTCTGATTGCAGACTGTAGAAAAACTTGGAAAATTTACATCAAAAATGAAGGAATGTGGAATAGAGTTTCCTGTCTTTTGTGTTCCAGTTGGTCAAAAGTGCAAGGTTTGTTACAATATTACTTTCAAGTGATTTTTTTTATGATGTAATTACATATCGTGTTTCAGTGCTTGCCAGAAAACACACATAACATTGTATGGCACCATCTGTCGGTTGTGCAATTGTCCAAATGTCTATCATTCTAAATAAAATACAATCTTTACTATTTGTTCTTAGTATACATGGTATAAGAATATTTTCACAACTTAAAGTGCTTTTATATTATAAATGCTATTTCTTAGCCTTAAATATTTATACAATAATTGTCTTTTGGAATGTGATTAGACTGTGATAACCTACAATGGATGCAGGAATTATGTTCCATAATGCGTGTTAGCTTAGGTTATCACAGTAGAATCACATTCCAATAAGACATTTATCATATATATTTACATTCCAGTTTTTTACACTTTAATGACGTTTTCAAAAATACATTTAAAACTCTGTTGCTAAGGCTCTGTTACTATGTACCATTATAGTTCAAATCAAGCCACTTGGATTACACTCCTATAATCACAGTGTAAATTATATTCAAATGAATGCATGGCATATGTAAATATAAGTTTTTAATTTTATGTCATACATTCAGACTGTTCTGGAGCGAATTGGTCAAGTAATTCCAAACAACGAAGCAGATCGTTTAAACAAGTATTTCAATATTCAGGTAATCTTTAGCTTTCATGTATTAGGGTCTATAGAAAATGTTTATCTCTTTTGCGCCTCTACATAGCAGAACATGGTGACTTCTTTTCCTAGGGTATTTCCATTCTATTAAAGGTCATGGCTTTAGAGATATTGGTGATTGTTTTATATTTCATTTCTGTCTCCCTTGTGAAAAGACTTTCTGCACATAATTTACCTAATATCCTTGACCCATATATTTGACCTACTTTTCTAAAACATGAAGTTTGACTATAATGTTTGAACTGTAAGTGACAGATTAATGATTTTCATTACCAGTGACAAGTCCTTACATCATATCCCAATTTCCCAATTTCATTTTGAACGAAATGTTTGACCTACATGTACTTTTCTTGAAATTTAAGATTGACTATGACTTCTATTTTGTCAAAGTGATAATTTTTTTATATTTCATGTATGGTTTTCTTTTCACTCACATATCAAAGTATTTGAGTAGAGTCAAGTATTTTTAGTGTTCTTCAAAACTTAAGCAGATATGAATAAATTCAATCTTTTACAATATGATACTTGGACACAGAACAGTAGAATTGTATGTAATAGAAAGATTGCATGGAAATTATGATTGTATTACTATTTACAGAAGACAATAGGTCAGATCCTTAAGCTGATGAATGAAAAGCCAAAAGAGGACAGGAATGCTCAACTGGAGAAAGCACTGAAGAACCTTAGTCAGTACGATCTCACTGATAAGGTATAACCACATGTCAAGGGAATAGTATTAGAGGGGGGGATTCAAAAGTATTGAATCTGTGTCTGTCAGAATGTCTTTGAAACTATTGATTGAAATTAATTAAAAGGATTTTTTCACAAATTAAATTTTCAAAGAATAATTTTGTATCTTTATATAAATTAGGTTTCATTACTATATAATGAATATATGAAATTCTTATTCTGATATTTTGATTCCTCATATTTTACAATATACAAATATGGACTTTTTAAGAGGTGAATATGGTGTGATTTTTTCTTAATTTGAAAATAATGACTGAAACGGCAGCCGAGGTCAATATTTTTAAATTATGAAAATGTCACACCATATTCACTGAGTGAAAAGTCCATAATTGTTTTATTAAATAGTTGACTTGATAAGTATTTATAGAGGTACCTTTTCGAAAATGGCTGGCATCGACATTTCTATTGAAAAATATTTCAAGACTTGATTTAAGCATAATTTGTTGCTGAATTATTCTGAATGTAATTTAGCAATCATTCAATGAGTCAACTGAAGATTATTTCAGTGTCAAAATCTGTTGTAATTCTAAGACTGGTTCAAAATTCAAGGATTTTATAGCGTCTTTTATAGCTCAGCTTCAGCCTCCTTGATGCTGTTTGCGAGAGGACGTTCACAATGATGTCACAGATATAAATTTCGCGCTTTTCGATATTCCACGTTCAACCGGAAGCAAGAGTTTTCGCGGTAGTGTTATTTAATGAAATCTCCCCTCACAGGTGAATATGATGTGACAATGACTCGTCACGTGACAGTTCTCAGCCAATGAGAGTAGGAATATAGATAGACTATATAATAATGCATTTTAATTCTACATTTATAAAAGGAGGAACAAGACTTGTTTATGTTTACTTGATATCTGTTAGATACATTTATAAGAGAATATACATTTCGAAATTTTTTTGCTACCTCTTGTTCTTTTCTTTTCTTGAAAACAGTTATTTTTGGGGGCCAAAATAGGGCTTCATCATATATAGTCCTTTCTTATTTACAGGAAGATATTCGTAGGGAAGTTATAGAGAAGTTGTGCAAGCTGCCCAGACTCGGGACTCGAGTCAGAAGTACAAAACCTATAGAAAACAGTAATGATACTGGCACTGTAATGCAACATTTAAACAAAGGTTTGTTTTGTTATTACTATATGAATCATTACCCAACATGGTGTGTTTTATTCCCTTATTGCCTACTATGTAACAAAGAACCAAATTTTTTATTTAAATAAAAGCCATAAGGTCAAAGATCAAAGATAAGAATTGGTCAAAGTAATTGTTACATGTGTATAATGAAGATCATTTCATACATTAATAATCATATGTCAGGAGATACTAATTTATGTATTGCCTTGTTAAAAATCATTGCTTCTATTGTAGATATGATAATGGTGATACACGATAATGGTGAAAGACGTTATTATGACTGGAGCTTCACTCAGTTATCACTGGCCATACTGCCTCCTACATCAGCGGATAACTCACAACAAACACTGCCTGTAGGAACTCTGGTGGTGAGAGGTAATTCAAATACACTTCTTGTATGTAATAGCTCTCAACCAACACTGCCTGTAGGAACTCTGGTGCTGAGAGGTAATTCAAATACACTTCTTGTATGTAATAGCTCTCAACAAACACTGCCTGTAGGGACTCTGGTGGTGAGAGGTAATTCAAATACACTTCTTATATGTAATAAGCTCTCAACAAACACTGCCTGACTAGGAACTCAATTGGTGAGAGGTAATACAAACACACTTCTTGTATGTAGTAGCTTTCAACAAACACTGCCTGTAGGAACTCTGGTGGTAAGAGGTAATACAAACACACTTCTTGTATGAAATAGCTCTCAACAAACACTGCCTGTAGGAACTCTGGTGGTGAGAGGTTATTCAAACACACTTCTAGTTGTATGTAGAAGCTCTCAACAAATACTGCCTGTAGGAACTCTGGTGGTAAGAGGTAATACAAACACATTTCTTGTATGTAGTAGCTTTCAACAAACACTGCCTGTAGGAACTCTGGTGGTAAGAGGTAATACAAACACACTTCTTGTATGTAATAAACTCTCAACAAACACTGCCTGTACGAACTCTGGAGGTGAGAGGTAATTCAAACACACTTCTAGTTGTATGTAAAAGCTCTCAACAAATACTGCCTGTAGGAACTCTGGTGGTAAGAGGTAATACAAACACATTTCTTGTATGTAAAAGCTCTCAACAAACACTACCTGACTAGGAACTCTGATGGTAAGAGGTAATACAAACACACTTCTTGTATGCAATAGCTCATAACAAACACTGCCTGTAGGAACTCTGGTGGTGAGAGGTACAAGGGGTGATTGATATATTATGAGTCTAGGTTTTCTGGGATGCAGAAGGTATTCTGCTGATAGATTATCTCCAAAAAGGACAAACAGTCAATGGCACATACTATGCTTCACTTCTGACACAGTTACGGGAAAATATTAAATTTAAGAGCTGCAGAAAGCTCACTAGTTAAAGGTGTGTTGTTCCATCAGGACAATGCTCCTGTTCACAAGTCTGTCACTGTCATGGCTGCCATTCATGATTGTGGCTTTAATTTGATTGAGCATCCAAATGATTTGCCTGATATTGCTCTGTCAGACTTTCATCTATTCCCAAAACTGAAAGCAGCTATTTCTGGCACCAACTTTCAGTCAGATGGTGACTTCATACTTGCAGTGGATGACTTTCTGACCAGTCAAGATAAGGAGTCCTTTAAAAGTGGTATTGAGGCCCTTAAACACTGGTGGCAAAAGTGTATATTTACTGAAGGGTTTTATGTAGAAAAATATTGCAAAATGTCCGATAAACTTCAATTTCTCACAACATATCAATCAGTCCTCAAAATACAAATGCACTTCTTATACATAATTTTAAAAGGTCACAATAAACACTTGCAGGCTGAAAGTGATGAAAAGTAATACAAACACTTAACATATTTGTAATTTAAAGGTTCTTAACAAACACTACCTTATGGACTGTAGATGTGAAAGGTAAGACAAACACACAAAGAATTGCTCTTAGCAAACACTACCTAAATGACCTTTGGTAGTCAAAGGTATTACAAGCTATTATGTGTAGAATTTAGCTCAGCAAACACAAATTCTAGGGATTCTGGTGGTGAGAGGTTAAGAACGTGTATGTACAAACACTGCCTTTAGAAACTTTGGAGTGAAAGGAAACAGCAACACCTTTATTTATAACAAAAAATTTCATGTGTAGGAACTGTTTTTGTGAGAGGTTATATAAATACACAAATGCTCCATACATGTAAGATGACTTAAGCTCCACCTCCCCCCAAAAAAGTTCCTTTTGGAAGTCTATGTGAAAAGCTCTGAGCTAAGTAATTTATGGTGAGATTTAATAGCATTTCTGAAATGAACTACACAAAAGAAAGTGAAGTAAAAATAAATCAAGTTGGTTTTGAACATACTCTTAATATATGTAATAGTGTTTTATGGCATGTTATATTATTAGGACCACATTGGAACTTTGGTAACCAGGACGGGGGACCTGATGAGATAGGTGTAGTGATAACGAAGACAAAAGAAGAGGCTAACAACCTGGTCAGGGTGAGTCATTATCATATGGTACAATTATTACCACCCAATCTACTATATAGGTTATTATTATGTTTTCATGACATTTTTCAAGATTACTTCATGATATTTCACTGCAATGAGTAACAGTTAAAACTATTTTGTCGGTCATACGACAAAATTTTGCCCTTGGTAATGTTCATGTCATCATGTACCTATTTTTTTAAGCGATCTACGAGCATCCGTGCAGTGTATGCCTTAGCTTTGTTTAACTAGTAAGGGACAATAGTTGACTATTCTCCAAGTAGCCATTAAGTCATTGTATACTGTCTGTTGCATGGTTCATTGTGATGAAGAGGTTGTATCTCAAGGTCACAATATCTTAATAAAGGAGAGGAAATCCAACAACACCTGGTTGCAGCACCCAAAGCAAACCCTAAAACACCGAATGCAAAACACAGAGCAGAATGAGACGCAAAAGATACAAGGAACTCCAAATTACTTAGAAACATCAAACACAAATGACTACAGATAAACCAACGAGACCTGTGCCGACTTAGGAAGGCCATCTGCCACGCCAGTAGCAGACAGGGTGGTTATCAGAATAATGTGTGCACAACCCTCCCACTTTTCCAATTACCCAGAGGTCTCAAAAAACACACAATAGTGGTGTGAAATAACCTCCTCGCTGTAAGATGACCATACAAAGAGACAGCTTGACGCAGGGGCCCAAGAAACACACATATGGATATGTACATGTAAATGGATATGAAAACAGAAGGCGTACAAAATACAGTCCATGCTCTGCCGGCTGTAGCAAGCTCATGCTTGTTATCACCTGAGGAGTCCGACTGAGATTCAGATGGTGGTCGTGGCCCTGTCCTCTCTAAAGAGGTTTGGACAGGGCTCGTCATGGAGTCCTGTCATCACAGTCAGTCAGAGTGCAATTCTTAAGAATTCACTGGTAAAAGGCTGTAGATTGATCCATTACCAAGCCAAGTGTCCATCTGGTGACAGAAGTATTATATCAATGGTATAAAAGGTGTTTGATAATTCTAACACAATTTCGATGGTAATTCTGTCTACCTTTGATCCTTCTTATTTTTGTGCGAATAGCACATAGCGATTACCTGATTTCTTCACTCATGGGTGCCCCGTCTACTGAGTATGTATAAATGATGTTACTCTGTTTACATGTACCTTGGGACTGCTTCAGCGTCATGATCGGTATAAAAGTCTGATCACTGTCTGAATCAATGAATTATCTGTATGAATCGAGCTGTCGTGTTATGTACATGCATGGCCTAATGAAAAGTTGCATCTGTATGTATTGAGATGAACACAGGCTGTGTGTTGGAACCCCTTTCCATTACCTGTTTTAGTGGACAGGTATAAATGAAACGGTGCTATCGATAAAGATATTAAGTTGAATCATTGAAACGTAAAACTAACTTCAAGTAGGCTTATTTTGTCCCGCTTCACAAAATAAAATCTGTATACGACGGAAAAATTAGGAACTTCCATCATGAAATATATACTAAAAAAGAAGTGAATTTTCCTTCAAATTCTTAGCACACAACTAACATTGAACATGAAACGTTAAAGAGAGAGTGGGGATCAAATTAGAAAATAAGATTCTTCTTCTTTCCTTGTATATGGTATCATCAATCGATAGATATATTGGATTGTTGTATTTTTAGGGGGGGGGGTTAGATTTAATGTGATGTTATTTAATTTTCATGTTCAATGTCAGACATCATCTTTCAATTCATTACGACAACATATGGATTTGCACTTTAGTTCTGTCTTTATTCGTCCATAAACTGGCCTACAAACTTACGAAGGTGTTCAGGAACAAATATAACTTTGAAAACACAATATTTTGTCATACATTATAAGTGATATTTTCTGGCTATTCGCACTCAGTACATTCAGTGCTTTGATTTCAGTTATGTCACCATAAAATGCAGGTTGTGAAATACCCAAAGTAATATACTCTGTTGCCTGCATGTGTCCGAATTTCAAAAGAAGTTGACAATAATTTCCAGAAAGTCTTTACTTGTTTATGAAAGCGAAAACCTTGACCTAAAAGTTTCTTCGTAATTTGTACATTTCTACTATGAAAATCCAAAATACCAGTACATGCTCTAGCATACCAGATGAGCTGTGAACTGTAGATACTGTATGACGGTAATCTAGGAAAATTTTCATGAAAGGTGTGAATGATTATTGAAAGGAAAAAATAATGTCTTCAACAAAACTTTATTCCATGTTGTGATGAAATATTTCTTCCAGCATAATATTTATTCCTTGGAAATTTTATCATATAATATTTTTTTCCCAGGAACTTTTATTATGTATTAAAAATTCCGAAAGGAAATTTCATTATGTAATGAATCTTCCATGATCATAATAAAAGTTCTCGTGCTATGGAATATATATTACAAAACTTCCATCTGGAATTTTTTTCATGTTCATAATAAAAGTTCTGATACTAGTACCATGGTGAAATCTTACAGAACAAAAATAAGGATTTCATATATGTGCATAATAGATTAATGATTGTCACTGGAAAAAATATTATAATGAACTTATTTAAACATCGAATTCAGAATAAGAAGTAAGAAATTTCAAAAATCATGTACTGTATAGCATGGAAATTTGATCCCTTTATCATTTCTTCCTATAGCGGAGTGTTTTACGTGTAGAAAAAAAAATAAAAAATTTAAAAATTATTTTAATAAAATTGAAAAGATAACTGTATTATTAATACATATGAACATACGAACCATTCCACATAATTATTCCTGTAACATGTTACTGTAATTATTGAAATGTTTAAATTATGAGAAAATATCTGTAAGTCAGTCATTTATGTATTTGAAGTATAGAAGGAAAAAATATTACACATGATACTTACATATAATATTTCTTCTATTTCAAAGAAAAAGTAGTCCTTTGGGTAGTGAAAAAGAGTAAAACATCAACAATTTTCATAACAATTAATTAATGTTTCCGTCCATATAGACGGAAACGTTTTCATGAAAATTGTTGATGTTTTACTCTTTTTTCACTTACCAAAGGACTGTGGAAAAAGTATTATGGACAAGGAAAAAATATTCCATAATGAAAAATCCAGGGAAATTTCATTATAATAATAAAATTTCCAGGAGGAAGAAATATTATGCGGAAGAAAAGTTCGTTCACATCTCAACCCTTTTGGCTTTATACCTGGAAAAGTTCATCGAACACCCAACAAATAGAGATATTACAAGGTTATCACCCATGTCATTGGTATTTCTAACAGATGTTATATTGTATGTATCTATAGGTATGTTGGAGATCTCCTGATGCCAAACACAGTATAAATGTGTACAGATACGGGGCTCAAGGACAATCCGATATCAAACCACTGTGAGTAAATATATATATCAACTTAGTGTATTAGTTGTGATCTGTTCATAAATGAAGGATTCATGAAATTTATTTTTCCACAAAATATTCCTAAAATAAAAGTTTGGGGTTTCTTTCAAGTTCTCTTTGCTTTTTTTCAGAGATATTCTTCCAGAAGAGGGTATGTTATAATTTGCTTGTTTTCTCTGGAGCATAAATTTCCTGACAGTATCTTAACCACAAGTGCTGTGTATTTATTTCTGATTTCTATACACCTATGAGAATTTCTTTGCTTGTATATACAAAATTCACATAGACCCATAAGAAATATGAACATGTACATATTGAGTTTATTCTTCTGACAGGAAACACAAGCATTCTTTTCATGAGGAACTTTAAATATACTGATGTTTTGCAAAATTACAATGCTTTCCAGACAGAATTAGTGAAAGTTATAGCTGAATTCAAGGTTACTTTACAAAATGCCTTCGTTAATGAATACTTTACTATAATACAGATGCCCATATTCAGTGGATGAGACAAGATAGGGAGGGAAGATGGACGCCACTCCCAGAAGATTTATCAATCAAGATAGAAAAGGAAGCCCAGAAAGCTCTAGTTAACAAGTCATCTGAGGTAGAGATACCAGCTGACAGTCAATCAAAACAGTAAGTGTCATGTTATATCAAGGTGGTATGAGCGGGTGAGTTGGATTCCGGATCTGGAGCGGGGCTTCCGGCAAAATTGGTTAAGATTTGGAATTATAATGTCGTGAAACACTTGAACAGTTGCTTGTAGACGCTAAACGCTGCATTGATAAATGTATAGAAACTGTTAACAAATCAGAGATGAAGATCGTGATATACCAAACCCAGAGGAAAAACAGAGATGAAAAACCCAGTTTTTGTGTTGGGGAAAAATCCTCTGAAAACTGGGCATGTTATATCACTGCCGCACTCGGAACTAAATGATGTCACAGTCACCGCAAACGAAATGTTCGGAGCTTCACGCGATCCCAAGGTAGGAAAAATGGAGGATGAAAGGTCCGATGTAAGAGGTTCACGGATGTAGGCAAGGCTCCATGGTATATCTTCAAGTCCCATCAATGGCGAATTAACGTCGAGGGTAATCCCGAGCCTTAGAATATTGCTGAAATAAAAATAAAACAAGCGCAGAAGGAGGAGATGAATGTAAACCCTGCAATAGAATATTAATTGTATAAATACGATGCATGTTTAAATGTTAGGAAATAAGCACATCTATAGATTGAAATACGTTGTAATGAATCATAAAATAAAGAAAGGGTGTGGAGGAGAGGGTTTTTTGGTGAAATGTTTATAATGATTTTGCTCCTCACTGATACTGAAAACACGCTAGAGTTAGACCGGAAGTGTCACAGCCAGAGTCTGCGCAATCCACTCAACACGGTCAAGGGTGATGGAGTTATCTTCCTTAGAACTTAGTTAATGTTAATCATTGGCATCATTTAAAGGCATATTAATTAACAGCGTGGACCAGACATGCATGTTTATATGTGAAGAAAAGTTATATTATGCTTATTCGTTGAGATAAAATTCATTTATCCTTTAGAGGATAAATGATATTATATCAACAGTCAACAAGCTCATAAAGGAGTAAATGTAATACCGTTTTATTATTAGTTATTGGGTTTAGAACTGACCTACTATGGAAATATAGGGGGTAAGCTGTGACCACTATGATCACAGCTTACCCCCTACATTTCCATGGTAGGTCAGTTATAAATCTAATAACGAATTTATTGCATCGAGGACAATTTCTATTTACAAATGAAATAGAACTGAAAGATTATTTCAAAAGATAAACACTCATCTTGTCAATTGGCGCACATTCGCTTGCCTCCAACGTCATCTCTACATCAGTGATGTCAACGTTTGACCTTGGAAACGTAACATTATACACGAACAACACTTCGATGAAGGAAAAGATGTATGATATATATAAGAAATGAAGTATTGACTGTTTTATTTTGAATTAAGAAAGGAAGATGTAATTCTTAAACCATTAATTTAGGTAAATGAGTATCTTCTTGTTGGTGTTTGTGGCTTACATGATCTGATTTGTTGTCTACTTCATGTAGAAGGTAGCCATCTTGTTTTCCTTGCCTCGAATTAGTCCGCCATTGCCTTCTATCAGGATGAGGGGGTAGGCTATGGCCTCATGGAGGCAATCACATGACGTGATATACGCAATCCTATCAGAAGAAATTATGCCCAGGTGCAAATGATTCTCATAGTTCTGTATATACATTGTATGTTTGAAGTACATTTTTTTAATGTACCAGTAAAAGTACCAGTGACAAAAGTACCATGAATGGTAAAAAATTGCCTAAAGTATGAAATTAAGCATGCATGATGAAAAGGTTGCTACATTTTATATGGGTGTTGTTATCATACCAAAAGCTGACCATGATATTACAGGTGTGATCAATATTATCAACATATAATTATTATTGAATTTGTCTGATCATCTAATGCTTGATTATGTAAAGATGTCTGCATGTATGTAAGTTTAATTTTAATTGGTTTGGAATTTTCTTCATGAAGGTATAGAGTTGGAACACTTCCGTATTATATTTATGTAATCATGGATCATTTACTGTTTCTATAGCTCTTACCGATACAAAACTGCTGATGACAAGAAGATTTTAGAGAACATAATGAGTCAAGAGAAGATGAATATTAAGAGGTTAGTACATGTGCAATAGACATTTCGTGTCAATTGATTTTTATGTCCGCTGAAGAAACATTGCGATGCTTAGGAATCAACTTTCATCTGTTTAAAGTTTCACGTCTGTCTGCCAAAGACCGTAACATTAGTATTGTAAGAGGGGGGTTGTTGATATCTATTGAAAAGTCCATTCTTTATGTGTAAGATTTTGACCTTGTGACCTTATCTTGGATATTTGACATATTTTGTGCCAAAAAGTTACGATCTGTGTTTACTCTTTGTGACAAAACCTCTTTGAATGCCCAAAATTAATTATTTTTTAGATCTTTGTACACATACCAAAATTTGACCAGACAACTTTGACATGGAAGCACCTAAATAAACACTAACAAATGTACTTATGATTAAATGTATCATTTACAATTAGAATACAGTGTAGTTCTGAGGACAGGTTCTTTTCATAGAATAAAGATTTGACATAAACACTGTTACAAGATCCAATACTGTATTTTAATTTATCCAGTATAATTTTTACCTTTTTGTAATTTCTTCGGAAAATTAACTTCATGTATCTATAATTTGATTGAGATCTTACTTAGAGAATATAAAATTAAGGTATTAGGGGTAAAATGACAATATCCTCGAAAATCTAGAAATTATGTGCTTCTATATCTTACATATCTTTAGATATTTGATATTTTTTAATGTTCCGTTAAACTCACCATGAAAATGTATGGTTCCAAACATTGCTGAAGTTGTGCATCTTCGGCCAACTTCGTGGCATTTAATTTTTAGCTCGCCGGAAGGAAAAAGTCCGGAGAGCTAATGCCATACCCTCGGCGTCGTCGTTGTCGTCTTCCGTAGACAAAACTTTAACCTGGGCTATATCTCTTGAACTATAAGGGGTAGGGCTTTGATATTTCACATGTAGATACCTTGTGACAAGACCTTTCATTTGAGACCATGACCTTTGACCTAGTGACCTTGACCTAGGACTTTTACCTACTTTTCAAAAACTTAAGTGGTTTCTGACAAAAACCTGTGTAGGCGAGCTATGTAATCTTTGATTACCCTATGTTTCTGTTATCTAAACAACCGGAATTAGAGTATTATACCCTTAATGCCTTTTTTAAAAAAATAGAGAGATAAAGCCATCTTACAAAGTATTTCAGTATTTTGGGGGTTTTTTTTCAGCATAAATCTGAATGAGTACATAATACTTACATGTATATTATATCTTATCATTTATTTCAGATGGAGCACCATGCCTACTCAGTTTGAAGGGATAGGATAATGTTTTGCTTACTTATAGCTTATGTGAAAGTTGTATGAAGAGATGGATAAGAGAAAATTTTTCAAATTTTCCTAGTCACTCCATTGATAGTTTATTCTCCCATCTTCATAAAATGTGCAAAATGACAAATCAATCATCCAAAGGGGGTGGATGATAAGCTACACGTGCAAACCGTGCATAGACTATGACGTCATACTTCATCGCTTTAGTCTTGATCAAAAGATACCAGAAAAGTGTATGATTATTTTTTAGGTATTTCAGACAGAGGGATAAAAATAATTAATGGCCGGATGTGATCATTGACAAGGAAATCCAACCCTCGTGTCTGTAAATTTGCTTTTTTCTGTGACTCAGCAAGCCTCATCATGGTACAAGCAAATCCTGGACACGCGGGTTGGATTTCCTTGTCAATGATCACACCCGGTGATAGATTCTTTTATTCTCTCGGCAAAAAGTCATAGGAATATGGAGGAGAATGAAAGTATGGTGATAAATTATCTTTATGGACATTTAGTTCACAGAAATAGAATAAATGTCACTCAGTATTGTTAATTATGCAAAGTGCAAATTGTGTAATTTTTGTGAGGCTTGAAAACAAAAGTTCAGATAAGTCATCAAAAGGACACTTCATCTGGAATTTTGTTAGAATTCAAGAGTATGCATTGTCTAGCATGGTGTTTATAGAAAATAATGTTGACATCTATAAACCATCATCCGTCCAAATGTTTACAATTATATCATATAGCCCTATGTATGATTTTGATAATCAATGATGTAATAATGATTTTTCAAATATCTTTTTATTTGATAATCAATGATATTTTTTTAATTAACATGATAAAGTACCAATAGAGAGCATCTGTGATCATGTTAATGTACAAAGAATGTGTCTCTCACACACCCAAATAATGACTTTTTAAAAATATTTCCTCATGTCTGTAATATACATTGAAGGGGACCAACTGCTTATAAAACATGTGATATGTGCTATGGATTTCTTTGATTTCCCAGGTTTACTACAGAAAACTGTTTAACATTATTGTATGTAGGAAATTTTATATTTGTTTTCCTTTCCTCTATATGTCATATTTAAATGATAACAAGAAAACTGACAAAGTCAGAATAATTATAATCTGGCACCTTTTTACATATATTCAATGTAAATCCCAGTCAAACCATTTTTGCACCCGTGAATATTTTATCAAATTAAGGTATACACATACCCAATATGAAAGCCATCATTATCTGTGAAAAAAGTTTATGGCAAAGGTCATATAATAAAAGACAATTTGGAATCAATAGAAATTAAGGTCTTGTCACATCACACATGCAAAATATGAGTGCCCTACCTTTTATGGTGAGGTTGGTACATTTGTAAAGTTTATTTTGATAGATACAGTTACTTAAGGACATCCTTCACTCGGCAGGGCCATTTTTAAAACACTCACAGTAGGGACTTCTGAAGATATAGTGTTATGCAAATTGAAGTGTTTCTGTGTATATGTTTTGATGAAGAGATACACATGTAGGTTAGGAACTGTATTCTGTAGTAATTGTTTTGTTTAAATGTTATGTTTAAATTTCTTAATGGTATGGCACTTGATATATCATGTCTCAAATACACATACATACATGTACTCTATAATCTCAATGTTTTTCATGATGTTGTCTTTAATGCTTCAGTTCTATGCATATTCTTACAATTTCAGTAAACCACTGAATATGTATATTGCTATTATATTCAGACATAATGACCAAGATTGCTGGCATGCCTTAAAAATTCTTTTTCACTCCCTTTGTAATTCCATGCTTCAGTTAATACAGATGTTGAGATGAAATGAAGCTGTGTAAAAGGTTAAATGTAATGTAGATGATGGAAGTGACAAGAATGTGATAAGTTCCAAGATTTCAAACTGTAGATTACAACAACAAAAATGAAAAGAATGCAATACAACATGAAAAAAGAATGAACCAAAATGCACACTGATGGGAGATAAATCATGATTTTTCCTACTTTAAGTTCATTGTTCTCTTCATTTAATTTATGACAGTAGAAGTCGCACATAGCAAACATTATTTTCTGATTTTCTTTAATATCATTTTTCTACATGTAATTGGTTGTGCAAACGATGTAAAATCATCTTGACAGTGCATTAATA
Source organism: Pinctada imbricata (assembly GCA_033119305.1). Taxonomy (NCBI): domain Eukaryota; kingdom Metazoa; phylum Mollusca; class Bivalvia; order Pterioida; family Pteriidae; genus Pinctada; species Pinctada imbricata. The sequence continues at coordinate 62,582,590 of VSWD01000007.1, forward strand.
GACATAAAATCATATAAATATGTGAACTTGGGCATTTTAAAAAATGGTGATGGGTCCTTAACATCAGTCATCTTGCATTATTTCACACCAAAGTTTAAAAAAACACTGCCAATTCATAAAGAAAATACAGATTTCTGAGACCATCAAATTAATGACATGACCTTGAAATTTTAGTTTGACGCTTTCCTTCGCAGATACAGTGTGCCCCGTCTACTATTCAATTTCATTTTCTGAAAACAAAATGTTTATGTAACTAGAGTACTAGTTGTCTGCTATAATTAGATTAAGAGTATATTAGAATAAAATTATTATTATTTTTCTAGATTTATAAAATTGTTTTAGATTTGCATGTTTTCTACATACTATAAACTGTCTTTTATTTGCGATCGCTTTATTTTCGGGAAATTGGCGAGTCAGCTGGTGTCGCAAAAATTAAACGCCGCAAACATGCTTCAATTAAGCTACATTATTGATATAACTTCAATACTCGTGAACATAAAACACCGCGCATAGGTCAGTATACTCCAATTCGCGAATAAAAGAGGCCGCGAACAAGACAGTTTACAGTAAATGGGATTATATTATATAACTAGAATTAATGTTTTACTGTCTGTTGACCAGTTTGCCCTGACGAATTTGTTTAAAATTGTTTAAATTTATTTATACAATGTTTTGTGCCATTCATGAATATCTTTGGTGCATTTCCATCAGTGCATAATATTACAAGTATTATTTTGTATTCATCTAATAAGATATATATATACAATGTAGAAGTAACTATTGATTCTAGACTTTGTATAGAATAGGATGAAGAATTTATTGATTAAAGATCAGAAACAAACATGTTTTCTTTTTTGTTTGTACATTTGGTTTACTTTATATTTACTCATAACTGATGTTCAGTTATTTTTGTGAAATATGGAAATCCTGGATGGCAATAAGGGATACAGCTGGGTTACACCAAGTTATCAAGTGCTAGGGTCTCAAGGTCAACAAATTTTGGTATCAGAGGAAAAGTCTTGTCACCAGGAATATAAATGTAAAATATGAAATTTTCAATATTGAAAGATGTCTTTTATTGTAAAATTTGAGTGCACCATACTTGTATGTATATTTCAACAAGTTATGTCTCATTAGTGATGCTCTAGGCCGAAAAAAGGGATATCCAAACAACATGAAATTATGAAGAGCATAAGTCTAAAGTGACCTAAAATTTCTGCCAAGGAAGATGCGACAGAGCTATGCCAGTAGGGAGATACTCCTTAGTTCTAGGAACATAGTTGCATGGGGATATAGTAATGCCTCCTTTCGTTTGTTAGAGAGTGTGTCAATGTGTTGGCATGTATGCCACTTTTTCCTTGTATACAGCCTAGAGGGTGCATTTCTTGGCAGATCTCTATCAAACTTCATACACTAATTAGTCGTGACATAAGGAAGAACCCTATTGATCTTTAAGGTCATACATGTAGGTCAAGGTCACAGATAGAAATGTATAAAATCCTTGTATACAGCCTCAAGGGAAGTTTTGAATGGATTTTGGCCAAACTTCAAAAAGTAATTACTTATGACAAGATGAAGAACTCTATTAATGTTCATGGTCACAGATTGATAATTGTTTAAAATCCAGGCACAGTTTTGATTGGATATTGTCAAACTTCACACACTAATTGCTTATGACAAGAGGAAGAAACCTGTTGGTTTTCAAGGTCACAGGCTGAGTATATTTTAGAGGTGTCATTTATCAACAGAACTTGTTCAAAGCAAGTGACATTAAAAAGAATCGCCAAGCCGATAGGTGACTAATATGAAAGTCCTACATACTTATCATAAGCTAAGCCCAATTTTTGTAATCTAGGGGCATGAAATAATCTAATTGATGGAAAAGCAAAGGCCATAGTTTGTAGAAACATGAAATACATTTTGTAACACACTTTCTCAGACAGTCTTACATTATGAAGATGTTACACACTTCTTGGAGAGAAATACTGCATACCGTACTTTAACAACCGTCTAAATTTTACATACAGGTACATGTACAACTTCCTGTCATCTCTTCTCATCGAACATTAGCAACATCATCTGTAGAATAACAAATATGCCATTTTTGCATATTTTCATTTTGACTTCAATAATGAAATACCATAGTGTTCACACAATTCTCTCATGAAACAATGACTCCTCCAGTTTTGCGGTCAAAAGATCAAAGAATAAAGTCAAACTTGGCATATATGCGACAGCTGTTATTTTTTATATCAAGCAACATCAAAATCAGACTTCACAGACGACTCTTAACAGAAGGACCCAATGGTACATCAAGGTCATCCTGCATCTATACACAGACGACTCTTAACAGAAGGACCCAAAATCTTTGAAGGTCAAGGTCACCTGCATCTATTGCTTCTAGTTTGAATTTCTATCACGTATGTACAAACTTTACGCAAATATTCATCTGCACCCAAAAAAGTGTCAAGAATTTTGACCTGAGGTGGTCTGATCTTTTACACCTTTACAGTCTTTATTTTTCTACGTGTACATTTAGTTGTAAATAAATTCTCATACAAATTGAATTTTATCTTTGATTTATCATGACCTTGACCTGAGACTGTTTGAATTTCAATAGCGGATTGCCCATATAATTGAACCATCTTTTATCACAGCCAAATCAACCTATCTGCTTGTACAGTACCATAAAATCCTCTTCACTTCACAAATAATCTGCACATGACCAAACCATTCATGAAAATGAATTTTGAGTCAAAAGGTAAAAGACCAAGGTCAAATTTTGTACATGTGGACAAATTCATCTCTGCACCATTTATCAGGTATTTCTTGTTTCAACCTTTGCCACGAAAATAATGATACAAAACCATATTATGCTAAGTTTTGGTGTTGAGGCATTTGGATAGAATTCTCTGTCGGATTTGGATGAGAGGGATATCACATACACAAGAGCTAACTAATAAATACAAAATATAATTAGTTTAAAACTTTATTCACCAACAAAAGTTTATATTAAGAGTGTATTAACATAAATATATTTGCATTTTTCAATATCCATAAACATAAAGACAATTGTGCTCACAATTTAATGCAACATCAATATTCTGAATGCTTTTATCTTTGTGAACATACAGTCACCCTTTCCAAATAAATCATAACTCAATGAATAAGATTTTAACTTTCCATATTTGTCCAACTTCACAAAAATGTCTAACTTTACTAGTATACCAGTTACATTTAAGCTCTGTGACCATAGTATCACCAAGGTATATCATAATACAGTAAAATTCAATCAAGTAAATCAATGTGAAAGTATAATTATGAACTTCAAAGGATGAATCTAGTGAAAGGTGGTCTGTACCAATATGGTAGAGGACAGGAAGGGGAGGGTGGGGAGTTATAAACATTATGCGTCAAGATGAAAATGAATCTTACTGGTATATATACCGGTATAGACATAAAGTCAAGCAAGATCACAAATCAACATGCAAATACAATCAGAATAAATCTTATATACAAGAGAGGGAAAGTACATCAAAATAATAAAAATCCTATCCCAGTTTAATAAAATATGGCCATGATGGTAGCATCAATAACTTCTTTGGTATTTTATATTACAAAGGTGAAGCACTAATATTCTTTTCTGCATTAAAATTTAAATAAAACAAGTACAACATATGTTTAGAGCATGCAAATTGACACAAATTTTCTTATATCTTCAAAAACAATGTGAATATTTAACTTATTGAGTCTTTCTGGAATAGTACAAAATTTTAATACAGATTTCCCATCTGAGACAATATGTGACTAAAAACCATTATATATCTTGAACTTGGTATGGTAACGTCAATTCCATAGCGTCATTTCTCAGATTTTAGGACAGTTTCCATAGAATTCAATGACGTCACATTCCATACTGAATTAGATTCCATTTTCAACTTTAGTTTTGGTTCAATTCTATGCGAGAACAAAAAAGTCAGTACGTCTACAATAAAGCTTGAAGTCAGTCAATCTAGCACCATAAGGAAAGCCCTTATAATGTATGTTGTTTTATATGTACATAAAGGCTTCATGATACATGCAGCTAACGTTAAACTGAGGGATGACCCAATGTCAGACATCAGACATGTTTGCAGATTTAGTCAATGGCCATTGATTGTGAAATCATCATGTAAAGTCCTTTAACAGGTGCATTGTTGAACAATTGGCAATCCCTCAATGTTTATATCCCTTAACAGATAAAATATTGAGCACATTTACTGCCAGTTACCTGTATAATCAAACCAGGATTAACCTACATGTATACTGTTTAAAGCATCATTATCAATTCCTCTATGCTGACTCTACGCAATCAAGATGCCTTAATTTTGTAGAAAAGCACTAAAAGTTTAAAGCATATGAGAACAGGAGACATGACAGAATAAAGAATCAAAGCAAACTCCTCACAAAAAAAAATGTATGTTTTAAAGATAAATATTGATCACACAAATAATCTCTGAGCATTAGAAAAAATAAACTTCATATTAAGCATGATATATGGTTACTATTGCAGCCTTTTCCTTAATTCAATCAGTTTATGTAAGTAAGAGATTATGTAGTATTTCAGTTCAACACAGATTTTCTTCTTCATTCATTTCTTTCCCACTGAGATACCTAAACCTGGTTTTCTCAAAACATCAAATTTTTCATACTCATCAGGACAATTTTTCTTTAAAAAAACTAAATCATATTTTCCAAATATTGTTCATCATGCATACTGTACCTTGTGATATAAAAAAACATAGAGTAATCAAAGATTACAAAGCTCACCTCATGGCAGCATTTTATCATGGCAGCGAACAGTCAGTGGTCAAAGATTACGCAGTTTTACTTTGAGAATCTGTCCTATTGAGGACAAAGAAAAATGCTAACAACTAAACAAAAAGAAAAGGAAAGTAGACTATTGATACCCAAACATGTGCAATCAAGCGGAAAATATAGGTCATGACCTACATCATCTGTGCAAGTTTGGCCTTCCTATTAAGATAAAGAAATAAAACTTCTTAACATTGATACCCAAATCTTCCTAACATGTGCACTCAAGTGGAAAATATTGGTCATGACCTACATTTGAACGTAGATTTGTGGTTTACTCATAAAGAAACATCATCTGTGCAAGTCTGGCCTTCATAGCACTTAAAATAAAGAAATAAAACTTCTTAACATAGTCTAGTGCGGATGCCGAAGTCAACACAGAAGCCAGGATGATAGCATAAACTCCCTCTCATTTCATGAAAAAAATGCTTTCCTTACTCTGTTTGTTGAAAAAAAGATGATAACAATGTATTCAAAATGACATATTTCTAGATTTCAGAAACTTCAGCATTCTAATAATGAGCATCAAAATGTATGAAATCCCTGTTCTTTAACATGATTATCTCTGTACATGTATCAAAGGAAAAATGTCCTAGGACAAAATTCACCAATTATTTGCCAGCAAATATAACATGTATACAACCTAAAAGTATAAACAACATTTTTTATGTTTAATTATTAAGTGCCTTCACAATGTACAAGATTTTTAGCACCGAGTTAAAGTCTTTTCATTGACAATAATCTACAAATGCTTTACATAAGTAATGTGCTTGAATTTATAACCTTGAAATGTGACTTTTGACCTTTTTAACTTGAGTATCAGCAGGACCATTGCCAGGGCTTATTTGGGGTCAATATTCAGTTTCATTCCCAATGCAAAATAAATATGTTTTTCCACAATTAGGCCTTTTAAAAAATTTCCAATATTCAATTATCCATCAACACAGATTCTTGTCTTTAAGTTAATAAAGAGGGTTAAAATGAATATTCTTCATCTTTCATTTCAGTTGTAAAATTTCCAATTTTGCTAAAAATGTCGCTATTTTTCCCAATATGAAAGGCCCTGGCCCCATTTCCCAAAACACCCTGTGACAGCCCTATTCAGATCTTCTTTCCTCTATCTGTATTTGAATGCACAGTGATTACTTTTCAAATCCTGTAATTGAGAGACTGATGTTGAAAATAGAACATAGTTCAACATACAGAAAAGAAAGTACATTGTTCCTATATTACAGTGTCTGGTGGGCCACTTGACATAATTTTATAGTTTATACAGCCTATACAACATACATGTAAATATAATATTCCCTGACCTTTCCCTCTATGTATTAGTCAAAGCTCATTTAAGGATTGACATTTTAATTTAAATAAATTTTATTTACCCATAAATGTCAGCACTCTACAATGATACATCTTTTTTTTTCACAAAATTACTTCTCACTGTTACTGATTTAGGAATCATGATACTGATAGGAAAATAACAATACCAAAATATTTGGCACTAAAATAAATCAAATGTAGTAAAATAGCTCTTGACAGCTTGGCACAAACATACAAAAATCCAACTCAATTCAGAAAATTAAACTTTACAAATGTTCAATCATAACATAATTTCAATTATCATATTCATAACAAAAACATTGCATACAAAAATGTATTTTTAAAAGATGTTATCAATATGAAAATGAATAAATAGGAGTAAAACCATACTGTCACCTTGGGGATCAATACATGTATGTATCATGGTATCAGGTCTTTGGTTTGATACATATTATGATGCATGTACATGTACACAAAACAAGCTTGAATTCAAAGAGTACTTTTAATTTGTAAATATTCCAATAGCATTGCTTTTACAAGGAAGACCTTTAAAAGTAAGTGAGATGCAGTGCCATAGCTTGGCAAAAATTATGTTATGTGGATGCTTTTTAGTATGCAAGGGGACTGGGGATCTTTAAAATAAGCCCTGAGCAGATCAAGGTCAATGCATTGCATCCAGAAGGTCCACAAAAAGTATCCACTTCAAAGCATTGTGTCAAGTTCAGAGGAAAGTATAAATGAATATTTAGAAATTTTGGAAAAAATAGATGCTTAAGCATACATGTACAAGTATACATGGTAGCAATGCCACTGATATGCAGCTTTCATAATCTCACAAACAAGTTAGCGGAATGCATTAAGCATGTCCCTTGTTTTGATACTACAGAGGGTTTCTAAATGATATGCTAAAAATCATACCTTAAACTTTGACCTTCTGACCAAAAAATAAGTTCCACAGGCTCCTGATACATTTGCACATATATCTGAACCTGTCCTATAGAATGAAATGTTCTTATAAAATCATCTGAAAACCAATATTATAAAGTCTAATACTTGTACCCATGACCTTGACATAATGACCCCAAAATCAATCATTATTACATGTTTAAGTAAATATGATTTTGGTAAATTAAAGTGTTATTGAGTTATCATTTGGAAACCAAGTCTACCTAAGTTTATCTTACGCTTCTGAGGCCTTTAGGTTTACATGTACCTTATATTCAATCTTATCAGAAAATAAATTTCTTGTAACATGAAACATTTGAATAAATCAAGTTTGAGTAAATGAGAAAACTACTGTAGTATTAAGAAAGCCCTGTATCATTCAAATTAGTTGTTCAATGCCTTCTTTCTACATACAGTGGGATTGCCAAAAGCATGTACATGTATAAATATTGGTTCATTTTATTTATGCCCTTAAATTAATGTCAAAGCGGGAATAATGAACTGATAAAAGTCTTAATATAAGATAGATCTACATCCATCACATTCCCTATACACTAAATTCATACCAGTACTTCAATCACTAAAGTTCGACTTGGTCACAGATAGCATAAACATTTGGTTATCCAACGAAAATGCTTTATTGAACATGTATATTTGCATCGCAAAAAGGTGGCTTACATATGAACTATCAGTCCATATATACAATTATTACTGTTCCTATTCGGTAAGTGCCCATGTGGAGGTGATATGCTTATATCACGTTGATCAGTGAAGCTACATTTACTACATGTCGGAGATCTACATGTAGTATGTGTGACTTTAACCTCCGGAGTTGCTGGTTGTGTGAGATGTTAAATGTCCTGTATACCAGAAATATAATAACAATATCAGGGGTATCACAATCACTGAGATAATCACACATAATGCTATACTCCACCATCGAATTCCACAGTCTGCACCGTTAAAGTAACTTGACTTCTGTCGTCGTAGAGGCATTATAGTCCTGTCTGTCAACACCGACACAACCTCATTTAAGGAATTTCGATTGGTGCGAGATGACTGGCATATCTTTGTTAAATCTTTGTCCATTTTACGAAGAAATCTCTTAGCCTCACGACTCTGACTATTCATATTTTGTTTAATACTGAGAGACTTTTTGATCAGTAACCTTTGTGTTTCTGGGTCACTAAGATTGCACTCTGTGTCCGTATCTTGGAAGACACTTTCATGATCAGTAGATTCCACTGTATCAGTCTACAACTTTTGTGCCATTCCATGACTTGCGGTCACTATCAGACTTCTATCATTTGGTTTATCAACTATTTCTGTGAGGAAGGAATACTTCTTCAGAGGCACTTTAATTTTCTTGAAAGCATAAAAGTCTTGGTCTTGAATCATGTTGTTGATCCTTTTAATCTCTGCTACCTACAAGAGGAATTAAATTTCATCATGTGAAAATACAAATACAGTACTGTTTCATGTTCATGTTCATTCAAACGGTTTCAAAAGTTTTGTTACGGGATTAGCTTGTTCTTTTTTTTTTATCATAATCATTATACAGATTCCAAAAATAAGTAGATTCTAAATATGACATCCAAGAAAGTTGAAAAATCTTCTAGTAAAACTTATTCAACCATGTATACAATGTACCGGTACGTATATACTGTACATGTATATGTAAGTTCAACAATCAGAGGTCCCTATCATGTAACACATCAGAGCCAGAAATCGATTTTTTTTTAAGTCCAATCATATACCTGGTACATGTAACATATCAGAGCCAGAAATCAATTTTGATGTGCATTTTTTTAAATACTTCAGGTAAACTTTCTTTGACATCAGTCGTGATATCCACAGACTCTTTGTTAAACATCATGCCATGGCAAAATTACGGTAACATACTGGTAGAAATGATCCCCTGAATACATGTACATGTATTTTTGGCTACTGGTACATTTGTATAATAAGGAAATGCATTCTTGTACATGTATGAGTATGAAAATACATTTAATGTTTCAAGAAAATAAAGATCTATTAAAAGATGTCCATCTTAAAAATTCGTTATGATAAAGTTGACAAAATCACAATATTTGATTTCTGAATGAAATGACCCTTTCACACTTATGTCCCTTCGGTTCAAGTTTGTCTCATAATAGGACAATTTGACCATGTTGACCATCAGAACAATCAAATAATGTCCAAATACTGAAATAGTAGCACAAAATGTCAAGGTTGACTATCATTTTATTCTTCTGGTGGGCAAAACCGTCGTACAAAGAGACAAAAGTGAGCAGAACAGACATAGGGTCTATTGCAAAGACAATTGCTAGATTGCACAAAATGTACATGTCCAACATAGCACCTGTTCATGCTGTTTGTGGACTTCTTAATCAATTGACAATGGCCTGTAAAAGTACTCTTTAACAGGCCATTTCTGTCCGCACAGCTCACTTCAGAAATCAGAAAATTGAAGTTTTGTCCACTTTGTAGGCAAATTTTCCAATTAAGATTTATAGGGGGATAGATCTTGAACTCTGGTAACTAACAGTGTAAGTTACCGTATATAACTGTACTACTAATTCTTATATTTGCTTACAGTGAAATAAAATAGATTTAGATGGAGAGTTTTTTATGTTAATTTTAGCATGACGTTGCTGATGTTGTTTATTGATATCAACACTGAGTCTATGGGTCCGCTCACAGGTTTTTAGAGTGAACCCAGAATGGGTGCAGGACGTTTCGGTACAAGGACGTTTCAGTACATAGGTTTTGAAAGTTGGGTTGAGAAGACCATTATGAAGATAGTCTATAATGGTAAGATGCATATTGTAGAATATGCCTGCCTTGTGTAAGAGCAATAAAGTTTTTAGGTCACATGACTTATTTAGTCTAAATATAGATATTTTAAAAGGCGTACCTGATTTTCCCTGTTTGACAAGGGTTTTTACACATTTTTTTAGTTACATGTGTTGGAATTTTTTTTAAATTTGGCTAGAATGGAGTATAAGATAATAGCTTTAAGGAAATATAAGTATTATTTCTGAAATTTTTCCAAGATACCAGATACAAAACACAGAAAAATGGCAAATACCATGAATTTTAGGCCAATTTTCTAGACCTTTTTTAGCAAACATGTGTGGTATTCATTATGTATAGCAATCTTAACATGACCTTGAGACTAGTATCCTATAAAAGCTGTAGATATAAGGAACAGATTGATATATTGTATAATAATGTGAAATATACAGAAATGAAATGAGATGACGTCAAATTATGTATGATTGCGCAATATTTCTGCGCCGCGTGACCGGGTAAGAGAAACTGGTGAGCGGACCCTATGGAGAACGTCAACGACGTCGCACTTATTGACTAAAATTAACATAGAAAAATCCCCACCTAAAATTGATTTTTTTCACCATGAGAGTAGTATTGGATATACAGACATATAACTTACACCGTTAGCTACAAGAGTTCCAGATCTATCCCAATATGTAAATTTTCATCGTTAAATATTCTGACAAAGTAGACAAAACGTCACTTTTCCGATTTATGAAGTGAGCTGCACGGACAGCCGAGACAACATCATAATGTTAATTCTGCTAACAGTTGTCACTGCATAATGTTTCTTAATACTCTTGTACAAAATTTTGTGCACTGTTCCCCACATCTTTACTTAGGTAACTGACCTGACATCCATACTGTAGTGATATACTGCGCAGGGTATCACCTTCTGACAATTCTCTCTCAAAATAAGTAGGTTGTTCGTCTTCTTCAACCTGTCTTGGTGCCTTTCTGGACCGAACAGCCGACATCTCATACTCCACAACATCATCATCACAGACTTCATCATTACCAAATACATACACTTTCGACTTCTTAGTGTTCTGAATTTGAGCTCCTGTGTATTGGTAGTCGGTAAACCGAGTGGCAGGGGTGGCATTTCTCACCTTTGCCTTCGTCATAACAAATCGATTATCTCACAACGCCCTGACTTGATCCCTTGTGATCTTTACGTTCATGATAAGCTAGAGTATGTATCTGATGGTTTGCTGGATTTCATATGTTTAAAAAAAGTTGTATAACAGTGAAAAAGTTATCATCTGTGTCAGTGTATGTGTGTCAACTTCTGTCCCGGAAGTTCATGGCAAGCCACACGTATCGGTTCCGACAAATGTTAAAATCTATAACGTTCACTTGATATGCGGATATTAAAAACCAGACTTGTCAGAATGACAACATAGCTCGCCGGTGGCAACCATATGTAAATTGCAACAACAACAATAAATAACTCCTCTGATTAAAAAGATCTTGTAACAATGAACACATATGTCGATATGAAAGTCCTAACACTTCGGCTAAGGAAGCTATGGCCCATTATAAAGTTTTTGAAAATAAGGTCAAATTTCAAGGTCAAGGTCACTGGTCAAAATTTATGGTACAGCATGAAAGGTCTTATCGCAAGGAATGCATATGTGAAATATGAAAGCCCCTCCCTATTCAGGGGTAAAGAAGCTATGGCCCAAGTTAAAGTTTTTGAAAAGTAGGTAAAATTTCAAGGTCAAGGTCACTAGGTCAAAATTTATGGTACGGCATGAAAGGTCTTATCACAAGGAATGCACATGTGAAATATCAAAGCCCTATCACTTACCAATCAAAAAAATATGGCCAAGGTTAAAGTTTTTTAAAAGTAGGTCAATCATCTCCAAGGTCAAGGTCACAAGGTCAAAAATTTTGGTATCCATGGAAACGTCTTGTCACAAGGAATACACATGTGAAATATCAAAGCCCTATCACTTACCATTCAAAAAATATGGCCAAGGTTAAAGTTTTTCAAAAGTAGATCAATCTCCAAGGTCAAGGTCACAAGGTCAAAAATTTTGGTATCCATGGAAACGTCTTGTCACAAGGAATGCACATGTGAAATATCAAAGCCCTATCACTTGCCATTCAAAAAATATGGCCAAGGTTAAAGTTTTTCAAAAGTAGGTCAATCTCCAAGGTCAAGGTCACAAGGTCAAAATTTTGGTATCCATGGAAAGGTCTTGTCACAAGGAATGCACATGTGAAATATGAAAGCCCAATCTGTATTGGTTTAAAAGTTATAAGCAAGGTTAAAGTTTTTGTGCACGCCGACGCAGACGCCGACACCGGGGGTATGACAATAGCTCTCCGGACATTCGTCCCGGCGAGCTAAAAATTAAAAGCTCTTTTTCCCCACAAATAAATGCTCTTTTTACTTATGATTTACTTTCCGTTGGTGCTCTGAAGTCGATGAAACATACCAGCTGCATATTATTGTCCGCGCGGCTCACTTCGGAAACTAGATAAACGTGATTTTGACTACTTTATCATTAAAAAAAAAATAATGAAATCGATATCATTCATTGGATCTCGCTTAGTCGTGAAGATAAGATTTATTAAAGTCGGCATGTGGATAAAACATGTAAATAAGCTCTCAATCAGTTTCACTATAAAAATACCATATAAATTACATTTAGTAAGATACCTCTAAACATTATGATAACAATTGCCATAAAATAGATGCAAGCTTAAAAACACCAATTTATTATCACAGAGAATTTAGTAATGGACCTTTATAATATACAGATTTCTACCCCATACGCACATAGAGAATTAAATATAATATAAAAATAATATCATTCCTACATTTTGAGGTCAAAAATGCTTGCCATGGCAACTTTTCATTTGTCACATGATGACTACATCTTTTCAAATTGGTTTTTAGCATGGTTTAAATAACTTATATTTTTATGTAGGAACAACAGAAGAAATTATTCTTTGTTTGAGCACTTCAAAAATTTGTCAAGGTCATTGACTCTAAGTTCCAGGTCAATTCAAAATATAGGTTCCAATTTCAATAAGATTTGCGTTTTTGTTGTTATTTATTGTTACATGTACTAATTTAGGCTTGACTGTCATATATTTGTATCAAAAATACTTCTTTCTAAATTTAGGACCTATAGGTGGAAAAACATTGCAATTTTTTGTTCAGAACATTTCTCCTAAAAAAATAAGCCCCCGACAAAATCATGATAATCTCAAATTTTTTACATGATGATGTCATTGATTTTGAGATTTTTTGCAACTTTGGTGAATAAAAAGAGGCTATATCCAAAATCACTATGTATGTGTTTGTTTTACTCAATACCACATGATTTTTGAGTGACTGCCTCTCATATTTTTGAAAATCACAGAATTTTGCCAAATTTGTAAATTGCATTCAAAATGACCTTGACATTGGGTCCAGTGACCTTGAACAATTTTAAAGTGTTTTTTAAATCAATAATGCTCTTTTATATGCACTGATTAAAAAAATGCTTAAAAATATGTAACGGACAGCTATAAATTTATAAATGTCACCATGATAACCATTTTTTATACCCTTTTGAGTAAAATTGTGAAGAGGTCCCACACAATTAACATTCTCTTAAGGATCGAGGATTAAACTTAAAAGATAATTGGCAGTAGAAATCAAGCTAGCCTGACATTTCAGATTATTTGCCCTTAAAATTGAGCAAAATAATGTTAAATTAGGAGCTTTTTCGGTCTGCAATGGGGCCTCTTCAAAACAGGTTTTGCCTACATTTTGAGCATATTGACAAAAAGAATAGCGGGTGGAAGCATACTTCTTGTGTAGTATTTATACGATGAAAGATATAAAGAAAAAAAAAATAAGGAAATTTCAGTTGACTATAATAGCTGTTACCATGGAAACGAGCCTTGTGAAAATGCCATGTTACAAGTATTCTACTGATGCATGAAATTTCAAACATGGTTTCCATGGCAACGAATACTTAATCTGTAAAAAGGACGTTTATTTTTGTTTCAGTACATCATATACACCTTCCATACCAAAAATCTCCAAAATTGGAGACATGCTATTTCCTCGTGCAATTGAAATTCTTTTGGTCCTTACAGAGAATTACTAGTAAGTTGTAACGTTAGCCAAGGGTTTACCTGCAAATATGAAACTCCCCCCCCCGAACGTATTATAAGAGAAAAAAAATATATAATACATGATCATTTTAAGCCATGTTAATACATAAAATATATATTTAAATAAGGAATGAAGGAGAGAAAAGGGAGAACGTTCCATAGTATGGAAGAGAAACATCAATCTAATTGAAAATTGCATAGTTTACGAAATATATAATGTGATTTATTCAGGTTAAGCCAATAGCATCATTTAAGAACAGATGAATTTACAGCATGGACCAGACATGCACGTTTCGGGTACTTAACCCTTGTCAGTGATCCTCAATCTAAACAATGTAATATGGCCAAAAAGTACGAAAGTTGTTATGCCTAAAAATGTACCAAAAGACGTAGCAGGATGGATGGCATATGATGCTACAGGACCCACGTTTTTGAAATTCCAAGAAAGTTTGATTACAGAAATTTTCGAATGTGTTGAAGAAACGATCAACCGAAGTTGATCGAACTTGGCTGCATGTGCCCTCGGGACACCGGCAGTGACACTCACTATAAGTGGTAAAAACGTTAAACGTCTTCAAATTCAATAGCATCATCATAATCAATGATCATAGATAACCATGCAAATTACTTGATAAGGTCAAAACAATATTTATCAAATTCAGTGTTTTGGATGGCACTTACCTTGAATATCTTCCAACATCGAGGACAATGAGATGCTATAGTGCTTTATATTTTCATTGTATCGTCTAAAACATTTCCGTAGTAAATTTCAGTCAATGATGAATATATACCCATGGTTGGAGGTTTCTCTTCTTGTTTTTTTTTTTTTTTTTTTTTTTTTTTTGAGGGGGGGGGGGTTAACTTCAAAATCTCAGATGCCACGTTTAAAGACAAGCGGATTCTTCCATATCGTTTTGCAAATACAGAATAAAAGAAAGTGCACACAGAGTCATTTGAATGTAGAAAACTGCCCTGAAAATATGTAAGATCCATTAGATTCCGGGGCTTCGCCCCATGGATTCCCAATAGGGCTTCTCCTTAGAG
The DNA here is from genome assembly GCA_033119305.1 of Pinctada imbricata. Taxonomy (NCBI): domain Eukaryota; kingdom Metazoa; phylum Mollusca; class Bivalvia; order Pterioida; family Pteriidae; genus Pinctada; species Pinctada imbricata. The sequence goes on from VSWD01000007.1 coordinate 62,597,710, forward strand.
GCCTCAAAGTGCTTTCACTTGAAATGTACTCGATCTGGCTCCGCACCTGATCTAAGATTTTGTCTTTTGGCATCGCTGGGCTTAACTCAATTCTGAAGAACTGAAACTCTCCCCAGGCCCTGGGCACCTAATTACATCTCCATGGGGGACTCACTTTTGCTTCTTTGCAGAATGTATCATTTGAATCTCCATAGAAGATTTTGTAAAATGGAAATCTATTGTAGGTGGCGCTGTTTAAATTAATTTGTGCGGTGCCGCACACATAAAACTGCTATAGATCTAGCTCCCTTCATATTAGTTTGAAATTTTGTATTTAGTTTTAAAAATATTTAAACAAACAAAATGTTTAAGTTGATTTATATTTTGTTTTGGAAATATTTCAAAGTTTCTTACTTTTCGGTGTTTGCTGTTTCTATTTCATAAAAGCAGATTCCTCACGCATTTTTTTTTTATGTTTGGCAGGCTTTGAGATTAATTATACTGTACATATAATTTCTTCATCGAATTTATTCAGAGTGGTGCTACTTAAAATCATTTTGGTATTGCTTATCCTATAAACTTCCCCATTGTTTTTCAATGATACGAAGAGAGAAATTAAAGTAAGCTTTGGACTCCATGTTTGGTCCTCCTTGCTTGGATACTATACTTGCATTAGATATGTAACATGAGTCATGTGATATCTGAATAATTAGTCGATATCAAGATATCGACTAATTCTAGATTTGTACAGGTTTGTCAACTTTCGATTTGATTCATCAGATTCAACATTGCAATAGGGGCAATTGTCCGATAGAAAGAAACATTCTTGTGACTAGTGAAAAACACGTGACCAGAGCTATCCACTTCACATGTCGTCATGACAACGCTTTGGCATCGCAATTCTGAATTGAAATATTGCACATTAACGTAATATCTACAATGAATGATATTTTTTCTTGAACAATTTTTACTTTTAGACCAATTAGTGTGTGATACGGTAAACCCTATGCCTTCAAAATCCCTAATGACATTTCTGGATCCTTGGATCCATTGCATCAAAGAAACGTTTGGATACTTAGAATGCGAGGCTACCAGTGGGCTAATTAAAAAGTTTTTTTACCATCCAGCCGACTAAGTTGTTTCGTTGAGGATACTACATTTTGTTTGTATATTTTCTTTCCAAAGACAAATTGATAAATGCAACAAAGAAATTAATGAGCGATATAAAAATCGATAAGACTGTGCGTAGTCACAAAACTTAATAGGAATTTTTTTTAGAAGTTTCCCCTTATTTCCCCCAAATTCTTTAATCGGAACTCTCCGCTTTTCCCGGGAATATATACTGAAAGGCTTTTGAATGGTCAAGTTAATCTGCGTAAGACTTTTTAACTCGTGCTCAGGGTCCGCTCACCAGTTTCTCTTACCCGGTCATGCGGCACAGAAATATTGCGCAATCATACATTATTTGACGTCATCTCATTTTATTTCTATATATTTCACATTTTTATACTACATATCAATCTGTTCGTTATATCTACAGCTTTTATATGATACTAGTCTCAAGGTCATGTTAAGATTGCTATACATAATAAATATCATACAATTTTGCTGAAAAAGGTTCAGAAAATTGGCCTAAAATTCATGGTTTTTGCCATTTTTCTGTGTATTGTTTCTGGTCTCCTGGAAAAATTTCAGAAATAATGCTTATATTTCCTTAAAGCTATTATCTTATACCCCATTCTAGCCAAATTTTAAAAATTTCCAACACATGTAACTCAAAAAATGTGTAAAAACCCAAAAACTTCATATTTTCCCTTATGAAGTCTTTTCAAACAGGGAAACTCCGGTACGCCTTTTAAAATATCTATATTTAGACTAAATAAGTCATGTGACCTAAAATTTTTATTGCTCTTACACAAGGCAGGCATACTCTACAATATGCATCTTACCATTATAGACTATCTTCATAATGGTCTTCTCAACCCACCTTTCAAAACCACTCAATTTCCCCTATTTCAGCTTTTCCACCCTGGACATTTTGGGTTTACTCTAAAAAGCGGTGAGCGGACCCTCACGACTTACTAACTCGTGTGCACGATGTCATTCTAAATGTATCTCATTGTAACGTAAATGTGTGTATATGTCTATATATGTCTGTATATTATCCATATTCATTATATAATTTTTTAAAACGTACTCTATATGTGTAAAATACGATGCCCATCTGGCCAGCGTAATCGGTAACTGTCTATAAGGCAACTCAGTGCACTTGGCATTGGAAAACGGCAGCCTAGTGGCCCAGTGTCTAGATAGGGTCCATGGGGCACATGTCGATCGTAGACACTATGTTTGTATATTTTGTAAATAATATGTTTTATCGACTTGAAAATAAAATAAGAAACGTTACTATGACTTTATTCTACTTTGCATACGGATTTGGATTTACGGAAAATCACACTTAAGATTTATACTACCATATTGTACTTATATATGTACATACTTTGTAACGTGTACGCTACCAAAAGAACTTATTCACCAAAGAATGACAGATCACGTTACATTTTCTACACATTACAACTGGTGGCAGCGGTGGGATTTGTGATTTTGAATGAATATTTTTGTCGTGTGTTATTTTTCAATATGGATATTTAGGAACCGGCAAATTCGTACGTCAAGCAATTTATGAATGACTGTGACTTGAGTTGTCTAGTGCAAATGCACTATTTTCTAACTTTTCAGAATTATCAACACAGAAGTTCCTATTGTTAACCAGTTGTTTTTTTGTGTGTGTGTGAATTTCATGCATAGCCTTACTAATACTACTCTTTACTCTTTATTCTAAGAGTCAACATTTTAAACCTATTTTGAAGCCAAAAAAAAATTTTTTTCGCGTTTAAATAAATGTTGATATCGACCAAGCTTTTTTGGAAAGCTAATACTTGTTAGGTTTAACTTTGCAAACTAGCACGACCCGTGTTAGTAGCGCCACCTACAGTACATTCCACACTTGCACTGGACTCTGGAGATTGATGTCATTTGTGTTTCTATGGAGATGTGTCGTTGTATCCGTCTGTTTGAACGATTTTCTTTTTGCGTGATTTTTTTTTGGATCTGATATCTGCTTTTGTGTTTGACTTTAATTCAACGATAATATATTATATTAATTTAATTAAATTCGCAACTTTGTTGTTAGTTTGCGCCTGATTCTACATGTTCTAGCTGCAGAAACGACCAACTACATTTGGTTATTTGGTTGGTCGGGGAAACACACCCCAACCAACTAAATAACCAAGTGGCGTTGGCAGCTTCTGTAGCTAGACTGATTCAAGACCCTAATCGATGCTCCATTATTGTTTTGTTATATCATCTTTCCTATTTTTAAACCCCCACCAAAAAGCGGGGGCATGTCCGTCCGTTTGTCTCTGTGTATGCCCGTCCAGCTTGTTGTTTTCAGACAGTAAAACTGCTATAGAGAGAACCAATTTATTTCTTGTATATACTAGCATGTCGAGCCAAGCCAATACTATTTCTTTTCTATTGATTACAATTTTCTTCTAAGATTTTGATAACACCGATTGTCGATTTCTTTTCGTCCCACGCCTTATCCGTCCGCCATGTTGCTTTATTTTGCTACAGTACTACAAATGTATAGCCTTATGGAATAAGTGCTTACACGTGTTCGCATTCGGTCGATTACGGAGAAAAGTAGGTTATATTAGGGTACCAATGATATAAGCAATAATTGATCATAGCTCAGTGGCGACGGCATATGTGACTGTTGTAGCCAGTTAGTTTCTAATTTCTAAGCTTGAAAGACTCACTTCCATTAAAAATTTAACACAAATAGCTGATTCGTCGTTTGATCTTGATGAGACCAAATGTAACACTAAGGTCATTCATATGGAAAGCCAAAGGGGTCAAAATTCTAACATTGCAACTCTGCAATTGCATATTCGTAAATCAAGATTTGTAATTTGTTGTTATGTAAATGTACGTTTGCAACGTTGCAACTCTGCAATTGTATATTCGAAAATCAAGATTTGTGATTTGTTGTTCTGTAAATGTACATTTCTGACATTGCAACTCTGCAGTTCTATCATTGCAACTCTATAATTGCATATTTGTAAATCAAGATTTGTGATTTGTTGTTCTGTAAATGTACATTTCTGACTTTGTGGATCTATATTTCTTAATAAATGTCTGTGATTTGTCGTTCAGTAAATGTACATTTGTTCTCATAATTGAAAATCCATTATATAAACACAACATGCATCATTCGTACTTTCAACATTCTTCATTCGTAATCTCGTATTATGCTAGTTTTGTATTATCACTACAGATGGCGCTTTAACTATTCCTTCGCAGAAACAGAATATAAAAAATATTAACGCAGGTTCCCTTTAAAGTATGAAGCGAACCGAAATGAAACGAAACGAAATGGAAAGATTCAAACAGCCATTTTTTTTAAACAGAATAAAAACAGTTCAAAAGAAAGATTTTATATCTTTTTTTACGTCTGTTTGGTGTCGTTTTTCAGAAATCCCTTAGGCAAAGAATACCCAACCCTGTAAAAGAGCACCTTTACTCGAATTAGCATCTGGGGGATTCCTTGCCGGGGGGTGGGGGGGGGGGGGGGCGGACGGAGAATGCCGATTCGAGGCCTAAAGTGCCGAGTGGGGAGGGATGTGAAGGGGTTGTCCCTTCCCGTAGGGGCTTCCGCGGGATTTTTTTTTTTTGAAATAAAAAATGAAATAAAATGGTACGTGTCATCAGGATCATATTTTCATCTTACCTTCCTGAATGTCAAGGCATTTTTTGACCCAGTAAGATGACAAAGAAAGGGATCCCCTCGACAACCTAAAACGGGAATCTGGGTTATTCACGATATGGATTTTTTTTCTATTGTTGCTTTCATTCATCGAGTATCTGAAACAGTATTAATTTCTTTTTTTTTTTCGGTGGCGAACTTGAACATACTACATTAGGGTGCATACAGAACTACAACCAGGGGCGTAACCAGGTGTACATTTGTACGCAAAAAGTCCACATCCTTTTCGCAAAAAAGGGAGACATTACCTCCCTCAAAGGGCGATTATGTTTTGCAAAATACTGTCTAACTAGAAAGGTTTCTTGTTGCGGTTGCAACAAGAGTGTCTTCCTCCTACACAATTTTTGGTTTGGAAATATGAAGGACGTCACATTACATGTATTTATATTATATATTTAAGTTTTCAAATAGCAGTAACATTAAATTTTCAAACCGATAATTGTTGGCGAGCAACCATTTGATTTTTTTGGGGGGGGGGGGGGGGGGGCAGGAATTCTATTGCCAGCCGGTAAAATTTTTTCAGCAATTTTCTGAGCAGGCCATTTTTTTCAGCCATTACCAGAGTCGGAGAAAAATTTTCGCCGGTTCTTCGGGCCGGATTTAAACAAATTGTCAAATGTTGTGAATGTCTGTGTAAGTTAAACTCCCCGCTGTTACAGAGTATGAGTTAATGAGTTAATAACCGTTCCTTCAGATGTCTCTTTGCAATTAGCGAATTTCAGACAGATTGTATGATGTTTAAATAGAACCTTTTCTAGATTTTTGTGCCTATGCGTATTAGGTCTCTGGTAGATACAGCTATGTGAACAGTTTGTATTTGTATTAATTAATTTTTTGACTTTAAATTGTCTGGCACAAAGGGCCAGCAAAAATTTCCATATCATGCAATGTATCCTTACTTTTGCATGGTCCGGGAAAAAAAAATTGCCGGCCCTTTGGGCCGGAATATTTTTTTCAGCATTTTTCAGAGCCGGGATTTTTTTTTTGCAAATTCTTCCTGCCCCCTTCCCCCATAAAAAAAGGCGAGCTCGTAGCTGTAGAACCAATTTTCTTGAGAAGAGAAATGGTAATAACAAGTTACGTTCAATATATATATATAAATACCATGAGGTTCTCGCTGTGCAGGTTCAAATTTGGACCCCCCCTTCCCTTTTTTCAAAGTTTATTTTGAATTTCCATCATGGCGACATTGTTCAATATAAACAGAAATAATTTCGAAAAACGAGGGGAGGGAAGTATGTTGGAGAAATTGTTCATCAATTTGTAAATAAACCAACCGAAAATTATGTTCGAACGTTTGCTAGAATTAGAAATTAAACTTGATGTTCAAAATATAGTTATTGAAGTTTAGAAACAGGTTTGTAGGTTAGAAATCGGAATCAAACTACCACTTTTTGTGTGTAAATTCTGGTTTGTAGCTGATCTCTTCTAAATTAATCAACTGTTTTAAAATCAAATTGTGTATATCGAAATGTATTTATGAAATGCATATTCATTATTGCCGTGAAATCGGAATTTGAAAATCTCAACACTGCTTTTCTCGAGTCGGACTCGGACTACCAATTTTAGTGTGCGCCCGATCTGTTGGCGTGAAGGTGTATCGAAATACCCAACTCAAAATTTCGATGCTCATATCTTTTCAACAGTAAGAGATAGGAAAAATCAGAAAGACTAAATAAGACAGATATATGGATAAAAAATAATAATATTGAAATTTGTAGGAAACTTCATAAGCTTAATTTTTGTTTACTATTATAAGCAAAAAAGTGTCTTCCTCCTATGAACTTCTGAATTTGGAAATATGAAGGACGGTGAAGGACGTCATCGTAATAAATCGTTACAGTGTGCATCTAGCATTTCATATCTTGCATGGCTGTCGACTTTCAAAAAGAATGGAAATTGTAGATAGCAAAATACGAGATATTTAAGCTTACAAATAGCAAAACATGAAATTTTCGGTCCTTTTGAGTAATTCGACGCTCCCGTCAAATTTGAATCTACTAAAAAACATGATAAAAAAATAACAGAGACCAAAAATAAAAAAGACCAATCTAGCTTTTACTCCAAACGTAACGTTGGAGAACTTTCATTGTCCTAGCTTACAGGGTTCTTGAGAAATCGCTAATCCAATTTTCCACGGTTACGAAAACAATAGGTCTTCCGACGGAAGTCGGAAGACCTAAAAATATCGGTAGTCCAAAGGCACCCCAGAAAGCTCCGTTTCTCAAACTTTTCTCGTGTTTATATATCGGCGAATTTACACACAAAGTACGAGTCGACTGTGAAGGACGCAGGGTTCTCACGTCCAATATCTATATATGTGGACGTACATGTTTGGGGGGGGGGAGCTACAGCATATCATGTTCATATCGAAAGCTTTACTTCGTCTTATAGATACGGTTCATTGTTTGCTGAAATCGAATCATGCGCTTTATCCCTTCTAAATTCAGCTTAAATACGCCTCAGAGACAACCAAGCTTCATTCTTTCCAAATGTTCTCGGTGAAGGCCTCTTAACCCCCACCAACGAGAGGGGGAGACATCCTACCCTGCCCCAACTTAGCCACTCGAGTCTCGCAAATCATGCATTCTCCGCAAAAATTGGTTGACTCCTCCCCTCCCCACCCCCTCGGGTGTTAAGGTTCTTGGTCCACCCATCTGCATACGCCCACATCGAAAACACATTATTCTACTATTCTTACACTTGCAAGCACTTATTTATTTGTCCGCAATTGACAAGAAGGCAGGGCATTTGAACGTCCCCTCAGACAGAAGGGGTTTTGTTGGTGATTTTGAAAATTGGCCAGTGGAGCATATCATGGTTTAGCTGAATCTACACGAGTAAAGGGTGATCTAATTGGATCAATCCGATTAAAACAAACGCAAATACTATACCTATTCTGTACATGTAATGACATTTTCTAATGTTTCATAGCTTCTGCAGTTTTCTGCAACTTAAATTTCCCTGAGAATATTTGAAAAAAATTTTTAGAATATAGTATATACCAGAAAAAAATGCATGATATTGTTTCAAATTGAAAACGGTGAATTCTGAGTTTTTATTACGTTTGCAGTATTTTCCCCGAGTTCTGAACCCCCTCCCTCCCCCCCCAAAAAAAAAAGAAATCGGGGGGGGGGGGGGGGGCTCCGAGAAAGCGTAGGGTCCATTGAAATTTGTCGATAATTTACGTGCTATAATATGATAAAATATTTCTGAACATGCTTATTTTGTTCAATTTCGTTTCGTTTCATTTCGTTTCGTTTTCGTTTCCTACTTTAAAGAGACCCGTTAAAGCGCCATCTGTACACAATACGGCGTTACGAATGAAGAATGTTGGAAGTACGAATGATGCATGTTGTGTTTACATAATGAATTTTCAATAAGGAACAGAGAACACATGTTCATTTACTGAAAGACAAGTCACAGACATTTATTTACAAATATACAACTGCAGAGCTGCAATGTTACAAATGCACAATTTACAGAACAAATCACAAATCTAAATTTACGAATATGCAATTACAGAGTTGCAATGTTAGAACTGCAGAGTTCCAATGTTAGAAATGTACATTTACAGAACAACAAATCACAAATCTTGATTTACGAATATACAATTGCAGAGTTGCAATGTTACAAATCTATATTTACAGAACTACAAATCACAAATCTTGATTTACAAATATGCAATTGCAGAGTTGCAATGTTAGAATTTTGACCCCTTTGGCTTTCCATACATTCATGGATTATCAGGAACAGTTTTAACTTCTATCACATTTTACATAATAGCGACATTTCGTGTATAAGATGGGTCGCATTAATTTATTTATGTTATATAAAGAGTAAATACATAAAGGCAGCAAATAAAGTATATCTATCCATGGATTTTTTTTTTTACCAAAAAGCAGATAAATAGCGATACAGAATGTGGAACAGGTCACTGGGCCATAAGATGGTCGCATAAATTTATTTATGTTATATAAAGAGTAAATTTTGTTAAACTTTCCAGTGTGGAAGGAGAGGGCTAAGTATCGGCCAGGTCTGTCTTTAAAATAATAGGCATACGATTAAGTTAAATTTGATTTAATATTATTATTGATATATTATTTAATTATTTCTATTGAAAGATTATCTGTATATTTTCAACTAAATGAATATATTTATTTTCAACTAAATGAATATCTGTATATTCGCTATTAAAAGTTCATAACATAAATATATATCGATTGCTTCGAACAAATTTTGTAATCCAGTATGAAAGGAGCTGATAAGATAAGACGTAAAATCTGCCCTAAAAAGTGCAATTTTGAAAATGAAAATTTTACGAAGAATCGTTCATTAAATTAATTCAAATACAGTATCCCATTATACTCTGAAGATATTTTAGATCTATTATTGATAATATTGCTAATATTTGAGTCAAAAGTTGTCTTTTTCCCATAGAAATCAATAGAAAACGGAAAAGTTTTTTTGAGCATTGTTCCCCCCAGAGATACAGGACGCCACTTATACTGGAGGTGTATATCCATGATACAAATCCGGGGGGAACACTACCCCAGAAACGAAAATCAAAAAAGGAAGGGGGTGCAATTGTTAAAGAATCGATCTTAAAGATCATTAAATATGGAAAATTTGATTATTTTTCCTCCTAAATCCATCAAAAAATGTGTTCTAAATACGATCGAATGAAATGTACAACAATTAGGAACGAAATAAGCAAGAGCGATGTGGATTTCTCCGCTAATGTGTATTTCGCGCTGAAAAGCTTCTATTATAACCATTACATACAAAATAAGACGGTATTTTGAGTTCCGGATTTCATTAGAAATAGAAGTTTCGAAATGTATTTCTGATATACAATGTAGATGTATTTGATATCTTTTAGTTAATATTTATCCATTTCAGGCAAAATATTCTAAAATTTCTACATTTATGGTCGACATTATCAGTCTTATTACCCGAGTACCCCCTACCTCTTTCGACCTTCATTTTAGAATCTTAAGAGTATTTCAAAGAAAAGAAAATCATACAAAAAGTCTTCAAATACATTTTATTTCAATAATGATTATCTTTTGTCTGCATATGTACCGTCATGTGGAAGAAATACGGCACGATATTTAGGGCTAAAACCGGCCCTTATCTTATCAGCTCCTTTGGTACACAACTTGACTCCTTTCACAGCTGAAGTCGATCGTTAACTGGAGCACCACGCACAGCACTGCTTTCTGGCTTTATCGTCTGCACAAAGTTGCTGTTTATAACGTTCAAAATCTTCACATTTATTGCTGAATATTCCTTTATCTACGCAGGCCTCTCTTGCATCTTCCTTCAATGTTGCCAACAGTCTCTTAAAGAAGGCAGAATTTTCTAAATCAAAGAAATTCACAGTTTATTTTCGAGCACCATTTTTTAAGTCCGAGAATATCTGTTTAAAATCGTATACATCAGAAGATGATGTACTTTTACGAAGTTAGTGTATGAAATTTACTAGATACATGTCCTGATTTGAACATAATATTGCAGTAAACAGAAATTAATTTTTTTTATAATTCTTACATTTAACATATCATTATTAGTAAAATAAATATAGTTCATAATGAATATGGAAAAATCGATAACATGCTCCTTTTTTGGCACATGACGAAAAATCAAATTTCAATCGAAATCAATTCATTTTCAATTGACTCGATGCAGTCTTTATCAAGCTATATGTAAATGTATACGATCGGTTATAATTTATATTATTTGCAAAATTTTTCATAATTGAAAAGTACCTTTACTGGCCTCTGTAGCGTGGACAGTACAGACAATCACCGCCGCCAAAAGCAGTACCAGCTTCATTGTTGTAGCAATTATGTCAAGCTAAAGTACAATTCCCTGGTAGATCTTGTTCTACTTACTCCTGCAGTGACCACTGCATTTTATACTTTGTGAAGTAAAGCCGATTATAACCAAAGTCTTACTGCAGTCAATATTGCCATGCATGCAGATTGCAACACTTACAATGACCTATAATGGCCAGAAATATAAATATAGTTTTAGAGATTTTATTTTAATCTGTAAATAATTCAAAACACCCACATCTCAGTTGAGTTCATGTTGGGGCCAAGTATTGATTCAGAATATCAAAATTGTAAGGCATTGCCGAATTGAATATGAAAATAGTAAAACACTTCAAAAAAAAAGAAGCTGTATTACCGAAATGTAAGGAATGCTTTTCTATAAAGAAAATTTTCTGTTTTTTTTTTTCTGATAAAAAACTTGTAAGTCCAAGTCTTAGAAACTATCAGCATTGCCTGATTTTCATGTCATGTCTGTAAAACTTGTGTCATTATCTTCAACAGTTTCACATTCCTCTTTGTTGTTTTAACGTCGTTGCGCAGTCGTGTCGTGTCGTTGTCGTGTCGTTGTCGTGTCGTGTTAATGTGGTTCGTATTGCATCATAACATTTTTAGCTCATTCGCCTCACTGTCGTGTTGTATTCATGTAGCCTTAATTTTCAAGAAAAAAGTACCCAAAAATGTGAACGAATGTTTATTCACCTCTTTTTGTAGCTGACTCTTCTCTGTATTACGACAGTGGAAGCCTGATAATTTTGAAGCATGTATCTTAACCAATGTTAAACATCTTCAAATTCAATAGCATCATTTAAGAACAGATAAATTTGCAGCATTGACCAGACATGCACGTTTTGTGTACTTAACCCTCGTCAGTGATCCTCAATCTAAGCAATGTAATATGGCCAAAGAGTGTGAAAGTTATTATGTCCAAAATGTACCGGAAGACCCTCTGGAGAAAATATGCATAACAAGCATTTTTGTTTATATAACTAGATTGTAACTAGTATGTTCTTGACATTAGCCTTCCTGGAATCACATCGATATAAACTGGGACCGTGAAATACTAGTATATGTATTGGAAAATCGATATACTTAGGAAATAACAACTATCTAGCCGTGGTTTATTGTCCAGTAATTCCACGATTCACATGAGCCATCAAATTATCACCTCGCCGCTTCGCGAGTGGAATTACTGGACTATGAATCACGGCTAGGTAGTTGTTATTTCTATTCTAATATAGCACGTGAATGGGCGGAGCTTAGCGCACTGGAAGTTTGTTGGAGATTTTACACCAGGCGAATTCTATGGTACTTTCAAGTCATATTAGAATTAGTAATATACGTATGTAATGGTTGTCCTTATATTTTCATGATTAGGGATATATCTATGTTCACAGTATACTCAGATTTTGTTTACATTTACTAAATTTGTTGTAAAATCTCTAGATTTTTATGTTGCATGAAATGGTTCAACCTCGAATAGATTACAACTAGATTAGTAGTATTTCTATTCTGTTGTTTATTCTTTTACTTTCAATCTTACTTTCTACATACCCATGTCTGTTCAAAACGCAGGGATGCGTGCATCCCTCTGTATTTGGTTTATCTTCTTCGTAATCACTGATTTACGGTGTAGCAATAAAAAGTCATGTGTAGTCAAATGTCATAGGGTGTTCATCCCACGGCTTATCAATTCTATGTTCGAAAGACTTCTCTGTCTCATCACGTATTATTTACTCAATAAGATCGATTTAACTATTAGATTGGAATTCATTTCGTTGCAACTGCCTTTGCGTTATGTTCGAAATAGTTTCAACTGTGTGATACGGATATATCGACATGTTCACGCAGCGAAATAGGGGGAAATAGACAAGAAGACAGAATAATCCAATCCCCTCTAAAGACTAATTTAAAAAAAGTTCTTCCAGTCTTGTACACATTCTGGTTGAGTTGAATTAGTGATTAAGATTGAAGCATCGTCGTTTTGTTTGTTTTTTTTTTATCCTCTGATTTTTTCTTTCAGCATGTTTTTCTTCTTCCAAATGGTTAGTAGAGATGTAGCCTTTAAAATGAAAACTGACTTCAATGGATAGTACACATGAAACCTAAAAAGTGGCTGGGGCGTCGCCCACTATAAAAAGGCCCCAACCTGTTGCGTCTACGGACACATACGTAACAGGTAATTTAGGTGTTCCTAGAATTAGCCTACATGACATTAGAGACGAAACATTTGTAGTAAGTAGAAACCATAAATTTTGGTACAAACATGCAGATGGGTATATTAAAATCAAGCCCTGTAAAATTGAAGTGGTCGATATACTAAAAGAGCACCAATTTTCACCTAGCGATTGCTCAGTTTCTAAGTGCGGCACGAAGAACTGCAAAACGTGTAAAATCCTAATAACAGACACTTCATTCTCAAGTAATCTCACAAAACAAACATTTAACACGCATAGTTTTGAAAACCTAAACTGTATGACATCTAATGTTGTGTACGGGATAGAGTGTTCACTTTATGGATTGATTTATGTGGGTGAAACCAAAGGTAAGCTCCGGACCAGAATGCCAGGACATCGGTCAAAAATAAATAATAAAGGAAGTCAACTTCTTTATCGGCATTTTGACCAGGCCGATCATTCTGTTTTATCTATGAGAGTCAGAATCCTGGAGAAAATATATCACCCCACAAACAATCCCAATTTGAGCACACCTTTCCGTCGCAACATAGAAAATTTCTGGATAAAAAAAATCTTAACACTGCTACGCCCTATGGGTGCAACGATAATATCAGCAGCTTTAGGAAACCTAACAAGTCCCGGTTGTCAATCGGTAAATGTGACTAACTTATTCAACAGACCACAAAGAAGACCTCGAAGTCATGGCATTCATAAATATAATAGGCCTGAGATACATAGTTTCTCCTTCGATGACTTGGTACCATTTTTGAATGAGCCTCTAGGCCTGCATTATATTCGTACCAAATCATACTCAGTTCCATTACGGAAGTTACACGAAATCTACGAATATACGAAGGACCTCTCATATACCGATACCTTCCCCCAGAATACAGACTACAAGGAGTCATCTTGGACATTTCTACTTTTCGTTTATTTCAAGCAGTTAGATCAGATAAATCAGAGGAGAAAACAAACCGTCCTTTCATTAAAGTAAGATTTGCAAACAAAGGTATTGATAAGTTGAATCTTGGTCAAATTTTGAATCACAAAACTGTCACAGAAAAAAATCCCACCATTTTTCAAAAGAAAAGAAACTCCTTGTATTTCCTATAGCTACACACCAACAGTTGCATCTAAAATTTACAATTACAAACGATTCTTGCAGTGCATTGATCTAAGTAAGGCATGGTCCATTTGATATTCAGGGGGGGGCTTGGGTTTTTTGTCGGAGCAAGATTATTTTTTTCGCCCCGGAACGGGGCAAAATTATTTTTTTCTGGCAAAGTTGGAGCAAGGAAATTTTTTTTAACAAAGTGATGCGCATATTAAGAATGTTTGTGTTTTATCAATTGAAATTATTTATATTTTTACTCAAAACTCTAAATATTTTAAATATATTAGTTTATTTTTATGCAAGTATTCAATTCACTTTTAAACAGAGAGATAAAAGATTTTTACAATACAATTCTCAATATTTTATATAAGGTACATGTATATAACATGTATAAGAGGGTCTGAGGGGAACTTCTCCTAGACAATTTTTTAAATGTTACCAAAAATTGTAAACTGGTGAATAACTGAAGTTCTCCTTCCAATCTTACAAGACCATGACTCTATGAGATACATGCAACGTGTATTAACAGCAATACATAAATATTGATAATATTTAAGCTTTTAAGGAAGCCCTTTTTCATTCACATACATGTATAAGTTTTTATATCTTCAAATATCTGAAGTTAAAATGCTATTAGTGAATAATGTTTTGATAGAAAACTATGGCGAGCGAAGCGAGCCAAAAATCTTTGATACAATTTGAAAACTGCGGCGAGCGAAGCGAGCCGGAAAATTTTCAAGAATTTTGGCGAAATTTTATGGTAATTCTTCAAATTCAGATTATTTGTGAGAGCAAGATTATTTTTTTCTGTCACACCATAAGCAAATTTATTTTTTTCATCAAAAAAGAGAGCAAAATTATTTTTTTCGAAAAAAACCCAAGCCCCCCCCAGAATATCAAATGGACCGTGCCTAATCCCTCACTACATCCACTTCCTTGCGAATGTTCTTCATCGGATTTCAACTAATCTCCTTGTGGACACGTTATTACTGGTGAACTTAGTATAGTCAAGAACGGCAAGTTGAGAGAATTGTTAAAAAAGGGTCCCAAATACAGAGAAAGTATGTCCTTTACATGGAACCAAAATGTCAAAATTATCATGGACTCTTGTGAGGAATATGCAAGACGTTGGGCAAAGAAAGAGGATGTACAGCTCGACACCCTTTCCGAATGGATAAAATCAATCAGAGGGTTACTTTTATCTAGAATTTACCGATTAAAATCAACTGTGAACACAGATTCGAGTCTATATTTAAAGACCCTGATGTTATCACAGAGCTTACCTACCTCCAAGAACATTATGTCATCACACCAGCGGACAAAGCCTCAAATAATTACACATTTACTTGCAAAAAGTACTATTTCGACAGTCTAGTTAAAGAGTTGGGTTTAAATTCGACACCTGGAAATCCCACTTACACCCCAACAAACCGTTATGCCTCTGAAATAATAGATAACCACAAATCAGCTCTTGCTTCCTTTGGCTTCGACACTGTCAATTTAGATTTAGTGTAATGTTCTCACTATGATCTGGGGAATCAGCTTATAAATCAGGAAAGAGAACATTCAATTCATTTTCATTCTTTTTATTCCGTGCCGGAAATGTATCAACACAATCATAATTAACAGTCAACAGAACCAATCCGGAGTTACAGTTCCGGAAACACCCTTTCATACATTGTGATGGTCGAGTACATAACATCCCCCCCTTTTTAAAAATTGTTCCCTACAATTTTGAGAACCATCACAATGAATGAGGAGTGCAAAGCAAATGAACTTTGATCAAATTTCTGACATTTGACAATAAATGTTGTGACTAACATGATCAAGAATAGGACTTTAAGAAATATTTCTTTGAAAACATGTACTGATTATCATTCTATTGAACTTTGCATGAAAATGGTACTTATATATTTAGGGTTGAAATAATGTATCATGTATATGACAGGATGCACAATGCAAAACATTTACACCTTAATCAATATCCTTATAGTAACAAACCCATTTTCAAGATTTACCCATATATTTCAATGCAAGTTAGCAAATAATGATTGAGCAGTCATTAATTGAAGTCATATACCTTGTTAATAAATGTCAATTATGTTGACTTCATGTTACAATTGTCACAATATCAAACATTGCAGATTTGAATGTTCAAATATAACTTGTACCTTCAAGTGTTATATAGAAATAATAGATTTACCTTGTACAAAAAAACTAACAAGATATTAAATGAATACTTGTGAAAGAAATCAGAAGAAATTCAATACAGTGAATTGAATAATAAAAGAAAATTCAATACAATACCTATGAAAGATATTAGAGTCCATTGTCCACTATATTCTCCAATGACAATTCAAATTCACTTCACATTCCATGCAATATAGTAATATATGATATACAAATCTAAATGAATTTGTCAAGTTAATTTGAAGTTGTTTTGAAATAGTTTTGCAATTGATTTGAAATTGAAATTTAATGTAATTTCATGCAATTTATCAAGCTACCTAGTGTTTGATAAAAATGAAATCAAAAATTGAAAACAGACAAAAGAATTGTCTACAAAAATTCAATTCAATATTAAATTGTCAGTAAACTTATGAGAAAAATTATCTCCTAAGATAATGTGGTAGAAAAGACCATGAACAAAATTTCAGTGGCAAAGGTTCTGTTCTCACCTAAACTTACTGAAGAACAGGGGGAGGGTTATTTTTGACAAAGCTTTGCATTTTAGGATTAAGGTCCCCAATAGCAGTCCATATTGCATTTTGTGCAGGTTCTCCTGAAAAGTGCACTAAATATTCTGTCTTTCCATTCATTGTCCTTTGGCCAAGAATACGCTTAACTTTGTAGAAAGTTCCAGAATCTGAAGCTGACTGAAGACTGCTAACATGGTCTGAATCTCTGTAACGCAGAGGTTTCCTACGCTTACGAATGGGACGACTCTTGTGATTGGTAGATTGTTGGTTACCTCCTGATGCGTCAAGTGTTACAGCGGTATTTTGTGAATTGTCAATATGAGGTTCAGTTTGTGAAGCTATGTTCCTATGAGTGCAACCAATATCCTTCCTGGATACAACTTTTCCAAGTAAATATGGTTGTGGAGATGGCTGTCTGACATATGCCATTTTGAGTCTATTGATATGTACTGCTTCTCCCTGATGCTTGCCACTATCATCCACGAGAAGAACTCTATGATCAGAAAGAACACTTTGAACAATAAATGGTCCAGTATACTTGTTCTGTAATTTCTGAGCAACTCCAGTAGGTTGACTCATTAAGTATACATAATCTCCCTTTTGTAAATCCATTGAATGTACTGAAGAATTTACTCTCTTAGTCATGTTGTCCTTCGAATGTTGAGAGTTAACTAGGACCTGTGACCTGATGTTTTCTAGTCTTCCAAGGAATGACTGGAGATAGTCCTTTGTATCTGTGGGAAATGTGTTCATATCAGCTTTCACATTAACAGGCAGTAGTGGAAATTTAGGCCTAGATCCAAATATGACCTCATATGGTGAAAATCCTGTGCTGGTATTTACACTTTGGTTTATAGCAAACACAATGGATGAGAGTTGAACATCCCAGTTCCTCTTGTTACCTTCCACAAAGGGAGTTAAGCGTTCCTCAATGGTTCTATGGGTTCTTTCGCAAGCACCCAGGCAGTGATGAGTAAAACTTGGTGTAAACTGCTGTGCGATTCCCATTAATCTACATACTTCCTTTGTGACTGTTGCTATAAATTCAGTTCCATGATCACTTAAGATTGTATGACAAACTCCAAATGATGTAAACAATGTAAATAATGCCTCTGATACAGTTATAGCATCCTTATTTGGAATTGCTAAGGCAAAAAGGTATTTACTGAACATACATGACGCTGTAAATATATACAAGTTTCCACGGTAAGTTGTTGGAAGAGGTCCAAGTAGGTCAACCTGCCATACATCAAAGGGCTGCTGTGGAGTTGGGTAGGATACTATGCCCATTTTGGTAGGAATCTTGGTGATTTTACGACTTTGGCACATGTGACACGATCAAACAAACTCACTAAAACGCACAGACATTTTGGGAAAGAAATAATGTTCCTTAATGCGATCTAGTGTGTCCGAGATGCCACCATGAGCAGAAATAGGCGTTTCATGGTACAATTGCATGACTGTTTTGACTAAAGATTCCGGTACAACTAATTGGTACTTGCAATGCCCTTGAGTCCTCTTTGACTTTGCGATCCTTGTGTGAAATAGAGCATCATGTGATATGAGGTAATCAGAAGCCTCCAATAAAATCTTGCGGGACAATTTCTGGGAAGTAGGAAGGACATCTTGTTCGAGGTAATCCATAATTGTTTTAATGTGTGGATCCGAACGTTGGAGTTTTGCAATATCATCTAAACTCATATTGGTTGATGAAAGCAATTGGTGTATATGTTGTGAGATATCCTCAGTTTCAGAAACCTCATTCTGCAGATCACTTGAAGTTGTAAGTGTGTCATTACGTACTTGAGCTGAACTTGCATCTATATGATTAGAGTTGTTAGTGTCACTTTCACTAGCTATAGTACGATTATTAGTGTCATTATCACTATTGACAGTAGAGTTGATATGATCAGTGTGAGGATCTTGTTGACAAACATTTGAAATGTCTTCTTCAGATACGTTTTTAACAAGAGTATTCTCAGTTTCAGGTAAAGAACAAATCGTAGTGTCACTATCACTTTGTTCTGGCAGAGTAAATGTACGCGGAGCATGTGAAACATCTTTCTGTTGTACAATATTTGGTATGAAAGTTTGTTTCGATCTTAACAACTTCATTGGTATATGTCCATAGTTGTCATCTGTGTCAGCATCATATCCATCGTCTAAATCTGGTTGCGCAAGTTGAATATGATTCACTTCAGAGTCCTTTGAAGGAAGACAAAATGGGGTGCCATCTGGGAATGTAATTTGGCCCGATTTTTCAGGTATGTAAGGAAAGAAATAATCCTCTACATCAGGACTGTCAAAACTTTCATTGCTTTCCTGAACATCTCGCGACAACGCATCAGCTACACACATGTCTTTAGCTGGCTTATATACAATGTCAAAGGTAAATTCTTGGAGGATGGCCATCCATCTTTCATAGATGGCACCCTTGAGCTGCTTCTGATATAAAGGTTTCAATGCTTGATGGTCACATTCAACTATAAACTTTGAGCCTCGTAAATATGATGCACACTCTAAAACTGCATAAGTCATTCCCAACAACTCAAGCTTTGTTGGACCGTAAGAATGTTGCCATTTTGATAGCGATTTAGATCCGAAACGAATTACTCGTATATCATCTTTTCCATCCTCAGTAGGCTGGTACTGATACAGCATAAAACCAATGCCGCGACTGGATGTATCAACACTTAACCTAAACTGTCTATCAAATAGTGGAAATGCCAAAATTGCTGAGTTGACAAGGGACAATTTCAAAAGTTCAAATGCACTTTGATGCTCGTCTGTCCATGTATAACGCACACCTTTCTTTAGTAAGAAATAGAGAGGATCTGCTATGCTCGCAAAGTTAGGTGTAAATTTTCTAAACCACCCAACCAAACCCAGGAAACGACGTAATTCCTTCACTGACGTTGGGGCAGAAAAGTTTTGTATAGTTTTCACTCTATCGGGTGGTGGGCTCAGGCCATCTTTTGAGATCATGTGACCCAAATACATACATTTGTTTTGTGAGAACAGACATTTTGCCGGATTTAGTTTTAACCCTGCCATTCTGAATCTATCAAAAAGTTCTGTTAAGTCTGACATGTGAGAATCAAAGGTATCTGAGACAACTATAACATCATCTAAGTAACACAGTGTAGATTTGAACGTAAGACCACTGAGCACCTTGTCCATCAATAATTGGAAAGAATTGGGGGCAGTACTAAGGCCCATTGGCAGGCGCAAGAATTTGTAGCTACCAAAACATGTATTGAAGGCAGTAAATTTTGTAGATTCAGGAGCAATTCCCATCTGGAAAAATCCAGAGCTTAGGTCAATTGTCGAGATATAATTTGGTACCCGATTAGTAAAAGACTCTGCAAGTTCTTGTAAGTCGGGAAACGTATACCTAAAATGCTGTGTTTGGGAGTTTAAATACCTAAAATCACAGCAAAACCTAAAGCAAGACAGACTCTCTTCCTTTGACCCTGGTGTATAATTATTGCTCGATTTACGGCGTTTTGATACAATAACTACAGGGCTAGTAATGGGTACATTTTCACTTGCCGACACCGGAGTGATTATGCCTTGGTCAAGTAACTCTTGCAAATGGTGTCTCAATATTTCTTTCTTATCGGGAGATAATCTATGAGGTCTTTGGTGTTTAGAGACAGCATTAGGTTTCAAATGTATATGGTGCTCAACAACTTTAGTAAAACCTAATTCAGGATTTTGCTTGGTGACAAAAATATCATTTGATTTATACAAAACCTCTGAGAGCTGAGAAATTTGTTTGTCATTCAAGTGTGAACATGATTTCTTTAAATCAAAATTGTTCATAAACTCAGAAAACTTTGGCTTTGAGCCATCTGATACACACTCAGGTTCTTTGTAATCATTGACATTCATATTTGTAACATTAGATGAACTACATGTATCTACAGTATTTACACATTGACCCTTAATACCAAAATGACTGTCTTTTTCAGTACAAGGTATCTGAATATGATATGAATCATCTAACACTGTAAATCTAGCTAAGTTTTTTCTTTTTGGTAAAACTACACTGCTATCTGATACATTCATAATCTTCACAGGTACCATACGATTTACAGAAACTGTAACAATTGCTCTAGCTACAATTAGTCCTTCTTTTGCTAAATCTTTACACGTATAACAAATACCTTGTGTACCAATACTAACAGAGTTTGGAACCTTAGCAAAAATAAGCTGTTCACTATTTGCAGGTATCTCTATTGATTTCTTACATCTAACAGAACAGTTTGTTGTATGTACAGAATTATTTGCAAAACTTATAGAGATATGCTTTTGTTTCAAATATTCAGTCCCAAAAATAAGTGGGTGACTTGTGTTTTTCATTACAAGAAATTTTACCTTGTGTTTACCAGTAGGGACTTTCAACTTGACAAATGTTGTCCCTAGAATTTCTACTGTGTCACCACTAGCAACAATAACATGGTTACCATAATCACTTGAAAATATTGGTGAATGACAGTGAGCAGAGATAGAATTATACAAATCATAAGACATGATATTTACAGAACTACCAGAATCAAGTAGTGCAGATACTTTAACATTATTGATTGTAACAGGCATAAACAAAAAATTTTGTAAAAATTGATCATCTGGCATTGTACTGTCATCGCTGTCAGTCTCTGTGGAAAGGACGTCACTTGACTCACTGTCAGTAAAATCTCTCTGATGCGCGATATAGTTCGAAGAAATCAAAGGTACATGGTCACGGTTTGCGCTCTTACGATCTAGCGATAAACTTCTATGGCGCGATTTTACTGGCTCCTTGGTGGTCGTCCGCGTCCTCCGCCACGGCCCTGTCTGTTTACCGAAACTGGTACGTACTGAGAACAATCATCTGCCGAATGACCATTTTGTGTGCAAATTTGACAGGAAATGTCAGGTTGAGCATCTTTCTTCCCTGCCCAATTACAAACAGATTTGGCATGTCCCTTACCACCACATGAATAACAGGTGAGCGTTCGGCTTTCTTGTTTCTGCGGCATGCGTTGGTTACTCGCAACTGTTGTAGTTAATGTATCAAGTTTGTGCGTAAGCGCTTGTATTTGGCTCTCAAGTTTAGAGACAACATCATCTTTCACTGCACTAACAGCATTTATTGAAGGCTGATCATCTCTGTAACCTACTGCTTCTCCCATTTTTGCACTTTGGAGTGCATCATCAATAGAGCTTGGTCTTCCCGCTCTAACAAAGTATTGTAGGGCTTTGGGGAGTCCGTCAATAAATTTACACATTATGTCTAACGGTGTTTTCTGCAGTTTCTTGCCCTTTTGCACAACAGTGCAATGGAACTCGTCTAAAGACGAAGTTCCAAGTGTCAGATTATTAAATGCTACCGACTCTGCATAAATTGACGTATTTGTTCCTAAGTTCATGGAAACATACTGTTCATAAAACTTCGAGCGCAAAGCTGTCCAAGAAATATGGTATGGATCCATCGGTAAACCTTGAAACCACATAAACGCTGGTCCTTTTAAATGCAAAGAAAAGGAAGCAATAAGTTTTGCTGAATCACTCACTGATGTACCATCTATTCCTTGAAGCTGCATAAGTGCAGAAAAATCAGAGAGAAATTTCTCTGGATCGTCTTTTCCATCAAACTTTGCTAAAGTAATGGGAATAATCGGCATGGACATTTGTCTGGAAGAATGTGCCGGCACGAAGGCATCAGACAAAACAGTATATTGATGTGGTGCATACCCTGTGTGTGAACGAGCACTGTCAAATGGATTTCCTGCAGGTGAATTGAAACTTAGTTGAGTACGTGGAGTTCTGGACAAAAAATCATTGGCATCATCGTCAAATGGATTACTTTGTGCATGTTTTGATCCATCATCTAATGAAGAATGATGAGGGGTGGCCATTTTTAATGTAGAAGTAAATGCACAATAAGAATTTCAACAGTTCGAAGAGTCAAATATTTTTCGAAGACTGAAGAGGCAATTCGGGATGACACATGGTATTACAAGAGTTCATAAGGCCTCTTTATCAACAAATTTCGTATAATCAACATTTCGGAGTTCTCCACCATGTAATGTTCTCACTATGATCTGGGGAATCAGCTTATAAATCAGGAAAGAGAACATTCAATTCATTTTCATTCTTTTTATTCCGTGCCGGAAATGTATCAACACAATCATAATTAACAGTCAACAGAACCAATCCGGAGTTACAGTTCCGGAAACACCCTTTCATACATTGTGATGGTCGAGTACATAACATTAGATTTACCATACTTTTACTGCATACCTAAAATGCATAAGAATCCGTACAAACAACATTTCATCGCTGGTTCCTCAAAATGTTCTACCAAATCTGTATCGATCTTACTCACCAAAGTTTTATCTGAAATCAAATCTGGGCTTCAAAAATATTGTTCGACAGTATATTCTCGCAGTGGTATCAACCAGATGTGGATTTTAAAGAATTCGAATGAACTTTTAGAACATCTGAAATCCACTCATTTTAGTAGAGTCCATTCGATCAAAGCCTTTGATTTTTCGACACTTTACACTACAATTCCACATTCTAAATTGAAAGAAAGTCTCGCAAAAATTAGAATTAATACGTTTACAAGTAAGAACGGTAATCGCAAATACAAATTTATTGTTGTTAACTATGACAAAACCTACTTTGTAAAAGAAAAGTCCGATTCTGACAATAAGTACACTGAAACAGATATTATTCAGATGTTAAATTTTCTGATCGACATCATTTTTGTGGTGTTTGGAGGAAAGGTCTTCCAGCAAATTGTCGGAATTCCAATGGGGACCAATTGTGCCCCACTCCTTGCCGACATTTTCCTTTACTCGTACGAAACTGAATTCATTCCATTTTTGGTCTCTGAAGGGAAAAGATACTTAGCTTCTGACTTCAACTTCACTTACAGATACATAGACGATGTGTTGTCCATCAATAATCCAAAATTCGCGGATTACCTGAGCAGTATCTATCCTTCGGAGATTGAGGTAAAAGAAACTACAGAGACAAATAATTCAGCATCCTATTTGGACATAATGTTGTCCTACGAAACTGATGGTCACTTGAACACCTCACTCCATGACAAACGTGACGACTTCAATTTCAGCATTACAAACTTTCCTTTTCTGAGTAGCAACATCCCTTCATCGCCTGCTTATGACGTGTTCATATCTCAGTTGATACGCTATGCCAGAGCAAGTACCAAATATACAGATTTTGTTCTGAGAGCTAGGCGTCTTTCAGATAAGCTTCTCAGTCAGGGATATGTTTGTGACCGACTAACATCGTCACTGAGGAAGTTCTACGGTCGATATGGGGAACTCGTCATACACTATGATGTCCCACTCTCCAGAATGGTGGATGATATTCTGTCATAGACCATTTGGACCATCCAACCAAAGATTGTTCTCTATGACTTCCGAAATGGAAGTAACCGGATGTGACAGTTCTACCGAATTGAAGCGGCGGGTGTTGCATGCAAGCAGGAGATGCTTACTCTTCCTTGGCACCTGGTCTCACTCCCATATCGGGGTTCGCTTCTTTTCATGTGGGGGAGGTTTTTGTTTGTTTGCTTTGGTTCCTGTTTTATCCTGATTTTGTTTGCCTTCTGTTTCTGATTTTCTGAATTATCGATTTTGTGCTGTATACAGGGATATGGTCATTATCCATATTTGTCATTTGATGAATCTGTGGGAAGTTACAGATCATTATTTAGAAATTTTGTTACGTATATGATAAGTATGTGAAAATTATGCGACAACATTCTCCTTTCTGCATCTGACGTGAAATCCTCGTTACCTCTGCACGGAAAGACGCGAAGGAAATTCCCCCGTAAAAATCCGAGTAGGAAAGTTTCTTGCGATCTAAACCTCTGCCATAGAAAAATAAACTATTCGATATTGTGATTAAACTTGGTCCGTGTACTAAACCACAATTCAATTTCCATTTCGGAAACATTAATGAAAAATTGAAAATTAAATCAATTTTTCATTTTTCATTTTCAATTTAATAAATGAAAAATGGAAAATTGAATCAATTTTCAATTTTTCATTTCTAAATTTCAAATTGAAAAACGAAAATGGAAAATGGACTCAAATACGCTGTATTAAACCACAATTCAATTTTCCATTGCAAAAGTAAAAAACGAAAATGGAAAATTGAACCGATTTTCAATTTTCAATTTTCATTTTGAAAATGAAAAATGAAAAATTGATTCAATTTTTCATTTTTCATTTTAAAAATGAAAATTGAAAATTGAAAATGGGTTCAATTTTCAATTTTCCTTTTTAAAATTTTATTTTCCTAATGAAAAATAGAAAATGGACTTTAATAGGCTGTACTAAACCACATTTCAACTTTCCTTTTCAAAGATTGAGTCAATTTTCCATTTTTACACTCCGCGCGCTAATGCAAAAATGAAAAATGAAAAATTGAATCCATTTTCAATTTTTCATTTTTCATTTTCGATTTAACGACACACGACCTGCACACCCCTATCACTATAATCCAGAGGTCCAGCGATTAGCCAATCAGAGCGCTCGTTTCAAACGTAAACAAAAGTATCTATCGGCAGCTTGCCCTTTCTCTCGCTTCGCAAATATGGAAATAACATTTTATATCTTTTTAAAATAATTTTATGAAATATGTTATCTTAGACAAATAAATTTATGCAGCTCTCTCGTATTTTTATAACAAAGCTATATGACAAGGAAATGTGATAAGCATATAAAGGATCATGGACTTTAAAGATCGCCTTATTTCGAGTGAATCTAACAGAATTGTGCTTTTTTGCATAAAAAGAACTATGGACATTAACTATTATGAATTATACAGAAATCCTTTTTTATCCATCCATAACCCGGTTGACGTCGCTGTATATCCGGTCATACTTTGGATGTTGTACACTATCAGGGGTGGATCCAGAGTGGAAAGCGGGAGAGTGGGGTGTTGCATCGGCCCAAAGGGTCGATCCGAGGCACGAAATGCCCAGTGTAGGAGGGTACGGGAGGTAGAAGTCCGGGGGGGGGGGGCTCCCCGGGAATTAAAAAAAAATAGAATAAAATTGTGCAATCTGAAGCATATTTTCTCTTTATTATCTCGAACATCAGGCCCATTTTAGGAATACCAGTTCCAATTAGTAGGGAGAGCCTGGGTTTATCTCGATCTTTTTTTTTTTTCAGATTATTTGTACTTTAATACTTATTGTTTATTTGTCCCCGCAGTTACAGGGTTACATGGCAATAGAATTAGAATATTAGTATGATATGGAGTAAAATTTGTTTCCTTCATTTTTGTTTGTTTGTTTGTTTTTACATAATTTCCAAGTCCAATGTTTAATAAATGTACATTTCTATGTTTTGAACAAAATTTGAAGACTAAAAAATCCTTCTATAAGCATAAAAGCGTGAAGGTTCCTATCCCCGTACCATTTATATGTTTTGTAAATCATTTGACGTGTTTATATGATTGTTAATTTTCCGATAGATGTAGAAATTGAATTGAAAGATATAACTAGTTGGAATAAGGACCAATTTTCGGGCATAAAATGAACAGAAACCCCCCTGCGCGATGTACATTACAAAACTTTACAATAAATATTGTTTGTACGAACAAATTTAGAACCTAAAAAAAATTGGATTTACAACCTCAATAAATTCTCAAATAAGGTATCGATATATGATTGAATACATATAAAAAAAAAATTTCTAATTGGTGAATTCTGCTGAACATTTAGCAATTTCTACTGATGCGTTTGCAGTTTTTTTTTCGATTGCTGATGTTACCGAAATGAAAAGAAAACCTAGGGGGGTTCCCATAGGGGGTGGGGTGGTGCCCATGGGGGGTTCCCATGGGGATTTACCCCCCCCCCCCCCACACACACACACACCACCACCCATCCCCTAAATCCGTCCTTGTACTGTTGGATAGATGTTGATTTCTAGCATCTATAGGTAGTTAGTCATTAAGCAAATTTAAATATTTTTAATATTTCAAATTTGTCATAGGACAGTAGTATATATCTAATTTTCATTCCGATATTTTGAAAGCTTCATGGGAAAATAAATGATTAAGTTCTCTATCTTCTTACGCCTGCTGATATACCCCATGATATACGTGCCTGGAACTACATTATTGTATTTTGTTTCTTATATAAATTTATTCTATACATATATACCTGTATTTTAATCAGTAATAATCAAATATTCTTGCACATGTTGCATATCAAAATATATATGGTAAAAAAAGGGGGGGGGGGGGGGTTGAGCAATTTACCGGATTTTCACTAAAATATTAGTTTACCGTCTATTATATTGATTGATCAGTGCCGGGGCGTAGCTTCGATGTGGATGGCTATCAGGGGCCGGCGGGCCTAAATCCTCAAATGGGGGGGGAATTGCATAATTATACACTTTTTGTGGAATGACTCGCAAGGCCCGAGTCTATGTGGGGAGGGTATATAGATGGAAGATGATTTCCCTCCCAATGGAAAGGAGTTCGGAGGACTCCCCGAGAGGATTTTGAAAAAAAGTCAAGCAAATCTGTACCCTGTGTCCCATGAATGCGTCCTGTCATGATTTGGCAAACCTACAAACGGATAACTTTGGCGAAAAAAAATTGCAAGTAACATTCATCAGGGAAAAAATATTTAAACCGATAAATTTAAAAATCAAAATATGGGGAATGTTAAAAGATTTCTAAAAATGCCTCGGATTACACCATTTTGTCATAAGAATCCGAAAATTTCGCAAACGATTTTAGATTTTTTTTTGGGGGGGGGGGGGGGGGGGTCTATTTGTTCATATATTTTTTTTCAAGATATACAAGGATTATTGAATCGATTTATTTTGATTTTGACCATGCATAGCACCATTACCTTTAAAATGGGCTCGAGAATCGATAATGCTCGCTTGATGTCAGTAACGCTGCGCGTGCAAACAACGTCTACCCCTGCGTTAATCCAATTATCTAATTAGCAGTGACTATGTGTATTATTAAATTTAACTTTTGACTGTCAGACGGAAACAAGTATTCATATTCAATGTCTTTTAAAACGCCATTATCTAAAGCGTGTTCACGTTGCAGACCCGTTGGACTTCACAATAAAATCAACAGAAAGTCTGAAATATGGGCTAGTTTTATGTTACTTTCACGGTGTCTTCACTAACACATTTTATAAAGAAGATATATTTTGTTCTACAGTACTATGGAGTAGACGTGATTACGGGTCGCTCCGCTGATTATGAGATTTATAAATAAGTTTTAAAATGGTTTCGTAGAGTCTCAGCACAATACTTTACAATATGTTTGTAAATAAATTGTATGGTGGAGTTGGATGGCTATAAGGGAAGGTTGGAGGCAATTAAAACACACATCCATATTTCATAATTTTTATTTTAAAAACATATAAAATGTTATTTCCACAACTACAACTGTTTATTTGCGAAGCGAGAGAAAGGGCAAGCTGCCGATGGAAACTTTTGTTTTCGTTTGAAACGGGCGCTCTGATTGGCTAATCTCTGGACCTCTGGATAATAGAAATAGGGGTGTGCAGGTCGTGTGTCGTTAAAACGAAAATGAAAAATGAAAAATTGAAAATGGATTCAATTTTTCATTTTTCATTTTTGCATTAGCGCGCGGAGTGTAAAAATGGAAAATTGACTCAATTTTTCATTTTCCATTACGGATTTTGAAAAAGGAAAATTGAATTGTGGTTTAGTACAGCCTATTACTGTCCATTTTCTATTTTCATTAAGGAAATAAAATTTTAAAAAGGAAAATTGAAAATTGAACCGATTTTCAATTTTCAGTTTTCATTTTTTAAAATGAAAAATGAAAAATTGAATCAATTTTTCATTTTTCATTTTCAAAATGAAAATTGAAAATTGCAAATCGGTTCAATTTTCCATTTTCGTTTTTTACTTTTGCAATGGAAAATTGAATTGTGGTTTAATACAGCGTATTTGAGTCCATTTTCCATTTTCGTTTTTCAATTTGAAATTTTAAAATGAAAAATGGAAAATTGATTCAATTTTCCATTTTTCATTTACTAAATTGAAAATGAAAAATGGAAAATTGATTCAATTTTCCATTTTTCATTAACATTTCCAAAATGGAAAATTGAATTGTGGTTTAGTACACGGACCAAACTTACAACATATAACACAATATAAGCAAAGAAAGGAAGAAGGTTAATCTGATAAAAGACTAGAATCTGTTTTATTCGATACAAAACATGGGGTATCAGTTTCAAAACTTTTGAGAAAAGAAATCCGGTGCACACTAAAAGTGGTAGTCCGAGTCCGAGTCCGAGTCGGGAAAAGCCGAGTTGAGATTTTTAATTTCAAATATCTCGGCAACGGATGGATAGATTTTGATGAAATTTTCAGGAAATATCCATTTTATACATAAAAATCGATGCATTTTATTTGATTGTAAAATAATTGATTATTTTTTAAGTAATTAGCAATAAACCGATTTTTAGCACACTAAAAGTGGTAGTCCGAGTCCGAGTTGAAAAATCAAAAAACGCAGATAAGTCATGAATGGGCGGATGGATTTTGTTCAAATTTTCAGAATTTCTTAGAAATGGATATTGGGATGCTCGGAACTCTTCTTTTCCAAATTCATAGGTTTATTTTGTGTTTTTAGGTGTAATAAGTAGAAGCCGAGTCCGAGTCAAAAACGAAAAGCCGAGTTGAGATTTTAAATGAAGATTTCTCGGCAACGAATGCATTAGATTTGATGAAATTTTCAGGAAATATGTATTTTATGAATACAAATCTACATGAATAATTGGATTTTTTAGATATTGATTATTTTACACGGAATCAGCATTAAACCGAGTTTAATTTCATTGAAACCGTTTTAATGAAAATCTAAGGGAAAAAAAGAAATATCAAATCACTTTAAAATGAATTTAGGCCTATCGAAATTTAAACAAACAAACGAATGATTTTATACAAAATTGTTCAATGAGCATCATGCGTTAATTCTGTCCAGCAAAGACTGATTCCAAATCTCTAAAATATCTAAAAAATAATTCTATCTGTGGAAAAGGATGGGGGGTGTCTGATTTTATAAAACTTCTAAAACTTTGGGATTAATTATCATTAAATAATAAGGATAGCTATTTCTTCCTATTAACATACGTAAGTAAACATCAAAAGCAATGGATGGGAGGGGGGGTGTTTTTCTACACCAATGTACAACTTTGGAATTATTATTCGTTCTTATTAAACATGAGTACACATGCGTAATCTGAAGCACTTAGTAAGTTAGTATTGCTTTAAGTATTCCATCGGCAGCCCAGTACAATCACTGAAGTGTTTAAAATAAATTGTTGGAGAAGGATGGCTGAAGGGGAGGAAAGGAGGTCATTCAAATATAAATGACAACTATTATAAATATTGTCATTTATTTTCATAGGTGAATATCTGTTTCTGCTGATTATCTATAAGATGATTAATCATTTAAAAATCAAATAAATAGATACATAGATTTATTTGTATAAGATAAATATTTCCTGAGATTTTCATCAAAATCTATGCACTCATTACAGAGAAATTCGAATCTAAAATCTTGGCCCAGACTCGGATTTTCGTTTTGACTCGGACTCGGCTTTTCCTTTTTTTTTTCAAAAACAAAAATATTGTGAATAATCTAGGAAAAGGATGTGATCACTCTTAGTTGATTTCCAACAAATTCTGAAAATTTGGGAAAAAAATCATCCATCCATCATGTCCATGCATGGATAATAGTATCTGAGATTTTTTATTTCACAACTTGACTGGGACTACCACTCGGTTTATAGATAGATACTTCCAAGATAAGCAAATATTTCAAAATCAAATGATATACATCGATTTGCATGTATACAATGGATATTTCCTGAAATTTTCACCAAACTCTATTCACCCGTTGCCGAGAAATCTGAATTTAAAATCTCAACTCGGCTTTTTGTCTTTGACTCGGACTCGGCTTTTGCTTATTTTAGTTCTAAAACAAAATATTGTCCATAGACCTGGGAAAATGAGACTTCTTAGCATTCAAATATCCATTTCTAACAAATTCTGAAAGTTTGAACAAAATCCATCCGTCCATTCATGAATTATGTACGTTTTTTGAATTCTCAACTCGGACTCGGACTACCACTTTTAGTGTGGTAAAAATCGGTATATAGCTAATTTCTTCCAAGATATACAAATGTTTCAAAATCGAATAACATATATCGATTTTTATGTATAAAATGGATATTTCCTGAAATTTTCATCAATATCTTTCCATCCGTTGCCTAGAAATTTGAAATTAAAAATCTCAACTCGGCTTTTCCCGACTCGGACTCGGACTCGGACTCGGACTACCACTTTTAGTGTGCACCAAGAAATCCGTCTCTTTTGTTACTGGTCTCGGTTTTAAATTTACACATCAAACATGGCTGCACCCACGAAGCACGCGAAGACGAATTCAAAAACGTTGACTAAAACAGTCCAAAGCATATCTTTGGATACCAGCAAACAAAAAGAATTTGAAAAGGAAGTTAGAAATAAACGAAAATCTTCGAAGTCAAAGGTTTGAATGTCTAAATACATAAAATCAACTCCTTGAAGTCATCTTCAGGTGGGGCACACCCCCTGATTTGCGAGATCGTCTCTATAATGAGGGATGGTGTCGCATTATCGAGACGAAAATATCCCTCTTATTCGAGATTTTTGGTTCCGTTTTATTACTTTTGTGAATTTCGTCTGAAAAAATTAAAAAAGCGCAGCATTGTCGGCCCATGGCATGAATATTTAGATCACATTCCTTCTTGACAAATCAAGTTTTATGCATTATAATGATGCGACTTTGAAATATGCTAAATTGAAATCAGCTCCTCTGCATATCCGTGTCATATTCACATAACAAATTTGATAATTTCTCCAGCAAACTTCGTTATTTTCCCACAAACTTACTTACATGTGATGAGCTGAGGTTCTCTACTTTCTTTTCAGCAATCTATTGCGCATATTAGATTGCGCATCGAGGCAAAATCATCGTCACAAGAGAGTGCATGGTCAATAATCTATGGCGGCCCATTAGGGTTATGATATTCAATGTTGTTGTTCATCAGAGATGCATCGTGTAAGAGTTGTCTTTCCAAACCGTCAACATTTGTCACAAGAACGATCGTTTTATCCAGATTTCATTATGTTTAGTAATGAATAAGTGATGTTGACATAGAATAATAAAAGAACCTGAATAATTATGTCATAACATGCCATTTCTACATTCAAGAAGAAGAAAATAATTGAAATAGTTGAATATTTCATTCATGATAATTAGATTTATTTTTTCACAAATACGTTTATTCTATGAAAAAAAATATAAAATAAACATGATGAATAAAATTCAATTAACAGTGTAGTCTGAAATGATACCAATTTGACAATATGATAGAGCATTAAAGAAAAATCCAATGTTGCTGAACATTCAACATGCACAAGTTTATGTTACGTATTGCTCTCCATACATGATAACTGGAACTGATAACGAAAGTAGGGCAGTGAACTAGATTGATGCTCATTGGCTAATTATGCAAATGTCATATCCGGGTCAGTGTATAGAAACGTTTTTCAAAGATGTCACAGCCATCTCAGTTGGCTTTTCCCATCAAAGAAATTTTATTTCAAGGTGAAAATAAACATTGAAGTCGGGAGTAGGTAAGATTCTCAGCTTGAAGCATCTCTAATTTTCAAGTTCCTGCTTCATTGCAGCATCCGATACGTTGACAGTAAACATTTTTATGTTTTTTGGGCAGAGGAAATTCGGACCAAACAGGAAACGTCATGCGCTTTTGCATTCTTTCCGCAAAATTCAGATTTATTCTCATTAAGATCACAATCATCTCGCATTTTCGAGATATTTTCATGACCCAATTCAGGGATTATACCGCATTATAGAGACAATCTCGCAAATCAGGGGGTGTGCCCCACCTGATCTTGTGTAAATGTTTATGGTGGTACCTATTAATATGAATCAAGGCAAAGCCCTTTTGTGCGAGCGGAGAGAAAATAGATATGATTATATAAAATAACAAAAGATTTTTCTTTTTTATTTTGACTATGACGGTTTATCTTATCAGACAAAACTTTCTGTTTGATGATTGCCAAAAAAGTTAGTATATAACTTAAAGGCGAGTGGAAAAACGGAAGCATTTGTAAAATTGATCTAGACCAGCAGATGAACATTTTAATGGGGGGGGGGGGGTTGCTTAAAATACGGTTCTTTAAAAATATGGTTCTTTATAATTCATTTTTATTTTGTAAGAATAATGTTTAAGCTAGATGAAAATAAATTACTTAAGAACAAAAGAAAAAAATAAACATACTCCGAAACGTCTCGTTTAAAACTGGAAATGTCGGATTTCCCGTGGTTACGCCGCCTTGTTGATGCTTTATCGTTACCTGATTTACGAAAAATATTTTCAATAAATTTAACTTATAAACAAAAATTGAGTGTAACATATACGTCTACTTGGAGTCGAAAAAAATTTTTAAATGGCAATATCCAGCATCTCCGCAGTAACTCTGTCTGCGAGGGGACGATAATTTTTGAAAGCATAGTAGTACATTCTCATTCTTTGATTCAGCATATTTTCTCAATAAGATATGTGTATACGCGTTACCATAAGGGCAAGCTTCGCTCGCAAAGGCCCTTCGGGCCTTTGCAGCGAGCTCCGCTCGCTATTAGCAGGTCCGGGATTACTCCAGAAATGGCTATAATAGCTAAATATGGCTATAATAGCTATAAATGGCTATATTGAAGAAATAATTTTAATACTAAAAAAGTAAATTTTGGAATTTTGATCTAATACTCAAAATCGCAAATGTTTATGACCATCTGAACAATGTTTACTAAAGAAGTTGACATGTAAAATGTACCATCTTTGTGATTGAATGAGTCAAAATTTAGATAACTTATCCTGGTCAAAACTTGAAAATTGTAAGTTTTGCATACCAACTTCTTTTGTAAACTTTGATCAGATGGTCATAAAGATTTGCGATTTGGAGTTTGAAAGAAAAATTCAAAAATTTTATTTTTTAATACTTAAAATTATTTCTCCAATATAGCCATTTATAGCTATTATAGCCATATTTAGCTATTATAGCCATTTTTGTAGTAATCCCGGACCTGATTAGTACTCCGATGCGGACTCCGACTTCAAAATGTCCGACTTCAAACATGTTTTTGCATAATTCTTAGTTGCTTTATTTCATTGACTGTAATTACCTGGTTGATTTTATTGCCACATATATTATGAAGATTCTCATATATGACAACTGCTGATAAAATGTTTATTGTTATAAATTAGCCGACCGACTTCCCCTAGCACCCTAAAACTAGTACTTGACCGACGCGGACGCGGACTTCCAAGTAAGCTGTACATTATATCATATTTTTATATATCTTTTTTTTTTTTTTTAACAATATCAGCTGATTGCGACAAATACTAGTGATTAACCTTTCTTCGAATTCTTCCATATTTGACACGTACATCATGAAATCATTGTGATAATATCCAATATTGTGACCGACATTGTCTAGATTCAGTAATTTACTTGACCGACGCGGACTCGGACTTCTAAACAGGCTGATCGAGTCGGACACCTAATTTTAAGTAGTACTTGACCGACGCAGACTTCAAAACTGACCGATTCGAATGTTGACTTCAAAACTGATTTTAATTGTATGCATGTGTATAATCTTCTTTCAATAATGCGGACATCTGAATATGAAGTTTGAATACTTGACCGACTCCAACACCTACTTCAGATTTATACCGACTCGGGCACGCCGACTTCAGAGTTAGACTAACTCGGGCACGCCCAATTGAGAGTTAGACTGACTCGGGCACGCCGACTTCAGAGTTTAAGACCGACTCGGGCATGCTGACTTCAGAGTTAGACCGACTCGAGCACGCCCAATTGAGAGTCAGACCGACTCGGGCACGCCGACTGCCGAGTTAGACCGACTCGGACAGGCCGACTTCAGAGTTGGAACGACTCGGACACCGACTTCAGAGTTAGATTGACTCGAACACGCCGACTTCAGAGTTAGACCGACTTGGACACGCTGACTTCAGTAGCAAACCGACTCGGAATCGCCGACTTCAGAGGTAGACCGACTCAGACGCCGACTTCAGAGGTAGACCGACTCAAACGCTGTCTTGAGTACGGTATTAGACTGACTTCAGGGATGCCGAGTTCAAAATAGAACTTGACTACCTCCGACGCCGACTTGAATGATTAGTATTAAACAGTGATTTTTTTCAGTAATTTGGGAATGGGGTCGGGGCCCGTGCAATTGGGAAAATTATCGACATTTGGGAATATTTTGGGAAGTACTAAATATAAAAGTAAAATGACAGTTTATAACTTTATACAATCAAAAGTTCAAAATTAAATGTTTAATCATATAATTTTCTTCTAAATATGATTTAATTTCTTATGCTTACAACAATATGGCAAATAATTAGTAAATTTGCTACTTTTGAACCAGTAAATTTCACTATTTTTGCTGATAATTCCATCTGAATGAAATTGGGAAAATTTAGAGCTACAATTGGGAAAAAAAGATACTATTTTTCATTGGGAATGGGGCCGAATAACGGCCCCAAAAAGAGGCAAAAAAAATCCCTGTTAAATGTTATCATGAGCACTTAATAATGATTTGACCCACTTGGACACCCACTTTGAACAAGCTACTCTGATGGAGAATAATCAATACGAGTCGGATACAGACTCTGAACAAAATCTAAGCTATCTAGTGAACTGTAGTTGACCTTAATTGACCTTTACTGTTTTTAAGTTCATTTCTGTGTATTCTTTTTATTGTTCTTTGTTTATCTTTTAAAGAAGGACTTATGAATACTAATATCTAGCTAAAAGGATAGGACATTTTCTGGATGAAAGAAAATTATTCACTCTGATAATCATTCAAGTATTGATATTTCGTACATGGGACATATATTCTGTCTTAAAAATTGGTTTATTTAGTCAAAATTGACATAAAATTAAATTAAACCAACGGAAAAATGGGAAATTTAAGTAGTTTTCCCCATCTTGCTACAGAGATATTAGGTCTGATTTATCTCTTAATACATTATTATACATCATCACGCATGAACAAATAAAAATAAATTGTTAAGAAAATAATCAAAGTAGAAAGAAAGAAAAACATACCGGTAGGAATTTGGCATTGGGAATGGGCCGAAATTTGGCCCAAAGACAAGGGGGAAAACCCAGTGGCGGATCCAGCGCCCCCTTTGCCGGGGAGTCAAGGGGCGAATTTTGCCGATTTTTTGGAAAATTTTGGGTCAGTGCCGGGGGGACGGACGCCCCCTCCGCACCCCCCTGAATCCGCCACTGAAACCCACTATATAATGGGGATTTCACTCTGCTCAGGCTATAGAAAAGCTACATTTGGATTTCTGTAAGAAGATTCTTAGAGATAAAAAGTCGACAACTATTATGATGCATGGTTTACACGGAATTAGGTAGGGACCCTTTATTGATTAGGAGAAAATTGAAAACAATCAAATACTGGTTGAAACTGTTAAAAATAGTGAGCAAATTGTATATCAAATTCTCTCTATGAAGATTTGTTTGATAAATGTGGTAGTCATTGAAACAAAGTATACTTGATTTTTCTTAAATGCACTTATTTGAACAGATTTACACTTTTGTTTTCTAACTACATATGTAGTTAATATTCAATGTACAAGTTAAATTTCATTATGAGTCACTCATATTTTTTTATTTTTAGACGGTTAAATTGGATGCTCATTAGGTTGATTCTACATATTCCATTTTCATGGACTATCAGGTGATTATAAAAAAAACTTGGAAAAGGGAGGCGGTTAACTTCCGACCCCCCTCTCTACACACACCTTGTGCCCGTGCTCACTTAACTGGGAACCCTGTATGGAAGTGCAAGCTCGATCTGGCGAGGGGAGGGGGCATGGGGTCCAGGGCAGAGCTCTGGTGGGGGGTTTTCTCAAATAACTGTAATGTCAAAAGCCACAAATTTTCAATAAAATCAGACCACTGGGACTCGTTCTTGAGCTAGTATTTCACATTGATAACATGAATTTCACAGTGTTAATAAAATTCATTGAGGAGGTGAAATTCATTATCTAATTCCCTGGAATTTTGTTCAATGATATCATATTTCAAACGCGGATCTAAAAGGCAGTACCCTCTCCCCAGAAGCAAAATAAATGCTGATTTTCCCTGTTCTTACGTATATTTTTTAATAGCTTGAGAGCTGCTTGACCCCCAGACAGCTTACAACCCCACCTCCCCTCGATAGAAATTCGATTCAACCTCTTTAAGCCTCCTACCCTCTTTGTTTCAATAAATTTCTTTCATAGCTTGCAACCCCCATCCCCCCATTTTCTTCTGTTATCTTTCTCTCATTCCGACTTTTTATCTGAAATATTTTTTTTTCAAATCTATTTTATTTTCATTATTTTTCTTATATATATATATTTTTTTCATTAATTTATTCATTTTTTTTTATTTTTATTTTTATAATGTGCAAGCCCGGGCTCATTGGCTTACATACATGGCAGCTACGCGCCTACCTAGGGTTCATTGCTTGTGTCTGCAGCAGTCACATCACCGCCTGATCACAATTATTCTAATTATTCGTGGACTGGAAAGCTTATATTTGGAACTCAGACATCTTTCTTCGTCCTTTGATTCTATCACACCCCCTCCCCTTTAAGAGAAAGGCAAAATACAAAGATAGGACTGAAAATATGCATTACACCTTCCAAATTAGATTTGTGTCACTCTCAATTATGTTAACCGACCACCCACCCCACCCAAATGTCCCGTCGCCGTTTCGAATATATTTAGATTGATCTAAACAACAAAAACCCCAAAAAACAAAAACTACCCATTGCCTTCGAAAATCTAATGGGCAAAGACGGATAACTCTTATGTATAGTTTGAAGTCCGCGTACTAGTTCGAAGTACTAGTTTTAGGGTCCAGAAGTCCGAGTCGGTTACGAAAAAGTACACAAGATCGGTTTCTATTCAGTAAACTACGGTGTAGATGAAGACGTTATGCAAAGGTATGAATATTCAGAGAGATTCGTTTTTATATGTTGTAAAACAGACATGATATTGAAGAATAAAGATTACGAGTCCGCCGAAGTCGGACATTTTGAAGTAGGAGTCCGCGTCGGAGTACCAAAAATAGGCACTGACAATGTTTATGTCTTACACCATAGGGGTGAGGTATCATCGCTTGGTCGCAAACCCTTTCCTCAATACAAACCTTTTCTTCTATATGTCTATATTAAAAACTCCAAGGGAGGACACTTCCTATATAATATCGACTGGTGTCGGACGATTTTGAATGAAGGTTTTTCAAGGATAACCCCTCCACAGGCACATGTAGAAAGAGTGTCAATATCGTGTATGATACCCCTTTACAGGTCATAAGGGAATATATGTATAGAGAGACAAGGCTTCCGATGAATTTTCAACTAGAAGTAGCATCTGAAATGTTTGCATTTGTCATGTTTGAAGGGCAAAATGCGGTATGACCATAAAGATTTATTTGTATACTTCCTAGAAACATCAATAATCCACCCAAAAAGGGACATAAAATCGGTCTAGAAACTATATTTCTTTAGAGATTTAAGGTACATCGCGGCGTTACGGCACGGAAAATTTTGCGAGAAGACATAGCCTGAAAATTTGTCTGCATGAAATATAAGATTTGATCAATCTTTGATATAATTTTCATGTAACTATTTCACAAAGTTTTTCGAGATTTTAAGCCTCAAAGACGGCATTGACGTTCTAATTCGAAAATATGCATTTTCTGAACTAAAATAATTTTGATTTAGAAAATTGACCAAGGAGGGTGAAAAGGGAGATCAAAAATATTGTTGCCATGTTGAGTATTGTATTTCTACGGATTATTGTGTCTCTAATGGGAAATTTGCAATTTTTATCGCCATTTTGCAACTTATTATTCAAAAATCCGCACTCATTCAAAAGGCAAAACACGGCTTGCTTCATTATCATTTTCTTCATTAAGTTGTGGAGGTCCTTAAAGCCCTTCTTAC
The DNA here is from genome assembly GCA_033119305.1 of Pinctada imbricata. Classification (NCBI taxonomy): domain Eukaryota; kingdom Metazoa; phylum Mollusca; class Bivalvia; order Pterioida; family Pteriidae; genus Pinctada; species Pinctada imbricata. The sequence continues at coordinate 62,636,488 of VSWD01000007.1, forward strand.
ACGTAAAAGTAGAGAATGAGCTGAATTCGAATATATAAAAACATGGATAGGTCTTCTCGGCAGATTTTTTGCAATTTAAGATTGAAAATTTGTTTTGCGTGGCTTCGGCGTCAATTTTACTCGCAACGTCAAAGTCACAGCGTGTTCAGATCGCATATGTCAACATGACGTCAAGGAGTATGCGGAATATTTGATTCTCTGCAACGGTCTTCTTTAAAACATCCAGAAACCCTTTTTTTTTTAAAAAGATAATTAATCAACGATTACATGGGCTGTATTCGAACTAGACCTTATATCTTAATGTAAAAATAAAATTCTTTGTACATGACATTTTTTTCTTCAAATATTTGAAAACATCATACGGAACAGACGGACGGACATGCTCATTACTATTTAATCCGATATCTTTTGGCGGGGTATACAAAAATTCCCTCTTGTTTATATGTACATATACTTTATAATATCGGAAAAGGGTTGGGGAGGGGCGGTCCATATAAGATATACATTGTGATTTTCATTTCATGCTCGTTTTCTATCATTACGTTCAGCCGCCTCGATTGTCGTTATATATATTATTAAAATGAAATTTCCATTTCTCCGAGTTCAGGAATTCCTCAAGAAGGCAGTACGGTATCTTTTTTTTCTGATAAAAAAAAATAATAAATAAATAAATAAATGAATAAATAAATAAAATGAAAATCCAAACAAACAAACAACTTGCACATATGTAGTCTCTTTGGCAAATTTTTAACACTGACCTTGACTCCTAAGTATGACCTTTTTTTTTTTTTGGCTTGTCAGGATTGTTACAAGTTAAAAATAAATATTCTGATCTTTAGTTACTGGAAAATAAATATTCCGGCCGGCCCTGCGTTGAAAATAAATAATCTGACCCGAAAAATTTTGCCAGCCCCCCCCCCCCCCCCCTCCCCCCTCAGGATCAAATTGGTCGTACCCTTACAAAACAATTCCGGTTCGCTCTGCTTTCTGATATATATACAAATCTTTGTCTTACATCATTATCGAACTTTCAGACACTATGTATTCCTAAATTCTTAAAGTAAATCACCGCTTTGCATATAATTTAAAAGTATTGAGAAGATTAATTTTATTTTATAAGGCAGCCCCTCCTCCTTTACTGTCGGAAATAACCCCCCCCCCCCCCCCCCCCACCCCCCCACCCCCTAATCCGCTTTCCCCGATTGTGCACACTGAGAAACAAGCAAGAAGGAGAGCGAGAAAAAGACTGATCAAAAGTAAAGCCTTCACCAGATCCTATAGAAATTTGGAATTATATTCATTGTACCTTATGTCAGAACAAAAGAGTAAACGAATTAAAAGCAGATGGGAAAGTTTAAATTTGATTTTTGAAAACTAATCACGACAGCTTTTGTATTTCAATAATTTTTTATCACGATAGAAATATTAAGGATAATTATACTCTTGTATAATCCTGAGATGAAACCAAATTATATACAATACCGTTTAACCTTGTATATTTCATGCAATGTCTTACATGTATATGCAATATTATGTTATAATTATCTATAGAAGATATATATGTGCATTTTTATATGTCAGCGTACAAGTTGTGGTGAATAAAAACAATAAAAAAGGAAAGCCTTCTCCGTCCGTCTATATGGTACAATAAAGAAATTAGATAAGGATGGAGGAGGATGGATGAAAGAACATTAATTTCCAACGTAATATTTGAAGAAAAAATTGCATTCATATATCATTCCCTAGAAATAGTCAAAATATAACCAAACATCCCTCAAAGTTTCCGGTTCTCAGTGCAAGCGTGTCTAAATACATTGACTGAATTTAGACACAATGTAAAGTTTATGTTTAAAAATTTCGGCTCGCTACGCTTACTAGAAAATATAAGTATTTAAAAAAAAAAGCCATTATTTGCGCCCTAACGATATATGTCGCGCAACGTAACGTGACGTTACGATCAAGTAAGGTTTATGACGTCATAGCGTAGATGTGCACATAAAAAAATTCGAGGGTGAAACTTGCGTACACATTTGATTGTGATGAAAGCTTCCCCGCGAGCTACGTTAACAGCAATTCTCTGTAAGAACCAAAGAATTTCAAAACATGTTGGCACGGCATGTCATGGATTTTTGAGATTTTTGGTATGGAAGTTCAATATGAAGTACTAGTATGTAAATCAATATCAGTTTTTTCAAAAAGGTTGTCGTTGTCATGGTAACCGTGTCTGAAGTTTCAAAAATCGGGAAAATCTATAGGACAAGGCATATTTGTAGGCTTCGTTACCATGGAAACAGGTACATTTTAAATCTTAAATTGTTTTGATTATGTTCTTTTAATCCTTATTATTATGCATATTTGTAAAGTTTTTTACATTCATCTCGGATGCCTTATGTATACAAGATGAAAAATTGGGCCAAAACAGGGTATCAAAAGGCTTTGTTTTGGGCACTCAAAGACCCTTTTTTGCATGTTTTTACTGTTTTACAAGGTTGAAAATTTCATAAAAGCACCAATTTTTGAAGTCCAAATTCTAGTTATCCAATTAGTATCATCTCTGAACTCGACATGAATATAAAAAATTAATTGGGCTAATTTGTCCTTCATATGCAAAGCAGCATCAAATTTAGTTGCTATGGCAACAATCGGCTGAAAGGTTTCAATACGTTGAATTTAAACACAACCTCAATCAAACTATCTACGCATGATATTGGAACAAAAGTTCATGTATACATCTATCAGAGGCGTTTTGATATAAAAATGACCTTGAAAATATTTCAAGGTCACCCACTGAATTTTCAAGGTCATTAAACTTTAAGTGATCAGATTTGAAGAAAAATCCTGATTTTTCATAAAATGAAGGTGTCAATATTTTAGAAACCTTAAAATATTGAACTTAACAGTTATTTGCCATAAGATTACAATACAATATGATTATCTATGGGAAGGGCATACTGGTGTCGGATTAGTTTCCGGACAATTTTGAAGGTTTTTCGGGATAACTCCTCCGTCCATCTGTTACTGGTACTAGTGTTGTATAATTGGAAAAATTTCATAATCGATTATCGGTTTATAATCGGAAAGGATTTTAATCGATTATTTCCATTTAATCGGAAGTAAATTTTCCTTGCTTTTACAGAAAAGAATATGACAAGTAATAATAAAACTTTATTAAATCATATGCTAATATACATAGTAAAATGTCCAGAAAGAACTCCAACTACAGAATTACAGAAAGATAAAATCCTGATCATGAGCAGTAATGGAAACAAAACTGAACGCTTGGCTAAATTTGAGCTTTCATTTTTTGTTGCCAGTAAATTTTTAAAAAATCAGAAAGAGTGAAAATTATTCAGGTACATTTATTCTCACCTGTATACATGTACTTACAATAAATAAAGATATTCCGATGAAAATTGTATCAAAGATATAGGATTAATACATTTGTCAACAACTTGACATTGTTGCTATAACAAATGACTTGACAGGTAGAAAGATTTAGCATAGAATTTTTAGCTCGCCCAATACAACTTTTTTCATCGACCCAATATATTTCTGTATCCCCCCTGTAAAACACTGTTTAACTAATAATATCTTTTATGCTTTTATGACATCAAAGATAAAAAAGACTAACATTCTATAATTTTCTTTCACTAGGTAGAAGAGACAAAGAAAGGAACAGTTTATCTTGGCAATATACCTCATGGATTTTTTGAACCAGATATGAAGAAATTTTTCAAGCAGTTTGGCAATGTAACAAGATTGAGACTATCTCACAGCAAAAAGGTACTCGCTGTTTTAAGAGATGCTCTGGTCTCAAGCTAATCCCTCTAACTGATGAGTGACAGAACCCATTTTAAGTATTATATACTGATTTTGGTGCAATCAAATTTTAGTGAAATAGGGCAGATTTGGCAATTTTGAAAGAAAAGTGTATCATGCACATGTTATAATGAATTATTGTTATTACATTTGACTTATTTTCTATCATAATATATTACTGCTAATGAATTTTGTGTAGTCTCTCAATAGCTCTAATACTGCTGAAATACTGAATCCTGCAAAAATTAACTCTGTAGATAAGATATTTTAAAACTGATTTGTTATATTGAAATAAAATGCAAGGTATCTAGTATGTACCAATTTTATTTGTAAACGAGATGCTTATAAATGTACATATATAATTTCTATTTCTGAAAAGAGTATTTGTTCATTGCATTAAGGACATAAAGACTTTTGTTTGGCCAACGGTATTGACAAATTGAGTTTTAGGCATTAAAAATTATTTAAAGATATATATGTACAAGAGGGGTGACAGACACTACTTTGCTTGCACCTTTCTTTTCTAAGATACTGTGCAGGATTTGAGACAACTTTAGACATTTTAAAAATAATTATTGTTTGAATGATACCTGTACATAAAGATTAATGTATGTATGTAATTGCAGACTGGTGGAAGTAAGGGCTATGCCTTTATAGAGTTTGAATATGAGGCTGTAGCTAAAGTGGTGGCAGAAACCATGAACAACTATCTGATGTTTGAAAGGCTCCTCAAATGTAAGTATTAACTTTAATGCAGTAACTTGTCTGATTGGATTCTTTGGAATGGAGGCAATGATTTTGGTTCAGGTTGACCTACTCATAAAGTAACGTATATCTTATGAAAATTTTATTAAAGAATTAATGACACTGTAAATTTTGTTTATTAATGTTGTGTCATTTATCTGTTAGAGTTCGGACTTTATAAAACTCATGAAGGAAAAGAAGTATTAAAAAGATTTTGTTATTGTTGATAAAAATTGGATCATTAGAAAATGAAAGTACATGTATTTTTGAAAGACTTCCTCAGGTTATTGAAAATATGAATACATGATTACAGTTGAAAGAGATACAGTGAAGATTCGTTAGTCCGGAATTCGTTACTCTGGAAAATTCATTACTCCGGACGATTTCTCAGGGAACAAACGTACATAGTGCAAAAATGATCCGATAATCCGGAAATCCGCGTTCCGGATCCATGCGGATCATATGTTATTTTGTACCGTTAGTCTGGACGATATACGCAACTACGGGCGTGTTTTCATAACAATTATTTTCTACCTGGAGAAATCTACGCGGACATATTTTCATAACAATTAATTTTTACCTGGAAAACCGGCAGATTAATTAGGCGATTGGATACGCAGCACTAGTCACGGCTTTGGGAACGTGTACTTAAGTGCTTATCAAATCTATGCATCAAAAGACTTAATTGTTCGCTTCTTTGGTCACTTTCTTTATTCTTATTGTGACAGTTTTCAGCTTTTAGCATTTGATCATTATCTTGAACAGATGTACACTCTAAATTCATTTCAAATTAAATTATTGTTGATATTTTTCATTTCAACAAAGATGAGAGTGAACTGAATGTTAGAGTAAGCTTGGATATTGAAGGCTTGTTTTTAGTTAAAATAGAATCGAAAACGGATGTCAACTGCTCTTGACAGACGATGATTTCCATATTATTTAGGGAGAAAAGTGGTAAGTTTCTGTAGGTACATGTATTGGAAAGTATCGGTGCCCGCGGAACCTCAATATTTAGATAGAATTTTATTCTAAAGGTTAAAGTAACAGTTTATCCCCCCAATAAAACTGATTGATCTCAGCGTAATAAAACGGAGGCCTCCCTCCACTTTCGTTTGATCTTTATTCTTGTGCATTTTGTTCAATTCATTTCTATTAATTTGATTATAATTATAAAGAAATAAAACTACATGTATATTTATTTTCAATGATGAGAAAAGTATTGACTTTAAGACGATCTTACCAATACAAAAATCCCGGCGCCCGAACCACCTTCCCCTTTTCTAGTTTTTAGCGCTCATGCTTTAAAGACATATCCAGAGATTAAGTAATGCATTATTTTCAAGAAATAAACATTTAATCAAATTATCTATGATGAGAAAATATTTGTTTACAAGACGATTTAACCGTACAAATACACGCACAAAAAAGACCACCCCCCCTTTTTTTTTCTACGGAATTTCGTGATCAAGTTTTGACATTTTAACATGATTCAGTAATCCGGAAAATTTGTTAATCCGGACGAATTACTCGGGAACCAATTCGTCCGGACTAACGAATCATCACTGTACATTATATTAAAAATTGTTTGAAAATTTTGTTTGTTTTTTATTTTCCTCCCTCCTTTGTAGTTTTGAAGATTCTACCTGGACGTTAAACGTAGAATTTATTAAGGGCGGCCTTAAAGACATTTTTATCTCAGCTTATTCATGTACATGTTTCCGTTACCAGATAATAAAGGAAAATATCACAACTATCATTTGGTGCAGCTTAACTTTTACATAAAAAATATAAGTTCAAGTTTAAGCACTGGTCATATCGCTGATTTGCTCCTTTGGACTTTACAGTACTCAATACTTATTATGTTAATATACCACAGGCCAACTGGTTCCATCTGACAAAGTCCATCCAGATTTGTATAAGGGCAGTGAGAGACGATTCAGTAAACCCAAAGCTCATCGTGTGGCCATCAAAAGGCACAATAATCTGGATGTAAAGGATAAAGAAGAAAAAGCCAGCACTAGGTTTGCCAAGAAGAACAAGGCACGAATGGAGAAGCTGAGGGAAATGGGGATAGATGTGGACTTCAGTTCTGTGGTAAGAACCAAACTCTGTAGTGTCATTCTTTATTTTGCATACACATTTCAGGGCTCTCGATCCAACTGATTTGGGACCATTATTCGACGCCATCTCCAATGTAGAATAGTATCTTTTTTTCCCAATTTGTTGACCAACTTTTCCCAATTTGACTCTGCATGAATAATTTGAAGACAATTAGTTAAAAATGCTAATTTTAAGTGAAATTTGACAAGAGTTCCATACAAAGAAGTGTTTGTAATTGCATTTTCTCTCATACCCGCGTATGTGTTACAGAGTAGGCCCATGAAATACAGCTACGTGAGCTACTTCTGTATCACATATCATGTGACAGCTGTATCACATATCACGTGACGCTATTGTTTCGATTGTTTACGCTATTGTGACATCATGATTTCAGCCCGCAAAACAAACAAGCTAGCGGCGACGTCGCCATAAAACTTCGATTTTAAGATCGTATTTCAATGTACTCTTGCGTTTTATTTTGAAAAGCCTAATATTCGTAGTTTATTCTTATAGAATAAACCATTTTCGGGGGCGCTGAATTCGAATATCGCAAAATTTTTGCGATAAGATCAACTTGACATTTTTTTCAAATTTCGTCCCTTTTCTTTCAGTTTTGTTTTGACCTTTAGATATGAGAGAAAAATACTCTTTCATGTTCTTCTATGAAAGATACATCGTTTCCACCCTCGGGGTCTCAAAATTTTGCAAAACCCTCGGCAAGCCTCGGGTTTTACATGATTTTGAGACCCCTCGGGTGGAACCGATGTATCTTTCATAGAAGACCATGAAAGAGTCTTATAATCCTCATAAAAGAATTCTACTTAATTCTGTAATATATTTTTCCCAATATTTGAGAAAACCCCACTGTTTTTTTTTTCCAATTTCAAGGCCCCAGTCCCAAAAATGGGTGTGAGAGCTCTGTCATAAGACAGGCATACTATTGTTTTATGCTGTCTGTTCCTAAATCCTTATGGGCGAAATACAGACTAAAGACCCTTAACACTTCCATGGATCAAGCTACGACTCCCAAAAAGATCTATCCGTGGCGAGTCGGGATGCAAAATGTTCAATCAACGACTCCAGTACGGATTGCTACGAATTGAGTACGGATAGCTATGGATATTGTCCCAACATTACTACGGATTGCTACGATATGAGTACAGATAGACACAGATTGCTACAACACACATACGGATAGATATGGAAAGGTACGGATTGCTAAGGATTGCCACGACTTGAGTACGGATAGCCACGATTCGCACAATTATAGCTACGACTTCACTACGGATTGGTAGGACTGACTTGAATTTCCTGTGTGTTTTTAAACCATCATTATTGACTAAAACGCCCAATATTTTCAAGTTGAGACGGTCTCACTTGTTTCATAAAAGTATTGAGGTTTTATACCTGATCCTGGAGTGCTACGGATGCGCTACAGTTTGCTACAACTCCCCTATGGATAGCTACGACTCCAATATGGGGTGCTAAGACTCTGCTACAACAAATTTATCCGTATCGAAGTCGTAGAAAATTTTGAAAATGTTCAAAAATTTTCTGTCTCATCCCGGATAGCTATGGATTGCCAAGGATAGCTACAACTTGTGCTGGATCAAGCTACGGATTGGTACGGATAGCCACGGATGTTAATTTTTTTCGATCTGTAGCTATCCGTGGCCGATCCGTGAAAGTGTGAAGGGGGCTTAAACCATCAATGTTAGAGTCAATATACTTCCCACACACGATTTCCATGACAAGAGGAAAAATTCTATTGATTTTCAAGGTTGAAGTGACAACCTCTTTGACACATTAAAACCTTTTGGGCAGGACACTGATACAGTATATATAATAGTGTTCTGTTAGGCTTGGGGTTAGGTGCATTTAAATCACTTATTTTCCTTAATACATGTAGGGAATGATTGTTTGATATTGTAGGGTTATTTTTACCATTATACCTTGTAGGTGCATGACAAAATGGAATCCGAGAAATCTGATGGGACCAACAGTATAGGCCTCACTGAACATAGTGGGATAAAAGTTCCTTCACGTAAGAAAAGGAAAACAATGACAGAGGAGAAAAGTAGTGATGTAAATACAAAGAAAAAAGAAATAGGAAAGCAGACTTTTGTAGAACCAACATTAACAAAGAAGGAACAATTGAAAAGGAAAAGTCAAGACGGAAATTCAGATGAAGCTGCCATCACTTCCAGGAAAAGTGCACGAGTAAAGACAGACAGTAACACAAGTGTTACCGCAAAGATGTCTGTGATTGAATCTGTTAAGGGCAAGAATGCAGGTCCTAAAAGACTAAAATCTCTCAAAACTTCTACTCAAAAAAAGAAAAATGTTATGAAATAAAAGGGAGAATGACTCAAGTTTCTTTTATTACCGATTTTAATGGATTCTCAGAAATTCTTCCGGCCCCTTGAAATATAATGTATGAAATGTAAAATAGGTCAAGGTCGAGTGATGACAGTTTGTTTGGTGAATGGTAATGGTTACAGTATTTGTCCTGTGTTTGAAGATGCAACTTCTTTCCTAATGCTTTACTTTTTATGCCCCCCTTCGAAGAAAAGGGGACATATAGGTTTGCCGCTGTCGGTCGGTCCGCGACATCAGTTTCCGTTCAATATCTCTGGAATGGATTCACATATTGAAATGAAATTTTGTATACAGACACATCAAACAAAAATCTAGGTCAAGTTCATATTTGGGTCCGATCAAAAAAATTTTGACAGAGTTATGCCCCTTGCATTTCGAAAAATACCAAAATTTCAGGGTTTCCGTTCAATATCTCTTGAATGGAGTTACATATTGAAATGAAATTTTGTATAAAAACACATCAAATGAAAATCCAGGTTAAGTTCGTATTAAGGTCCGATCGAAAAAATTTTGACAGAGTTATGCCCCTTGCACTTCGAAAAATACCAAAATTTCAGGGTTTCTGTTCAATATCTCTTGAGTGGAGTTACATATTGAGATGAAATTTTGTATACAGACACATCAAATAAAAATCTAGGTCAAGTGTATATTTGGGTCCAATCAACAAAATTTTGACAGAGTTATGCCCCTTGCATTTTGAAAAATACCAAAATTTCAGGGTTTCCGTTCAATATCTCTTGAGTGGAGTTACATATTGAATTGAAATTTTGTATACGGATACATCAAATGACAATCTAGGTCAAGTTCTTATTTGGGTCCAAGCAACAAAATTTTGACAGAGTTATGCCCCTTGCACTTCGAAAAATACCAAAATTTCAGGGTTTCCGTTCAATATCTCTTGAGTGGAGTTACATATAGAAATGAAATTTTGTATACGGATACATCAAATGAAAATCCAGGTCAAGTTCGTATTAAGGTCCGATCAACGAAATTTTGACAGAGTTATGCCCGTTGCACTTCGAAAAATACCAAAATTTCAGGGTTTCTGTTCAATATCTCTTGAGTGGAGTTACATATAGAAATGAAATTTTGTATACGGATACATCAAATGACCATCTAGGTCAAGTGTATATTTGGGTCCAATCAACAAAATTTTTACAGAGTAATGCCCCTTGCACTTCAAAAAATACCAAAATTTCAGGGTTTCTGTTCAATATCTCTTGAGTGGAGTTACATATAGAAATGAAATTTTGTATACAGACACATCAAACAAAAATCTAGGTCAAGTTCATATTTGGGCCCAATCAAAAAAATTTTGACAGAGTTATGCCCCTTGCATTTCGAAAAATACCAAAATTTCAGGGTTTCCGTTCAATATCTCTTGAATGGAGTTACATATTGAAATGAAATTTTGTATAAAAACACATCAAATGAAAATCCAGGTCAAGTTCGTATTAAGGTCCGATCGAAAAAATTTTGACAGAGTTATGCCCCTTGCACTTCGAAAAATACCAAAATTTCAGGGTTTCTGTTCAATATCTCTTGAGTGGAGTTTCATATTGAAATGAAATTTGTATATAGACACATCAAATGAAAATCTAGGTCAAGTGTATATTTGGGTCCGATCAACAAAATTTTGACAGAGTAATGCCCCTTGCACTTTGAAAAAAACCCAAAATTTCAGGGTTTCCGTTCAATATCTCTTGAGTGGAGTTACATATTGAAATGAAATTTTGTATACGGATACATCATATGACAATCTAGGTCAAGTTCTTATTTGGGTCCAATCAAAATAAATTTTACAGAGTAATGCCCCTTGCACTTCGAAAAATACCAAAATTTCAGGGTTTCCGTTCAATATCTCTTGAGTGGAGTTACATATAGAAATGAAATTTTGTATACAGACACATCAAATGAAAATCTAGGTCAAGTTCATATTTAGGTCCGATCAAAAAAATTTGGACAGAGTTATGCCCCTTGCACTTTGAAAAATACCAAAACTTCAGGGTTTCTGTTCAATATCTCTTGAGTGGAGTTACATATTGAAATGAAACTGTTACTTTATACCCCCATAGGTTGTATCAATGCAAGTATAAAGTTGTGACAGACTTTAATCACAGAAGGGGTAGGGGGGCATTAATGTTTTACAAACATGACTTTTAACTTGTTCTGACAGAAGTGCTACCAAATTATAGCATGAAAGAGGGAAGGTTGTGATATTTGTTTTAGATTGAGAAATGGAGTTTTAGGTTGAAAAATTGAATTTAAACAATCAGTTATTTCAGTTTTTATGCAAACTGTTTTGAACCTCTGGCACAAAGACAAATTCTATCAGCCAGTTGTAGTTTGTTAGACAATTTCTACTAGTCCAGCAAATCTTAAGTCTTCGGCAAGAGGCTAGTGAGTTTTGGTGAAGAGTGTCATATTGTGATCAGCTTTTGACCTTCATAAATACCTTAGTGGATGTCATTAAGCCATTATTGGTATCTATGGAAATTGACCATAGCTCAAGTCTTTTCATTTCCCATTTTTGTGTCGCCTGCGAAGCATAGCGACACTTAGGGATCACTTTGTCCGTCCGTCTGTCTGTCCGTGCGTCCGTCTGTCTGTCACACTTGGATGTTAAACGTCTTTCAATTCAATAGCATCATTTAAAACCTGATAAATTTACAGCATGGACCAGACATGCACGTTTCGGGTACTAAACCCTCGTCAGGTCCGTCTGTCTGTCACACTTGGATGTCACACCCTATAAAAGTGATTCCCGAGTGTCGCTTTGTTTCGCAGGCGACACATGCATTCCTTGGAATGATTTTTATTTCTACTGGTCAAAGACCAGTCAAGTTTATACAGGTATGTTCGCCCTCTGTCCGGCGTCCGTCCGTCTGTCCGTCCTTTAATATATAACACTATGTAATCTTGTGAACACCATTTATCAGAAAGTATAATTGATAGAGAGTTAATTCTTTTTGCATTAAAATGGATATGTGGTCTTGTTGTGCACCTGATACTATTTTTTAGCCCTTGACCCTTGGGATGCTGTTCGATTAGACGACTTGTGTCACACGTGTTTGACTCTTGTTAAATCGAACGACAAGTGTCGTGACCCGAGTCTTGAACACGAGTGACACGAGTATACTCCCCAGTTTACCGGGAGTAATCGAGTGTTAAGATGGCGGACAAGGACAAGCATTCGAATTTGAAACATTAGAATAGACAAATAGTGCTGATTAAATACATTTTAACAACAAAATATAAGTTATGATTTAATTCCTAAAATATTCAATAAAGAAAATTGAATTTTGTGACTTCAGGGGCTTTAGCTAAGTAAGGGGGGTCTTTTGTTTACATTGGACACAACACGATTACAACTCGTGTCATTCGATTAAAATCAGTCAGTTACACAGAGTACGCATGCCCTTCTCTAACACTCTTGACACTAGTGTTGTTCAAATCAAACGCAGCCTTGGGGTCTTGGAAAATGGGTGTACCATGCTTCCAAACAAACAGGAGAGATTCAGTCTCGTCAGAGACTTCTAGTTATAGTTCATGGACAGGCACATGTATGCTATTCGATGCAGAATTATCAGAGTTTAATATCTTGTATCGGAACTTTGTCCCAGCCAAAGGCTGATCCCCAAGATGATGTTTAGGAGTACAGTTTTGTATACATGTAAATTTTTGTTAAGAGAATTTTAAGTACTGTTCAGTATTTATGAAAGATGGTGTTTATGTTCATCTTGATAAACCCAGATAATGCCATGTATTGGATGCTGTGTCTGACCTGCATTTGTCTGACCAATTTACAAAGTTGGCATGAGGTCAAGTTTAAGTTAAGTGTAAGTGCTAAATGGTGTCATGTGTATCTTGATATACCAAGATGATGCCATATTTTGAATGCTGCATCTGCACTTTAATTTCTGCTGTCCAGATTAAGAAGTATGTTTGAGGCCAGGTATAACATAGATCTGCATGAATGTAGGTCATGTAATAATCAGTTTTTGGCCGGATTGCAAAGCAATTCCGGTCTATAGATTGACGATGTCCATCTGTTTGTCCGTCTGCCGTCAACACTTTGGTTAGTTTCTGGTTGAGGCAAAATCTAAAGAACTATATGCAGTAGAAACTTTATATTATACATAAAGCTTGCCCATCACAAGACCTTTCAATTTATGCCAAAACATTTGACCTAGTGATCTTGACCTTGGACCTTGACCTAGTTAAAGATTTTGGTTAAAGTTTCTGGTTGAAGCAAAATCTATGGAACATTATGGCAGTAGAAACTTTATATTATACATGTAGGTTGCCCATGATAAGACCTTTCAATTAATGCAGTAACATTTGACCTAGTGACCTTGGACTTTGACCTAGTTAAAGATTTTGGTTAAAGTTTCTGGTTGAAGCAAAATCTATGGAACTGTATGTAGTAGAAACTTTACGTTATACATGTAGGTTGCCTCTGACAAAACCTTTCAATTTATGCCGTATTATTTGACCTAGTGACCTTGACCCAGTTAGGGACAAAAACTTACTTTGCAATCCCGCCATACCGTCATTAGCGGTTTTTTATCATGAATACTCACTAGCCAGACACCCAAGATGATGAAAAATTTTGCCATGCTACCACTTTTTGTATAGCGTTATAATTTCTACTGGCCTAGTAGAAATTATTTCGCTATACAATTTGTCATAGGGCTAGTTTTTGCGAAGACTTCAAAATGTTTTTAAGGTATCAGTTGTACAAATAAATTTCAAGTGTAATATATAGTTAGAATTATTGAATACTTTTACCAAAATATACCTTATACAACATAAAAAATGTTGTCTATGATTAAAGGTCGACATGCCAACCTTCGCTCAATCCACGGAAACTATCGAGACACTGCCGAAGATTACCGAGATAATTTTAAAACTGTTTAAATGGACGAGACGTCCGCGAGATCTCCATTTGTACAATGGATACGTTAAGGTGAAGGTAGAGAGATGTTCCATACGATACATGAATTCAACTTGACGTACTGAAATGATGCTATGCTTTCATCAGGCTGAACAAGTTTTAAAAGATAGAAGGATAAGGTCTGGTTTAGAGAAGTTCAAGTGCTGCTTACATGAAAGTTGGTGTATATGTTCATCTTCACATACTTGGATGATGTCATACTTTGTATGATGCATATGACCTACAATTACATGTAACATGTATGTCCCAGAATCAAAGATCTCAGAGCATTACCCGTAGCTTGTGGATAAGTTCCATCTGCACCAGAAACAATGTTTTTACACTATGTTATACTAGGATTATTTGCATGCAAACCTTGTTCCATTGCATGCAAGTAAAGAAAACTGAATTACACAGCAGACATGATATTTTAAATCTTGTAGCTGCATTACATTGAGAAATCATCTGTTTGTGCATGTTGCAATCCAAAACTTGTATTCACTCTACTCTCTGGTCCGTTTTCAAAATAAGGCATTTGAGGAAAATAGATATACCAAATTGTTATGAACACTGGTATACAGTGCAAAGCAATTCCGATCCATAGCAGTTTCATAGTCTTAATTAAAAGAATTGTGCATCTCAAAGTCAAAAGTCCTTTAATAAGCCTTTTGCAAAACTTTTAGTATCACTTTTTTTCAGCTGTTTGTAGTACTTTAAAAGGTAATAAATTTTGAATGGTTTGCACTAGCACTTTGATACTTTGCACGAGTATCCCTTACAACAAGACCTTTCTACACATACATATATTTGTGACTTTGCATGTACAACAATGACCTTGTTCTACATCTATATATATACATATGTACAACAAATGTAATTCCCTGAGATAAACTAAGGAACATGTTGCATTTCTGCATGAAACGCTCGTGACATCACAATGCATTAACTCTACAGAAACATGCCATGAGGGCTGTTCCAACCTGCAAACTGAACCCTCAATGACTTAAAAATTAACGTCACCATTTTACCAGGAAAAACACGATTTCAGAAAACAAGAATGAAACTGACAATTGTGGTGCATATATATAGAATAAATGTCATAATTTGTATTTTGTTACAGGTATGCAACACACGGCAAACTTTTTCATTTATCGCATGAAATGCACTAAAGTGGATTACATTTAAGATAAATGCACTTGCTGTGTGTTGCCAGTAACAAAACACAAATTAAGACACTTATTCTATATGTGAATACAATATCAATTTTACAACCAAAAATATACGTTCTTCATCAAATGTGTGAACCAATATAGCTTCTATTTACCAAGTTATTATTTCTAGATATATGGAGGAAAGACAAATTATTTGGCAAACATTTTATTTCAATAATATATCAAGAATGACATGCAAGGTTTACAGAGTTATCTGCCTTGCTACATGATAAAGTTTAGGGACAGAATGTGTAGTGTTACTTAACAAAATATGAATGCAAATAAAATCAGCAAGTAATTCGAGGAACATATCACAAAGTGTCGCTTTTGGAAATGCATGTACCTTATGGAATGCATTATCGCTTATGGAATGCATTATTAAATTTCTAATTCATGTATTTATTTTTTTTTTTTTACATATTGATGTATCTCCTTATAAAATGTGTACCTAAACTTATCCACAAACCATACAAAGCATTTTTCCCATAACAGAAAAAGATTTTATAACGTAAGAGCATAAAGATTTAAATGAAAATCAATAGATGAGTCAAACCTAATGAATGGCAATTAAATAAGATTTGGAATTAATTTTGTGTAAATCTCAACAAGTTTGTGAATAGATATAAATAAGCTATTTACAATTGTAACAAGTGATAAAATATGTAGCTAATAATAAAACATGTAAACAACAATTGTGAAAGATTTCACAGTATTTTGATCTGTATTAAAAAAAAAAATTGAAAAATAAATGCCATGTAAATTATCATGGTGGAAAACCAGTTACATGAAATGAAGAAATCAAAAACAAAAAAACGTCTACAAAACAGTAAAGCATGAGTGAGTGGGTTCTCTCCCTTATAATAAATGACGACCATAATCTGACACATAAAAAACATCTCGTACACGTCAATGTAAATTTTGAATTGCAATGCACAACAGTACATCATTTGCCAATTATGCCAGTAACACAATTTTCGTAATCTTTCACACAGTTTTAATTAATTTCAAATTTGAAATGTTCAAAGTACATAATGTACGTATTACAAGCATGATTCTGTTACTTATCGCAAATTTTTTATTTTGTGATCATCAAATTCGCTAATGAAATAATAAAATTTATCTAAAAAGCTCCAAGTTTTCTTTTTCTATTAAATGTACAGATTGTGCAAAAGAAATCAGTAGGTTTAAGTTTTTGATAAAAAAAACAGAACCTACGTTAATTCTTGATATTTGGTCTCGATATGACTAGAAGTGTGTCCAAGGACAATATCAATGGCTCGGAGTGCAAGGTGTGTATATATAGTACGGAGTGACCCATATAAAAATAATAACTAAATGCAAAACTGAGTGTGTACTAATACCTGTACATTATGTAAATATAGGAGAGCATTGTCATTTAGGTTACCCATTTTCACCTTACAAAACACTTGTGTAAACCACATCATACAACCATTCAATAACCTTGTTCCCTTTAGTAAGCACTTTATATTAAACCATCCAAAACCATCACATATCACAATAAGTACATATCACAGTTTAATAAGAGAGACGTTATGGAATGGACAAATTAAATGAAGTATTATCTATTAGTGACCTGCACTTTCGCTACTCTTGTTTTTTATCTTTATTTTTATAACGACTCCCGCTACTTCAATTATAGCGGGCATAATAATACTGTCAAAACACAAATGTCTCACACAGTCACTGTGTATATACAAACAATTTAACTGAGTCAGTTCTTATAAAAATTTCATCTCTTTGAACTAAATGTACATCCAAGTTTAATTTTTACAATAAATTTTCATATTTTTTAACGTGGTATGTTCCAATTCTAATGTTTTGGCCAAAGTACATTTTGACATAAACGAAAAAGAAAAACTTAAAGAAAATATTTTTGTTTTTTTCTTGTCGCCTGCAAAACATAGCGACACTTATTAACTTTTTGTTGCGACTGCATTTCATTCCTTCACTCATCAATCAAGCAACTCTTAACATTAAGACATTTGGTTGTATAGAATTGAGATCAGGGAGAGTGGGTATTCACAGATAACCAAAATAAAAACACCTGATTACACACAATATAGAGTAGTAAAGAAATAAAAAGTAACACTATATAAAAGTACATCTATAAAATGCTCACTATTTGCATCACGTCATGATAATAAAATTGGTGCAGTTTACCAGTAACGGGGAAAAATTCTAGTTGTTTGCACCTAGTATATAACATAAATTCCCCTTAATAGGCTATCACAGACTACCTCGGAAACTTCGTTGTCCATTGTATAGTTAAATGCATCAGTAACAATGTGGACGGAATGTGGCATGGGGCGTAGACCCCCGCCAGCTGTGCTCATGTTTGTTTGGGATCTGTTATCATATAATACTTTATTTGTATCATCAGGCTGACACAGTACAGATAATTATGTATGGTTAAATCAAACATAAGCAATACTTATATTGAGTGACATCACGAAAGACTTGATGGCAATACTGTTAGGTCATAACTCTATATCATTATCTATCCCTTCTTTAGTATATAAACTGCCCACTTGAGGGACTTGTAGAGTACTTTTTGCTTTCTGCTTGCCATTTACTGGCGAATTGTCATTGTTTGTACTTTTCACACTGAGACGACTCATTGCACTTGTCGGTCTGGAGGAACTGAAGAAATTGCTTAGCGCACTGCTGAGTCGACGGCCTAAAGAAAACAAGCTTGCACCGCGAGTCTTTGAATTCTTTTCGTTTTCGTCAGCCTCCGCCTTTTGCAAAGCCATTTTGGTAATGTTCCGTAATTGCCGCTGAGTTTTGTAACTGCGCCATGCTCGCTGTAGAGTCTTGGCCGCCACATCTTCTTTCTTTTTCTGCATGGTACTGGAAGTTTTGTTTGTATTAACTCTAGTTGGGAAGGTCTCTTGGAATTTCGACTCCATTTGAGATTTGAGTTCTTTGAATTCCTTAGTCTCTTCCACTTTGCCCAGAACATTTTTACATAATGCTATAAGAACATCCAAGCAGTGAATTTTATCACCTTCCACTATTGGAAGATCAAACGCAACAAGTGCTATTTCATTAGGACGAGGTATGCCTAATGGTTTGTCCAAATCTCCCACAAAATACGCAAGTTGTTCATACTTAATGAATTGTGTTGCTAAGGGATCGTATTTTTCCCACACCACATAAAATTCATCAAAGTCATCCTCGGTGATTCCTAACTCTTCAGCCTCATGGGCTTGGTTAAAGTTTTCCAAAATAACGGCTATGTACATATTAACAATGACTAAAAAGATGATAAAGATGTATGAAGTCATGAAGAGGATGGCCATGAAAGTATTTCCACAGTCACCTCCGCTATTTTCGAACTTTGTGCCATCTGGTCGTGTGGCAAAGTCTGGATCACAATTTGGTTCGGCAATTAATAGCGGCTCTAGGATATCGTTCCACCCAGCGGAGGTGGCAAGTCTTAGTAAGAGCACAAAACTGCTGGCAAATGTCTGGAAATTTACAATGTCATTCAGCGCACCAGTCAGTTTAACATTTCCAAACGTGGACATCCCAATAATAGCATATATGTACATAATGAGAAGAAGTAAAGCTCCTATATTGATTAAAGCTGGTAATGAGATAATTAAGGCAAACAGCAGCTTGCGAATTCCCTTAGCAGATTTGATAAGCCTTAACACTCTTCCGATCCTGAAGACTCTCACTACACGGAGAAGGGTTGGGTCCAGGGAGATGTCCGAAAGGAGATCTTGTAGGATGATCCCTGTAATCACAAAATGAATTTTTATTTTAATACATATCTAAATTATAATGTTTGGAATAAAATCATTTTACAATGAAAATAGATTAAAATTCATATACAAGGTATATCAAATATAACCCTCCTTTATAAGCATGTCATAAAATTATATAAACGGTTAAATTTCAAATATGAGGATACAATATTTACATCGTAATGTCTTTCTTTGATAGTAAAATACAAGAATAAATGTGAATACAACTATAGTAATCATTAAATCTGTGTATATCTATGGATTCAAGCTATATTCTGGCAAATAGATTCAATACTACAAGAATGTTCTCTAAATTCATTTGAAAATAATCTAGAATCGGGTGAAATAAAAAAAAAATCCTATTGACTGCAAAACTCTACTTCATAAATTACCTGATGCTTCCACTGCTAATACTAAATAAACCATTCAGAACTTTAAAAGCATGCAAAGTTATACTTTTAATAGTATTACAACAGATAGGATGTGCTTTGTATGACAACGTTCTATGTTAGTCCTTTTTTTCCTTCTCTGATTTTTTCCTCCTATCTTTTACAAATATGTGTGTTAACTTGTTAAAGACTATATTTGCTACTAGGTTAAACACAGACATTTTTGTAAGGAGAAATATCTTATTTTCTTTAAAATCAAGAAACATCCTTCATAATGCAACAGATTGCTCATATACAATTTTCAATGTTCAAGAAAATCATTACATACACGTTATCTGGTGTGTGTATTGGATTAACAGTAGTGGATACATACACGTTATCTGGTGTGTGTATTGGTTAACAGTAGTGGATACATACACGTTATCTGGTGTGTGTATTGGTTAACAGTAGTGGATACATACACGTTATCTGGTGTGTGTATTGGTTAACAGTAGTGGATACATACACGTTATCTGGTGTGTGTATTGGTTAACAGTAGTGGATACATACACGTTATCTGGTGTGTGTATTGGTTAACAGTAGTGGATATATTCATTAAAATATTGTATTTTTCATACAAATGGGGCAGCAGAACTTCTTTTCATTTTTTTAGACCTCTGAAAGTCTTATCTTCCCCCTTACAAAAATGTCAATGCCTGCAGTATTTACACGAAACGTGACGACGACATATTTACAATATATACATGCCTAAAACAGACGGTGTTCATGACAAATTTACAATGGTAAACCCTGTACATACTTACCCATTACTGAGAAAATGACCACCACAAAGTCAAAGACATTCCACGGCTGTTTGAAATAATGATGCCGCAACCCAATAATTTTAACGATGCACTCCAGGGTAAAGACGGTAGTGAAGATAATATTCAGGGTGTCAGTAATGTCCTTAATGTACTGACTCATGTTGTAGTGGTCAACGGCCATCGCTATCATATTTAAAAAGATGATCAGGACAATAAAGATGTCAAATTTCGGGCTAACGGAGACGTCATACATCACTGCTTGGAAGGCATTCTGTGGGAGAGAAGGCATGAATCAAAATCTTGTCTATATAAACCACTCTAGGTAAGGACCATGGAGAGTGGGTAGTTAATACAGTTATGGCTAGGTTAGACAACAAACAGGTATTACAGTCATACAACAGTAAGTTTGGGCTCTATCGTACACTTTAAAGGAAGCTAAAGGCCATGTTGATCACATAACAATGTTAATAGTTCACCTTCATGACAAATATGATGACAAGTGCATGTAAGTTTGAAGTGCAAGTGAAATTATCAGTGAGAAAATAATTCCACTTATACAGTAAAATTGCTCAAAAACTTCTGACGTACAATAAAATAATATTGTTTATCTACAGCAATTTTAAAGAGGAATACTGCTATAAAAATACTACTTGTAAATGCATATGTGAACTATCCACTTTGTTTGGGGAAAATCTTAAAGATAATTGGGAACAGGCAATAACAGAAAATAGGACTACAAGTATAACACCGGAAAAGTCTAAAGAAATTGTAAATTATGCAATAAGGTGTTTGATGAAATTCACAATATCATTCCAAGGAATGCATGTGTCGCCTGCGAAACATAGCGACACTCAGGAATCACTTTTATAGGGTGTAACATCCAAGTGTGACACACAGACGGACAAAGTGATCCCCAAGTGTCGCAAAAAAAGAAAAAAATTAATTCATAAAGCATGCTGTTCTAAACTTAAATGATCGTCAAAACAACTCAAAGTTTTCCAACCATAATGATTCATGAAAAGGTGTGAAATGTGAAATAGAACAAAACATCAAAATGAACCATGCTATACCTAAGGAGTTGAATCATGCTACTTCTAAAGATTTGACAAACAAAATTTAAAATTGTATGATATACTAGGTTATCTATATTTAGCTGTGATATTCTTTGTAATAATGGCAAAGGTAAATCAAAATGAAGCAAGAAAATTGAAAAATCTGTAAAGGCACCATGTGTGTGTATACATAATTATATTAGAATTCAAATATTCCTAAAAGTACAATATGTGTATGAATTCAAATATCTTAAAAGCATCATATGAAAAATATCAATCTTGCATTGTAACCCTCACCTGCATCTGATAATTGCCATTGAAATGAAATATAATGTTATCAGTAAAATGCTTTAATACTCCCCAAAAGGATAATGACTTAGAGTGTAAAAACCATAGAATATATGGTTCTCATATTCACTCATTAATCGAATAATTTGACACTTTCCTGACATTTCCTCAGGGTCATTAGACTAGGTAAGGGTGGAGAGTATTGAATATCTTGCAATTTACTCAGGAATTCTTACAACTATTTTACTAATTCCCATTTCATTTAGTTGCAATTTTGTTTAATTGGAAAATTAAGACCGATTTAACAACTATAAAATACAAACTTGTCAAAAACCAACATCAGCTGACAAGTTTCACTGTCATAAGATTTCTACATAATCACTACATAATACAAAATATCACATGAACGTGACATGAGCGCTACAAAATATCATCAATATGAGCTACAAAACCTCTAGAAAACTTGATGTTTACGACTTGACAGTGAAAATAAACTTGTCTAAATATAAGCAGCTTCTCATCCTACAACTCACCAGAAAACCTGGCCCCTGAAATTATCACTTCAAATATTCTGATTGGCTCTTGATCAAAAATTCTGATTGGCTCTTGATCAAATATTCTGATAGGCTTTTTATCTCACATAATTATCATAATCTCAAGGAAAGTCTACCTTTCAAAGTGTCATACTTTGCTTAATTTCATTCAAAGGAATAATTGACGTGAGGGTGGAATATGAGTCATGACATATTAATGATGGGTAAATACTACATGGAATCAACATTCTAAGATAGGTTAGTATTAATTATTATAATAATGAAAGTATATCAGGGTCTATTTTACAATATTGAAACATGTGGTTATGGACTCAAACAAAATTAGGTTAATTTTCTAACTCTTATGGACAGATAATTGCCAACCACAAGGTAACTGCATAAGCTCAACTTTTCTTTTACCAGTAGAGCAGAGATGTAACTGACATTGTTAAACCTAAAAACATTTTTCTTCTTCTTATCCAATCACTGACTTAATATTCCATGTTCAATCTAGCGGAAAAGAAAGTGGAGATCACTTTACAAACAATTTTTTTTCAGATATTTCCAGTTTTTAATTCATTTCTAATATTAAGCTAACCTTTGGTCTCCTGATGGTTTTCTGTGGCTTCTTGTTGCCGAGTTTCTTCAGTGTGTTCATGTAGTTTCTCTGGCTTGTAGTAAGGAACATATCCAGGTAGCTTCCTTCATACTGTAAAAGTAATAGCCATTAGTTAACTTCATCTACACATTAAAACCTCACTGACGATGAAATCATGAATTTCTCAATTTGAATTAATAACATAGTTTTCCTCAATTCGTACCTTTTTCTTCAGAACATTGAAGTTGTCGATGATAACACCAATGATGAGATTAAGAGTGAAAAAAGCTCCGAAGATGATGAACACGATAAAATACAAGTAGGCATACGTCTGGTTCTCATCACGAGGCTGGTTGTCAATCTGTAAAATCATTGTCATTTAATAATACATCATCTGTGTTGTAATTTTCAATCAATAAATAATTTTTTCAATAAGAAATTCATAGATTGTCAAGGAAGCGGTAAAACAATACTGGTTTCAATTTGCAAATTCCTCTAAAATATATCTTTCATTTAAGGCCGTGAAAGTTTATCAGACTTACTACTCTTGCATATTCATGTGCCAAATCAAAGATTATGATTGGTTGTGCAAAGTAAATTAATCTCGTGTAACAATAGAACAATGCAATAAAAATGTGTTACCCCGGCCGCATCTACAGCGTCTTCCATCACCTCCATCCAACCTTCAAATGTGGCCACCTGGAACAATGCTAAGTAACCAATCATAACATTGTCAAATGTTATGTCTGAGTTAACCCACGTGTAGTTCATGGTGCCTGCCAAGGCCAGACATTGTGATTTATTGGCCACTATGGTATAGTCCAGTCTCTCATCGTTGGCATCTTTACACTTGTAGAATCTGCCGGCAAAGAACTGAACTCCCATAATACTGA
This sequence comes from Pinctada imbricata, assembly GCA_033119305.1. Classification (NCBI taxonomy): domain Eukaryota; kingdom Metazoa; phylum Mollusca; class Bivalvia; order Pterioida; family Pteriidae; genus Pinctada; species Pinctada imbricata. Next base: position 62,660,006 of record VSWD01000007.1, read on the forward strand.
AGATAAGCCAGAAAACCAGGCAGACAACCAATACGTTAGCAATGGCTGGTATAGCCAACATCAGGGCATTCACTACGATCTGTAATACACAAATAGAAAGCATGAATAGACACAAATATAATCACAAATAAACCAATATATTTCGGCATTTGAAAGCTTATTAATAGCTACTGGTGTAAACTTTATCAATGCATTGACAAAATTTTGTTTATAATGACAAAAATATTCCCAAATGCTGTCGTATACATAACTACACTTGTATAATTATGAAGTGTCTTACCCTCATTGACTGCCACCTTGAGATGGCTCTGAGAGGTCTGAAGGCTCTTAGCGTTCTCATGGCACGGAAAGCGGAGAAACCACCTGCCCCAGAGGCCTCGGCTATCAGACTTGATACCGATATCTGAAAATTCATCATAGATGTAATGTAAATAGATATGTTTTAATCATTATTCATTATACTGGGTATCATCTGTTTGTAATTAACATATGCAGACAGTAGCTTATAGTTTGGCCAATAATTAAGGTTTACCACCTGTTCCTTACTTTATGCAAGGACGAACTGTAATCTGGACTATTTTAGTGCTTGAGTTTTATTCATTATGCAGAGCATAGTAGATAAGCATCAGTTTAAAGTGCAGTGTTCTTGATTTTTGGAAAAATTACTGAAAAGGACAATATTGAGTGTGTAATCTATAGAACACCTACCACCACAATGGTAAAGTCAAGCAGTGTCCAGAAACTTGTAAAATACACCTTGAATCCCAAAGCAAACCATTTAAGTACCATCTCCAGTGTGAATATAGACACAAAGACAATGTTGGTGTAATACAACGCATCCTTTAGTTCTTGTCTGTCATACAAGTAAATGTCTTCAAAAGCCTGAAAGAAAACAGTACATTAAAAAATCCATTTCATCATCTATGAATATAAACTGTAATTGTATGCAGTTTTTCTTAAGTAGAATTAAAACTAGAAAAGTATTAACAAAGATAAAGAATATATTTTCATTGTAGATTCATTGATTAATTTTACATATTTGTGTTATTTTAAATAGTCAAATTCTCTTGAATTTTTCTGTTTAAGCCTGTAAAATATAAAAGCATACTTAAACTTGAAAGCTTTTTGAAAATTACATCATTACATAAGAATTGATATCTGACAGGGAATATTCTGCTCATCATTTTGTATACTAGAACTTGGCACATTGCTGACTTTGAAGCACAAGTGAGGATTACTTACCAACGATAAGCTACTGAGAACGATAAGTGCCAGGATGAAGTATTCAAATGCCTTGCTCTCAACTACTTTAACCATGATCCGACGGAAGTTGTACCACTTTTTGCCAAAGCTGCTCTCGTCAAAGTCTTCCCATGATGCACAGCTGTAAAACATAAGTTGAATTTTTAGAATTATGTAAATTATGCCTTAAGAAAGAGACCAATCAAATCCAGATATTTTATTTATATATAGAATGGTATTTCAAAGACAGGGAGGAAAAGAAAATAAAATCTTGATATGCTCTGTAGTATGTAGTGCTTTTTATATGAAAGACACTCTCAACAATATTGATATCATTTTTCACAGTACATGTATAAAGGGACAACTGTTGAAATATAACCTTGGAAAACTCATGATATCAACTGTCTAACATTAAAACAAATAAAACATTTACGAAATGACTTTGCAACATTTTTTCTATTATTCACTAAAAGCAAACCTCACTAAAAATCAATTAATTATTAGTCAACTGTAAATGGAAATGACATTGAAATATTTGATGATCTCTCTAACATGATACTAAATATCTTACAAAAAGAATAAATTTTTTAATCATTCATCAAACTTGACCTTGACCTTTGACTTTCATCACATCATACTCATGTGCGATACAGGGGCTGGTTATCTTATGGAATCACAATTATGATACAAAGTAAGTAGAGATATTCCGACTCCCAAGTTTGTTTACTGAGCTGGGTGAGTTTAAAGCCTTTGGGCTCATTGTGTGTTAGGAAGAGTTGAGATTACATGTACAGTATATATGACGTCTTTGTCAGTATAATTCTTCAGCTGGCTTCAAATTGTAGTCATGTCATTATGATGTTATAGTTACAGTTCTGTCAATATGTTATAATTCTGCTAATATTATGTTTTAGATTGTAGTTGGTTCAACTTGGTGTGTTATCAGAAGTGATGTTCCCATAACAGAAATAATTGGAAAGCAGAAGGGTTGTTTCTTGGGTTTAACATATGTTCATAGAAAGATGAAAAAGATTGCGCAATGACTTGTAATGTTAGTACATGTATTATATCACCATACTGATTTCTATCAAGGTGACAAGGGCATTCCTTCAGATAGCCATTTCATCATTTATAATGACCAATCAGTGGGTACAAATGAGGTGATACATTTATATAGGTGCTCGCATATAAATAGCTGACAAAAATGAAGTACTGTGAACAACATCTTATCTTTGTGTGCAGTAAAATGACTAAATAAAATACAATCCTATGAAGCAACACTTCTAAATATTCAATATAAAAAGTTTTACAAAAAGTGAAATATTATTCATCATAGTCAAATTCAAAGTGACTCGTATGACTATCTACAACAATATTTAATGTGAACATGAGGTACTAACACTAATGACTTTTTATGCATATCATTTATGGTTTGTTTATGAATTGGGTTGATTGTTTATAAATATCTACATGTATGTCCGATATTAGCTCTCTGAAATTCACGCTCTTCGTGACTTTTCCTTGACTTCCTTATTAATTCTAAACAGTTGTTATTTAATGTCATATTATTATGAACACTGTTATAAATGACAAGGAAAAGGTTAAACACAACATAAAATTATGATGGTGCCAGTGGTTTCCAATATCTTACCTCAAACATTTGATAAACCTGGTGAAAATTTAGCAAATTAAGATACAACTTTTTTCATTTGTGATTTCTCATTGTGTTAAAAAAATCAATTTCTTCAATTTTTGAAGTGTTTGTGACAATTAATTAAAAAAATTCAGTGTGACAAAATTTGTTACAATTCAAAGATCATGTTACAAAGGGATTGCAGGGTTGAGTAATAGGTGGGGGTTTCGTTAGTGATAGAAGTGCCGTTACCTTTTCATCATAAAGTTGGGTAAGCAGTCATTAACTTTAATCTCCTCAGGTTCATCTATATTTGATGCTTCATCACCAAGCTTCAATCCGTCTTCGTCTTCACTATCATCAGGCGATTTCTTCTCTTTCGTCTCGTCATCATCGTCATCTTTATTGTCAGATTTTTTCTTGGCTTGCGCTTCTTTTCTCGCCGTATCAAAGCTGGAATACTGATCTCTCTTGGCTGAGAATGCATTTTCCACATCATCGTCTTTCTTACCCTTCTCATCCTTCTTAGCTTTATCATCTTTCCCATTCTTCTCTTCCTTCTTACTTTTATCATCCTTCTGGAATTAAAAATATTGTAATGTGAGACAATTGACACATAAAGGAGATTCTTCCCAAAAAAATTTTGAGTAGTTCAGGTATTTTCATCATTTTATTGGGATTTCATATGCAAATTTTCCTTAATTTCAATCAAAATTATCTCATATTTCATGCTTTTCATTTGTAAAAAAATATATGTAAATCAAAAGCGTAAAAACAGCTTTGTTCTCTAAATGTTTCCTATATAAAAATTATCATACACTGCCACAACAATAATAAATTACCTTTTTGGTATCATCTTTATCCTTTTTCACTGTACCGTTTGCCTGAGGTTTGTCATCCCCGTCCTTTGTGGCTGATCCGTTCATTGCCTTCTCATCTTCTGAAATATTACAGATATCATATCAATACCTATAGTCCTAAACACATCATCTTCCTCTAAAATATCATTACCATTATAATCGTTATAAACATAATAACAACTAGCTAGCTGTGGTTTGTTGTCCAGTAATTCTCTGAGTCCAATGAACCAATCATATTATAAAATTATCATTTTATTCTGCAGATGACAATGGGCAGACCTTAGAGGACTGGAAGTTTGTTGGGAGATTTTACACCAGGCGAGTTCTATGGGCGCGCGTGGAGAATGGGCGGAGCTTAGCGGAATGAAAGTTTGTTGGAGATTTTACACCAGGCGGGTTCTATAGTACATATAGGGAGAAAATCTCGCAAATCATATTAGAATTAAGAAATGATCATCAATCTCTACTCACCACCTTTTGAGGTTTTAGACGTTATACTTTTGGTGTCATCAGCATCGTCAGGTCCCACAGACGATGTGCGCTGGGTGCCCAACTTAGCACAGCAACAACAACAGATGTTTTTGATTCTCACAAACGCCAATAAAAGTTTGTTCTCTTCCTGTTCATCCTTCGACTTACTGATGGAATCACTGGCAAACGCACTCAGCAACAAGGCCAGAAACAAGTTCAGAACCTACAAAAATATGAGTGTAAATTTAAGTGATAATTCAGTACCTACAACAAATATGTATGTAAAGTAACAATACAGCAACCAAAAGAAAGAAATCCAACAATTCAGTATTTCAACACTAGCAATTCTGTACATAAAGCACAATTCATTATCTTGTTTTCAATCATATCATTTATGGCTTTGTCAGTAACTTATACTACATGTACATGATGTATACTAAAATGAGTCAATCAGATACTCACAATGAAGTTTCCAAAGACGAGGGTAGGTAGGAAGACAACCATGCATAATTCATCTGCCGCTCTCATACAGTCCCATAACGGCTCAATCCACTCTCCACAAAGTACTCGGAAAACCAACACAATTGCATGGTAGAAGTCATTGAAATTCCATCTGAAATAAGGTTGACACATTGTAAGAAGTGCAGAATATTGAATTAAAAGTCTAATTCCATTTACCAAAACAACTATAATTTCATTTAACCTAATGTAACTTGATGTAATTTGAAGATTGTATGTGATATATGCTATTTATCCTTACCTTGGCACACCATCACCATCAAAAGCAGCCTCTGTATATTTGTCACCAAACAACTGAAGTCCAATGACGGCAAAAATGTATATGATGATTCCCAGAATAATGGTCAGGTTTCCCAAAGCTCCAAGCGTGCTGAGAATGATGGTCAGAAGTAAACGCATTGTTGGCCAAGACTGGGCAAGTTTGAATACCCTTAGCTGAAATTGTCAGTCAAATATATGTATAAGATGTAAGAAAAGCAAATCAGCACATAAGGTAAAAATCTCATGAATTTATCATTGTTCACTTCAATCTGAGTTTAACCCTACATGGCAACGTAAAACAATCCATGCTTACCAATCTGAAGGTCCTGAATACTGACAAACTTGGCAGATCTATTCCCTCGGTGGCTATCTCTATAAGACTGACGATAACAATGAAGAAGTCAAAGTTGTTCCAGCCGTTATAGAAGTAGTACTTGCTTGTACCGACCAATTTCACAATGGCTTCAAACGTGAAGATGATGGTGAAAACCTGAAACAAAACCATCGTTACCGGTAATTGAAAAGCAGAAAAATACATAAATACTTATGTACATACGTCATAACATGTAGACGAGCAAATGTCACTTCACAAACTTTCCCAATGAAAAGTATTAATGCTGCTTTTGTGGATGAATCTCAAAATTATATAGGATTATTATTCATACGTAATTGGCAATGGCGAGGAATTCCGTCATAGCATCTGGTTGGTCATGGTGAGTCATAGCCATACAGGTGGTATTCAGAATGATAGAGAGCGTAATAAAGAGTTCAAAGAGAGGGTCCGAGGCGAATGTGTAGCAGCGTTTTTGTATCTGAAGCCATGGAATCCAACATGCACAGCATTTCTGACAGCATCCACAGTTTCTGTTGATCAATGTGCCTTCTTCGGGTTCTCCTGAATTCTGGTCGCCTATAACAATTATAAAATACTTCTATTACAGATCTCATTGACAAGTATATTATTGTGACAGATCAGCAGTTGTATATAATGCTATATATTAACCATATCCCAATCTATCAATACAAATTTCATAATACTGATGCTTCATAAACATACATTTATTCAAAAGCTATAAAACAAGTTCTCAGTTAAATACCTTGTACTTTTACCCTGTAAGTTCTGTACTACAGTACAGAACTGCACTATGTTAAATGTTGTGAGATAGATAATTCAGTAGATGTGCTACTAACATGCATGCTTCTCAATTATTTGTCAGAATTCTATATATTGTATGTATCTGATGATGTTACATGTATATGTTATTTTATATGTAATACTGTATAATGTAATTATCATTGGACTAATGTTTCAGTATGCTGTTATTTTGGACAATCTCTACCTTTTATCTATAAAAAAAAGTATTACAATGCAGATTAATCTGACCTATTTTATATTTTGAGATTGTAATACACTTGAACCACATCTTACAACTTTCAGTGTGATAAATGCTTTGTTGGTAATATAACTTTCTTATGGGATTGTAAAATTGGATAAAATTTACTATCGATTATTGGACACAACCGGATGAGTACATTTTCGACTGATAAAATTTTGCAATAATCAAAGTATCTCAATTTTTCAAACTTTTAACCTTTTCATCTTAATTCAGAAGGACAGTATCTTAATTTCAGTATGACTTTCAAAGATAAACTTTGACATACTAGTATCTCGATTTGCCTCAGCACGGTTAGTGATATATATGTTTCTCCTCTTACATGTCTGTGCTTGTGTCCGTATCCACGTCTCCTATTCTGATACATTTCTAGTGTCATTTTACAAGATGAAGTGTATTGACTTCGATTAATCGATTCTCAAAAGCAGAATTGATAGTCGGTGACTTAGATGTCTTAGCAATGATAGTGCCGATTTCAGCGACTATCATTACAACACTACTTACTTACATGGAATCCAGTCTTCTTAAACACAACAAAACTCTAGAATTGTGACCTTGATTTAGGTACATATAAGATTTCCATTCACAATACAGATTCATTTATATGATGCCGTAAATATTTTCCTATTCGTATTTTCCTACTTTTTGTACAGTGACTGGTGTCGTTCAAGTGTAGGTGATTTAGTGGCTTTTAAATTACAAGATATCAGTCCTTTTTATAATTTGGAATGAATATGCCGTGAACTTGTTTTTAGAGATAAATAAATACAGTGAATAGACTAGAATACCAAGGGAATAACTTAGACAAGTAGACAACAAACATTTTTACGGAAAGGACACATTTGTCTAACACACCAACAAAAATTTTGTACTTCATTAGAAGATTCAATATACAAAGGCAGAAGTCAGAAAACTGAAAATGAGAGTTATCTACCTTAACTGAAGATACTTGTAAACGGAAAACAGAGGTGTAAAGTTTATGATATGTAAAAGTAAAAAGAGTAAAGGATTTTTGTGTAGGGGCTCTCTGCATTTACATGTCAATGCCTTTATCTAAAGGCCTTCTTTTCTCTTTTAATAATCAATGGAATATGTTATTGATGATTTCATGGTTTTTAGAGTAATGGATGAACTTATAATTAAATGTTTTATCTTAATATATCTAATGTAATTGTAATCTAGGTTTGGTTTGTATTATTGAATTTCATAGATGTGATGTAAAGATCATGATTCTAAAAGTGGTTTTAATTCAGAAGAATCATTTTAATTCAAAAGAACTATTTTGAATTATGTTGGTCATAGTTAATGAAGTAATTGGTGAAATAATTGAATATCTTGATCTTTACATGTAAGAGTGAATCATGAAATCATAATATAAGAAGTTTTAAGTGTACCAACTTTGTATCTAAATTTCAGGACACAAAAGACTGAAAAAAATTTTATTACTTGAATTGATTGAATTCAATCTGACGATTTTGAAATTTTCAAATTTGGAAAAATGAGAGTTTGTTTTCCCTCTAGAAATCTAGAGATAACATTTTTTCAGATCTTGTTATTTTTTTCAACAATATCACATTACATTGTTTAAAGACATGCCAGAAATTATTTCTGCAACACTGCAATAAAACTTTTATTATGAAACAGTATATTTGGATCCTGAAATTAGATATAGAACATTGAGAGAAGACAGTTTTCCTAATGATATACCAGCTTTTGTGTAACGTAACATCCCCATCTCTTTTGTTGCTGAAAATGATCAATACAAACACTGGATCTTTTTATAAAAAAAACTTACTATAAAAAATGAAACAAAAAAAGAAGCTAATATTTCCATAATTTCTCGACCTGACTATCTATGACTTGGGTTTTGTTTTCAAAATGTTACTTGCTGTAATTATTTCTTGTAATGTAAAAGTAAGATTGCCTTTAACCCTTTAAACTTAATCTGTATGTTTTCTTGAAAATAAATAACACTGCTCCCAATTCCCTGTCCTAAAAATTGTGCACCTCGGAAAAAAATTACTCTTAAAACAACCATTAAAAATTACTAAAGTACAAAAAGATCACATCAAATCAATTCAAATCAAAATCGCAAGCTGAGGGTTATAAAAAATCACTTTTCAAAACTTTTAACGGTCTAAACAGACTGTTAATTTGAACAAGAACTTTAATTTTCAAATTCAAAAGAGAAAAAAAAAACGAAAAAAATGTGATTAGACTAATGCAAAAAAAAACCCCAATGATTATTTAATAGCGAGTATTTGACTTACCGATTATAACTTTGATCTTTGTATTACCATTGTCCTCGTCAGATGAATAATCAAGGTCATCGTGTGAGCCTTTCTCCAGATGTATTCCCGAGGACGATACCTATAAATAGTACAATAAATCATTTATACATGTATATTATCTCAAGGTGAAGGTCAATTTCACTTATACAAAATAGGCCTTATACTGACTTATTCAATTTCATTATGCGAGTTGACCGGTTCTTTTAGAATTTTTTCTGTCAAACAATTAGGTTTCTGAAAAAGTGACATTTCAGTCAAGATTATACTATATATATATACACCTTTACTGTCATCTTTAAAATTAACGGTATTTAGGTACTACCTACTGGTAATAAATTTTTTGCACATAATCTGTGACTATAGCTAAACAGTTAAACATGCCTAATAACAAACACACATTGTTTATTTTAGTGAAAACATTCTACATGCAAATCTAAACCTTCAACTGCTCTGAAAGCTAATCTATATCATTCCAAATTAAGCATATTACAAACGTTTTAAGTTCTGCATCATATCGTACATGTATAATATATGTATATATTATACAAATAACTTTGTCAAGAGACATTAAGTTAAAGTGCACACTCTGTCTGTAACAATCAGATTTGGTGCAGTAAGGAAGAATAGATGAATTTTCATCTTATTATGTGCCAAGGGGTACATGACTGATGCATTTTTCAAAGGTCGATCGCTGAATCACAGCCTTTCCCATCGTTGTATGAAATTCTTCTGATGATGTTAGTAAAATAGAAATCCTTCATTTTTTATCCATCACCAATCTGACATTCTCCTTACGAGAAAAATGTTACTAGTACTAATCTGTGTCAGAAGGGATAACAGAATTACACCTTATAGATGGACATAGGACACAACATGCATATTATACTTGCCAAATTAAACAACTGATCAAGTGAATAACCTAATCCCATGGTAAAATGGGTAAAATGTAAGATAACATGCAATTGTCTAATTACAAGATAAAGAAGAGAGAAATCTGAGAGTATCTGAATAGACCGTAATGATAACAAACAGAAAAGTGACAAAAGGGTACGTGGAAATAAACTCAACAGAGACAAAAGCTAAAGAAAAACGTAACAAAATCCCAAAAACTGTTGGCAAATCTTTCAAACTAAGAAATCTTACCCTGTTTCCTTTTAGCTGAATATAAAAGTTGTGAAGGTCTAATATGTTTGCAATATACTATAATGTACTACAGGTCTATAGTGAATTTGAAAATGATTTACAAATAACAATTCTCACCCTGAGATCTCTATATATGTATGAATTCTGTGCTCTATATATAGACTATACTGTGTCAAGAAATATGACTATGTTAAATGCGGATGGAAATTCCATTTCTAAATGGTTATATTCATTTCAGACAAAGTGAGGAGTCCATTAGTAGATATGAAATGTGATACTTCATATGTGTTTCAAAACAAGAAGGGTGAACCAATAATAAGTGGTATACCCATGACTGACGGAAATGTTAATGAGAAACAGAGGGAGTGACAAAAAGTTACTTTCTAGTGTATGTGATATTAGCTTTCAGGGCATCAGAAGAATTATTGTGAAACTGGAAAAGGGATTTTACAGCTAAAACTCCAAACACACAGGGATTTATTTGTCTGTAAGGGTGTGTGGCAAACAGAAGACGGGGGTAACTGGGAGTGTTTTACTTACAACTGTTATTGTTCGAACATTCTTGCTGTTTGAACGTTGTCTGGGAGTTACGGAGTTAAAGAAGAGTTTGGTCTGAAATTGTATTATGTTATTATCATTTGTGGATCATTATTAAACTTAAGGCGCTTGATCTCTTCACACTTTCATGGTTATTCTTGAAACGTCTTTATTTTGGTAGGAAAAAGTTCATCTTGGGTGGGAATAAAATCTTTGCCAAACATTTGCCTATAATCAAATTAATCATGAAACAAAAATTAAATTGAAAAGTAATAAAAATCTACAATAATAATCAAAAAGGGAGAAGTAAAGAGTTGGAAGGAGAGTAGCAAGTACAGTCCTGACGTTTTTAACAGAATTGACTTCCTCTATCATCAGTATGTCTACAGTACTTACCTCTAAAATAAATTACACATGGTGTAACCATTGACACTATCTGAATGTGACTTAATATACTGGACACCATACATAGATGGTGTACATACAAACCTGTGTAAAAATGTTCTCCTATAATGTGGTACCTGGTTACTTACCAGCAGGACACATCACCTACCAATGGTTATAATTCAACTATATACTACGTTAGGAGCCCACACCCACTCACACATGTAATTTCAACTATACTTTGCTTCCCATGCTTATTTAGTAATTTGCTCAGAGTATTGAGAAATTTTTTTTTCATGATTATTACTAATGCAAAAAATCGATCAAATGCAAAGTATAATGGCTATTACTTGAGAAGAGCAGAGATATAAGTGTGACCAGGCAGTCTATATTGTTAGACATGGTCCTATAGAAGCTACAGAGTACCGCAAGCTGTTAGCCAAGCATGGGGCACTTCCATCATAACTTACATTGCAGTTGCCCTCTCCTTTCTTCTTTTTCTCAGTGACTGGCTGCTCCATGTTCAGACCATGTGACATGGATCCCGGTCCCTGAGTCTGCCTTGCGGGGGTTTGAGTCGCTGTCCAGACTAATGATGTCGGTGTCATCACGGGGCGTGTCCTTGCTACCCCCTGATTGAGAGCTACCCTGGCTCTGTACAGAGTAGCCACTGTCTTTACTAGGAAGCTTTACCATTGGATTTCTACCCTTGCCGTGTTTTTGGTATGTCTTGCCGTTTATAGTAACCGTTCCAGATTTAGAATCAGTACCTACTTTGTCTTTTTGATCTTTGCTGTCCTCTATATTGGCACTTCCGTTTGACTGACTCAGGTTGGACTTCTCTTTGTTTGGTTTCCATTTGGCTGCAGCTTTTGTTGCCACTGCTATATTGTTTATTGGATCTTTTTCTTTTTCCTTCCTTTCTTTCTCTTCTTTTTCCTGTAAAGCATATGTATAAAATCATATTTCAATACAAATAACTACGACAATTTCCGCCCTTTGATGTGAAGTAATGGTTCCTCAGGTTGCTTCTATGACTCTGAAAATGATTAACTAGTCACAGTATTTTACTATACACTTAAATATGTATGTTCTAGAAATCACACACATGGAAAATCAATACTTGCCTTAATTCATAAGAACCCTTAATCTCTCAAATTAATATCATATTCAAATTGCTACAAGTTTGCAAGAAGTAAAACACTGAATTATTATATACACGTTATTTCAAGCACTATTGGTAACATGCATTTGGACTTTCAGATTATGATTGATCACACTTAAAGCCAGGTTTTGAGGCTGAATGCATTTGTTAGCAAATGGGTATTGGCTGTAAATAAAGCATAAATTATGTCACACTTACAATGTTCAATGGCATTGTTAAGATATAAATCATTAATGTATCAAAAATATTCCCAGCTCATGGCCCCTCTTGTCACAAACAGCACTTTTCATGCTATTAAAAATTATCTACAAACATTAGTACACATAGAGGTTAATATGGAAAATTTGACATAATATGTAGGGTAAAATGAAGCTGAAGCGGATTCTGTGAAGCCCAGTATGACAAGCACAATGTCAACGTAAATCTCGGCAGCTCTCATTTTACCTCCTTCTCTTTTTGTTCTTTTTCCTTCTCCTTTTCCCTCTCTTTTTCTTTTTCTTTCTCTTTTTCCTTTTCTTCCTCCTCTATCTCCTCGTCCGTCTATATAATTCATCCCAACTCTTACGTTACATTTTTGCATATCATTCCTAATTCTATACTTCTTTTACTGTTTCATTTACCCATTTTCAACATTACAATTTCATCCAATTCTTTCCCAATTTCCCATTCATAACAATTTGTGGAATAAATGAATTGTGTCAAAATCAAATTCTATGGCAAAATGGGAAATAATTCTGTACAATGAAAAGTCCACATGACATTTTCAACATACAGTGGATCCTGTCTAAAACGGATATGATCGGGACATTATAATTACCAAGAGAGTCTGGATTAGGGAATAGCACTATACAATGAAGAAAATTTCAAAAATTACATTAAAAAGGATGATAAAAGTAAGCCAGAAAAGACAAATTCATTGCTTGGTTCATCTGTATAGGGAAGAATCTGTTTTAGACAAGGATGATGATTTTCAAAGTTTTTACTTTATTTAAGTGATCAAAGTCATACTTCTTTTAATGCAATGGCAAACTGACCCAACCAGCCCCAATATTGAAATCAGATACTTTACCTTATCAGCTGTGACAGCCTCCTCCTCATATGACATAGCCACTACAGCCAACATGAGATTGATCAGGTAGAACGAACCGAAGAAAACGACAGGAGTGAAGAATAACACGTGGGCTGGTCCACCAGCTCGTATCACCTAAACGATGCAAAGTAAACAATGATTGTATAACACAAGACAGCTCTGAAAATATATCTAATCATTAGCAGAATTAGATACATGTACGTGACAGGTATAGCTTATAGAATAATAGGAAATCTAACTTCATTTTGTAACAACTAAAGCGCAAATAATTTTCTACCATCTAAAGTTCTTTTATGTCTGTAATTACATTTCCAGAAATTGACTTCAGTATTTACCTTGTCATAGCAATCTTCCCAGAAGTCCAGAGTAATGAGTTGAAAGGAAGTCAGCATTGCCCAGCCAAAGTTGTCAAAACTCACGTACCCCCAACGAGGATTGGGCCCGACGTCAGGAAGACAAATGTAACCACTAGGACACGGCCTGGGTGAAATAATATAGTCATAAATTCACTGATACATTATACAATTATGGACTTTTAACTTAGTGTATATGATGTGATATTGACCTACTGTGAAAATATTGACCGGGGCGAGGCCGAGGTCAATACTTTCATAGTAAGTCAATATCACATCATACATACTGAGTTAAAAGTCCATAACTGTTTTATTCTATAATTTCATATTTGATTCACAATAAATAACTGTTGCCATTTGCAGAAGTTAGTGGGGGTAATCTTGGTCTATTTTTAGACCGTGGTATATGGTGATTTATCCAGGACGGTCGGCGATGTTATCATCCAATCAGAGCGTTGCTATTTATAGTTTATAGAATAAAGTCTTTTAACACATTTTTACGAGAGATTAATTCCCACTATATTCATTAGCGTTTGAAAACGATTAAGAATTTTATTTCGTTAATTTTTTTTACTTAATGGGATACTTTTGATCTTTATTATCTTCTGCATGTTGAAGCTAATTTCAGAAGCAAAATGCAAATGCATGAAATATAGTCATAAACAGAGGGAAAGAGATCTACAAAGGAATGATTCAGTGAAGTGTGTCGTACCCAGCTCCCGATGAATTTCCGCACAAGTGGTAATCATCAGCGCCATCTTCCATGTACCAATGAGCTAAATAAAAATAAAAGGCAAGAGAATGATGCTAATGTGTATGATTTATTCTATGATACAGAAAAAATTCAGCATGCTCTTTGTTAAAGCATACACTTTTTTTTATCAATCACATAAATATGTCAAATTATTCCATAATATATTTTCGAATACAGTAAAATATTCAATTCAAAGTATGATTCTAATTAACATACCCGAGTCTTTGATCCAGTCGTTATAGTATTGAGCATAGCTGAGGGAGGGTGTAGCAGTGTAGGCAGGTACTGTTTGGACACATTTATGTCGCAGGATTCCCTGGTAAACTTGAAGGCCTGTTAACGCAAATACCATCAGGCAAAACGTAATCAACATGATTACCTCTAGTAGCAGTTTGAAAGCTCGTAGTAGTGCACCCACTAAAGTCTTCAAGCCTGAAATAACAAGGTAGAACAAGAATTAATACCATGTATTGTAAAAAATAGATTAATGACTTAAAACATAACTATTAATATTATGATATACCCTGTCTGCTTAGGCAATGATCTACAGGTGATAAAGCAATATATATACATATCATATGCATCATTTTTCTGTGTTTGCCACAAAAATTGCATAATAGTATTGAATATGATTTGTTTTTTATCAATAGACTTCCTGTGTTTTCCATACCATACTAGTTTTAACTGGGTTACTCGTTAAATGGTTTCCTTTAAGTTCTTTGTGTACTATCTCCAGCGACTATTTTTATCATCCTCTTTTTCATGTATTTTACCATTATAACCAAAATATTATATACCTGGGATGATGGCCACGGTTTTCAATGCTCTGAAGACCCTAAACGTACGGAGACTCTGCAGGATTAACAGAACCACCTCCTGCTGGACTCGATGCCTCGATGATGATAGTAACATACCTGTAATAATTACACAATTTGTACACTAATGATGATGGTTACATGTTACAACATTCTTAAACTAATGATGACAGTAACATGCTTATAGTAACATTACACATAGTCCATAGACTGATGATGATAGAAACATACCTACATCATAACACAATACACAAATAGTGACATACCTATAACATAACAAATGGCCCTCATAGCATCCTAATACACTCATGATGATAGAAATATTCCAATCATAATACAATACACAATTCTTACACTCATGATGATAGTAACATATTTAACAAAACAGTATACAAAATTCATACACTGATGAATAAGTATAATGGTTTCAATCAAAATACTGTAATTTCAAAAATGTATACTTACGCTGAAACAATGACGACAAAATCTAGCCAATTCCAAGGATCTCGTAAGTATGTGTATTTGTGAATGATTAAGCCCCTGGCCAGAATTTTTATGATACATTCTATTGAGTAGATACCAAGAAAGACATATCTGTAAAACAAAATATCGAGTATGAAATCATCTTTTATCATCTTATACTTTTTTATTTCTTTCTTGCTTTTTTTTCTTCTTCATGTTCTTCTTTTTTGTTCTGTTTTTTTTTTTTTTTCATTTATCATTCACTTGTCTTCTTTATTCTTAGGGAAATAATTCATTTCAAAGTTGCAGAAAATCATGATAACTATTCTATTTCATTCGAAGAAGAACTTCCTCAAAACCCTTAAATAATGATAAAATATTCAAATGATCATGATATAACTTCAACTTACTCTGCAGTTTCGGCAGCCGGGTTGCCTGGCATGGCGAGGAAAATACAGTTGCATAAGATAGTAGTAATGACAAGGTAGTCAAAGAACTGGTTGGTGGCGATCCGGATAGCAAACTTCCGGACCGGGTTCCATGGCCGCAGCAAGAAAAGCGCCGGCTGAGCCGTGAAACGATAAATGTACTTCTTCTTGAAGCGGGAAGCAACAGCAATGAACGTCTGAAAAAAAGGGGAAAAGACATGTGAAGTTGATTGGTTTTTAATTATATTATAAACAGGAAATATTTTTTCTTTAATTTTATTCAGTTCATTTTTATCATGGTGACAACTTACAGAAGAGTTCTGATGTTTTCCTTTTATACATGTAAATCATCATGGTGACAACTTACAGTAGAGTTCTATGATGTTTTCCTTTTTTACATGTAAATCATCGTGGTGACAACTAAGAGTTCTATGATGTTTTCCTTTTTTACGTGTAAATCATCGTTGTGACGACTTCAAGAAAATTGAATTGAAGTGTTACAACTCATAACCTTCTTGAACAACTGTCAAGAATCCCACGATAGGCATTGTGAGAAAATATACAATTGATTTGGCCATTTTAATCATTTCAATGAAACGTCTCTCAGAGTCTCTGTAGCTCCGTTATTACAAGTATTTGAAATGCTTTAACTTCATTTTTCTCCGGTCATATCAGATTGTGTCCATATACATAAGGTCGGAGAGTTCAAATTGTAGACATGTATCATGCCCTGTAACCTGAGTACTGACGTGAGGACTGACATTCGTGAATACCATACTAACGTACAGGTGGGCCACCGTAAGGGGATATTGTGATGAAACTGTCTATATGACCGCGATGACGGCATCATGATTACCTATCTCCTGACAGAATCATACCTGACCACCATCACTACACTCGTAGGAATTGTGGTCAATGTGCCGAAAAGTATGTATACCACAAAAAATCCTTGGAATCTCATGGTTTTTATCTATCTATCTACATGTATCTATTTATTTGGCGGGGGAGGCAATTTATTATTTTATAGTAAAAGGATGCTATGTTCTATAAAAATAATGAATACAAAACCTTTTCATTAAAAACATTTTACGGGGGCTTTTTGTGTAAAATGTTTTGCTAAAACAAATAATTTTCATTCATTTTTTTTCCAAACAATACTAAAAAAGAAAAAAAGAAAAAGAATACTCAAAAATTTATGTGGGAGATTGAATATATTTGTTTCTAATGACGATTCATTCGAGAGTTATTCTAATATTTTGTCGCTATTTTGCCGGTACGGGGGTTGCTAAGAAAATTTTCGAAAACTATTATGTATGAGTGATAGGCGATGAAAGCAGCCTATGCAATTATAATTTATGAAATATTTATGTGGTGTCATTCCACAGAGTCGAATTCACGAAATATTAAAATATGGTACAGCTGACTGCCATTCCATAGAAAGGTCGGGAACTCAATGTTCTTATAATGGAAACATGAGGAGAAAAGATAAAATTTGGCTTAGAAAGAAACAGAAGAGGAAAATTCCAAGGTATCGATGTATTTGGGGACAATGACTACTCCAGACATTGGAGTACCCTTTAACTGGAGATAAGATCAGCGATTATTTTTCATTAAATCTTATACAGTTACGGTAAAACAATTGTAAAATGTTACAGCACAGATTTGCCATAGAGAGCTGGTGACCGATGAAAATGTCTAAACAGTTGGGGTACAGAGTGTTCTTTTACCACAACAAAGCGGGGTTTACAGTAATAACTTGTTTATCTGATCAGGCTAACGTTTCAGTCCTTCCGTTACATTAGCTTCAAAAAGACAGACAATACCCGCCATCAAAATCCTTTGTTTTCATATTAATTTGTAATTGACCGATGGTGATTTAGATAACACCCCAATGGCAGTTCCCGATAGCGCCATCTTTCTGAATTTCAATCGGACAACTCATCCGTGGACTACACGGGTCCTCAATACAGATGAACCGACGACCAATAATTAGCCGCCACATTTACATACTTATATTATAATGTGTGTAAGGCACAGTGTGATTCAACTTGATGTTTTCCCGGTACACTAGTGCAATGTTAGAACGAGGTCATTATTACTTGGCGACTATGACGTCAATCTAACACACTCAATAGAAACAAGGGTCCAAAGCTTGTAACAAATATGACCTTTTTGATATTTTAGTTTATTAGAACAATGAATTAATCTATATTAGGAAACCAGCATAGATTTACAAAACAAGTCTGTCCGTCTTACATAGATCTGATAAATAAGATAAATGGATCAAAATAATGTCAAAAGGACGGGTTATATACAATATGTACAAAAAAGATGCATGCACAACACAAATGACCACATAATTTATGGAACTTCAAGCTTGGGAAAATCCTCACTGTTAAGTCGATCAATTGATTTGCGAGTTGAGTGTAGGTCGGGAAAGGTTGATGGAGATCAAACAACCATTTAAAATCCCGTAAAAGTATGAATTATAAATCATAAATCAGCAATTTGTCTCATTCGTCATAAATTCCAAAGCATCATACATCAAAAGACTGACGCTGCACAAAGTTATGAACATGATACGGTCATTTTGCTATGCAAACGACAAAAAGATCTTGTACCGACGCAAGGAAGCAAAAAGTTTCTGACTGCCATAGGTCAAAGAAATCTTTGATAAAGAAACGTACAGAAACTTGTATGTGCATTAAAGCCGTATGTCATCCGATTTATGAAATCGATACTAATGAAGTAATACTTTCTAATGACAAGCAGAGGACATAAAGCTCTGCAATCAACCTAGAAAAATACTTAAAGTCATAAAATTCTGACAGCTACAACGATAGCAAATTGAAATAAAGATCAAATAAAAGATTGACAGCCAAAAGAAAATTTCAAAATACTTGACAGTCGAATAGTCAAACATTTCGTAAAAACTGTCAGCCAAATACTAGAGGCGAAGTCATAAAACATTGACAGCCAATAAGAAGTCATATCATATTGACAGTCAAAAAGAAGTCATATCACACTGACACTCAAAAAGAAGTCGTGTCACATTGACAGCAAAAAAAGAAGTCATATAACACAGACAGTCCAAAAGAAGTCATGTTACATTGACAGTCAAAAAGAAGTCATAAAACACTGACAGTCAAAAAGAAGCCATATAACACTGATAGTCAAAAAGAAGTCATATCATATTGACATACAAAAATAAGTCATAATATAACGCTGACAATCAAAAAGAAGTCATATAACACTGACAGTCAAAAAGAAGTCATATTAAACTGACAGTCAGAAGTCATATCACATTGACAGACAAAAAGAAGTCATAAATATAAAGCTGACAGTCAAAAAGAAGTCATATAACACTGACAGTCAAAAAGAAGTCATATCACATTGACAGACAAAAAGAAGTAAGTTTAAAAATATAACGCTGACAGTCAAATAGAAGTCATATAACACTAACAGTCAAAAAGAAGTCATATATTGTCAGACAAAAAGAAGTTTTATCATATGACATATTGACAGCCGAAAAGAAGTCATATATCATATTGACAGCCGAAAAGAACTCACAAGGCACTGATAACCAAAAGTCATATGACACAACCAACGAGTCAAAAGTCATATAACACTGACTGCAAACGAGTCAAAAGTCATATAATACTGACAGCCAGAAAGAAATCATATATCATTGACGAACAAAAAGAAGTCATATAGTGACAGCCGGAAAGAAGTCACAAAGCACCGACAACTGACCTAGGTCATAAAATAAGAATCATAAAACGTGATATCAAAATGTAGAAGCTGTAATTTTGTTAATACAAACAATACAATCACAGTCAAACAGGACTAGCTTACTCTTGCAAACACCGTAAAGTCGTTTGGATCCCTAGTTAGAATGCAACAGATCTAGGAATTTTCATGGACTTTCAAAATTCTAAAATGTGTGTGGGTGGGGGGGGGGGGGGTTAACCTTTAGAAGATGTTCGAAGTAATTTTCTTGAATGGATTAGGTTGATTAAATTGATCTATATTTCACGGTTCATTGATTAAAGTATCGGCTTGATCGATATTTCACGGATCATTGATTAGAGTATCGAGTTGGTAGTGTTTTTAAGATGCGAGATATAATCAATGCCTAGTCATAATATGATCAGATACTGTTGTGGTCCCCCGTTGGTATATCTATCTTTCACTGGGCGATTACAGCCGGTTAAACCAATTAATTAAGGCATACATTTAATTACCAAGGTCGCAAATGAGGAGTACATATATATCTATTATCACCCGAAATGATCCAGTGATTTATTTTTTATTTATTTATTTAAAAAGAGTTGCAAAATATATTTGAAATCGTTTTATCTAAAACTCAATGAATCTGAATCTCTACTATAGTTAAACAGCCGATTCCTCTAATCTCAAAAGAATTAAGGGTCACCGGAAGTGCAGAGTCACATGGAAATCGGCAACCCACATACCGCTGGTCAACACTGTGTAACGGTCCCACTGTCAAATCAATATTTTCACTGTGGCTTTATGTGGAGAATGAAGCCTCAATTAAAATTCAATCCTTGTCTGAGAGAAAAATCTATAGTGTACATAGACCTATTAGAAAAGAAGGATCGATATGTGCAAGTTATATGGCAATGAGAGAGTTATATCATTGTATATAAAGTCTTTACATGAACTACCATGACGTGATCATTTATTTATGTTTTATGATGCTTTGTGGAACACTGTTACCAGAAAATTTTCAGTTCAAGAAAGTCGATTGCACTCAGTTTTAATGCGATTTTAGTTTGTTCAAATTATATACTTTTTCTTTATTCCTTCGCTTTTCTATGAAAAAAATACTACAGAGCGATAACATTTTCCACTGAACATCCCGGCGAAACATCTTTAACATATCCTTTGCTAGTTGTGTGGCGTGTGTTTTCAATGGATTCCGATGCTCAAATTCCCTGTCCTTAATACTTGTATTTCGCAAAGTGAATCGCTTATCTTTGTTTAAATCAGTAAGAAATTATGTTTATGAAAAAGTTGAATGAGTTTTGATTAATCAAACCAG
This sequence comes from Pinctada imbricata, assembly GCA_033119305.1. Classification (NCBI taxonomy): domain Eukaryota; kingdom Metazoa; phylum Mollusca; class Bivalvia; order Pterioida; family Pteriidae; genus Pinctada; species Pinctada imbricata. The sequence goes on from VSWD01000007.1 coordinate 62,680,873, forward strand.
AAAGACATTTCATAAATTAAATCTAACGACCTTGACCTTGGAGCTTTGGCAAATATTGATGGCGACTTCTGCTTTGGATTCACCAATGTCTTTCTTTTAGTTCCTTAGACTGAAAAAGTGCCAAAATAACCCCCTGATATCTGACATCTTATGGGGGGGGGGGGGTTAGATATTCTCAAGGTCCCTCCATGTGTCACCAATGAACTTAATCACAAGGTGATGTCTATTTCTATACTACTGATTTCAATGTATGCAGATATCAAAGCAATCTATCACTGTATATTCCTTGATTCAAGCTATGACCAAACAATGATGCTACTCGCCCACACGTGCCAGTGATCAGTGTTTGTAATTAATATTGCAACCATTGCATCCCTGCAAATCAACACTAGTAACATGAAAGATAAAAACAACAAACACATTAATTTTGTAGCAAGACTGTCTGGCTTATCTTTGTGGAATCACTATAGGTAGGATATTCTTTCCAGAATCATCATCCAAGTACTCCTAGGTCCTAGACTTACTGTTGAAGAAAAGATCTGCTTGATTATGAAATTATGATCAACTTCCAAAGGGACCTTGAGCTTGAGAAATTCCATGAATGCCTCCAACATCCTAAACTCCTATGGGTATATTACTACCCAAACTCCACAACATACAAACCATACTACTAGTATTTGCCACGCACTACTATAGTGAATTGTCGTTATAAAGTCCCTGTTACCTAGTACACTCTCCCTGTGTTCAATAATATCGCTACAAAGAACGCCATGAATTCATCTTTTCTTTTTCCCCTAATACTATCAAACTGATAGGAAAACTTCTTGGTGTGATTGTGTCATATCCTATCAATGCTTTATATAGCTTTATCATACCCTACAATTATTGTTCCACCAAATGATTTCATAATATTTTTGTAATTATAGTATCTGAATAAAAAAAATGTTATCATACCCATTACCCACCAGTGTCCACATCACACTGTTAGCACATCAGTGTCCTAAGTCCCAAATACATGTACATGTCCTAAGTCCCAAATACATGTACATGTATGCTTTATCATAATCTGATCTTCTCTCATATTTTTTTTCATACCCATTACTTCAAAATCATATAAAATTTTGCTTTATCATACTGTCTTTCTATCCAGAAAGACAATACCCATTTCCTCCACATCTTTTACATACCAAATATTGCTTTATCATACCCATCACTTCCCAAAAAATGTTTTATTGTATCCATTTGTTCGACATTTACAGAACTTTCCAACTTTGCTATTATCATACCTAACCACTCTCACATCCCAACTCCCTTTATTTTACATAGCAACCTATTTTCTCATGACCATACACCCTGCTAGTAGACTGTCAATTAATCTATCTATACATCTATTGACTAATTACAAAGAATCACATAATGCCAATCGTCCTCGTCTTATTGCTACAGCAAATTGATATTCTCTCAACCATCGCGTTACATACAAATAGCCGTGGATCTCAAATTAAGAACACATTTAGTTACTATTGATTGTTCTTTTAGCACTTGAAACTGAAATAAAAGCGAGGATGATGGATTCTGGGCACGGATTATGTGTAATTGATGACTGTTTTCTGTTCATTACCAGAGCTTGTCCAATAAGTACTTTTTCCTATCTAAGATTACATGGTGTGTTTTACGTAAGAGACCATACTACTTATGTACATTACTATTTTGTACGTCCTTTCTAGTGATTTCCTAATAACGAATTTCAATACACACGACGGTAACACAGAGAAAACAGGAAACCATTCATCATACTTCATCAAGACTCGATGGCCATTTTTTCCTTTTTCATTTGATTTTCAAAGGATTTCTTGGGAATTTTAGACAGCTGACAAAAATCTACTAATTTGTGGGTACAATAGGTTGTGTTTTATAGTTCCTCCAAAGTTCAACCGACAAAATTTTTTAGAGTCTCCTTTAACATTATTCGTTTTAAGCGTACTTTTTTTTTACATTTATAAGCTCAATACTAATTACGATATCAACTTAATTTAAAGAGTAATTATTCCACATTTAAGTTAACAACAAAGACACTGCATTAAGGTTTAGCATTGTAACATTGGTGATCATTGAGACGTGGAGCGGGGGTCAGGACTGGGCCTATTCAGGATGTGCACCTAGATAGTCTCCCTTGTCTTTATCAATGGGCCCCTCTTTGATGTATTTAATCATTCTGTGCTAACTAGATAATTGTCTGAGTACAATGATATCCCCCACCCCTGACACGTCTTAACATCAGTACCTTTCTAACCAGGTATTAAATGCTCACCGAACTCCATAAAGGCCACACATCCAAGCATCGAACAAGTAAAGGACAAAGTTGACATGTTTAAAAATCAAATAGAATGATCTTATTTCGTTTTATTTATTTATAGAGGAAATGACAATGGCGAAGGAATTCTTCAAGTAGAAAGAGATCCTGTGTATCGCCATTTTTCTATGGCCTTCCTCCATTTTACAACCAAACACCGACACAGAACAATGCCAGAAAGAAACGTGTTCAACCAGCACGGGTTATATACAGTAAATAAAGTCCAGACTTTTTTGTAACAATGTTTTGTTAAAATGAATTTTCCATATCATTTCCGCATACAGAGAATAGTAGTATGTGATGCACGTCATTAGATTTAATCGCTGTGTCCAAAAAATCAAAGACTCGAGTGCATATTGTTTTTGGTCTATCCGTTTGACTGCAAAAACTTTTTCATTGAATTTTTCATTGGTAAGTGATAGGACTTTATTTTTCATATTTCAAAAGTGTATACCTTGATACAAGAAATTTCCATAGATACCAATTCAATAACCTCGCGACCTTGACCTTACTTTTTGATAACTTTCACATTTTCTAAATGTAACTTGTGACTTACAAGTGATGTGGCTTTGGTATTTCATATATTCTTTATCTAATTTCTGTATAACCTGTGACAAAAACTTTTCAACTTGATACCGACTTTTCGGATATCGTGACCTTGACCTTGAAGCCCGATAATATGGTAAAATACATCTGAATCTCTAATACTATTATTTCGGGGGGGGGGGGGATATTTGGTTATTCACAAATGTCTCCTTTCTTTCAAAATGATGAATTATTACGCGTTCCTCTAGTGTTCTTCAATTCTGCAATGAAGTCAGACAAGTATCGTCCGCTGCAGAGTATTGGTAAGTCAAAGACTTGCAGCAAATTTGAAAATCGGTATCAATCGGGACGTCATCGGCTCAAATCACGAAGAAATCGTGATAGATCCAGAAGAGTCGAAGAACATAGGATCAAGACTGGAAGGTATAAATTCTAACGTTTTCAGGTTCTCGAACATAACCTAAGTCATCACCGACCTTCGCAAATTCAGCAATTTTTATAGACGCGAATGTAGGACAGTCGCGGCACAGCGAAAGAACAAATGTATGTGGGGGTATAAAATTAACGAACGAACAGACACAATGGAAGTTTGATATATATATAAATGTAGCAAACAATTAAAACTGAGTATCGGACTTGGAAAGTTTACGTACAGTAAACATTTAAATCTCTTAGTTGTCAGGGACTTTCTGTCATTGATTCTTTTGTACTGGGCCATGTATACTTACACGAGTGTTTTCTCTAATGTCTTTGTGAAGTATTTCAAAATCAAACATTACTTTAGGATTAGACCACGTTATTCAAACATAACCTGAAGTGTATGGCTCTGGACGTGAGGGCCACTTAATGGCTACCGAACTGTGGTGAAACAGCGACAGAAAACAGTCAAATCTTCCTATATGTTTGATCTTCAAACAACTTCAAACTCGTTGTGCCCGGAAACAATAGATCAAGGACGAACCTCATACCTATATAGAAACTATAATCATCATCGATGTTTTCTCTTTTTTTTTTTTTGTAAATCATAGATTTCTGATATGTATGCATGTTGCATAATATATAGTATACATAGTTTTCACAAGGTGCGTGAATCCTGGATGAAATAACGAAAACGTTACATCTTTTTGATAATTTTTTTCCTTTTTTATCCATTAATTTCCTTCTTTTCTAATCATAAAATTAACGCTTTACCTTACATAATTTATGATTTATTGGCCATTCATCTTATCCAGAGAGGATAGGCTTAGTATTTGCAAACCATGCATCCAACTTTCTTTTAAGCAACTTTACATGAAGTCGATGTCGCTAATGTATTAACTAATGGATTACATCTTATGCCATTATCATAAATTACTTAGAAGTCTTTTTAATAATAGTATATTGATGTAGATAAAGAGCAAAGTCCAATAATATTCCAAGTCTTATTTCAATCACGACCACATCTTTATTCACCAAAGAAAACAGAGTCGAGATTCTTTTTAGAAAGGTATCTCAGAGGATGAAAACACGCACATAGACATACATTACATGTAATACAAAATCCTCTACCAACAAGTCATCATGGGGGGGGGGGGGTTACTGTAAAAAATAGAGCAAATATTAACAAACTCAAACTTTTCAAGACAAATCGCTACGTATCAAAAATTTAAATTACTCTAAATATCTTCATCTAAAGCTGAGTAAATGACATACGTTCTGAATTCCGGACAAACCAAGAGAAACGATTAATAGTAGTCCCCTTCTATAATTGCCATCAGCAAAGAATACAAAACACGAGGAGAAAAATCTATTAACTACATATGTATTCTCTATCCATTCCTTTCAATTCTAAATATTCTAACCCCTATTCAAGGGTTCAGACTCTGGAAAACTGGTGGTGATACCTGCTTTTCAATTACTTTTTTTTCCAAAAAGGTACTCGTTCGTGGACACATTTTCATCATGTGGCTTTACTTGAATCTTAGATTCAAATAAATTCATATGTAAAAGGTATCAAAGAAAATAGGACATGGCATATGGAAAATTTTGTCATTTTCTCTTTGTGTAGATTCCAGTAATACAAGAACTTGCAGAAATGTCTTTGATCAACATTGAACTTGCAGAGATAGTTCAATCTTATCCGTCACCTATACTTAGTATAACAAAGTTACTTTAAACTTAAGTATCTTTGTGAAGAATTTCGCAATTAAAGATAATATGAGATCTTAAGAAGTCTATCAAATAGCCGATAATCTTCTCTTCAAGATACACGACTAGTAAATGTCAGAAAATTTATGTTGTACTTGAATTCATTAGGTTTTATTTGTATTCAGAGACTTGTAGAAGAATTTCAAAATATTTTTAATTTGACACAAAATTTTTTAAACGCTCTCTAAGGATGTTAAAGGTTGAGTTAAAATCCTTGTAATACAAAAACTAAACTACTTATTTTGATTCACTATTATGCAAGTCTGACTTTATAAAAATCAATTGATAATTTTTGCTCGATATACATGTATATTGAGAGAGAGAGTATTCACCTCCTCACAGAACTATATGATTTTTCATTTTTCATTTTTATTTGAATTTTCTATTCACAAATCTTGTAAGTTATTCATCGATGGATCAGACCGTAAAACACGTAGCATTATCGGGGTGAAAAGAACCTTTGTCGGGAAAGTAAAAATCTATGTGCGCTCATGTATTGAAAAAGTGTAATAAGTCTAGAAATTTAAAGTACAGCAAATATTATATTATTGTTGTGCATTAAGTATTCAATAATTTTGGGTTGAATATATAATGTATGATAATAGCCAAGGTTCTGGGCATGATTATTTTTCTGAGTTGGCATTGGTGTCGGTAAATGTTTTTCCACGCTATTACATCATTGGTTCTACAGATACAGGTAAAGTCTACCGCTTCCGTGAGATTAAATCCAAACATTCCCCTACAAAAAACACCATGAATGCAGATCTTTTAATATTTGTCATACAGGTAATGGTTAGAATCCAATAAAGCCCGTCCGCGTGGACCGTGAACAATGATGGACATGTCCATAGGGTTAAAATACAGACCAAAGATCCAGGGGACCCTGTGCCAAAATAAAACGTCCATCAGCCAATTTTCATAAAGCCGGCGATATTCTTTTTAAAAAGGTTTATTTAGTATTTCAAAATAATTTCTGACGTAAACGTTGAAAATTTTGATTTTTTTTTAAATCTATTACTTTCTACTTTATTGGCATCGGTGAATGTTGACAGTGCTAAATCGTCCTTAAAGTCAAAATTTCTATTCATAGAAAACGAGAGATGATTCTATTTTTCCTATTTGATCTTTGAAAATATTTATTACGTAACGTTCTAAGGACTGTCCGTGAAACTGAACCCAAAACTAACCAATGAAAATGTCTTAGAGCAGCAAATGAATAAGTAAGATGATAAACGTCTTCTAATTCAATAGCATCATTTAAGTAAGATGTCCGATGGTGAGGATAAAAGTTAGTACATATCTTTGATAATAAAAAAAAATCATGTCCTAATTAATGCTCTATCCAAGCAATTGGTCAGGTGATCTAGTTGTAACGTGGTTTGTATACTACACCCCTACCACTGTAGATCAGGGAGAGGGGAATATAATGTATAGCAATAATCCCCACTCCCCCCCCCCCCCCACAAATACAAAGCATAACAGGGAAAGTGTGACCGACCCAATATGGAATATGGACTGTCTACATTTAAAGAAGACATTTATACATAATATTTGAGACAAATTCTGTCTATAAAAGTGTGTTCAAGGCATATAGGAATCACTTCCTTCAAAATTATTTTCCCTTTCTCTCTTTATAGTTTCGGTATTCGAAAACTAGATAAAGAAAATCAGTAGAGATTTCAACGTACGCGTCACACTCAAGACTACGTAAGACCCCCATATTAAAGGTTTAATTAGGTAAAACAATACAGGATAGCTTCCCCTTTGTTTCCCTTGCAGAGAACCCTGGACAGCTCTAGGCTTTCTGCCATGTAATTTGTACATAGCAACTCTCCTTATCGGCTCAGAAAATCTGAATTAAAGATTGAGATGTTGATATTTCTTTGTATTTAAACGTGATCTTGGTTTTATGTAAATCCGCTGTATTCTTGTACAGGTCCAATTGTTACGATACAATGCCTAAACATGATTTAGAACAAATGTTACGGCGGTATTAAAGCAATATCATTTGGTCCACTCTAAGATCGCGTCCCTTCCATTATGACGTACCAATATTGCACATTCAACTGTAAATATATTATATATGAGCCTATTTAACTCACTAAAGTTTTCAGAAAAATAAACTGCATTAAAAACAAACAAACAAGTACCTTAACTTTTCATACCCAATAGTTTTATTCGTGTCTAATTCAGTTAACTCCCAAAAGTTTTCAGAAAAATACAAAAAAAAAAGAAAACAAGTTCCTTAACTTTGTTATGCGCATTAGTTTTATCGGCGTCTAATTATTTTTATGAAGGTAACACATATCAAAATATTCCTCCATTCTTTTTGTCAATATACTGCTTCCGTAAGATAACACGCCTTACTTCCAAAGATATTTTCCTTGGAGTATTGACGGTGTCAATAATCATTATGTAAGATTTAAAATGGTGTAAATTCCCTTAAGCCATTAAGACAAATTGGATTTGCTTATGTGAAGCATGTCACAGCTTGATGCCGTCAGAGTGATCATTACGTCACGTCTCCTTCAAGGACTGAATTACCTGACCAAAGGTGTGCCATGTTTTCGTTTGATCTAATTAAGTCGGTAATTCAGAAATGTAAGTATTTATCACTCACCTGTGCAAGTTCAATCCTCTTCGCTTATTTTCATTTGTATTGTCTAATTATCGACCACATAGTGTAATATCCATGTAAAATAAACAATAACACTAATTATTACCTTGTCTTTAATGAATCGGTCGATTTCCTCCACGGGTTTTCCGTAGTAATCGGTCCTGAACACGTCGGCGAGCTCCTGGGGGAGGAGATTGCCCTCCACCAGGGCGGGGTCCTGATCAATCTTCGCTTCTTCCTCGTCATCTTCAAACTTAAGTTCTCCATCCACCAAATGAGCGATCGCCTTCCCATCGTTCTTCTCTAATTTTCTTTGATGTTCTTTTTCGTCTCTAACTTGTTTTTCCCACGATTGTTTTGTATACAACCTTATTCGTTTAGATATCGGAAGGTCTTCATCTTCCAGTTTGGGTGGCACGGGCGAGGACCCGCCATCAGAGGGCGTGGTCCCGTTTGTCAGTTGGTTCGGAGAAAGATGATTCTTCTTCTCCTCATCTTCCTTCATTTCGATGTGAATTATGAATAATTAATTTCACCTATCCTTCAAGTAAACTTTCCGATGATTCCAAATTGTTGTGACGTCAATTTTCCGCGTCGATACGACGTTCAGCGATGGGACATAGCCCAAAGTCGACATACCGTAATCATTCACTTCATGCCGGAGACTCCACGTGACAGCATCTCACTGAAAAGAAATAAAATCTTTCCTTAAAACATAAAACAGAAAAACTTCCGTCACCGAAATAATTCCCAATAACGTTTAGCGCCGTTAACCGCCACATATAGGCAATTCATTCCAATTTAATAGACAAGAACCTCCGTGAAGAAAAATAGTATGAAAACAGTAAATCAATTATTAGTTAATACTTTGTTTTCATATATCGAACACGAAGTGAAGGAGAAGAATAAATTATTCAAAATGTTCAATTTCTTCCTTTTCACAACGACCCCATAGTTCTCTCACCGTCCTGACTTTAAACTGCAACCAGATCGATCATCTTTCATAAACAGATCCGTTGGGAACAAAACATTCAACTATTAAAACCAAAAATATCTACTAACAATTATTCAAGTCAGACGGACAAGCTTAATTCTCCTGTAATAATCAAATCCGAAATGAACTAATTTCTGTAGGACTTTTTCCCCGTATGTGTAATACGTTCTATAGAGACCAATGTTTGCTAGTCCATGTTTTTCCCCAGTGACGTATTCGATCTCAATAGGTCATTTAATAGAGATCAATTAGATACTTAAAAACTTACCGAAAAATCTTTAAAAAGTCAAAATGGAAGCACTTATTCCCAGTGGAAATGGAAAAATATGAAAATTTTTAAAATCCTGAGCAATAGTTACACAATGGTTTAGAATATTGAGACTTTACTGTTGGCCAAACATTGAAGTTCTTCCATCTCGATACCAGCCATTAATCCCTTCATTTAACCTATTCTGTTGTATATCACTGTATGGAATCCTATAAATAAAAGGCTTTAAACGCTCTAAAGGCGCATACGACGTGTATATTAAAATCCACGCTTGATTGAGTACGGTGTTACAATAATACCAGAAAGCTTCTGTGGTTTAAACAACTTTGACAATTTCAAATTCAGTCCGTTTTCCACTCATGCTTTTTATTTTGCGTCCATTTTCTTCATTTCCGATGGAGCAGAAATTTTCGAAAACTGAGAAACAATATGAAAGTTCATATAACCTAAGTTTTGCTGCTATTCGGCAAAGTGTTTCAATGAATGTATGTGTAATTTCATTCAATGCCTACTGTTTTGCCGTTTGTACATTTCTTTCCTTTTTGTTTGGAAGACGAAGGAAGAAAGATCGGCGTTAATGTTATGGTCGCAGAACAACATATCAGAGTCATTTTATCGTTACATGTTTTTTTTTTTTCAAGTTTGTAACAATCTCGAAACAAAGTATCCAGTGAGAAACTGCATGACCAGGGACGTATGTAACTAAATACGTCTATATATGTTCATGAATTGACTAATAAATAATAATTTAGACCGACCAACAAACAAAACAAGCGACATTTACGTGGTGATGTGTCTCAATTTTAAGAAACCAATCATATAAGCACGTTCCGATTAAACCAATAAAAGAGAAAATTGGTACCAAAAATAATCATAAAATATGAATGAATATTTATCTTAATTCATAAAGACACTGACAACAATCAAAGAGTCCAAGCATATAGTCCTAGATTGTTCTTTATATCACCGTTTGTGTACTCGACTTGAAGGCAGAGGAACGGATGCAGACAACGTAATACTGTAACGGAACAGTAAAGTGGCGGAGAGGATGTAATGTCCGTCACTGCTTAACCTACGATGCAACAAAATATAATGAATTTCAATCTATTTGACGAATCAGTCATGTTAGTCTGGGTTCTAATATTACCCAAATACCACACTGTAAAGAAATATTAGAATTTTTAGAAAATGTGAGTAAACTGTATACTTCATAAAACTGAACGTAAATGGTCAAAGTTGGATACGCATTGCGCGATTGATTAGGAACGTTTTTGACAAATATGAATGTTATTAAATACCAAATCAAAGCACTAAAGGTACTGAGTGCGAATAGCCAGAATAATATCACTTACAATGTATGACAAAATATTGTGTTTTCAAAGTTATATTTGTTCCTGAAAACCTTCGTAGGCCAGTTTATGGAAGTATAAAGACAGAACTAAAATGCAAATGCATAATGTTGTCGTAATGAATTGAAAGATGAAGTCTGACAGCGAACATGAAAATTAAATAACATCACATTAAATCTACCCCTCCTCCCCCCCCCCCCAAAAAAAATACAACAATCCAATATGACTATCAGTTGATGATTCCATATACAAAGAAAGAAGACGAATCTTATTTTCTAATTTGATCCCAACTCTCTCTTTAACCTTTCATGTTCAATGTTAGGTGTGTGCTAAGAATTTGAAGGAAAATTCACTTCTTTTTTAGTATATAAAAACATGATACATCCTAAACGGGAATGTTTTGATCTTTTATTTTTCATAATTGTTAATATCATATTTCATGATGGAAGTTCCTAATTTTTCCGTCGTATACAGATTTTATTTTGTGAAGAGTGGCAAAATAAGCCTACTTGAAGTTAGTTTTACGTTTCAATGATTCAACTTAATATCTTTATCGATAGCACCGTTTCATTTATATATTGTTCACTAAAACAGATAATCACCTGGTAATGGAAAGGGGTTTCCAACACACTGTGTTCATCTCAGTACATACAGATGCAATTTTTCATTAGGTCATGCATGAACATAACAAGACAGCTCGATTCATATAGATATAATTCATTGATTCAGACAGTGATCAGAGTTTATACCGATCATGACGCTGACGCAGTCCAAAGGTACATGTAAACAGAGTAACATCGTTTATACATACTCAGCAGACGGGGCTCCCATGAGTGAAGAAATCAGGCAATCGCTATGTGCTATTCGCACAAAAAGTATAAACGTACGGTAAAGGTCATTTGATCAAAGGAGTATAAATTGATTATTATATAGTAAAGTGGCCCCCTTTTCAATTAATCTTTGAAATTTCAAGAATGAATTTCTACACATTTTTTTTTTATTTTTAAATGTAGGCTACATATGGAATCTTCACTTCCTATCTTAATTTCCTGGGAGTTTGGCTTCAATGGTATACTGTGCCAATTTTTCGAGAAAAAAACCCGTCTTTTTAGGGGTTTTAAATTTTCGAAAAAAAATTCCTTCACGCAAGACGAGCTAATTTGCATAAACAAACTGTTATAATTAAGCTACCTGTATGATAGAGTGACCGAATATTGTTAATTAAAAGATTTGTATATTCCATTTGGAGGATGCAAGATGTTTCAGTGTGGCATCGAAGGGCCTCAAATTGATAAATATCATTTACAACATACGGACACCCTACAGTGAAGCATCATAACAACTGTCTTCCCAAGTCATGAATATAAAGCTGAACATGTATTGGATCCAATAAGGCAATCTGAATATTCAGTTACCTAATTAATTTTAGTATGCTTTTCTGCTTCAATATTTAAAAGAATTCCAGAGCAGAGTTACATAAGGTTTATTCATCTGTTTATTCATCCGTATGCGAACGTAAAATGGAAACATATTACATGAGTCTTGTGTCATCATTTTTACGATGATTTCACACCAACCATACGATTTTGTCCCCCTTTCAACAAAGTCTAGGGGCATTACTAGTTTGTTTGGTTTTTTTTTCTAGAGGGGGGGGGGGGGTTGTTGGCATGGTACGTTTTCTTAGGTCATCCGGAGAGCATTTCATTTCTAGCAAAACCGATAGGTAGCGTGTGACGGCCAAAGAAAGTATTACGATTTTTTAAATATAAAGTCGGTAAACTCCGTACGGCGGCTTCGCATAGCATACAAAGCAGGCCGCTCATACCGCTACGCCACGGTGACAACCCTAAAATTTGTTCACATAACACTATTTTCACGCATGTGCTTATATACCGGTATTATATGTATCAATACTCTAACCATGTTCTCAACAACTATATATGTTTATGAGAATAAAGTATTTGTCATTGAATATTCTCGCTGGTCGATAAAAGACAGAGTCCGCTGCCTGCAACGAGCCCAAGCGCAATTAAATTCAAACAACAACGATTTTTTTTAAGTTTGACGACATACGACAGTCTTAGATGCCTTGCGACCAAGAAAAACTGACAGTTTTCCCCAAAATTCAAACTCCGTGAACTTTCAAGATACCGTTAATCAGTGATACAGTCTTGTATGTAGCAGTCTGACGTGGTCCAAACAAACTGTACCGAAGCGTCGACCTTGCGAACTAAATGTGCGTCGATCGTGTCGCTGCCGTACGAAAGATAGTGCTCAATTTTTGTCAATGGACGTGAACACAGAGCCGATCGCTGCCGCAATGCTCAGATAAGAAAGAGGCTCTGGGCATCGACCGTGTTGATTCGATCCGTGTGGCACCGATTGATTGATTAAGGAATGGTTAAGGTGAGAATCTCAGAGTATACAGGTATTCACAGTGATGGAGATCCAACAAAGCATGTATAATCACACAGAATGCTGGTGATTTATGTGCACACCACCGTTACTGCTAACACACCTGAATAATTAAGTAATACTACAGTAAAACACAGCTTATCCTGCTTACATTCTGACAGAGTTTGTTGAGAACAGTAATATGACAAGCACTGCCGCCAGCCATGTGAATTTTTCATAAGGAATAGGTTAACCATGTCATTTTCTACTCCAGGGATCTGCACATCAACTGATTTGAAGATAAGCATTTACAGTTCTCAAAATTTGGATGTTGTGTTTACAAAATAGACATTTTACTGTTATTTATATCGCAAACATTACAGGAACTAATTATGTACACGTCTTATACTTAGTTGCCATTACTGGTATTTGAATGACCAGAGCAATAAGCTTGTTTTTGTCTTTCTATGCTTCGTAAAAAAATCTCGTCGTTTTGAATATAAAATAAGAATACGTGATCTGACGCCGTTAGTAGACAATTCACAGCCCTCATCCCTCGACTATAATCCGATATTTAGAACATATTTGCGTCATCAATGGACCATAAAAGTAAAAGGCGTGCATAAATTCTAATCCCAAAACGGACACAAACACAGGAAACATCCGTTTACCAAAAATCTAACAACACAAAACTTTGGCTAAAACTTAAACCTTTTTTTTCATTTTCCCATGGCTTACTTTTAATTCCTAAAAAAAATATTGCATATTTTTGTCTTAGACCAAAACCAGAAGATAAGGTTTCTGTATGAATAACTGGTCCATCTTCTGTTCCCTTCAGTTTTCGAATCTTTCTCTGGAGAAATGGTACATTGCTTGATATCGGTACAATACAGGGATGACCAAGTATTCCGTGTCTGGTTTTGGTTTAATTGCCTTTTATGAGGACGTTATGTCCTTTGATGATCTGGGGAGAGGAATTGATACGATATTTGCAACACAGCTTAGGTAGTTACAAAAAGTCTTGTACACCTATATTCGGAAAATTTTGCTCCTTTACAACATGTATAAACTGGTATTACTTCCGGTAGAAGACTAAATATTGCTTGCAAAGCTCTGGTTTATTTAACAATCTAATTAATCTGAACTCAGAATAACGAGAAACAAGTAGATCTGATTTTCATTAGATTGGTTTATTAAACTTTTAACTTCTAACATGATTTCTTTTGTAAGGAATTCAAAAAAAGGAGAGGGGATCCGGACCGGCCAAATAGGAACGAGGGAAAAGGGTTAATTACGACAGGATGAATTATCAAATCCTCCCCCCCCCCCCCCTCATGATGCTACCTTATAGAATAAATCTCGCTTCAATTCATGAATAGTTACAATTGTTTCTTGATATATACAAAATTAATAGCATATCATCTGAAGATATCAAATAGTTTCATAACCCGTTTTCAACCAGATATATACCGCAAACTCGGAAGAAAAATTAGGTATTTGAAGCATTTAGATTTTTTTTCTGTTCTTCTTATCTGTTTCAAACCTATTTAACAAAAGTTTAAATTTTTAAATGATTAGAGCTGGGGCTTTAATTTTCTACATATGTATTTCTTTTTTGATAAAGACTTTCTAGTTAGTTCCATAAATTTTAAACTTGCGACCTTGACCTATGCGATAAATCTACTTATTTACTTATTAAAGAACTTTGGCTATAACTGTTTTAAAAGATTTAGAGCTAGTGATTTTATTTTTCTTTTATACGTCATTTTCTCCTAATAACAAATGAAATAGCTGAGTTAGTAATGTTTTTATGTAATATATATTTCGTTTGAATATTAGATCAAATGGTCTCTGTACTAAATCTTACCTCGTTTATCGATGAATGAATGTTTAATTTTCTAAAGATGATAACCATTTCTATACGATAATCATTATCTATTTGAATTATCATTATCATTTATTTCATTTGTTTGCAGGACACATTAAAAAAAAATAATGAAATTTTTATTACATTTACGATGAGAAAAAGAACGACGAGCAAATGAATGACAAGCATTCTCCCAGAGGCTCTGACCGACGCCAGTTAAAGTCTGAGACCACAAAGCTGGACATGATACAGGGACCATAGTAATCACTCAGTCCACGGTCCCAGGAGGCAAGATGACAACATGTGGTGACTTCAATGGTCCTCACTTCTCGTTTTCTAACCAGGGCTTTCTTCGATGCATTGTGATACAATTCTAGTCACTGGTCTATCTGGGATATATCCTAGAACATAACTTCTTTATGTATCCTGTTGATAAAACATAAACCGATGGACTACACAGAGGACAGGAGTTATAAGGGTACCTAACATATTCAAATGGCAAAACTTAATAAGAACTAACAGGAGCACGTAAGATGAAAGAGTTTTTGAGTTATCATCTTTAACCCCCCCCCCCCCCATATTTTTCCTGAAAGTGACCTTGACTTGACCTATTGACCACAAATTTATTAGACTTCTTCCCGTTTGATAAGTAGCCATACTAAGTATATGATTGAAAGGGTTGCTGAGTTACAAATGTATCATAAAACAGAAAGTGTAACGGAATTACGGAATTATAGACTATGAAAAATCATAATGCACGCGCCATTACACGACGGAGGGCAAGGAGAGCGGTCATTTTGAATATCAAAGATGAAATTCAATACAAGATCAGCAACAAGAGTCCCAAGGAGCACAAAGCTCACCTGATACCCATGCATACTCTTAACATACTGATATTGCATCATGATAGTGCCAATATCAGGATTTGAACCAAAACCTTTGGGTCCATAGTACATAAATCTTTTTTTTTTAAATCATAAAAAATACACCACTAAAGACGATATGGCCGGATCGCAAAGTAAGTTTTTGTCAGTAACTGGGTCAAGGAAAGTTTAACAACAATTTGTAACTACATGTAGTTCAAATTCTACGATCAAGGTCACTAGGTCAAATGACCGGTCTATGGATTGACGATGTCCGTCCGTCTGTTGTCAACATTTTGGTTAAAGTTTCTGGTTTAAGTAAAATCTAAGGAACTTTATGCAGCAAAATCATAATATTATACGTGTAGGTTGCCCATGACCTTTCAATTTATGCCGTAACATTGTCAGAGAATTGGTGTTCAAAAGATTACATATATATATATATAGGAGAAAAAGACCACATCCATTTTCTAAGACCCTGGGGGCCAGAGGCTCAAACAAAATATCAGGTGCACAACTACACTATAGACCTTTAACGTTGTAAAAAGAATCAACTTTTTATCATTTATACTTTCTGACCACAAGATGTAAGTCCCTGGGATGTTACTATTGAAAGGAACGTGCTGCAATTCGTGTATTAACACTCGTGACGTCAAAATGCACAAGATCTAAAGAAACATGCTGCGACGGCTGTTCTAACCTGCAAACTGAACCCTCGGCGAGATGAATTTTGACGTCACCCTTTTACCAAGAGAAAGCAATATCATGAAACAAGAATGAAACAGACAACTATGGTGCATATATATAGAACAAATGTCATAATTTGTGTTTTGTTACGGGTATGCAACACACATCAAGTGCACATATCGCATGAAATGCGCTAACGCGCATTACATGTACGATAAATGCACTTGCTGTGTGTTGCATACCCGTAACAAAACACAAATAAAGACACTTATTCTTTATACATGTATATAGGAGAAAATGACCACACCTAAGACCCTGGGGGCCATGGGCTCAAACAAAATATCTGGTGCACAACTACACTATAGACCTTTAACATTGCAAAAAGAATGAACTTTTTACCATTTATACTTTCTGAGAAATGGTAACCACAAGATTACATAGAGTTATATAGAAGATAATGACTACATCCATTTTCCAAGACCCTGGCGGTCAGGGGCTCAAACAAAATATTAGGTGCACAACTACATGTTGCAAAAAGAATTAACTTTGTAACATTTATACTTTCTGAGAAATGGTAACCACAAGATTACATAGAGTTATATAGGAGAAAATGACCACACCCATTTTCTAAGACCCTGGGGGCCAGGGCCTCAAACAAAATATCAGGTGTACAACTAGACCATAGACCCATCATTTTGCAAAAAGAATGAAATTTCCATCACCAACACTTTCAGATGACCTGTAACTACAAGAAATGTTTAACGGACGAACGGACGCCGGACACATGTCGATCGCATAAGCTCGACTTGTCTGTGACCAGTAGAGCTAAATAATGAGACAAAAGAAAATTGAAATTTAGGCTTAAGTCAATTCTTATTTTATGGTGCCGGGCCGAAAATCAAAAACATTTGTTGAGACATCCTTTTAGATCATTCTGATGCCTTCGGTTTGTCGATACGTGCCTCAGTTCTGAAGAAGTTTGTCAATAGAGGGTATCTTCCGTTATCTACTTTTGCCTATTGTGGGTCCGGGTGAAAAACAAGAACACTTGTAGGGGACCATAAGCACTTTATTCCTACCAAGTGTCATCAAAATCCCTTCAGTGGTTATGGAGAAGTCGAGAATGTGAAAATGAAAATGTGTGCACGGTTGGACGGACTACGGACAGACGCCGGACACCACGCTATGACAATAGCTCACTTGAGCTTCGCTCGGGTGAGCTAATAATAGCACTGGGTTTTGTTCTCTTTTTTTTTTAAAGAAATCTTTTACGATATAGAATTAAGAGCAACATTTGTTAACACGAGTGACAATTATCAAGTTTTGATGTTCTAAGCTCGCATCTCACGACTTCAATGATCAAAGACATCAAACGGGTCTCTGTGAAAAAATAATGGACAATATACGTTTTTGATATCTGTATCCTATCTACATATATCGAACAAACCAAATACACTTATTAACACTGTATAAAGATCCAAAGGAAATGTCATTACGTAGATTATAAGCATCGGAGGAGAATTTTTCTCATAAAGAATACACATCATAATCACTTGTATTTTGTTAATCCTTGAAGAAATCATTAAATACGGCAGGAAAATGTCTTGTCTTTCGGAATATGCTCATTATTGTTCATAAAAACAACCCTGTATAAAATGTCACTGAACAAATAACTAATCAGGAATCAAAGCACTAAAGGTACTGAGTGCGAATAGCCAGAATAATATCACTTACAATGTATGACAAAATATTGTGTTTTCAAAGTTATATTTGTTCCTGAACACCTTCGTAGGCCAGTTTATGGACGTATAAAGACAGAACTAAAATGCAAATGCATAATGTTGTCGTAATGAATTGAAAGATAATGTCTGACAGTGAACATGAAAATTAAATAACATCACATTAAATCTACCCCTCCCCCCCCCCCTAAAAAATACGACAATCCAATATGATTATCGATTGATGATTCCATATACAAGGAAAGAAGACGAATCTTATTTTCTAATTTAATTTGATCCCCACTCTCTCTTTAACCTTTCATGTTCAATGTTAGGTGTGTGCTAAGAATTTGAAGGAAAATTCACTTCTTTTTTAGTATATAAAAACATGATACATCCTAAACGGGAATGTTTTGATCTTTTATTTTTAATAATTGTTAATATCATATTTCATGATGGAAGTTCCTAATTTTTCCGTCATATACAGATTTTATTTTGTGAAGCGGGGGCAAAATAAGCCTACTTGAAGTTAGTTTTACGTTTCAATGATTCAACTTAATGTCTTTATCGATAGCACCGTTTCATCTATATATTGTCCACTAAAACAGATAATCACCTGGTAATGGAAAGGGGTTTCCAACACATAGCCTGTGTTCATCTCAGTACATACAGATGCAATTTTTCATTAGGTCATGCATGTACATAACACGACAGCTCGATTCATATAGATATAATTCATTGATTCAGACAGTGATCAGACTTTATACCGATCATGACGCTGACGCAGTCCCAAGGTACATGTAAATAGAGTAACATCGTTTATACATACTAAGTAGACGGGGCTCCCATGAGTGAAGAAATCAGGCAATCGCTATGTGCTATTCGCACAAAAATAAATCACCTGGAATTTTAAAGAAATAATTAACATTGTTAATAACGTTAAATAACACATTCAAGGCGTCCTTTATAAGTGCCACAGAGATACTCGCACAGTAAAAAACACAGAGCAGAAACTTTACAGCGAAACTCGTACAGCTTAAAACACAGAGAAGAAACTCCACAAAGAAACTCTCACATTAAAAACACAGAGCAGAAACTCCACAGAGAAACTCGTACAGCTTAAAACACAGAGCAGAAACTCCACAAAGAAACTCACACAGTATAAAACACAGAGCAGAAACTCCATAAAGAAACTCGTACAGCTTAAAACACAGAGCAGAAACTCCACAGAGAAACTCGTACAGCTTAAAACACAGAGCAGAAACTTCTCAAAGAAACTCGTACAGCTTAAATCACAGCAGAAACTCCACAGAGAAACTCGTACAGCTTAAAACACAGAGCAGAAACTCCACAAAGAAACTCGTACAGCTTAAAACACAGGGCAGAAACTTCACAGAGAAACTCGTACAGTATAAAACACAGAGCAGAAACTCAACAGAGAAACTTGTACAGCTTAAAACACAGAGCAGAAACTCCACAGAGAAACTCGTACAGCTTAAAACACAGAGCAGAAACTCCACAAAGAAACTCGCACAGCTTAAATCACAGCAGAAACTCCACAGAGAAACTCGTACAGCTTAAAACACAGAGCAGAATCTCCACAAAGAAACTCGTACAGCTTAAAACACAGAGTAGAAACTCCGCAAAGAAACTCTCACAGTGAAAAAAAACACAGAGCAGACACTCCACAGAGAAACTCGTACAGCTTAAAACAAAGAGCAAAAACTCAACAGAGAACGCCGCACAGCTTAAAACACAGAGCAGAAACCCCACAAAGAAACTCTCACAGTAAAAAAAAACCACAGAGCAGAAACTCCACAAAGAAACTCTCACAGTAAAAAATCACAGAGCAGAAACTCCAGAGAAACTCGTACAGCTTAAAACACAGAGCAGAAACTCCACAAAGAAACCCGTACAGCTTAAAACACAGAGCAGAAACTCCACAAAGAAACTCGTACAGCTTAAAACACAGAGCAGAAACTCCACAACGAAACTCTCACAGTAAAAACCACAGAGCAGAAACTCCACAGAGAAACTCGTACAGCTTAAAACACAGAGCAGTAACTCCACAAAGAAACCTGTACAGCTTAAAACATAGAGCAGAAACTCCACAAAGAAACTCGTACAGCTTAAAACACAGAGCAGAAACTCCACAAAGAAACGCTCAAAGTAAAAATCACAGAGCAGAAACTCCACAAAGAAACTCTCACAGTAAAAATCACAGCAGAAACTCCACAGAGAAACTCGTACAGCTTAAAACACAGAGCAGAAACTCCACAAAGAAACTCTCAAAGTAAAAATCACAGCAGAAACTCCACAGAGAAACTCGTACAGCTTAAAACACAGAGAAGAAACTCCACAAAGAATCCCTTACAGTTTAAAACACAGAGCAGAAACTCCTAAAATAAACTCTCACAGTAAAGCACACAGCAGAAACTCCACAAAGAAACCCGTACAGCTTAAAACACAGAGCAGAAACTCCACAAAGAAACGCTCAAAGTAAAAATCACAGCAGAAACTCCACAAAGAAACTCTCAAAGTAAAATCACAGCAGAAACTCCACAGAGAAACTCGTACAGCTTAAAACACAGAGTAGAAACTCCACAAAGAAACCCTTACAGTTTAAAACACAGAGCAGAAACTCCTAAAATAAACTCTCACAGTAAAAACACACAGCAGAAACTCCACAAAGAAACTCGTACAGCTTAAAACACAGAGCAGAAACTCCACAGAGAAACTCGTACAGCTTAAAACACAGAGCAGAAACTCCATAAAGAAACCCGCACAGCTTAAAACACAGAGCAGAAACTCCACAGAGAAACTCGTACAGCTTAAAACATTGAGCAGAAACTACACAAAGAAACTCGTACAGCTTAAAACAAAGAGCAGAAACTCCACAAAGAAACTCTCAAAGTAAAAAACAGAGCAGAAACTCCACAGAGAAACCCGTACAGCTTAAAACACAGAGCAGAAACTCCACAAAGAAACTCGTACAGCTTAAAACACAGAACAGAAACTCCACAGAGAAACTCGAACAGCTTAAAACACAGAGCAGAAACTCCATAAAGAAACTCGTACAGCTTAAATCACAGAGCAGAAACTCCACAGAGGAACTCGCACAGCTTAAAACACAGAGCAGAAACTCCACAAAGAAACTCCCACACTAAAAATCACAGGGCAGAAACTCCACAGAGAAACTCTCAAAGTAAAAGTCACAGAGCAGAAACTCCAAAAAGAAACTCGTACAGCTTAAAACACAGAGCAGAAACTCTACAAAGAAACCCGTACAGTTTAAAACACAGAGCAGAAACTCCTAAAATAAACTCTCACAGTAAAAACACAGAGCAGGAACTCCACAAAGAAACTCGTACAGTTTAAAACACAGAGCAGAAACTCCACACAGAAACTCGAACAGCTTAAAACACAGAGCAGAAACTCCATAAAGAAACTCGTACAGCTTAAATCACAGCAGAAACTCCACAAAGGAACTCGTACAGCTTAAAACACAGAGCAGAAACTCCACAGAGAAACTCGTACAGCTTAAAACAAAGAGCAGAGACTACACAAAGAAACTCGTACAGCTTAAAACACAGAACAGAAACTCCACAGAGAAACTCGCACAGTACTAGAGCACTGACAAAGTCAGAAAGGTCCCCGCCGGCCACTTCTTTAAGAAGTTGAATGTGAAGGCAACAAGGTCAACATGGTTGGCAACAAAAGAATTGCTGCCAGAGGAATAGAGGCAAACATACAATGCAGTATTCCAATGTCATCGATTTTTTTATCAAAGCCCCATCTCTTAAGGTACAACAGTTTTTCAAATGTAGGTCAAAGGTCACGGTCAAGGTCACATGATCAAAAAATGTTGGTACCAAACGAAAGGTCTTGTCACAAAGAACACACATGTCAAATATCAAAGCCCCATCTCTTACGGTACAATAGTTATGGCCAACGTTAAAGTTTTTCAAATGTAGGTCAAAGGTCACGGTCAAGGTCACATGATGAAAAATGTTGGTACCAACGGAAAGGTCTTGTCACAAGGCACACTCATGTAAAATAAAAAAGCTCTACAAGGAACACACATGTCAAATATCAAAGCCCCATCTCTTACGGTACAATAGTTATGGCCAATGTTAAAGTTTTTCAAATGTAGATCAAAGGTCACGGTCAAGGTCACATGATGAAAAATGTTTTTACCAACGGAAAGGTCTTGTCACAAGGCACACTCATGTAAAATAAAAAAGCTCTACCTCTTACAGTGTATAAGTTATGGCCAATGTTAAAGTTTTTGCTGACGGACAGACGGACAGACAGACGGACGGACAGACGGACGGACAGACGGACAGAGTGATTACTATAGGGCACCCGCCTAGTGGCGGGGCCCTAATAAAACACAGAGCAGAAACTCCACAAAGAAACTCTCACAGTATAAAACACAGAGCAGAAACTCTCACAGCAAAAACACAGAGCAGAAACTCCACAAAGAAACTCTCACAATAAAAAACACAGAGCAGAAACTCCACAAAGAAACTCGCACAGTATAAAACACAGAACAGAAACTCTACAAAGAAATCTCACAGTATAAAACACAGAGCAGAAACTCCACAAAGAAACTCGTACAGTATAAAACACACAGCAGAAACTCCAAAAAGAAACTCCCACAGCATAAAACATGCAGACAGTTCGAAACTCAAAAGATCCACTCGCAAAGTATAAAACACAGAGCAGAAGCATGGTGTGTTTGTAAGACACTGTCTTTGTAAAATATAATACCTTGTATACTACTGCAGATGTTTTTCATACATGTAGTTTGAGGCCATTAAATACAAATGTCTTTTTCTAACGTTCAATATTTTAATAAGATTGAACGGTAGAATAAAAACATGTTTTTGTGAAACACGGATGCACCCGTCGGCATCTTTGTCCCCAAAACAGCTGAAATGAAAAAAGATGATACTCCAATGTCAAGGTCACTATGTCAGAACTGCTGGTATCCATGGAAAGGTCTTGTCACAAGGAATACACATGTGAAATACGAAAGCCCTATCATTTACCATTCAAAAGTTGGCCAAGATTAAAACTTCTGCAGACCAACAGAAAGACAAACAAACGGACAAACCAAAACCTATATACACCGAATCTTCGATTACGGGGGCATCACAAAGGCTGTCACATTAACTTTATCACCTGTATCAGTGCTCGGTCTGTACAATTTCTATGACAAGGTAAAGGTTTCAAAATGACGTCGATAGTGAAGTTCAAGGTCACACTGTCAAAGGTTTATTGTATCAATAGAATTGCCTTGTCATAAGAAAGACTCGTGTGAAACATAAAATATGAAAGTTGTAGGCCTCAAAAACACGAGTTGGATGACAAAACAATGGATTTAATCAATACAGCTAAGTGGCATCATTTCCTACACTGTGTAATAGTGATACCAATTTTACGGTCCTATTTGAAATATAAAACCTTTTCTCATTAAACCACTTCCTGAA
The DNA here is from genome assembly GCA_033119305.1 of Pinctada imbricata. Taxonomy (NCBI): domain Eukaryota; kingdom Metazoa; phylum Mollusca; class Bivalvia; order Pterioida; family Pteriidae; genus Pinctada; species Pinctada imbricata. The sequence continues at coordinate 62,704,211 of VSWD01000007.1, forward strand.
TCAAATTTGAACGACTATATAGACATGCAAAAACCATAGTATTTATGTGGGGCCGGTAATTAGAAACTACCTGATATTGAATTATGACAACGAGCACTACAGTATATTACCACGGGACAGGGCGATATCCCTTCTGATTCTGATTATGACAACGAGTATATTACCACGGGACAGGGTGATACCCCTTCTGATTATGATTATGACAACGAGTATATTACCACGGGACAGGGCGATATCCCTTCTGGTTCTGATTATGAACAGAACAGAACAGAACAGAACTTTATTACTCTCAAGGTCATATGACATATTGAGGACATAATAATTTATGAATATAAATAGCATGCTTAACAGGATATTCGATAATAATTTCTAGAAGTATGTTCCAAAAGTAAACATTGTCGTTGTGAAGATATGTAGAAACACAACTAATTAATTGATCGTAATTACTAAATACATAAAGGTATTAAAGTGTAAAGTTATATTTCATAACTGAAGTATATACAAGTACATTATCTTAGCATAAGTCTATTTACTTAGAGTATCGTAAATTATGCAAGAAGAACAAAATAGAACAAAACTTACACAGACGTTTAAGAAAAATGGTTCATTATAATTGACAAAAATTTACAGAGTTTGGATAATACGTCTAAATCGTTTGAACAGAAAAGCTGATTGAATTTCAAACATTTGGTCGAATGTGATAGTATGAATCTATATATGTTTGTCTTTGTGCTGAAAAGAATTTGCACTTGAAGAGATAATGATATTCATCACCTAAATCATTTTCGTCACAGAGTGAACATTTTCTCTGTGCTCGTTCCATGTTGACCCACCTGCCAGTTTCAATTGGCAATCTATGGTTGGTTGTCCTAAACCTTGTAAAAATAATGCGTGACCCTTTTGGTAAAATGGACAGAAAATTTTCTTGACAAAAAGTATGTTTAAAAATTCTATAAGTGATACATTTTGGTGAATCATTAATACTACTATACCAGTTTTGTTTAGCTTGATCGCATATTCTAAGTTTGGCTGCATTCAAAAACCATTTTAAATCATATACATTTTGTGATTCCCAAACAAAAGTAAAACCTAATTCATTCAAAATATTTTCGACATTTTTCAACCACTGATGCTCAATGTTTAAGGTTTTGTCATAGAGTAGAATTCTATAAAAAATACTTGACAATTTCTCTGTTTTACCATGAACAAGTTTCGCCCAGAAATTCAAAATTCTCTGTTTTACAGTACATATCAAAGGTTGGGCTCCAGTTTCACCATATAACATACTATGTGGTGTGCTACTTTTTACTCTCAAAATAGTTCTCAAAAATTCACACTGGACTTTTTCTAGTAGTTTTATATTACTGAAGCCCCAAATCTCACATCCGTACAGAAGAATGGGTACAATAGTTTGATTGAATAATAAAACTTGACATTTTATCGATAAATCTAAGTTGACAATTCTACTGTACAGTAAATGCATAGCTTTCTTTGCTTGTGATACAATCGTATTTATAGCTAATCGAAAATTGCCTGTGTTTTTGAACATAATACCTAGATATTTATAACAATCAACAATTTCAATAACGCTGTTTCCAAATCTAAATGTATGATTTGATATACCTCTACTACCAAAGACAACTATTTTTGTTTTCCTAGTGTTAACAGTGAGTTTCCAAGTATTACAGTAATGGTAAAACATATCAAGATTGCGTTGAAGGTCAGAAGGATTATCAGCTATCAAGATGGTGTCATCCGCGTAAAGGAGTATGATTAAGGTAATGCAGTATTCTAGTGGTAGATCTGGAGGAACGGTGACACCTGAACAATGATTTTGTGTCAGAAATTGCTCAAGGTCGTTCAAGAATAGACTAAACATGATCGGTGATAAGTTCTCCCCTTGACGGAGACCGGAAGTGCAGCTAAATAGGGAAGTGACGTCATCATTCAGTCGGACACATGATTTGATTTCCTTGTACATATTCCGAATTACGTTTAGAAATTTCCCATTAATGTTTTGGTGAATCAGTTTTTGCCACAATCCTGCACGCCAGACGGTATCGAACGCCTTGGAAAAATCAATGAATGCGCAATAAAGTTTTTTGCGCCGTCTATTTAAAATTGATATTAGTGAATGAAGTACGAAAATGTTGTCCAAGGTAGAGTAGCCATGTCTAAAACCGGTTTGAGCTTCCGATAGGATATTATAAGAGTCCAAGTAAAAATTAAGTCGATTGTTCAGCACTGAAGTGAAGAGTTTGCCGAGACAACTGAGTAGGGTGATCGGTCTATAATTGTCAGGAATAGATGAGTTACCTCCTTTGTAAATTGGGATTATTATGCCTTCGAGCCAGTCCTTTGGTACGTTACCCGTATTCAATACAATATTAAAAAAGCGGCAAATAACTGGGAGAAAGATACTTTCCGTTGACTTTATGTATTCATTGAGAATTCTGTCTATACCCGCTGATTTCCCGTTTTTCAGTTCCTTTATTCCCTTTTTCACTTCTTCAATACTAATTTCGTTGTCTAGATATTCGTTATTGACGTCATTTGAACCATCTGTATCATTGATGATGTCATCAGCGTCATCACCAGAGTTAATATTTTTGAAATGATCAAAGAGTTGGTCGATGTCAATGTTTGTATATTACCATGGGACAGGGTGATGCCCCTTCTGATAATGACAACGAGTATATTACCACGGGACAGGGTGATGCCCCTTCTGATAATGACAACGAGTATATTACCACGGGACAGGGTGATGCCCCTTCTGATAATGACAACGAGTATATTACCACGGGACAGGATGATATCCCTACTGATTCTGATTATGACAACGGGTATATTACCACGGGACAGGGTGATATCCCTACTGATTCTGATTATGACAACGGGTATATTACCACGGGACAGGGTGATATCCCTACTGATTCTGATTATGACAACGGGTATATTACTACGGGACAGGGTGATATCCCTACTGATTCTGATTATGACAACGGGTATATTACTACGGGACAGGGTGATACCCCTTCTGATAATGACAACGAGTATATTACCACGGGACAGGGTGACACCCCTTCTGATACTGATTATGACAGTGAGTATATTACTACGGGACAGGGTGATACCCCTTCTGATTCTGATTATGACAGTGAGTATATTACTACGGGACAGGGTGATACACCTTCTGATTCTGATTATGACAACGAGTATGATACCACGGGACAGGGTGATACCCCTTCTGATTCTGATTATGACAACGAGTATATTACTACGGGACAGGGTGATACCCCTTCTGATTCTGATTATGACAACGAGTATGTTACCACGGGACAGGGTGATACCCCTTCTGATTCTGATTATGACAACGAGTATATTACTACGGGACAGGGTGATACCCCTTCTGATTCTGATTATGACAACGAGTATATTACTACGGGACAGGGTGATACCCCTTCTGATTCTGATTATGACAACGAGTATATTACTACGGGACAGGGTGATATCCCTACTGATTCTGATTATGACAACGAGTATATTACTACGGGACAGGGTGATACCCCTTCTGATTCTGATTATGACAACGAGTATGTTACCACGGGACAGGGTGATACCCCTTCTGATTCTGATTATGACAACGGGTATATTACCACGGGACAGGGTGATATCCCTACTGATTCTGATTATGACAACGGGTATATTACTACGGGACAGGGTGATATCCCTACTGATTCTGATTATGACAACGGGTATATTACTACGGGACAGGGTGATACCCCTTCTGATAATGACAACGAGTATATTACCACGGGACAGGGTGATACCCCTTCTGATACTGATTATGACAGTGAGTATATTACTACGGGACAGGGTGATACCCCTTCTGATTCTGATTATGACAGTGAGTAAATTACTACGGGACAGGGTGATACACCTTCTGATTCTGATTATGACAACGAGTATGATACCACGGGACAGGGTGATACCCCTTCTGATTCTGATTATGACAACGAGTATATTACTACGGGACAGGGTGATACCCCTACTGATTCTGATTATGACAACGAGTATATTACTACGGGACAGGGTGATACCCCTTCTGATTCTGATTATGACAACGAGTATGTTACCACGGGACAGGGTGATACCCCTTCTGATTCTGATTATGACAACGAGTATATTACTACGGGACAGGGTGATACCCCTTCTGATTCTGATTATGACAACGAGTATATTACTACGGGACAGGGTGATACCCCTTCTGATTCTGATTATGACAACGAGTATATTACTACGGGACAGGGTGATAACCCTTCTGATTCTGATTATGACAACGAGTACATTTGTATATTATTACGGGACAGGGTGATACCCCTTCTGATTCTGATTATGACAACGAGTATATTACTACGGGACAGGGTGATACCCCTTCTGGTTCAGATTATGACAACGAGTATATTACTACGGGACAGGGTGCTACCCCTTCTGATTCTGATTATGACAACGAGTATATTACCACGGGACAGGGTGATACACCTTCTGATTCTGATTATGACAACGAGTATATTACTACGGGACAGGGTGATACCCCTTCTGATTCTGATTATGACAACGAGTATATTACCACGGGACATGGTGATACCCCTTCTGATTCTGATTATGACAACGAGTATATTACCACGGGACAGGGTGATATCCCTTCTGATTCTGACAACGAGTATATTACTACGGGACAGGGTGATACACCTTCTGATTCTGTTATGACAACGAGTATATTACCACGGGACGGGGTGATACCCCTACTGATTCTGATTATGATAACGAGTATATTACGACGGGACAGGGTGATATCCCTTCTGATTCTGATTATGACAACGAGTATATTTGTATATTACCACGGGACAGGGTGTTATCCCTACTGATTCTGATTATGACAACGAGTATATTACTACGGGACAGGGTGATACCCCTTCTGATTCTGATTATGACAACGAGAATATTACCACGGGACAGGGTGATACCCCTCCTGATTCTAATTATGACAACGAGTATATTACTACGGGACAGGGTGATACCCCTACTGATTCTGATTATGACAACGAGTATATTACTACGGGACAGGGTGATACCCCTTCTGATTCTGATTATGACAACGAGTATGTTACCACGGGACAGGGTGATACCCCTTCTGATTCTGATTATGACAACGAGTATATTACTACGGGACAGGGTGATACCCCTTCTGATTCTGATTATGACAACGAGTATATTACTACGGGACAGGGTGATACCCCTCCTGATTCTAATTATGACAACGAGTATATTACTACGGGACAGGGTGATACCCCTACTGATTCTGATTATGACAACGAGTATATTACTACGGGACAGGGTGATACCCCTTCTGATTCTGATTATGACAACGAGTATGTTACCACGGGACAGGGTGATACCCCTTCTGATTCTGATTATGACAACGAGTATATTACTACGGGACAGGGTGATACCCCTTCTGATTCTGATTATGACAACGAGTATGTTACCACGGGACAGGGTGATACCCCTTCTGATTCTGATTATGACAACGAGTATATTACTACGGGACAGGGTGATACCCCTTCTGATTCTGATTATGACAACGAGTACGTTTGTATATTACCACGGGACAGGGTGATATCCCTACTGATTCTGATTATGACAACGAGTATATTACTACGGGACTGGGTGATACCCCTTCTGATTCTGATTATGACAACGAGTATAATACCACGGGACAGGGTGATATCCCTTCTGATTCTGATTATGACAACGAGTATATTACTACGGGACAGGGTGATACCCCTTCTGATTCTGATTATGACAACGAGTATATTACTACGGGACAGGGTGATATCCCTTCTGATTCTGATTATAACAACGAGTATATTACTACGGGACAGGGTGATACCCCTTCTGATTCCGATTATGACAACGAGTATATTACCACGGGACAGGGTGATACCCCTCCTGATTCTAATTATGACAACGAGTATATTACCACGGTACAAGGTGATACCCCTCCCGATTCTAATTATGACAACGAGTATATTACTACGGGACAGGGTGATACACCTTCTGATTCTGATTATGACAACGAGTATAATACCACGGGAGAGGATAATAACCCTCCTGATTCTAATTATGACAACGAGTATATTACCACGGGACAGGGTGATACACCTTCTGATTCTGATTATGACAACGAGTATATTACCAAGGGACAGGGTTATACCCCTTCTGATTCTGATTATGACAACGAGTACATTTGTATATTATTACGGGAAAGGGTGATACCCCTACTGATTCTGATTATGACAACGAGTATATTACCACAGGACAGGGTGCAACGTCAATGGTCAGTATGTCCTCATTTTATGACTGTAACTAAGGAGCTAACATCCAATGACATTCCATGTTATTGCATGAGAATTGCAAATATTTCATTTGCAAAATCTGCTGTGGAATAAAACAATGTCTTGAATTGCTTGAAAATCAAGTAAAGTGGTTTTGAGAAAAAAAAATTATGTCGATGTTTGCAATTAAATTACCCATTATCCTTCTTTTCTACGTCAGCAATGCTATATAAATGGTTATGTTGAACTTAAGTGCAATCATTCGATTGAGAAAACGTCAGAATATATAGTGTTTTAGATGCAGACAATAGATTTCAGCTTGTAATTTATATTTTCCTAACACACTGTTGGGTTTTACAGACTAACGTCCCTTATCATACCAGTTCTTTTGCTTCATTTGATGTCCAGTTGCCAAATGAATGAGTTTGTATCTAAAACCGGCCTGTGGTTTAGTAAAAAATATGAATCAAAGGAGTAGAAAAATCACAAATCTTCGAACAAAATTATCAAAGGAAGCAAAAATGATCCGTAGCTTGTTTTTTTTTCAATGTATGCTCCGATAGCTGCATTTGTATACTTGAAAGCGTTGAAAAAGCCGTCATTGCAGGAAAATGTTTATGAAATATACATTAAATTGGGGGAAGGGGGTTCCTCTACATTGAGATGGCTATGTGTGAACTTGACATTCTATATTAACCATTTTGCCTTTTTATGTGTGCTTTTCTCAAAATCATATGCTGGAACCCCCAAAGTCCGGAATGGAACCATCTACACCCTTCCCTTTTTGTAAAAAAAATCTGATAGACTGTGTATCAGATTCCCACCAAAATGTAAAAACATCAGAGGTAAAATTTTCCTTAATGAAAAATATTATCAATACTACGTCACAGAGTACATCGTATGATAGCACGGATGGTGTGATCAATGGACAGCTACAGAATGCAACCACCCGGCAAAACAAGATAATCTATTCCTTCACAGCGGCCATTCAAAGTTTGAGAGCAATGGTACAATGAAATATCGACTACAAACCAAGAAAACATGACTTATGGCTTTGAAAGTAAGTGTGGTTAATCGATCTGGGGGTGAATGATATAATCTTTTTGTGACGGATTTAGAGTGATCGGAAATTCTAAATGCAGTTCTTAATATGCTATGGCATCATAAGCCAATGGTAAACAGATCCGGTGGCCGTCTGTGCTGTCAGCAGCGCAATACATCTATACTTAATTTGGTGTAAACTCACAAATATTGCATGTAATTAGCCGTCTAATATTGACTAATTCAAGAACTTGTCAGGTAGATCTAACCGTGAATGACATCCGTCATCAACGATTACTATCGGTAAGAATAAGCCCCCCCCCCCCCCCAACCATGACTTTTTTTGTGTCTCTAGTCCCATGACGTTAGTAGATATATTTGATTTGTTACCAAAGTACATTTGTGCTTACGTTGTTATGAGTATATAGACTTGCATTTTCATTGGTAAGAAAAATTAGATGCTATTTTCATATTTTGTTTCTAATTTATCTAGCATCAGTCAAGTCCCATTTTCATCCACTTTTGCATTAGGCACGGTCCTTTTGATATTCGGGGGGGGGGGGGGGGGGGCTTGGGTTTTTTGTCGGAGCATGATTATTTTTTTCACCCCGGACCGGAGCAAAATTATTTTTTTCGCACAAAGTTGGAGCAAGAAAATTTTTTTCAAACATTATTGATGTGCAATATGTTAAGAATGCTTGAGTTTTATCAATAGAAATTCTTTATTTTTTCTAAAACTCTGAAATATTACTAAATATGCAAAAATTCACTTCAGTTCTAAGGAACAGAGATATAAAATTTTGACAATATAATCCTCCGTAAACAAAATTTATATATATAAGTTAGAGGGTCGGAGGGGAGAGTCTTCTAGACAAATGTTCAAATTTAGAATTATTGTATATATAAATTGGTGAAACATTAAAGTTAGACTCTATGGTGATATGCATCTATCATGTATATTAAAAAATAAAAATAGTAATACATTATACATGTTATACATTGATAATATGCTTTCTTTTGATTCTTGAAATAGGAACTTTGCCATGAAAGAAACTATGTTTGATAGATAAGTATGGCGAGCGAAGCAAGCCAAAATTTGTTTTATATAAATTGAAAACTGGCGAGCGTAGCGAGTCGGAAAATTTTCAGGAGTTTTAAGCGAAATTTTATGGTAAATCTTCAAATTCAGATTACTTGTAAGAGCAAGATTATTTTTTTCTGACACACCATAAGCAAATTTATTTATTTCATCAAAATTCAGAGCAAAATTATTTTTTTCGAAAAAAAACCCAAGCCCCCCCCCCCCCCCCCCCCCCCCCCCCCAGAATATCAAATGGACCGTGCCTTATTAAATCAGTACTATTCAGTTCAATTATCGTGCGCTCTGTGTTGATAACTCCTACATATCCGCAATTCATGATAAGCGTATTAAACTTAATGATACATGCATAATGTTTACATTTTTAATTCACCTAGGGGCTTAACCAAAAATGAAATCATCCTTGATTCGCGGAGAACAAATCTATATATATGCACAGCCAATGTAATTCCCTGAGATGTTACTATTGAAAAGAACGTGCTGCAATTCGTGTATTAACACTCGTGACGTCACAATGCACAAGATCTAAAGAAACATGCCGCGACGGCTGTTCTAACCTACAAACTGAACCCGCGGTGACCTGAATGTTAATGTCACTTTTTTACGTGGAAAAACGCGATTTCAGAAAACAAGAATGGAACGGACAACTGTGGTGCATATATATAGAATAAATGTCATAATTTGTGTTTTGTTACGGGTATGCAACACACAGCAAGTGCATTTATCGCATGAAATGCGCTAACGCGCATTACATGTACGATAAATGCACTTGCTGTGTGTTGCATACCCGTAACAAAACACAAATTAAGACACTTATTCTCTATGAAGTTTCACGATGATGGTCCATTACTGTCCTTGACCTTTGACCCTAGAATGATAGGTGCAATATAAATTCCAAAATGAGTGAAAATCATTTTCAAACAACAATGTCTTATGACCTTGACCCTTGACCCATAAATCAATAAGAAACATCTTTGACTCATGTATCATCAGTATTCAATACTTACCTAAGTGAGGGATTCTTGGCGTACCTACACATCTAGCGTTATAAATCAGATGTATAATATTAAAATTATAATAATTATAACCATGATGATTTTTTATAAAAGCGACGCTATTCTACATATCTCTTGTATACTTCGTGTATGGTGTTTTCAAGTTGTTAACGCCCACTTACGGTCATATAATAGTGCCAACAAAAACTACATCTCCGTGATTAACACTTGCTTGAGAGCTTCTATTTCTATCAGACATTTGAAGGACGGCTCATCATCTACCATTTCGTTCCAGTACATAGAAAAGAAGGAATTATCATGTAGAAATTCAAATTTATATAGATAAGCTCTTCCAGTCAAAAAATCTTATCACATTGTAAATAATGTGATCAAACTCATGTGAATTGGTGTTCCAACACGCCCGTTTTCGTAAACTTGATTAACATGACATGATCACAACTTTCAAATTCCGTTCCTACAAAATACATATGAAAAATACATGCACCAATCTAGCAGAATTAGCTCTTTTGCTACACTTTGTCTCTTTCAAGGAAATGGAATTCACAGCAAAATATATGGAAAATACATGGAATTAATTTAGTTTCATTGGGCATGATAAAAATTCAAGTCACGCATTTAAAAGTACATGTAGGTTTCAAGTAATATTTGAGAAACTAGAGAAACACTCAAAGTTCCTATACGGTATAATTCATTAGGCAGATTTTGTGGATGCTGACGTTTTGCTCATGAGGTAAAAATCACGCAAAATATGAGGAGATGTGGCAAATATTGAAGTTTTTCAATTGTATGTTTAAGGTATTTCAAGATCAGAAGAAAAAAAAATTTGGTATCAACCGAAAGCTATCATCAAAAGGTATTAAAAAATTATATGTACAATGTATAGTATACATCTGCCATCCATAAATAACTATACAAATAAGGAAATCATTCTAAATTCATCATCATTCTATCCTTTTTTTCAATTCTGAGCTCAAGCGATTCACAATAACTGGCTTCACATAATTCAAAATTATTGTTATTCGAATTGTGAAAACGAAAATGCTTATAGAAACTTTTTTCATCAGCACAATTTTCTTTCAAAAACTGTCAATTTTATTTAAAAAAGAGTAAAAATTCAAAAAATGATTTCTGTAAGGTTCATCTTCAGAATTTACAACAATGGAATTGAAACTGTTCATTTTCTAAAAGCAACATGATCATAAATGGTGTATACTAATTTATGGATGGCAGAGTATACCTAATATGCATGCCTGCTTTTTACGATGAAGTAAATATACATGTACGTATCCAAGGATAAGGAGAAATGTCACCCTATACATCAAAAGATGAAAATATTAGTACTTGAAAGGTCTTGAAAAGGTAAGTCAATTTCCACGACCCTAGACGTCTCTTTCGTGTATGAACTATTTGTTAATGTTACAATTTTTCGGTTATCGGTCAAATGTCAAGGTCGAGATCACAGCAACAAAAGTTTGGCACCAACCAAAAGGTCTTGGTAAATCTAAAGTATAATAATACAGGAATTTATCATGTAATTCATGCAGCCCTTCCTGTGAAGTTATTATGTCTTATGTTAAAGTTTTTCTTTTGGCAGTCAAAGGTCACAGTCATGGTCGCAAAAAATACCATAAGCCAGTCACATGTTATCTCTGGATTTTTGTCTCGTTTTTACAAAAAAAAATTATGCGAATGTCAAAGTCTGTCGATCATGACAACACTAAATAAAGGTAAGAACACCACAAAGAATCTATATACGGGTAATACTTGATTTCTTTATGGGGGTAATTATTCACAGCTTTGCATGATCTTAATTTCATACATTTTGGAATCTTTGGGAATATAACTGAAAACTAAGTGATGTTCTGAGAACTCATTACCACACAAAATACTATAGAAATGTATAGATAATATTATCCATTTTTTTTTATCAAACTTAAAAGATTTTCGCAAAAATGACCACGCAATACAATACATGTATATATATTTATCTATCAATAAGAAATGTGTTAGCCGATTCTTATTTCTCTATAAACGTATGGTCTGCACGTTCATTTGTATGAAAACATTGAATTTTCATATATTTTGGAATCTGAAAAGTTAGTTATGGTCTGAGAACTCAATTCCATACAAAATTACAACAGAAATGAATGGCAATTGGAATATATTATTTCATTGTTTTTTATGAACCTTAAAACATATGTACACAAATAGCTACGCAATACTTTTCATATTTATTTATCAGTGAGAAATGTTTGCCGATTTTTATTTCTCTATAAACGCACGGTGATATAAATACTATAAGTTTCGTAATCCCCTATCAGAAATAGAAACTTCGTGTAATGTACTTATGAGTATCAAGTAAAACTGATTTGCCTTACTTTTCACTTCCAGACTGTCGATTATAAAATTAGATGATAGTTTGTGATTCTAGGTCCAATCCACAGTTATTTGTATTGCGCTACTGTTCTGAATAATAAACCCTTTAATAATCATTTCTTTCTCAAAGACATTTAACATTAGTAATGGGCACAGAATATTAGTATTTCAAAATTCTTTTCAATTCCTTTAAACCATCGATATAAAAGGTGAATATTATGGTGTTCAATTCTTATACAGTTGTGCAATTTCTAAAGACACTTCACTCTTCTCTAATTTTCTAGTCATAAATAATTATGCTGATCTTACAGCGTATAGTGTACTACTTCTTTTAACATACATATTCAAGCATAAATTGAAAAAAAATGAAAGCTTATTATCTTACTCATCGCTGTAGAATAAACCGTTCTTCTAGTCCATATCCATTTCCATATATATATACATGTACATTCATTTGAAGCTTAATATTACAACAATGGCTTGCAGCGTCTGAACCTCTTTTGCGTGATAATCTTTTAATCAGTTCTTTCTAAAACAAAGGTAAAACAAATATTCTCTGTAGTTCTTACCTCGGATCGATAGACAATGTCATTGAAATCATACTAAAAACTCCAAAACATCACTGATTTATAACATCTCCATCCATCCCAACAGAAACATAAAGATACAAATATATAAATTAGAAAACGAAGAAGCCCGAATAACGTAGGCTGTAAGCCATCGGTTTTTTATTTGGTTCCCGTTACTGTGGCATGGATAAAACGCTTTAGAACACCAATAGAGTTTTTGTTTCAACAAACATTAAGCTATATATCTGCAACATTTTTGTACACCTAGCAACTTGAGCGCTCACCTGAACTATGTGCTTCTTGCTCCATTGCAGGGCAGTTAATTGCGTGTGTTGTATATAGGATGTATAGACTGTCCTTGGGTCTACCCACGGCGCCGACTACATGTAGATAAATAATCCCGCTGATAGACAGTGAAATCAATTAGTATTAAACCTTTTCTGTACTCCTTAACAGTAGCTTCTCTTGCATGAGCTATATGACAATCCGACTATAGGTATTGACCCAAAGTAGAAAGCAACGCTTGATTAAGTCTTCACACAATTCTATAAGCTACCATTAGTATTGGCACTGAAAAACACTCTATTGTACGAATCGGTCTTGTTCAACAAGCTTATACTTATTCTTTCGTGGTATTTAATTTCTTCTTTTGTCATTGATTCATACGATTTTCATTTTCCCAATGGCGACATAGGCCAGTTTATATATAAAATGGAATTACATAACCCATTAAAGTCAAAACAGACTAGCTCATGATTTATGGATTTTTCAGTAAGACCATGAGAGATGATCCGGCGTTCGAGTTTAACAATTTGCAGATCACTGTCACGGCAGTATAGAACAGTTCATCCTTTAATTATTAAGTATCATAATTAATGTTCCTAACATATGATACAATTATAACATGGATAACAGCAAGTATATAAACAATGTTAGGAAATATCGGTGAGGGCGGTTTCTAGTAATATAGATTACTAATTAAAACTGGGAAAATTGATCAATCGAGATACAAGATACACCCGACAAAAAAGGTGGAGTATCAGTTTTGTTTGTTTACAGCGACATAAGATGAAATAACCCCAAAGGGAAATTAATTTAGTTACAAGTCTCAAATCAACAAAGCTCAAAGTAGTTTGTTCGTCTTTCTAGTCATCCTTTAAAAAGTTTGCTCGCAGTCTGATCGTCTGTCTGTTCATTCTACAAAACGTTTTCTCACTTTCTGTCAAAACAAAAATTACCCGAAATTTGATACAGCATTTGAATTTGGTCGATATAGTACTGTGTATTAAGTTTGAAAGCAGTCATAGGTGACCAACTTTTCAGACAGAATAATGAAGAGAATGGCCTATTAAAAATACATGTAGCTACAGAGTCATGGGAAATTATCAAAAGCAAAATAGTGTACAACTTGATGATATCACAGACTATACTCAGCCTTTGACTCGGCGACCGCTGTGGACACCAATGTTACAACGTAAATCTTAGAGAAAGAATATCTTTAGCAAAGTTCATTTACAGATATTTTACACAAGAGTAATCTGATAACGACCTAATTATACGAAAATGATACCATGGCAACATCGGTCATCAAGCATTATGGGATGTTTGCTTAAAATTGTTTCAAGTTAGTCAAAATTCCATGGTCAAAGTTACTAGTCCAGAAGTCATGGTACCAAAATGAAAGACCTGATCATGAGGAATCTACATATGAATATCACAGCCCTATCACTTCAAAAGATAAAGCCCAGATTAAGGTGTTTTAAAAGTAGGACAAACCCTAAGGTCAAGGTCACTATCTCAAAAGTCACGGTAACAAAATTATAACAGGTCATGAGTAACCTAAATGAGAAATATCAAAACCTTATCACTTATGGTCCAAAATATATAGCCCTGATTAAGGTCTGTTGAAAGTATATCAAGGTCATAGTTGCTTTGCTGCATTCATAGCATCGAATTAAAGCCCTGGTTAACACAAATCCAAACAAGAAATATCAAAGTCCTCTTTTGATTTTTTCCCAACATATGATATACTGTTCCTTATAAAACTTATTCTTAAGTAATTGAATCAGAAGCATGGTGTATGTATTTATACTTTATATATGACCTTAACCTTTGACCTTGAAAGTTCAAATGTACAATTTATGTTCCTCTCTTGATCTTTCATTGGCATATTATTATATCATATTACATTTTGTATATATACATGTAACTTACAAACTTCTTTTAAATTATTGCATAAGCACCAAAGTATTTATATTTTATCTAAGCTTGACCTTGACATTTTACCATGAAAGTCCAAATTTTTATAGGCATGTTCCTGGCATGACCATGTATCTATTCATGAAATACAATGGTTTTACCTTAGAAACATAATAAAATTTTCGATAGAGGAGATGTATCATATTTCACCTAAATTTGCCTTAGTCTGACCTTGACCTCATATGTATAAAAAGTTTCGGGCATGTTTCTCTGATGACTTTGTATCTATAAGATTTTCCTTTTACAATAAAACTACTTCAGTGTTTATTTCAGATCATTGACAGAGGGATCGTCATGATTTCTTGAGGGCTCCTGTTCTCAAATAAAGTCTACTACTGAAGCAGTGTGTCTCTCCAATCAGCTATCCAAACCTAAAATTTATAAATCTTTTCCAATTCAACCTGACTAAGCCTACATCATAATGATGTTGAGATAAATGCCCTGAACAGATGTACTTTAACACATTGACCCAATGGTATAAATAGGTTTTTCTCCTGATAAGTCTCATTACTGTACAGTAAGTCTGATATTGGTCATAGTACCAGTATGAATGAAAGACAGACAAACCAAACACATTAAAACTCCCCTCATCATGTTAAATGGCAAGGGAATAAAAACTTAGAATGGGTAATTTAGAATTTTCAATACTTTGAACAATGTGACAGAACAACACCTGTGATCATTTGATTCAGTGCCAAATAATGACATATCAGTTTTGAACAAAGAACTATAACTCTTGTCACAGTTTACCATATATTCATCGTATAAAGCATTAAATATCGCATATAATTTTGGATGTTGCAGTTAGTTGTTAGAGGTCATGAAGAATTTAGACTACCTGAAAGCTCCTAGAAGTAGAAGATTTACAAGCACACGAAGACCATAGGGAACCTGACTAGACTGATGAATATTTGTAAAACAGACAAGTAGCCTCCTGCTGTAGTCTACAACAGCAATTTAAAATGTGACATGCCCTAAATCAGCAAAATAATTTTAAATATTGTTTTTAATAATCCCCATCTTGCACGAAACAGATTTCTATATACTACCTGACTTTACAATTGTACTTTTTAAAACCTTTGAGCCCTGACTTTGGCATTATATGAATCTCAGAACAATTATTTTATATCATTGCTTGCTGTGACCTTGAACTCTGACTCTTGACCTTGAACATCAAATGATTTGAGCCTACTGTCATATGCAAATAGCATACACAGTTTGATGGTAATCCAAAGTGAGTTGTTACTTCCCAAGTGTCCACAAAGTTAAAACAAAGTCATGCATTATGGCCTGCTGTGACCTTGACTTTTCACTTAATTCAAATTCTAATGAACATCCAAGGTTATCTTTGACCTATAAACTGCCATCAAGGTATTATTACTACATAATGAAACAATAATTTTTTAACCCTAACATTGGAAATCAAAAGTATAATCTTCCCATCATTCATAGGCAAATCACATGAAAAGTCTGCTGAATATCCAAAGAAATCTGAGATTTCTATGGTGTAATTAAGGTTTCTCTAAGTATTTCTTTTGTGACATTGGCCTTTGACCCCTGAATGAAAATCATTGGGTCATGGTGTCCTTTTATCTTCACCTTAACATTTAGGTTTACTTTTATAAACCTTAGCAATTCTCATTGATTCATAAAAGATAGGGCCTGCATGCTTTATTTGTGTATTCCTTGTCACATGATTTTATTTTTTTTTCCTGGTGACATTAGCAGACCTAGAGTTTCTCATAACTTCAGTGTGGTTTGGTATTCTTTGCGACAAGATGGTTCTTTGAATAAAAAAAATTTTCAACCTTGTAAAATTGGCATTTGCTTTATATTTAATCTACTGGCAGAAGATAGCTGCTGGAGGGGGCAAAGTGTTTTATACACACAAATACTTCACATCTAAAATTGATCTACTTAATTATTGAACCAGAAGCTCTCATTTTATTTGATGAATACAAATATCTTAATCAAAATATGTCAAATCTACGACTCCATACATCTGATCCAGTTTTCATAAAGTGAGCTTGTCGTGTATACATTTATACAACTGTGGTTTCAAATTATATTTAAACTTTGAATAGAGATCAGGTGCCTACTTTTTAAATATCTGTAATACTGACTTATAGTATTAAATACTTAAAACTTTTGGATAAACTAAGTTTAAATACAAGTACTTTACTTACCTCTGCACTTTCTCTTTAAATCACCCACACAACACATGATTAATAGGGTTTATGGAGGCCCCAGTATGGAGGTCAGTTGTAATATGTGTCAAGGTCACAGGTCTCATAAATCATCTTTGGTGAAATCATTGGTGTATAATACACAAAGGAAGATCTGAAATAGAAAAAAAAGTTATTTTTCAAATTATCTCTTCTTAAAAACACAATATCATAATTTGTTCATTTGTCTTTTTTTTTTAACTTTTGATATATATATATTTTTTTTAAATATGTCCTATTCTTAAAGTGTGACTTGAATATCATACACATATTATCACCATGCAAATACAGTAAAATGTTACAACTTAGGTTCTTACTGCATTCATATGAAAAACTTAATAAAGGTAAATTCATGTGAATTTATTCTGTCTACAGTTTGAATACTACTAGTTTCTAGAACATCACAACAAAAATTGGTCTATCACCCACCGACCATCATGAAAGAGATATTCCTGAAATAATGAATTTTGAAAAGGGGTCAAATGAAAGGTGAAAGTCCCTAGATCAAATGTTCTAGTATTACAATAAAAGATATTGTCACAGAGAATACACCCGAGAAATATTCATTATGAAAGTCATTATGATTAATCCCATATGCCTCATTTTTTTAACTAGGTTGAATACCAAAGTCTAGGGCAGGTCAAATACCAATATTTACATTACTAGTAGATTCCCCATGTTGAACGCCCATTAGGCAAATAGAATTATATTCCAATTACTTGGGTTGCTATTGTGACGTCACGTTCAAGTATTGCATGTAGGGAGAATTTACCAAAGTTAAGATACATTTGACGCTGTTACAAGCAAAATGTGCGATGTTCATGCAAATAAAAAAGACCGATAATTAGAATAAATGTAAATATAAGTAATGACTGTCTTACTTTTGGTGTTCATGGGTGTATAATTCTGGTTGGACACGTGCAAATTTTCCGAGAATCGCTTCGCGATTCACGGAATTTGCACGTGACCAACCAGAATTATACACCCATGAACACCAAAAGTAAGACAGTCATTTCTTAAGTATTTGAAAAGTAATCATCTCAATCTAAAATTTGTTACCAACCTTATATCATGAAATTATTGTTGTGCTTGTCCTTTATGTGTTTTTTCTGTTGTTTCTGCCTTTTGATGTGGATGTTTTTGAGATCCCATCCTCTCCTTAAGACTTAAATCTTCGAAAAAAAAAGTAATCATACGTACACTATTCATGTAATTATATAGTTTTCTTTCAATTCACGATTTGTTACACAGGTATAACTATATTACTTATCTACAAGCATGACAGGAAAGCAAATCTGAGTTTGGCTGAATGTAGCATGAATCAAGATTTACTAGCAATTCATTGCAGCATCAGGCTCTTGCTAACTTTTAAAGACTGATGTACTAAATGTTCTAAATAATGTACTGGTACAATAGTTCAGTGTGTTAAAAGACTGAGCTATTGGGATGTTGATCCCTTTATGAACAATAAAAGCTAGGGATTTGATATTTCGCTAATCTTGTAGATTCCTCATGTCATGAACAGACCTTTCATTCGAGGTCTTGACTTTTGACCTAGTGACCTTGGAGTCTAACCTACTTTTTTAAAAGCCATAAAGCCTCAATAATTCACACCTGGATACCTAGCGTAATGACCAGACCTTTAGAGTCCTCGACTTGTAACCTTGGAGTTTGACCTACTTTTAAAAAAACTTCAACCTGTGCCATGCATGCATGCCACTTATAAAAT
Source organism: Pinctada imbricata (assembly GCA_033119305.1). Lineage (NCBI taxonomy): Eukaryota > Metazoa > Mollusca > Bivalvia > Pterioida > Pteriidae > Pinctada > Pinctada imbricata. Next base: position 62,722,923 of record VSWD01000007.1, read on the forward strand.
TGTCTTTTTACCATAAAAAAAACTACCGTAATATATAAATCAGATTATCTTTACTGTATTGAAATTTTCAACTACACTACTGTATCACCTCATTCTATTTCGAATAGTTTTAAGTATTGATCAATGTGATAAAGTATTGATAATTAATGATAACTTATGATAGTATAACCCTTATATTTACGTGTTTTTTAATTAAAGTTACTCTACGAAACGATTCGTCCCTCGCGGTTCCTCCGCAGTCAACTCGCGAAGACGCTTGTTCGATGTTTAGGTGCTGCAAACGTTTTTTTAAAAAGTTCAATATCTAGAACGTTCCAGTGTCGTGGATGGAAATGCAATGGAATGGCAAACATTGTAGAGGTATGCTACTGAATGCCAAGTATAGGAATAAATTTGCTTTTTACTGATCTTATATCTACAGTTTATATTGTTTATGACATGCATTGAAATATGTAAAACTTGAATCAATCATATCGATCCTATATCTGCCTTTTTCCAATATCTTTGTTCATGGTCCTTAACACTGGGATTATTTTATTTGTGTCCTTGATCTTAGTCTTGATCTTATGTCAACTATATTCTTCTATCATAAGAGTTAATTATATGATAACTTTATTGTTTTGTGTTGAACATATATAATCATAATCATTTGTGTTGACCTTATGAAAACTATATTGTATTGTGTTGTTCAAAATGTTGTATCAAAAGAGTTGATTGTGTTATAACTTTATTATATTGTGTTTAACTTTTATCATTAGCATTTATCCTATGATAATTATTTTGTATTGTGTTGAAATTAATATCAGATTTGTTAATTTTATGATCTAACTGTTTTGTATTGTGTTGAATTAACTTCTAGCACAAGTGTTGATTATATGATATTGTATTGAGTTGAATATCTATCATTAGTATTGATTTTATGTTAACTGTATTGTGTTGAACATTCATCATTAGTGTTGATTATATGATAACCGTAGTGTGTTGAGCATTCATCATTAGTGCTGATTGAATGATAATATTGTACATGTATTGTGTTGAACATTTATCATTAGTGTTGATTATATGATAACTGTATTGTGTTGAGTATTCATCATTAGTGCTGATTGTATGATAATATTGTACATGTATTGTATTGTGTTGAACATTTATCATTAGTTTTGATTATATGATGATTGTACTGTGTTGAGCATTTATCATTAGCGCTGATTATATGATAATATTGTACATGTATTGTATTGTGTTGAACATTCAACATTAGTATTGATTATATGATAACTGTATTGTGTTGAACATTCATCATTAGTGCTGATTATATGATAATATTGTACATGTATTGTATTGTGTTGAACATTTATCATTTGTTAACTGTTAATGTTTTGTATTGTGTTGAAAATTCATCATTCGTGTTGATTATATGATAACTTTTATAAAGTCTTAGTTTTTTTGAATTTTTATCATAAATACTGATATAAATGATTTCTCTCATAATTTTTGTCCTGATGATAGCTATTATCTATCAGTTGATCCATGCCATGATTATTCTCTTGTGATAACTACAGTATTGCACTGATCCATAAATAGCTAAATTCAATTTTTACTTTGCAGGTACAAGTGTTGTTTTTTGCCAAAAGTAGGGAGTTGGTTGGGGAAAGAGAAACTGTGATACGACTTGACAGAGAGATAACATTCACTAAAGCTTAAGGAGGACCTGATCAACATATACCCTCAGTATGAATAATACACATGTACCATTTACTGTGAATAATAGCAAACCTTTATTTGATGTCATAAAAACCTTGATCCTCCGAATATGTTTTTATTAGCTCTACTGGTCTATGACCAGTCGAGCTTATGTGATCGCCCTGTGTCCGGCATCTGTCCGTCCGTCCGTCTGTCCGTTTAACATTTCTTGTGGTTTCCAGTCCTCTGAAACTATTGGTGATATAAAGTTAATTCTTTTTGCAACATGATTGGTCTATGGTTTAGTTGTGCACCTGATATTTTGTTTTAGCCCCTGACCCCCAGGGTCTTAGAAAATGGGTGTTGTCATTTTCTCCTATAAAACTCTATGTAATCTTGTGGTCACAATTTCTAAGAAAGTATAAATAATAGAAAGTTAATTCTTTTTATGCCCCCGGAATCAAAGATTCGGGGGCATATAGTTTTTGGCCTGTCCGTCTGTTTGTCTGTTTATCTGTATGTCTGTTTGTCTGTCTGTTTGTCCGAAAAACTTTAACATTGGACATAACTTTTGAATGGGAAGTGATAGGGCTTTCATATTTCACATGTGTATCCCTTGTGACAAGACCTTTCCATTGATACCAAAATTTTTGACCTCGTGACCTTGACCTTGACCTTTGACCTACTTTTCAAAAACTTTAACATTGGGCATAACTTTTGAATGGGTAAGTGATAGGGCTTTCATATTTCACATGCGTATTCCTTGTCACAAGACCTTTCCATTGATACCAAAATTTTTGACTTCGTGACCTTGACTTTGACCTTTGACCTACTTTTCAAAACATTAACATTGGGCATAACTTTTGAATGGGAAGTGATAGGGCTTTCATATTTCACATGCGTATTTCTTGTGACAAGACCTTTCCATTGATACCAAAATTTTTGACCTCGTGACCTTGACCTTGACCTTTGACCTACTTTTCAAAAACTTTAACATTGGGCATAACTTTTGAATGGGAAGTGATAGGGCTTTCATATTTCACATATGTATTCCTTGTGACAAGACCTTTCCATTGATACCAAAATTTTTGACCTCGTGACCTTGACCTTGACCTTTGACCTACTTTTCAAAAACTTTAACATTGGGCATAACTTTTGAATGGGAAGTGATAGGGCTTTCATATTTCACATGTGTATTCCTTGTGACAAGACCTTTCCATTGATACCAAAATTTTTGACCTCGTGACCTTGACCTTGACCTTTGACCTACTTTTCAAAAACTTTAACATTGGGCATAACTTTTGAATGGGAAGTGATAGGGCTTTCATATTTCACATGTGTATTCCTTGTGACAAGACCTTTCCATTGATACCAAAATTTTTGACCTCGTGACCTTGACCTTTGACCTTTTAACCCAGTGACCTCACATACATGTACTTAACAGAAAATAGTGTTCATACTAACAAAGATGCCACCGGGGGCATTTGTGTTTCACAAACACAGGCTTTATTTATTATAGATCTATGATCAAGCTGTACACAAGATATTTTGTTTGAGCCCCTGACCCCAGGGTCTTTGAAAATGGGTGTGGTTATTTTCTCCTATATAACTCTATGTAATTTTGTGGACACCATTTCTCAGAAAGTTTAAATGATAGAAAGTTAATTATTTCTGCAATATAAAATATTCATGATTTAGTTGTGCGCCTGATACATCTGAGTCATCCTGAGGAAATGGATGTGGTCATTTTCTTCTTTATAACTTACTGTTATTTTGTGATCATCTTTTCTCAGAAAGTATAAAGGATACAAAGTCAATTCTTTTTGCTACATGATGGGTCTATGGTCTACTTGTGTATTTGTGCGAGATTCAGACTCCAAGGGTCTTGGAAAGTGGGTGTGGTAATTTTCTCCTAAATGTATTATATATATTATGCATTCTTTTGAAAACCATTTCTCAGAGTGCATAATTGATAAAGTATAAATTCTTTTTGCATAATACATATGTAAAGGGTACAATGTATGTGGTTTGATTATCCATTTGATAATTAGTATTAGCTTCTGACCTCCAGGTTCTTTGAAAATGGATGTGGTCATTTTCTAGTATGCAGCTCTATGTAATCTTCTGAACACCATTTACCTAGAAAGTATGACTGATAAAAAGATTTTTGCATTATATTCAAACTTACGCTTAATGTTACGCTTGCGCATCTAATATACTTTTTTAGCCCCTTACCCTTGGGTCTTAGAAAATAGTTGTGTCATTTAGTTATGTATTTTACTAAACAACCAGGAGAGCTTCAGTCTCGTCAGAGACTTCTAGTTTTACTTAACCTTATGACGGAATATGTATGATAAGTACCTCCTCCTCCTCCTTCCCCCCCCCCCTTGACCTTGTGATACACATATTGACCATGGTTTTTAACCATTTTTTTCAATCATAACCTTTCTGGCATGGAGTGAAAGGGCTATTATTCTGACTCAATTATTTATGATAAGAACTTCCTTTTGATATCAATGATGTGTCATAAAAGTATGGAAGTGTGTGAAAATTATACCATTATATTTTTATTCTACACTAGAGTATCATGTTTCTCTAACATATCTTATTTCAGATTGGCGGTGATATCAGAGAATTTGATTTTGTCTTTGAATGAGGATTACATTTCATTTGATTCTGATGAAAACATATCATTGAATGAAGGAGATGTTATAGCAGTGATTCCACCCATCAGTGGGGGATAAGTTACATACATACAATACTATATTATATGTAAGTATTTCAGATCACAGATCCACTTAATACTTTATTGCAGAGAAATTTAAAGGATCTTATTATTATTCCTCTACTTGTTTTTTCCTATATGAAAAGATACTCATTAAATTTAGCTGTAATCGCCTGATGAGACTATTTCCCTGCAAAGGTTGCGTTAGTTGGGAAGACTATTTCCCTAGGGAAATAGCTTCGAAATGGGTCAGTGCTTGACGCTAGTGACATCACAGTGACAGTATAATAAAACAGTTAAAGTATACCATTGAGGGAGTCAGCACGATTCTCGGCTTCACCTCGTGAAATAGGTCTAGTCTCGGGAAACCAAAATTGGCTAACTCTCTCAATGGTATACTGTAACTGTATACTACATCACAGACTGTAACTAAATTCAGCTAAATATCCAAGATCAATATCCTGAGTATCTTCATTTTTCAAATTCTTCATAAATGTGAAATTAATTTGGTAAAAAGGTTAGATGTATGTACATACATGTATTATAGAGGACAATAAATGTATACTAGCAGTAATTATATCAACATCTTATTTTACAGAATGGACCACATAGATATTGTAGAGGATAAACTGGACGTGAATCACATCACTAACCTAGTTACCTCCCCTAGCTGTGGAGCTGTATCTATGTTTATTGGTAAGACAAACCTGGTATTCATTATTGTTATTACATGTATAAGGTTAGGACAGAGAAAAGTCTTAGGACAGTAGAACAGAGGTAGACCTTCATTTGATTAAGAGATAGGTAGGTCTTTATTTGATGGGTAGGAACAAAGGGAGGTATCTATTTATAAAGTCTTGATTAAGGGTTATGACGAAGGAATTGATAGGCGGAGATTGTAGTAGCATTTAGAATAGGTGTACTTTTGGCTAAGACAGTATTAGTGAAATTATACATAATAATTTGGAAATAGAGGGTCACATCACACCGCACTTAAACCACCTTAGTTAGTACACACAAAGTGATAATTGTTTTGACAGCATCTTGAGCTTTGATTCTTATTACAGCAGTTTCTATTAACAGGTACAACAAGAGATAATTTTGATGGTAAGAAGGTGTTACGTTTGGAGTATGAGGCATATATACCTATGGCAAGGAAAAAGATGACGGAAGTATGTGACCAAATACGGCAAAAATGGAATGTTCATTCTATAGCCATGCTTCATCGCATTGGGTATGCTTAACATTATCTTGGATTAAGAAAGCCTATCTTGCAGAATACCTTTTTGCTCACTGTAGATTCATGTAAAGAAGGAAAAGATAACACTTTGAATCATGAAGATTTATTTGTTTTGAATTTCAAGATTTCTAGTCAAGATAACTTTTATTTTTGTGTTTTCGGTGTCGTTGACTATTTATTTGGTGTGACTTTCCCCTATGTTATTCACTACTGAAGTATTGTGACTTTCAGTGTAGTTCCAGTCACTGAGGCAAGTATAGTCATAGCTGTCTCATCACCACACAGAAAAGAATCACTAGAAGCTGTACAGTATGCCATAGACACTGTTAAAGCTATTGTACCTATTTGGAAAAAGGTAGGAAAAATCTGCCGAGATGGTAGGGAGAATTTGGTCACCTGGACTCTAATCTCTATACTGAATAATCCCAAATCCCCCAAATTAAAGAATAAAAGTGCTCTACATCACAGAGCAAAATAATTTTAAGCCAAAGTCCACAGTGACCTTGACCTTTGACTATTGACCTTGAAAATCAATAGGGGTCATCCTCTACCTATGGGGAACATTTGTAGAAGGTTTGATGTTTCTAAGCAATCTCCTACGCATGCGTCCAATTTCAGTTCCGCTTTTCTTCCTTTTGAAATCTACCTCTGCCGTCATCGCCTATTGTTTGTCTGCAAGATTCTTGCAGACTGAAACTGGGGCTTCATATTTGTAGATATTAAAGTATAGCAAGTATTTACCATTAGGTATTACTACATTTATGAGGTATACAATGTACAATCATTGTCTATATTTCAATGCAATACGATGCAGTATCAAGGGTTCTTTCTTCATTATTATGTTGCCAACATGATAAGCTGAGCGAGAAGTCTCCAGTAAAAATACTAATTCTAGCTATAAATCGAAAACCACCTTTAGAAGCAAGTCTTGTAAATTCTCCTATATCAAGATAAGAATCATTTCCTTCATTGCCCATGTACTCGCCCTGAACACTCAAATATGTGTCTCTGCCTTTGAATCTTTTGCACTGTTTACTTCAGAAGTCCAAATGACGTCACTTTGACAAAACGCCGTACCTGAAAATAGCGATGACGGCAAGGTTATATTGCAAGTCTGTGCCGCCTATGACCTTGTTGCAAGTTGGTTTCTAGGATGATTGCCTTGTCTTTATACTATTCACAAGGTTTTTAAGCCCACAGTGACCTTGACCTTTGTCCCTTGACATTGAAAATCAATAGGGTTTGTACTCTCCCCATGGGGTACATTTGTGGAAGGTTTGATGTTTCTATGAAGATTGCATTGTCTTCCATGCTGTTCACAAGAATCTGGACACATACACAAACAAACAAACACACGGATGTGGCAACGATGCCATATCACCTTCGCGGCAGAGTTGCGAGGGGATAATAAGGAAAGTTTGCTATTTTATTCTGCTCTTGATATCTTTATACAATGATTGCCACAGAATATGTCAACCAAAATGATCTACCACTATATACAACGAAAATCTTCAAATATTTGTCATCAGTTTTTAAATATCACTTATTATTCAAATACTAGTATTTGAATGCAGTCAACAGTCTTTAGTTCACAATTAATGGATATTCAGGCAAGTAGCTATTCAGTATTTGTCTTTTGTAGGAGATCTATGATGATGATTCCAGTACATGGAAAGAAAACAAGGAGTGTGAGTGGACAGCAAAAAACTCAATGTAGTTTTAAATTTATCGAGATATTGCGCAAGAATGACAAGTGTCCTAGTCTTCAGTCTCCTTATTGCAGTATTGATTCTTATTAAATTGTGCTTGCTCAATATACACGAATCAGTCACTTTATATGCAATTTTGAAGTGTTATCCACAGATATATGATCTTATTATAAACATATGTACATCATATTCCTTGATTATATTTCATATGTAATACAATTATTTATCAAAGATTAAATCCTGAACAAGAAATCTGTGGCAAATTGTTTCTACTAAAAAATAACGATCCAAGGAATGCTTGTGTCGCCTGTGAAGAGGCCCATTACTAAAAGTGGATTAAATATGTAGATCAAGGTCACTAGGACAAAATTATTGTTATCAGTAGGAAAGTCTTGTCAAATGAAATTCATATATGAAATAAAAGACCTGTTACAAACCAACCATAGGATAGGTTCAATCTAAAATTTTCAGAAAAGAAGGTTAATCAAGGTCCCTAGGTAGACATTGTTGGTGACAAAAGCAAGGTCTCATCACAAGCAATGCACATGAGAAATGTTAAATCCTAAATAATTGCTTACCAATAAAAAGATATACCTCATCTTCATTTTTTGAAAAAGTAGGTCAAATATCTAGGTCAAGGTCACCAGATCAAAAATTATGGTATCTATAAAAAGGTCTTACCATAAGCAATATGCATGTGGAATATCAAAGCCACATTACTTACCTATCAAAAGGTATAGCCAATCTGATTTTTTTTAAAGGTCACATATCTAGGTCAAGGTCACTGATAAAAAATTATGGTATGTGTAGAAAGGTCTTGTCACAAGGAATGCACATGTGAAATATCAAAGCCCTACCACTTACCAGTCAAAAGATACAGTCAATCTTAGTTTTTTTAGGAAAAGTAGGTCAAATATCTAGGTCAAGGTCAGTAGGTAAAAAATTATGGTTCAGAAAGGTCTTGTCACAAGGAATACACATGTAAAATATCAAAGTTCCATCACTTATTAATTAATCAAAAGTAATGGGGTGCGACACCCAAAGTGTGATTGACAAAGTGAATCCGAAGAGTCGTTATGCTACGCAGGCAACACAACAATACTGTGGCATGCAGGGAGTAACAACATATAGTGTCATCATCCAGCTTTAACAAAGTTCCAACATCAGTTCCATCTTCACTTATATCTATGACTTTTCAGAACAGCTCAACAAATTTTGTTGAAACCTCGTTTTGATTCGTTTAAACATGTTAAATGTGGTCATCTGGCAAACTTGTGTGAATTGCCCCAACTGGCTTAAAATTGGAGGAATGCACTTTGACCATTTGGAGAAAGATTGCATCTATTGACAAATAAACTCATCACAGTGGTCATTAAAGTTGGAATTCTTTGTTTTTCATGACAAGTGCAAAATATGATTTAAACTAGGAAAGGAATAGATATATCAGGTGGAGTAAAAATTATTGTCAATGTGATTTACATACCTTTATACCGTTTGTGGAAGCTACATTTTTATCTTGATATTATTAGCCTTATTATCTTAAAAACTCAATTTTGCAAACCATACAGTTTCGTTACTCCTCATAAAACATGACCTTGACCTTTTGACCAGGATTCAATTGGTCACATTTTTGACTTGGTGAGTAGAAGGATTGAAATTTCAATACTATGTATTCAAAAGTACATTTTTGTATTAGACTTATTCTTCAGATAGCTATTGTTGTTGCCCACAATTGCCAATCTAGTATAGAATTAAGAACCAAGTTTTGCAATTCGGGATAAAAATCAAACTGAGAGAGACCTAACAGTTGTCTAAATATACATGTATCATTAGTGCCAGGTTGGTGAACCTTGCTATCGTTTTAAAGGAGTATTTGGCAATACAAAGGAGATGCATAGGCAACTCTAAAATGTTCCACATTTCCAGCTACCGTCATATTGATTCATACAGACAGAGGAATACATCTGTAGTGTCTAGGTAGTTTGACTACCCATTTATTAATATTTACTAGTTACTATATTTAGTAAAGCATACTTAAAACAACATATTATACATATGTAACAAACAGCATTCCTTCTTTAAATATAATAATGCATGAATAAATTAATGAAAATCACCAAAATTTTACATGTATGAATAAAACATGTTTAAGTCTTCTTTTTTTTTTCCTTCACACTTCCTCATGAATCAAACTCAATCATCCTACATTCATTCAACTTCATATGACCTTAATAATGATGAGCAATTTAATTTGATGCAAAAAATAAATATGTAAATGCACATTTATCATTATTAAATATAAAACCATCGTTTGCATTTCTCCAATTTCATCTTCCAATATTTCATTAGATTGTTTGAGCATTATTTCATTGCCTTTATACTCATAATAGAGTACATTATCATATGATTCACGCTATTGAAAGCTACCGTACACAGAAAGCACTTTGTTCAGCTTCACAGTATTTATACAGTTTCACTTGCAAACATAAGCCCGAATGATTGCATTCTACTTTCCTTATGACTCCTTCACCTCAAAGACAAACATCAGAATTGCTATCACCAATAAGGTGCCCCAGGGGGAGGGGCATGGAAGTTAGGGGGTGGAGCAGCAAACTGTGGAATCTGTCCTCCATATTGTGGCTGTCCACCAACAAGAGGTTGTGGGGGTGGAGGAGGGGGAGGGGGTACCAGCATCTGTTGGGGAGTTCCTGGCATTTGGGGAGGTTGAAAGTTAGGAGGGGGAGGAGGAGGCTCACTCATTAATCTTGGTTCCTCTTGTGGTGTGCCCTGGTGAGGAGAATCTGTGGTATATTGAGGATTGGTGTTATCCACTACAGCTGTAGGTAAAGCAGGTGGTGGTGGCTCAGTAACCCATGGTGGCTGACTGGCAGGGGGAGGCGGACTCTGGGGAGGGGCAGTCCCATATAGCTGCTGATAGTGCTGAGAGGGTGGAGCTTGCGACGTAGGAGGGGTTGCAGGAGGGGGAGCCATATGCTGTGTAAGGGTAGGTGTGCCATCAGGATGCTGCTGAATATCCTGGGGAGCTAATGCTATTGATGTGCCTTGTATTGGTACTCCTTGTAATGGTGCTCCCTGTTGGAAGGTTTCTGGGGGAGGAGGTTGACCATTGGCTTGTGGTGCCTGATACTGCATGTGTCCCTGTACTGTGGTAAACGTGACATTCTGGAACTGGGGAGGCTGGGCTTGCTGAGGGGGAGGTGGAGGAGGCTGATCGTAGGCCCCTGGGGGTGGGGCAAGCTCCTGGGGGAAAGGATGTGGAGATGACACGGGGACAAACTGCTGAGGTGCTGAGACAACAAGCTGGGGTTCAGGTGCTTGTCCATACATCTGAGGTGTATTGGAGTACTGATTGTACTGGTACTTCTTAAGGTCCCTCTGCTGAGTCATTATTACTGATTGGGCTTCCTCATCATCATCTCCATACTCTGCCCAAAAAGAGGTGATATACATTTTTAAAAATCCACAAAACGGATGAGTAAAATTATCAGGTACATAAGAGAGGCTGGACATAAATTTAGCATGAATAGAAGTATAATTAGGTATTTATTTGTTTTGAATTATCTTGTTTACCTGACACACTGCTGAGAGCATTTTTCAGCTTCTTCCTATCTGTTGTTCTATCTCCTGATGAGGGTCGCTTTAAGCCTGAAAAATGTAAGAGATAATCTTAAAGTTCAGAGAATAAATTTCCATAATACATCAGAAATATCTCACCAGAATGGAAAAATGGAATGATCGCTGTGCGATATAAGTCCCCTACCGGCGGAATAAATTTATGTCCTGCATCTCTGTTCATCAGTTCATTATCTGCAACAACAGCCAAGAAAAGTCTGGGAAACTGATATCACGAAATTTGCTAAGTCCAAGGGCCATAACTCTTGTGAAAATTAGTCAATTAAGAAATGACTGTCTTACTTTTCGCGATTCACGGAATTTGCACGTGTCCAACCAGAATTATACACCCATGAACACCAAAAGTAAGACAGTCATTACTTATATTTACATTTATTCTAAATATCTGTCATTTTCATTTGCATGCACTTCGCATATTTTGCCTGTTTTAGTGTCAAATGTATTTGAACGTTGGTAAATTCTCCCTACATGCAAAACTTGCACGTGAGCAACCCAAGTTATTGGAATATAATTCTAGTTGCCTGATGGGCATTTAACATGGGGAATCTACTAGTAATGTAAATATTCTAAATTAAACTCGAACTTGATCTGCATCACACTATAATGTATTCACATACAAAAAATCAGTTCATTATCTGCGATAACAGGCATGAAAAAAGTCCGGAAAACTGAAAATTTCATGAAATTTGCTAAGTCCAAGGGCAATATCTCTTGTAAAAATAGGCCAATGGAAAACAAACTCAAACTTAGTCTGTATCACACTGAAATGTATTTATGTACTAAAAATCAGTGCATTATTTGCAATAGAACTGAAGAAAAGTCCGGAAAACTGAAAATTTTCATAAAATTTGCTAAGTCCAAGGGCCATAACTCTTGTAAAAATAGGTCAATCTAAAGTAAACTCAAACTTGATCTGTACCACATTGAGATATATTCACATACCAAAAATGAGTTCAATTTATGCAACAACAGCGAAAAAAAATCCGGAAAACTGAAATTTGCTAAGTCCAAGGGCCATAACTCTTGTAAAATTAGATCAATCTAGAGCAAACTCAAACTTGATCTGTATCACATTGAGATATATCCACATACCAAAAATGAGTTCTATATATGCAACAACAGCGAAAAAAAGTCCGGAAAACTGAAAATGGGACAGACAGATGGACGGACAGACAGACAGACAGACAGACAGACCAAGAGGAAACTAAGAGTCCCCTTCGGCATTGCCGGTAGGGGACTAATAATAGCGAAAGTTAAAGTATCTCAAAAGACTCTAAAAAATAACACAAATGCTTTTAAAAATAGCCATTTCGTCTTTGGTCTCGAAATTGACATACATCATATACATGTAATTTGAAATTGTAAGCATCTTTCTAGAAATTAGAATAATAGTACTTTAAGGTGCGTCATTGGTCACAATTTAGGACCATTCTTGTGCATCTCCTGTTTTAGCACTAACTGAGCTTGAATTATATAGATATTTCAATATATTATTGCCAATGTATCGTTTCTGACTCTATTGAAGACCTTAATTCATTCCATACATAAAAGCGGATAAGTTTGAAATTTTGATCTAAACTAAATAAAATATCCGTAAGAAAATGCTTCGCGGTAATTTCTATCAAAATTGAGTTGGAGATACTCTTTTAAACAGTTCGGATTTCATAACCCATGAATGTCGTTTTACCAATGGAATATTATTGACATAAACTGTTTTATAGGGTAGAGCTGATGGATACCGAAAACATAGGTAATCACAGATTACAAAGCTCACCTCGTGACAGCAAAATTCAATTCACACATATTTCTTAGTACATGTATATTGGCTTTTAAAGGCAAAACCACTCAAGCAGAAAAAGTAGGTCAAGGTCATTTTATGAAAGTTTGATCAAAGATACATCCAATATGCAAGTTTGGTACATGTAGCAGTTATACTTTGCTCAATATTGGCTTTATAAAGAGCAAAATCACTCAAGCGGAAAAAGTAGGTCAAGATCATTTTATGAAAGATTGATCAAAGATACATCCAATATGCAAGTTTGGTACATGTATCACTTATACTTTGCTCAATATTGGCTTTTAAAGGCAAAATCACTCAAGCGGAAAAAGTAGGTCGAGGTCATTTTATGAAAGATTGATCAAAGATACATCCAATATGCAAGTTTGGTACATGTATCACTTATACTTTGCTCAATATTGGCTTTTAAAGGCAAAATCACTCAAGCGGAAAAAGTAGGTCAAGGTCATTTTATGAAAGTTTGATCAAAGATACATCCAATATGCAAGTTTGGTACATGTAGCACTTATACTTTGCTCAATATTGGCTTTTAAAAGCGAAATCACTCAAGTGGAAAAAGTAGGTCAGATGCTGCATCCGATGCATGGGTCCATCTCGGCATCCAAAGATGAATCACTTGTGCAAGTTTGGTTACTGTAGCATTAGTACTTTGTTAGATACTGAGCTACCCCAAACTTCTTATCCAAATCACTCAAGCGTAAAATGCAGGTCAGATGCTGCATCCAATGCATGGGTTCACCTCAGCATCCAAAGATGAATCACTTATGCAAGTTTGGTTACTGTAGCATCAGTACTTTGTCAGATACTGAGCTACCCCAAACTTCTTAACCAAGTCACTCAAGCGGAAAATGTAGGTCAGATGCTGCATCCGATGCATGGGTTCACCTCAGCATCCAAAGATGAATCACTTGTGCAAGTTTGGTTACTGTAGCATCAGTACTTTGTCAGATACTGAGCTACCCCAAACTTCTTAACCAAGTCACTCAAGCGGAAAATGTAGGTCAGATGCTGCATCCGATGCATGGGTTCACCTCAGCATCCAAAGATGAATCACTTGTGCCAGTTTGGTTACTGTAGCATTAGGTTTTTGTCAGATACTGAGCTACCCCAAACTTCTTAACCAAGTCACTCAAGCGGAAAATGTAGGTCAGATGCTGCATCCGATGCATGGGTTCACCTCAGCATCCAAAGATGAATCACTTGTGCCAGTTTGGTTACTGTAGCATTAGTACTTTGTCAGATACTGAGCTACCCCAAACTTCTTAACCGGACGCGGACGCGGACACGGACGCGGACACGGACGCGGACGCGGACGCGGACGCGGACGCGGACGAGGACGCGGACGAGGACGCGGACGCGGACGCGTGGGGTTATAGCATAAGCTCACTCAACTTCGTCGAGGTGAGCTAAAAATTATAGATTGTTTAAATTCAATCCAAATCAAGGCAAATTTTACCACTCTAACACTTTCTCAAGAAAACCACAAAATGGCACTGTTCTTGAACATTTGTACTCTCTTATTTCAACATGGACATATACTTTTTCTGCAATATTTTGAAAAGTCTTTCAAAACAGTGTGTTTGAAAAAATCGTTGAAATTCAGTATCTCTGATATTTTGAACTAAAATTATATGATTTTCATAATTTTTGTGTAAAATCAAGAACATTTTAAAAGATCTGTGAATTTGGTATCTACGGTGAAACTTCATCAAAATCAAGTTTTATACAAAGTTTCTAACCTGTTTTAGTGTATATTAACAAAGAAAACTAAAATTAAAATCAAATGACTGCATTTTAGCACTTTTTGTTTTTTCGTTACAAATGTGCTTTTTTTTAGCAACAAATTTCTAGCATTTTAACCCTGTTTTACAAATAAGCAAAAGTCTTGATTTTCATCACTGACCTATAAATTTTTCTTCATAAAATGATTAATTGACACGAATCCTATGATTTGATATGGTTTTCATAAAATCGTTGGAATTCCTTAGGTCAGAAATGACATGCCTTAAACTAAAAAGAAGTGCAATCACTGGTACATGTAGTAGAAAAGTTTGGTTGGGTACATTATTTTTCTTATCATAAACTCACTTGTGGGAAGAGCAGGTGGTGGCATGAGCTTCTTGTCATGGTCCGGTGACTCTGTCTGCCGCTGTTCAAGTACTGGGTGTAAGGGGGCACCACCATATGGCTGAGCTGTCGTCAGATGCTGGGGAGGGGCCTGAGGAGGGACACCAGCGCTAGGCTGGACAGCATATGTATGGGTAACCCTGAAAAATATAAGATTCTTTACATAAAGCTTACATATGCAAGCAAAGTGTAGCTTTAATGAATCATCAAGACAAGAGTTGGTCAACCTCATGATAAATCTTTAAAAGGCATTACGTATGGAAACCCTTCATAAGTTTTCATAAGTCTTCATAAGAGAGCTCAAAAATGTGGAAACACTAATATCTTATTACTTGCAATTCAAAGCCTTATGCAATGTTACACTTTAGGAAGGACAAAAAAATGGCGACACCAATATGCATGTATATCCTCATTTTGGGGAGTAGAAACATTATTATGGAAGGCCTGACTAATACCATAACAAAGTAGTTAGTAATCTCAGGTCTAAGGTCTGCAAACAAACAATAAAGATTTTAACTGAAGTCTCTATGAAACTTAAAACTACATTGTGTATTTACACATATAAATACTGTAATTGGTATCCAACAACTCTCTTTCATTATCTTACCTTCCCTCGTCTGACACAGACGTATGGACATACACTGGGCTGGGTTGTGATGCCGTTACCAGACCATAACTATGTACTCCCGGGGGAGGTACACTCTCCATGGGAGGGAGATGGTATTGCCCCTGGGACTGAGCCACAGAGGATGGTAAGGATTGACTTTGAGGTGGCGGAGGGCCCTGTACCACAAGATTCGTCAAATGTGGTGGACCATGCTAAAATATAGAACAAAATCATGGAGAACATGCATATTATCATCACAAAATTATACGTCTCATCAACTTCATGTCAAACTGTTTTGTTAAGCATTATAGGATTCATGTTCATACATAAAAGACCACTTGCCTAAATTTATAATGGAAGACAAAATGACAACAGATGTCCAAGGTAGAAACTTTTTGCATTCTTTTTCATCATTTCGCAACAATGGAATTGTGTCCTTAACAGTGATGCAACAATGGAAAAAAAATGGCTATATAGATCAACTTGGTCATTTTTAGCTGAATTAAAAGATTGAAAAATGGTTTATTGGTCTGTATGAGAGAGGACTTGTCAATACAAACCTCATATCCAAGTAGATTTTCTGGTACTTTATCCTCCTGTTTCTCCTCAGTGAATCTTCGCTTAGGCTCCTCCTTAGGAGGCCCTGGGTATGTATAACTGGAGGCTGTCGTTGTAGAAACATACACCGGGGATGACGTTACCATGGAAATGGGAGGACCAGAACTTCCAGGAATCTGAAATGTGTATAATTTTCAAGTTTAAATGTTCTTCTTACCTCCCTAAACATGCTAAAAGCAGACATTATTATGCAAATTTGTAGGTTTTCACACTTACTGCAAGGAACACCAAATGAACAAGACCAGCCTTACCTGCTGAACAATTTGTTGTTGAGGGGCTGGTTGTA
Organism: Pinctada imbricata; assembly: GCA_033119305.1. NCBI lineage: Eukaryota > Metazoa > Mollusca > Bivalvia > Pterioida > Pteriidae > Pinctada > Pinctada imbricata. The sequence goes on from VSWD01000007.1 coordinate 62,739,367, forward strand.
CAGCTTGGCCACCCCACCCCGGAATCACAGGAGACTGGGACACTAGCTGTAACTCTGGCTGTACTGATGTCACCAGGGGCTGGGGTAGTGGACTACTGGCAGTCGGCGCCATGGAGACAGACTGATGGACCAGCTGTGGGGGACCTGGGGTCACTGCTTGGAGGGGAGGTATCTGGGGAGGGGGACCTGGGGGAGGGAGCTGGGTCTGGATTAACATTGGCTGCTGCTGGGGACCTAATGCACCTGCTGTGAAGTAAATGATAAGCAAAGTAATTACAAACTGTTACCAGAAATTACAACTTACTGAATATTAGATACATGTACATGTATATTTTGCACCTACTACAATGTATATAACATGGTACAGAGGACTCCACTTAATCTAATACCTGATAATCTGATACTCCTCTTACTCCGATATGATTTCAAAACACAAAACCATTTACTATATAATCAATGTAAATTTACTCCTCTTAATCAGATAGAAATTATCAAAAATCTTAAGAACTCCTCTTAATCTGATAGGATTTTCTGTCAACTATGATATTTTTCCTATGATATTTATGTCATTTTCAGTGGACTGTTATATCAAAATCATTAGAATTGGTATTTTTCCCTTTCAAACTATTCAAAATGGCCTGAAAGTATTTATATCATTAAATGAATGCATATAATAATGTCTGGGATACATTCTAGTACAATTCAGAGGATTATTTTATTGTATTTCCATGGAATTTAAAACTCCTGATAATCTGATACTTCTGTTAATCTGATAATGATCTTCCGACAAATTGACTAGATTAACAGGAGTCCCAGGATAGTACTGCCTGCAACATTTTAAGGACCATCAGCAAATATATTTAGATATTCAATGGGGGTGAGTACTTTTTTTCTCTGACTGTTCTATCCATTATTAAGAACAGAAACTGAGCATTCCATTTCTACCAAAATGTTATTATACCTGGCCCAGGCATGGAGTTGACAGCCTGTACTTGTCCCAGAGTTGCAGCAAACGAAGTAGATGTCAAGCTACTAGGAACCAGAAGCTGGGGAGCCGAACCTGTCATATTAACAATGAAGAAAACATATGATGATTGTTTTTATCAATTACAGTAACTTTTTTTCAATTACAGCCAAAAATTGACAATATATCAAATTGTAAAGAATTATTGATTGAAATGACTAACCTGGAATAGAGTTGAGATTGGGTGGGAGTGATGCAGGGGCTGATGATGTAGGTAAGATGACCTGGGGCATTTGTGGAGGGCTTAGCCCTGGTAGGCCTCCTATTGATGTCAGACCTTGTATGCCTGAAAGATTAGTATGATACTAGTGACCAAATACATTTACATGAAAGATTCCTTCCAATCAGTATTTTATTACTCCTATACATTCGTCTCACGTATACCAGAATGATACAATTCCTGGCAATTTCATAGAAAATTGAAAAAAAAATTAAATCAATGTCTACTGGAAGCCCTTGGGACGAGGTGGCTCAGGGCATTTAAGATACCAGTTATTAATTCCCAGTTGTGAGGATTCTGTGGTCAACTGGAGATTACTTGAGCACCTAACAGAGCACGTAAGACATACAAACCTGGTGTAAGTGGAGGGAATCCTGGTTGTGATGCAGGTAATGCGAGTCCTGGGGGATTCAACTGAAGACTTGCTGGGGCACCTTAATAAGGTAAATGACAAAAGAAAATAAGCTACATATAAAGGTTGCATCTGAAATAAGATTTTTTTAATAATCAAACACAGATACTGCATTTTTCAACCTGGACATAATGTAACATCTCCATAAAATCAAGTCATCTGAATTTTTACCCAGTACACATATTGACAAGAGCTGTAGGATCTGAAATCATTAAATCACATTTCTCTTGTTAGAGCTGCAAATTGAGAAGCATTACATGTAAAATTTTAAAATATAGTATAGAACAGATCTTCTGTACGAGGATTGATGTTCCATCATAGCTGCCAAGGATTCTAAGGTTACCACTTCTAGGATAAGGAACACCCATGAGGATGGAAGGATTAAAACGTGAATCACAAATAAGCTGTACAGAGGTTTTGTTCTTATTCCTATCACCTACATACATATGTAGCCATCACTCATGCAATCTGTAATTTGAAAAATTTGTTCTTTTAGTATTCCAGGAAACTCGTCTAATGTGGAACCTAAATGGCTGGAAGGAGTGGCTAAGAGCAAAATCATATAAGGCCATATAAATAATTTTAATTTCAAAAGTCACATTTGGGATCATGTAAATTAAGATCTCATGGTAAGGAAATAAAGGAAGATCCTAGTTTCATCAAGGTTTTTGTCCAAGGCAAGTGGAGAAATCAATCAAATATCAAATACAATGCACATAGAAGATTCATCCAAGACTGGCCCTATATGATTCTACAAAGCGTCTATGTGGATTTCCTAATACACTAATACAATACCAAAACAGATTAACGATGTCTGTTTTATAATGACTTGGTTATAAACAAACAGAGGAATTTTCAGCTTCAATTTTAGGTTTGAAATCTAGAATATGAAATAAGTCAGTAGCGAAAACCATTCATTGATTCTGAAACTTAGAAAACAGAAATACTGGACAATTTGAACATTTCACTGATTTTGGTGTTGGGATCTAAAAATGAAAATACTGTGCAATTAAAGCAATTCACAGGATGAAGTAATCTTGACATCACTGGCAGTTCAAAGAATCCAATGTGAGAATCCAGTAGTCCATCCTATTGAAATGCTGAAGGTGTCTTTTCTACAGCTAGAAAATCACTATATACATGTATTAATAAGGCAAAAGAATAACTGTAGTTGACTTCAACTTCAAGTTTAAACATACCAATGACTATACTAAACAAAGAAATTATTCAAAAGATATTCCTTATACAGTCAAAGTTTCAGTTTCATTATATGCACCATTTTACAGTGGTAAATGATCTTTTTCACACAAAAAAATCTTCAAATCATCCCTGTAGATAATATATGCCAAAAATATCCATATAGCATGGTAGTGTAGCTGTAATCAGATAGGGATGCAGTAACTTTGACTGTACGAGAATATTCTTACAGCAAATGAGTATGTTTGCAACTTTAACAAAGTCAGAATTTATCAATATTCTCTTTTATGTGTCTTGTCAGCAGCTAATCAGTCTGCATGAGCCTTTCAAGTCACCATTTCCTTCTAGTTCTTTGGAAAATATTGCAATATTAATATCAAAACTGAAATAGAATATATATGTTGATGCCCCAAGTCATTCAAAACAAAACAGTTCTGAAAATCATTTTTTTTTTGTATAGGTGAGTGATATTACTGATGTAAACCAATTTTTATTAGTTCTTATGTGCTTTTTCATTTCAATAGATGTTTTACTTTGAGACATGTAGAATATTGTGAGAATAATCCATAATTTAATATCAAGAATAAATCTGCAAAGGTTTTTAAAGATGCTGAATTTAAAAGACGTGAAACAAAATTATTGAAGTATATGTACATAAATGAACAGATAAAATTTTGGTTTACAATTAAGAAATGATCTTCTATGTAAAGTTTATAGTTGTGATGTCGTCTTCTAAAACATCTGAGGATCCTGAAATTAAATCTTTGATTAAATTTTATCAATTCTTTCTCGAAGAATATCATAGACTTCAACATTCATTGACATTCATCTATACATTTTGCCATTTAAACTGAAATGCTGATTAATTTGTTACAATATATGGTCAACAAAAGAATCCAAGGGGCTTCCCTTCTTAGGAACATTGGAATTAACATCTGCAACACTGAAATTGTTTGACAAAGGAGGGTTTTTAATTCAACCTTTTCCTTGAAAAAAAATATACCAATAATGCATGTTTTTGTTATTCCTTGTCGTGTTCAAAGATTTAAATTCCTTGCGGTGAAAGTTAAAATGAAACATATAACATTCAAATTCTTCTCCTGTTCTCTGCAACTGTTTTAAAAGTTTACATACATTCAAATCCAATAACATTAAAAGATAGAAATAATGCATGTATATATGAACAACTTCATGGACACCTGAGAAAACAGCAAATTGACATCCACATTTAACCTGAACAAATACTGAATTCTTTTCTGAAAGTGAAAAAGACATCGGCAAGGACACAGAATCGTACCCTATGCTCAGAGTATTTATTAATTAAAAGAAGATAAAGGTGGTTTGTGAATCAACCTTTCTTTAAAAAATTTTGAATGGAGAAATCCTGGGGCTCTATCACTTACTCTGCTGGATACCGGCCAATAGGGCAGCTGTACCAGGAGGGAGGGTGGGTGGCATGGCCGCCAAAGCCTGCTGAAACTGGGCATACTCTTGTTGGACCTAGAAGAAATAATAGGCTCATATTGACCTCAAATCAACCAATCAAATAATCCGTTCCATAGACAATGCTGTATACAATTACCTTACTTTTTTCAACCATTTGGTTTGGAGCTGCCCTTACCTCTCCTTAGATAACATAAAATATCTTAATACTGTAAAGAAAGAATGAGTGAGCACAACTATATCACGATGAATTTTCTTTCCAGAATGTAATAGAATTTTGACCAATAAGACATTACACAAAAATATTTTTCAGCTCTGATTGGATATAGATTGACTAAGAGTTTATTAACTCCCTGTTTACACTATGTTTCCGATGGCCATGACAGCAACATTTCAAGCCACCATGGCAGATACAGAGTGACCATGAGTTAATATAGGGGAGCAGGATCGACAAACGAAACTAGCCAGGGATGCTGGGGCAAATGCTGTCAAAGCATTTGCCAAAGTGCAGATGACCTACTTTATAGACCCCAGTAAATCGGGATGAAATTAACAAAACATGACAGTATGTTACAGACCTTAACAAAACTTGGACTAACTATATGAAAAAATTCAAAACTTGGACAGTTTGAAACCTAACAAAATGTAACAAGTCCCATCAGAACGTGGCAGGCTGGGAGGAAGCATACAACCGTCAGAATCAGACCATGGGTTAAAATGTAGTGCGCTGACATGTCTCTAGGGTTCAGCAGCTTGTTTCTACACACAGTTTGTATCAGATACATGTACTTACAGATAGACAGGGCAAAAATGAGACCCAACTTGAATATCAAGACAAAACTGACTAAAATTCCTACAGCGTTCTACATTTCGTCTCCTGTGGTCATCAGGAACAGAATTTAAACCTAGGGCTACAGTGATGAATACCCTAGTGGAGAGAGAGACTCTTTTGAAAAATCAACAGGAAGTCCGAGTTGAGAAAAAGCTCAAACACAAATTACCAACTGATGAATGATTGGATGTCTAGCGCATCATCAAATGTTGAATTTTGTAATCTTGGACTGAACAACATTCAAAGCTTACACTTTGCAATACATGTACCATAAAAGTTTCCGTGTCCCATGGTTTCTTGAGTGTTCATATAGGCAGGTCTACCCTCATACAAAGGTATGAAAGAAGAATATTTGGTACGACTTGTAGGTAAATCAAAATATTGGTAATTTAAACAAGACAAAATATCATATTATACGAACATTATTCATAGAGTACATGACAGAATGAGAATCATATAAATGATAGACAGTACATGCAAACAAAGGACATGTAAAAGTCTACAACATGTAACCAGTATGCTTCAAGAAACATGTACATATACGTACAAAGACTTAAGTGACTTTGATAAATAAATCATTAACATGTGCTAAAACTCTTTCCGACAGAAATATTTCAGACTCATCCTCATAAAGGTTACAATGAGGTATATGTTGACTAATCCTCTTAAAGGTTACAATGAGGTATTAGTTGAAAGCATAGAAAATGTAAAACCTCAACAGGATTTTGATCATTAGGAAAGGAAAGTGACATAAGGAAAGCAAATAAAGCATAAGCAGTGCAGTAATGTATATACAGAAGATGAAGATGTTTGTTCTTTTGTATAGTTATTTTGCAGGGGGAGAGGGGAGTTACTGGTTCAAGTCATACACGTAATTCATGTCCGAGATTCCTATTTGTGCTACACAATGATATCTTTCAATAGGCAATAAAGTAGCCTTCAACGGTGGTGATCTTCCAGTTCACAAGAATTGGTTCTCGAGGAATTTATCAATATTGACAAATAAACCTGTTTACTAAATCAAGCTTGATATTTTGTCTTAAAGTGGCACTAAACCTAAATTCTTATCACTTTTTAAAACAATTTCCCGTTTGATTACTACCAAGTTATACATCATGTTGTATATCAAACTCTTTGTTGGAATCTGTAGAACACACATATACTATGGACGAGTTCAGTTATTGAACATATAAATCTCAAAAATTGGGGAAATCTCATGAATTTTGCCTAGAAATCTGTAGGTTTCACAGACTCTTTTTTAGCCAAACAAATTTGTTATAAAAATTAATCTTACAATAATGTCTTCATTAAAGGGATAATTATGGTGTTACATGCTTATATGTATCTACACATGTAACAAGTTTTTACTTTCATTTTCACAGTAAATATACATGCATTTTTGTAGAGTCCAATGTGACCTCCCTATGCATTTTCTGAAGGGTATAGCATTCACATGCCCTGCATTGTTGTATGAATAATCATTCATGCCTATCTGTTTGACCAAATTAAAATTGGTTTGATCTCAAGATTTCTATGCAAAATTCATGAAATTTCTCCCAATTTTGAATAGCATAGGCAATACCTGAACTTATTCTTGGTAAAGGTAAAAGGTAAAGGTAGGGTATCACCTGAACCTCACGCGACTTCTACGGTTACCTCCCTAGCAGGACCTGTACAAACCAGTGCATTCTCAACTCCCTTGGGAGTATGCAAGCAGAGCTGCCTTTAAGGTGCTAATGCTTTCATCTACATTACCAGCTTGTCTCATGTGCCAGGTAGCCGGTTTACTCATGGGTGGAGAGATTACACCGTAGTGTAAAGTAACTTGCCCAAGGTAACAATGGTTTTGCAATAACCAGCAACAGTGAGATTCGAATGCACAACCTATGGTTTCATAGTCCACCACGCTAATCACTATACCACCAGCACTACTGTGCAAGTGTGTTTTTCACATTGTAACAGACATTTTGATATACAACATGATATATAACTTTATAGTAATCAAATGGGAAACTGTTAAACAGAGATATGAATTTGGCACCTTAACAAGACTACTGGCATAAATGTACATGTACATGTATGTCAATTTTTAAAAAATTCTGATAGCCGAGTGATATAAGTCCCCTACTGGCATAAATCTATCTCCTGCAACTCTATATAGAACGCTTTAATTGAACATGAATTCAACTTGACCTGTACTTACACAGTGTTCTAGGATTCCATTACTCGTTACCCGAGGTAAGTGAAAATTGAGGTCGGGTAACTGGAAAAAAAAATGCTACTTACCAGTCGGTAAGTGAATTATGAAGCACAATCCCCATATACTCTTCATGTATACATAGCAAAAACAGAAATAAATAGTTGCCCCAAAGTTCTAGATCATATTTTAGCAGTCATCCTGTATTTTCAGTGTGACAACATTTCTGGACATAATAATTTATTTTCATGGCAATCAGATATTAATCTACAATTTGATCTAAATGGGTCCTTTGGACCCGATGAAATTTGACCAATGGGTCCCGAGCCAAAACAATGGGTCCAAGCAAAATTTTATGGGTCCCAAGTACTATAAACCGTCTTTTCTTCGCTACGTCTGAAGCTCGCGAACAGAAGTGATATGAATGGCTTGCTGCAGTTTTATGTTAATGAGATCATTATGTTCCAGAACAAAAAATATTAGGAATAAAACATGTATCTAACAAAATTTAATCTGACAGTAAAATTTGCCAAATTAAGTAATTTGTTGTTTATTTAGTTGCTTTATTTACGCATGTTAGGCTTCGTACATGTGTATAGTACAAACCAATTATATATGGTGTACGAAGACGGTACTTACTACACTTAGGTGTGAATTAAACGATTTGAATTTGTTGATTCATATTATCCTGCAAAATTTACCATGGCATGGAAGAATTTTTGCGTTACATGTACATGTATCTGAATCCGAATGATAAAAAGTTAGGACTCGCATCAGACCGCATATAACTTTTATATCCAAACATTTTGATGCGCAACAATGTCTCATACAATACCACGGACATGATCAACCTTCTGTAAGGTTTGAAAGACCGGACAAAATATAAACACGAGACAGTAATTTTACATAAACTTCCAAAGTCGAGAACGATGAACTAAAAGGGAACACATTGTATGAAAATGAATAATGCGTACGGTGGGACGCAGCGATCTGGATTCAATGGGTCCTGGGCGATTTTTATGCGTCAGAGATGCAGGACGCAGAGGTAGATTAATCCCTGGGCAATGGCTACATTTGTAGGATGCACTGATAGAAAATTAATATCCTCTTTTTATTCTGACATTTTTGTTTGGGTGAGTTTCCTGGTTGGGTAAGCACATTTTTGGTGGGCACTTACCCTGTTGATAAGTGGCTTTTGAGTAAAATCTTAGAACACTGTTACACCAAAAGATGAATGCCCACAAAAAATCAGTTCAATATATGCAGAAGAAAAGGGCTTAAAAACTGAAAATTTCATAAAATTTGCTATGTCAAAGGGCCATAAGTTTTGTATTGTAAAAAATATGTCAATCAAAATCCAACTTAAACTTGATGATCTATATCATGCTATAATATATTCACATAGCTTAACTCAGTTCAATATCTACAACAACGGCCACGAAAAGTCTGAAAAAACTGAAAATTTCATGCAATTTGCTATGTCCAAGGGTCAATAAATACAAAACTTGAACTTGATCTGATTCTCTTAAAGATGTATTCACATACCAAACAATCAATTCATTATCTGCAATAACATTGGGATGAGGGAAGAAAAGTCCCGAAAACTGAAAAATATATGAAATTTGTTAAGTCATAACTCTTGTAAAAATAGATCAATCGCAACCATACTCAAATCTTGATCTGTATCACACTAAGATGTACTCATATACCAAAAATCAGTCCATTATCAGTAACAACAGCAAAATAAGTCATGAAAACAGAAAATTTCATGAAATTTTCTGTTTTCATGACTTATTTTTACAAGAATTATGGCCCATGACTATTTTTACAAGAGTTATGGCCCATGGACTTGACTTTTTTTCCATGGGCCATAACTCTTGTAAAAATAGGTCAATCAAAACCAAACTGGAACTTGATCTGATCACATTAAGATATATTCACAAAATGGTTTCAATATATTGTATATGCAAAAACAGCGAAAAAAAAGTCCGGAAAACTAAAGTGTGATACACAGACAGACAAACAGGGTGGAAACTATAAGTCCCCTCTGGCGAGCAGGTAGGGGACTAATAATAATCAACACTTCGACATAATACAGTGAACAATAAAATGTTCAAAAAACTAAAAGACTTATGAAAAGGTTCAATGTACCTCTAGCTATGATAAGCACCATAAATTCTACTTCTAGATGTGTATTCTTAAAAAGTAAAGACCTATTGGGTGGGTGGGGGGGGGGGGGGACATAACCTTCATCGAGTAAACATTTATAAATATGAAAATATATACATTTTTTACACTGTGCACATTTATTCCTTGAAAAATTGACCAAAGTTACAAAATTTTCTTGATGAACGGAGCATCACTGTACACTGGCTACTTCTTGAAGAAAAAGTTCACACATAACAAAGCAGGTGACAAAATGATGAAAGCATATTTCAAAATACATATGTTTTAATTATGTATGACGAAAAAAATGGTACAAGCAATGTTATCCAAACAAGGTGAGAAAGCTACATTTCCATGCTGAGCAAAAGTCACTGAAAACTGAAAGCCAAGTATACATGTAAAGATTATACACTGCTTTCAAATTATTCTAAAAACTGTGTTTTAAAGGAACAATTAATGCAAGTTGGTGACCTGTATGTCTGAGAAAAAAAATCAATGCCAATTAGTCTATTAGATGCATTTGAACAGGATACAATTGATTTGAGCGATCAGCCATCAACCTACTTTTACATGTACAAAGGATTATTACTTAATCTAGGCAATCCATCGTTACCACAGAACCATTGAATGTTTACATAATAGATCGTCCCTCCTTGTTCACACCTACTCCAGATTCATATCTTCATACGTACAATGCTTTATACATAAATTATCGAGAACAAAATATATCAATATCTTTTTTCTCATACTGGTAATTGGAGCATTTCTCAGTATAACTGAAAATTGAAAATCTTGTTACATGAAAGGAACAAATAAACATATACTCGGACAAAGTAATGCAACAAATACACATGTACAATGGCTGGTAAGCTGGTCAAATCTGGTACTTGCAAGAAAGTTAATTGTATTATTGATAAATTTGTAAACACATGTTGCTGATTTTATTTTTCATTTCTCATCTAAAACAACAATTACAATACAGGCAAACACTATAATGTTTAATTACTTACAGTTTGTATAAGATTCTCTGAAAGTTGCTTTGCTTGCTGAAGACCCATTAAACTTGGATGTCTATGAAAAAAGTTATGAAGACTCATTGTTGAATATGTCTTGTAACTATATCAGATTACATGTACATATACATGCAATATAGAGAAAACTTCATGCTAAACAAATAATGTGCTGATTCTAAGTAAGGTCAAGTCATGATCCTATGTTTTTTAAAATAGCTAAACATATCTTACTGGATATGAACGTGCATCGGTTCAAAAGCTTCTCGTCCAGATTGAGGTTCGATGAATCCTGACCCTTTTCCTCGTAATGTAACTTTGGCTCCTGTTTCTGTCTGAATATGACTTAGGAAAGATCCCTAGAAATGACAATGACAAATGACAAATTAATAAATGTTTAAGTCTTTTACAATGACTGATACCATCTTGTACATTAGTTCCATGAGCTCTCGACTTTTAAATATGACAAGGCTTGTTGCTTTATACATATCAATCTTCAAAGACATGACGAAACTGTAAGCACTTGAATATGATTGTCCTCTGATTTATGCATTTCCTATTGTACTTGTACTGGAGCATTAAAATTTACGTATACATTCAATATATTGTGCATCAAATTCAAAAAAGGATGTCTTACCATTGGTCCCAACATTTTAGATTTAACATCAAAGCTTGGAGGAGCATGTTCTAATCCAATGTAAAGCTTCTCTTGTACAATTGATAGCTACAATGTACAAAATAAGATATTTGCTACTTTGGGAGTCAAGAGGATGGACTTGTATAATGTTGCCCCTTTTATGCCTATACTACATTTATATCATAATCTCTCATATGGAAGTTTTTATTGTTGTATCATTTCACCTTAAATGGATTCTGAAAGTGTGAAATGAACCATGAAAACATGATAACATCTATTATGTAAGAGAAAAAGAGAATAAAGTTAAATAAATGATTACTTAATTGACTTGTTTATAACATGAAAAGAACCTGATTTGCATGTTTCATGCTGTTCTGAAATATATTGTATAATTTACACTTAACAAAGGTTTTCTACATGTATACATATACTTTGGTAAATAATAGAATCACTACTATATAATCAATTCTCCTTACCCCTTGTGGCTGTGTGTTGATTGACATGAGGGGAGGAGGCTGGCTAAAGTTAGGGCGGGGCACATGTATGTTAGTGGGAGGTTGTGGGGGAGGGGGCTGCCTGGCCTGGCCACTGAATCTCGATCCTTTGGACTTCATACCATTGATGATTATCTCGTTTATTCTTCCAACGGCAACTACAAAAATTTATTTCATTAAGACAAATGTCACGCAGATGAACGTTAAACTTCCTTATGTTAGAAAACCCTTAAACAGTTATAATCAAATCTATGTCTTTTCTCGGTAATTTTCCGTAGTAAATACCCAAGTTACAATGTTATCGTCTAATGTGTATTTGATATTTAACCCTCCTATTGTTCGTTAATGTCAAGGCAGGTAGCGGCAAAGATGTTATTTGTTACTGATGGTAAGGTCAGAAAGTAGTGAAAAGTAAACATGGACAGTTTGGAGATAAGACTCATTCTTGGCAATATAAAGTTAAAACTCATTCATCAGGACTTGCTTCTTTTCTACATGCTACATCCTGAGCCAACTTTGATGTGTTAAGGAATGCGTTAACACGCATGATTGATTAAGAAGCAATGATAGAAAAAAAACAAAAATGAGATTTTGTCCAATAAAACATCCTTCCTACAAGGAACCAGAAGTCTCTGACGAGACTGTAGCTCTCCTGGTTGTTTTGTTTTTTATTAACTCATTGACAAGTGAATAAGATACATACACATAAATATCAATTTCCATTTTTTAAGACCATAGGGAGCAATCATTCTAACAAATTAAAAGTAGCACAACAAAACACTGCAAATAGAATATATCACTCATATAATTCATAATATCCAAGATAAAGTATTTAAAAAAAAGAATGCCACACCCATTTTCCAAGATCCCAAGGGGGCGGAGGGGGGCCAGGGACTGCTAGCTCACATGAACTATCAATGACATAACAAAACTGACAGATCCATCTTACTGCATTAAGAATAACAACAACTCTCATTCATTAATAGCTTTGAAAGGTTGCGAGCACAATTATATAGGAAAAATGGCCACACCTATTTTCTAAGACCCTGGGGGTCAGGGGCTCAAACAAAATATTAGATGCACAACAAAAACACAAACCAATCATACTGCAAAAAGAATGAAGCCTCAATCATTTATAGTGTCAGAGGAGTTACGAGTACAATTATATAGGAGAAAATGACCACACCCATTTTTTAAGACCCTGGGGGTCAGGGGCTCAAACAAAATATCAGGTGCAAAACAAGACCACAGACCCATCATCTTGCAAAAAGAATGAAGTCTCTATCATTCATAGTGTCAGAGAAGTTGCGAGCTCAAGATTACATAGAGTTATATAGGAAAATGACCACACCCATTTTCTAAGACCCTGGGGGTCAGGGGCTCAAACAAAATATCAGGTGCACAACTACACCATGGACCCATTATATTGCAAAAAGAATGAAGTATCTATCATTTATAGTGTCAGAGGATTTGGAACACTAGATTTACATAGAGTTATATAGGAGAAAATGACCACACCCATTTTCTAAGACCCTGGGGGTAAGAGGTTCAAACAAAATATCAGGTACACACCTAGACTACAGACCCAGCATATTGCAAAAAGAATGAAGTCTCTATCATTTATATTGTAAAAGGAGTTGCGAGCACAAGATTACATAGAGTTATATAGGAGAAAATGACCACGCCCATTTTCTAAGACCCTGGGGGTCAGGGGCTGAAACCAAATATCAGGTGCACAACTAGACCACAGTCCCATCATATTGCAAAAAGAATCAAGTCTCTATCATTTATAGTGTCAGAGGAGTTGCGAGCACAAGATTCCATAGATTTTCATGACCACGCCCATTTTCTAAGACCCTGGGGGTCAGGGGCTGAATCCAAATGTCAGGTGCACAACTAGACCACATACCAAGTAAGATGCAAAAAGAATTAGCTTTCTATCTCCTATGGTTTCAGAGGAGTTGTGAGCACAAGAATTGTTTACGGACGGACGGACGGACAGACGGACAGACAGACAGACGGACGGACGCCGGACGACGGGGTATCGCATAAGCTCGACTGGTCAGAGACCAGTAGAGCTAATAAAAAGAATATGAATCAAAACCCTAGAATTTTACAGTCGCAGTGTTGGCGACTAAAATTGTAAAATTTTTCATTTTTTCAGACTGGCAAACTCTCATTTGGACCAGCTTAACTGATTAGGATGCCGGTCCAATTGACTGTCATCATTTTCAAGATTTCAGCACTTCTGCAATCTTATAGCTATATTTAAACAAATTGTCCACATAAATCATAAACCTCATGTCAGAATTGTCTTACGACAAATTTAACATTTAAAAAGATGTAATGCCCAAGTCACTCTGCCAGGTACATAGGTAACAAATTGCAGTAAGAGGTCATTGTTGAAAGATTAGTCAAGACATATTACTACAACACAAGTCAGAATATCAGGGTATGAACTTAATGCTCGCCCACTCGCCCAAGACGAGTATTTTTTCCTGTGGGCGATCAAAAATTACTATTCACTCGCCCACGTGGCGAATGAATTACACCGGCTTATCCCCTTTAACGTAAGCATCAATAACGCCGTAAACATATGTCCATCGGTATTATGAATGAAATATTTAAATGGTCAAAATTAAAATTTTACGAGCCCACATGGCGTAGAGTTCAGTAGAGTTCATACCCTGAATATGTCCTTTGAATGTATTATTTTTGTAAATAAAAATCTTCTACTCACTGTCTACACTCTGTTGGGTTGGACCTTGTACACACAGGTATAGTGGTCTGTCACTGAAGAACAGATATGTTGTTGCTAAATCACATATTCGACATGCATATGGATGGATATGTCTACATGTAGAGGAACATTTCCTTGAACTATTCAGACCAAAAAATTCAAAACTATGCCCATCTTGTTTTTTTTTTTTTTTTGTTTTTGCTACAAATGTCCATTTTTTGACTATTTTAACATTTTCAATTCTATTTTTAGAAAATTCCTCATTATCACTTTACATACCTCTGTAACGGATGAAATTTTATGAATTCATATACATCAATACTTTTCTGAATTCTTATTACTTGTGTATGAATTTAAGGCTATTTTGAGATATTCTGAAAAATCAAAAGCTCTGAAGGCAGTATTTTCATATAAATACAATATTGCTGGTTGCCATGGCAACAACTTGTAATTCTTATTTTAGCTAGAAGGTCTGCAGTTGTATAATTTTTTTCTACGTATAAACCAGTCAAACCAATGTGTTCCCGAATTAGTTTTTGAGCAAAATGACTGTTTCTACAAATAGCACAATAATTTAAGCAAAAATGGATGTTTTTGACCCGAAAACATAGAGTTTGACTCAAAGTTCGAATTATCCCTTTTTCAAAGAGTATAATGAATAGAATATATTCTGATGATTGAAACTCATACGAAAATGAAAAAAAATTCCCTACATGTATTTTCTGACATTTTTCATTAAGAATTATGCATTTTCCCCAAAAATACCCATTCAGCAATACAATTTTCAAGTAGTATTTTTGTCTGAAATAATGTATCAAACTCGAGTCATATCATTTATCATTTATGTTGGTTTCAAATATTATGTGATATGAAAATAGAGTTATCTCCCTGTAGTTGAAACCATGACCTTAAAATGGGGAAGTCTTAGATATACATCCATTAAAGGCCGACGGGGGACTATATAAGGGGACACGTAAATTTTCTGTCATTTCCTCACTGGCCGCTATAGGGTTAACATCTCTTAATGGTATCTGATTGGTTCCCTTTAATCCCTTTACCCCTATCAATTTTTGATTGACAGCTTAAAACAGATGAGACTTGGGTAACTCATTAGCATAATAAAGGATTACCTGTCGGTTTGTCTTTGATGTAACACGCCGCTCGCAGACGGCGTTGTCTTCAAAGACGGTATGCCATGCCTATCAAGCTTATGTCACTCGGGTATACCTATTAACGACCGTGTGGTTCCCAACGTCTGCCTTTAAATATGCATGTGAATTTATCTGTATACTATGAGTGACTCACCTTACAATTCCCTTAGATTTCTCCTCAAATGATACATAACGCCCCCTTGTGGATACTGCTGCACCGCTCATTTTAGATATCTGTAAATAAAAGACATTTTTTATATCAATTATTGACAGACTTTATCTCTCTTTTAATTCATGCATGTATGGCATTTCTCTCAAAATGTTCATGTAAATTTCTTAATGTAAATTTCTTTCTTTTTTTTTAAATCTAACTTTAGAAATCAGCCACATTGATTACCTCCTCTTGTGTTGCACCCCTCGTCAGCATGTTTCTACAACCAATCGGTACATCATTGATCTCAACCTCAGCAACTATCAAACTTTGACCAGGAGCTTGATTCTGTAAAAATAAAAGAGTTGTTAGCAATAATTTGTGGCAATAAATCAAGATTTGGTTTTTAATTTGCAAAGACATACAAATCTAAATATACAATACATTTACATAATATGTTACCCTCTCATATCAAGATATCAATGAAAATTTAGGCAAGCATATGCTGTTTATTGCAAACAATACTGATAGCTCTACAAGTTTTAGTTCAGCCTGTACAAAAGTAAAACTAGCGCCAGATTTGAGTTTTGCAATAGACTAGATTATGTTTCACAAAATCAGTACAAGTCAAGACAACTGACAAAGTTATGAACTTTTGAAGGAATCTGTTGTGCACTTCATACACTTAGTATAAAATAAGTCTGACACGGACAATTAAAACCTAAAGAATCTCCATGCCTTAAGCTACGAGACACATTGTTCAGTTATACATGTAAGTACATGTATGCATCTTACAGTAGTTCTTACCTTTGCCTTGTTGCCTTGTGTTTGCTGTGACAGCTGTGAGGGTTTAAGTTTGCCTTTAGCTATGAGCATAGCGTTAACTTTGGCTGCGGCCTCAGCAGCAGCTTCCAGGCTACTTTTGTTGGCATTGTCTTCATTCCATCGGCTAACTCTGCCACTGCTGAAAAACAATGTAAATTTGACAATCAACTTTCTTTGATTTTCGTACATGTAGATAAGATGAAGAAAACAATGTATATGCCATACAGATATGATTATTCAACATCAACATACATGTATAAATGTGGCACTCTGTGCATTTCTGCAGTGTACACAGAAATTACAGCACTTAAAAGATTGTAAGCTGCTTTCGATGGATTTCATTTAAAGACAAACCCTACATGTATGGCTAGGCAGCTCACTTCAGAAATCGGAATATTGTGATTTTTTCACCCCAAAGATTTTGACAACTTTTAAGGCATGCCAGTCATTTTGAAAATGATGCTGGTCCGAATATAGAAATGTGTAGCAAAACTTTGAACTTTTGCCAGTCCAAATTAAATTTTGCTGGTCAAATCCTTTGGACTGGCACTTTTAAGCACCACTATGCGCAGCAGTGGATTCAGCTGGGGGGACACTTACTGCATTACTTTTTTAAAACAAACTACTGTTTCTGTAATAAATTATCCGGCAGTAAGAAAGATCCCACAGACACACCAGAAAATGTCAATTAGTATAATTTCCTCAAAATTTCCTGGGTAGAAAAGAATTTATACATGATGATCACTAGCAAAATGCGAGCAGTCACTCATGAAGAATGCTTGCACAGTAATATATTTACATGGATGTACACAATTGGAGTCAAACCTTCATGTACATATCGGAAATTTTATTCATCTTTGAGATGAATCTGGAATATGTAATCCCATCCAAGGCAAAAAGAAATAAAGCCCAGCTCACGCAGCAAGATAAGCCCGTTGGGATTTTTTCACAACACCTAAATATCTAAGTCCCATAACCTCATAAGGACAAATCGGATGAACCTGAAAATCAAAAGGCGGCTTCTTCTTCAAAGTCTGATCACAGTAGAAATATCATGTAAATGATACTAAATCCGTCGACGCATATTCAAGTTATTGCGTTCCATGTGTCTATATTTGGCCCTTAGCTTAACATGTATGTGCATTCCCCCCCTCCCATTACACATAATATCTCAGTTATGTGACCAAAAAATTAAAAACCTGTTTCATGTGTCAAAGGACAACCTTTCAACTTGAAGTATAAAAAATTTCGAAACATTTTGACCAGAAATAGATTTTTTAAGAATTTTTAACTAATTCATTATATTTTCATTGCATTTAAAATATCTAAGTCCAATAACTCCATAACGACAAATCCGATGAACCTGAAAATCCAAAGGCGGCTTTCTCTCCACAGTCCAATCATAATATATGAATTTCGTGAAAATCCGTTGACGTATATTCAAGTTATTGCGTTCCATAGGCGGACGGACAGACAGACAGACGTACAGACGGACGGACTTCACCATACCATAATACCACCCGTTAAATGATGGGCGTATAAAAACAAGCCTTAACACAGTTGTTTCTTTACAACAATTTCCATATACCGGTATAATTATTGCAAATAGAAACCAGACTTGTCAGAATGACAACATAGCTCGCCGGTTGCAACCATATGTAAATTGCAACAACAACAAAAAGTAGGTAAAATTTCAAGGTCAAGGTCACTAGGTCAAAATTTATGGTACGGCATGAAAGGTCTTATCACAAGGAATGCACATGTGAAATATCAAAGCCCTATCACTTACCATTCAAAAAATATGGCCCAAGTTAAAGTTTTTGAAAAGTAGGTAAAATTTCAAGGTCAAGGTCACTAGATCAAAATTTATGGTACAGCATGAAAGGTCTTGTCACAAGGAATACACATGTGAAATATCAAAGCCCTATCACTTACCATTCAAAAAATATGGCCAAGGTTAAAGTTTTTCAAAAGTAGGTCAATCTCCAAGGTCAAGGTCACAAGGTCAAAAATTTTGGTATCCATGGAAAGGTCTTGTCACAAGGAATACACATGTGAAATATCAAAGCCCTATCTCTTACCATTCAAAAAATATGGCCAAGGTTAAAGTTTTTCAAAAGTAGGTCAATCTCCAAGGTCAAGGTCACAAGGTCAAAAATTTTGGTATCCATGGAAAGGTCTTGTCACAAGGAATACACATGTGAAATATCAAAGCCCTATCACTTACCATTCAAAAAATATGGCCAAGGTTAAAGTTTTTCAAAAGTAGGTCAATCTCCAAGGTCAAGGTCACAAGGTCAAAAATTTTGGTATCCATGGAAAGGTCTTGTCACAAGGAATGCACATGTGAAATATGAAAGCCCAATCTATATTGGTTTAAAAGTTATAAGCAAGGTTAAAGTTTTTGTGCACGCGCACGCAGACGCAGACGCAGACGCCAACGCCAACGCCGACACCGGGGGTATGACAATAGCTCTCCGGACATTCGTCCCGGCGAGCTAAAAAAATTGTCTTAATTTGAGAATCACAGTATTTAAAATATCTAAGTCCCATAACTCTGTAATGACAAATCAGATGAACCTGAAAATCGAAAGGCGGCTTCTTCTTCAAAGTCTGATCCCAATTTGCCAATGTACAAATTTCATGTAAATCCGTTGACGCATATTCAAGTTATTGCATTCCAAAAGTGGACAGAAAGACAGACCTTGCCATACCATATGTCAAATAACATCCTTTCTACTTGAAGTATGCAATTATTTCAAAACATTTCGACCAGGAATAGATTTTTCAAGAATTTTTTAATATTTTAGTATATTTTCATTTTATTTAAAATATTTAAGTCCCGTAACTCCATAACGACAAATCGGATGAACCTGAAAATCAAAGGCGGCTTCTTCTTCAAAGTCTGATCACAATGTATAAATATCATGTAAATCCAAGTTATTGCATTCCATGCGTCTATATTTTGCCCTTAGCTTAACATGTATGTGCATACAATCCCCCCCCCCCTCCCATTACACATAATATCTCAATTATGCGACAAAAAAATTAAAAACCAGTTACAAATATGTACGTCATAGAACATCCTCTCTACTTGAAGTATACAAAATTTCAAAACATTTCGACCAGAAATAGATTTTTAAAGAATTTTTAATTATTTTAATGTATTTCACTGTATTTTAAAAATCTAAGTCCCATAACTCTGTAAGGACAAATCGGATGAACCTGAAAATCGAAAGGCGGCTTCCTCTCCACAATCCAATCATAATGTATGAATATCGCGAAAATCTGTTGAGCATATTCAAGTTATTGTGTTCCATAAGCGGACGGACAGATGGACGGACTTCGACATACAATAAAACGTCCCGTCAAATGACGGGCATATAAAAATACATGTATACTGAATGAAGTTATTTTGAGATTTTCTTTTGCATGTCTGAATATCTAGATGATGTCTCAGGGTCTGTATCACCATAATTATGAAAAAGTAACTTCAAGTAGCCAAATTGTTTGGAAATATCTTCAGTTCAGAAATATCTGCTCGACCAATATAGCCATTTCTGGAATAATCCTGGGCCTGTCTGTTGCGGTCACACTTAAACAAGCCTGCAAAGCCTGCAGACGCCTGCATTAAAAAAGGTACAAGCCTGCAGGTTTTTGGATGGTCGTATACTATTGATACTTACATGGTTGGATAGGTGATGGTCTCTAGTATTCAGATATGTAATTTTCATTCTGATATTTTATATCCTTTATCAGAAAATAAATGATAAAGTTGTTTACTTTTTAACGCCTGCTGTACAGCGCCTGCAAACATATGTCACAGGTAGATCAAGCGTTGTTTACATAGTAATTATCACCTGTCCATATGTTTTTATTACTCTTGTTTTCTACATGGTAAGGCACGGTCCATTTGATATTCTGGGGGGGGCTTGGGTTTTTTGTCGGAGCAAGATTATTTTTTTCGCCTCGGACCGGGGCAAAATTATTTTTTTCTTGCAAAGTCGGAGCAAGGAAATTTTTTTTAACAAAGTGATGTTCATATATATTAAGAATGTTTGTGTTTTATCAATAGATATTATTTATATTTTTACTCAAAATCTAAATATTAATATATACTTTATTTTTATGCAAGTATTCAATTCAATTCTAAATAGAGAGATAAAAGATTTCTACAATACACTTCTAAATAAACAAGATTTATATAAGGTACATAAGAGGGTCTTTGGGGAAGGTCTTCTAGACAAATTTTAAAATGTAGAATTGTAAAATGGTGAATAACTGAAGTTCTTCCAAGCTTACAAGAACATAAAATCGAGACTCTATGGGATACACGCAACATGTATTAATAAATATATATACATAAGTATTGTTACACTTTTGATATCTTCAAATATATGAACTTTGACATAAGGAAGTAATGATTGATAGAAAACTATGGCGAGCGGAGCGAGCCAAAAAATTTTTTGATAGACTGAAAACTGCGGTGAGCGAAGCGAGCCGGAAAAATTTCAAGAATTTTAGCAAAATTTTATGGTAATTCTTCAAATTAAGATTATTTGTAAGAGCAAGATTATTTTTTTCTGTCACACCATAAGCAAATTTATTTTTTCATCAAAATTCAGAGCAAAATAATTTTTTTCGAAAAAAAACCCAAGCCCCCCCCCCCCCCCCCCCCCCAGAATATCAAATGGACCGTGCCTAAATAGATTAATTGTCTTGTATGTTACATTTCTACCGTAGGTGTGTTCCCATTTCGCCTTAACTAAGAATTTCATGTAGAAAAAATATTCCCATTTCGCCTTAGTGGGTTTCTGTGGTGTGTTCCCATTTCGCCTTAAAAAGTGGGGTGGGTGGGTTCATTCTTAAGGCGAAATGGGAACAAACCCATTTCTAGAGATATGGCTTGAAGTCTTTAAATGAAAATAATGCATTTTAGCATGATTAAATTGTAACAAAAAAAAAGGGGAAAAAAAGAAGAGAATTATAATAGCGACCAGCGTATATAACGGCAGTACCTATTTATAGTACTCCACGCAGACTCCAACTTCAAAATGTCCGACTTTAAACATGTTTTTGCATAATTCTTAGTTGCTTTATTTTATTGACCGTAATTATCTGGTTGATTTTATTGCCACACATTTTATGAAGTTTCTCATATAATATATGAAAACTGCTGATAAAATGTTTATTCTGTTATAAATTAGCCGACCGACTTCCCCTAGCACCCTAAAACTAGTACTTGACCGACGCCGACGCAGACTTCCAAGTAAGCTGTACATTATACCTTTTTATGTATCATTTTTCTCCTCCGCTTGACGGTTGTATTAGGGATTAGGCTGAATATTTTCAAATACATTTTTATTTTGCTTCTATAAACTTGAATGTTTTATGACCTTGACTTTGAATGAATATGACATATCAAGGCATTAATCAAACTATTAAAAAATGAAAAAAATTAATAAATAAATAAAATGGAACCACATGTAGAGCCACGTCCTTGTCATTGGGTCTTGAAACATATTCATACATTAACATGTACGATATATGGCAGAGAGTTCTACTTTTTTTAATAATCATTCAAACAATCCAATATACAGTATTAAAATTATTATACATGTACTTCAAATCGTGGTAATTCCTATTAAAACAATACAGGTAATATTACATGTATCTGCATGCATGATAATTGTTATGAAAACAACACTGTCCATGTATACTATGTAAAGTGAAGGTAATCTTATCTGCAGGCGTAACCAGTCTTTAAACTCAAGTTTCTTCTAAAAATGTGATCAGATCATTATAAAAATTATATATCTGAATACTAGAGACCATCACCTATCCAACCATGTAAGTATCAATAGTGTACGACCATCCAAAAACCTGCAGGCTTGTACTTTTTATTGCAGGTGTCTGCAGGCTTTGTAGGCTTGTTATAGTGATACCCGTTTGTTGGATAGTATCATAATACCCCGCATAAATCATTCATTTGTTGGATAATATACACAGGCTTTCTACTCTACCTTGATGAAAAAGTAGGAAAGAAGTAGGAGTAGTCAATGAAAAAAAAGTAGGAGAAAATAGGAAAAAGTAGGAATTAATAGGGGAAAAGTGGGAAATTTTCCATCACTTTTAGCGACAATTTTCAGTAAGTATGACACACATATCAAAGTATGCAATGATTGTAGACTGGTCATGTTCATCTTTGAGGAAATCACAGAGAGGACAGATTGATTTTTCATGTAAAATATACAGAATGGGCGAGCGAAGCAAACCCGAAATTTTAAACAAATATTGAATCAGATGTCAATGATAAGTGAAACAAGTAATTTTTTTTACTTTTGAGATGAAAAAGTAGGAATAGTAGGAGGTTTTGAAGAAAAAGTAGGAAAAAATTGGATCAAAATAAAAAAAGTAGGAAAAGTAGGAAATAGTAGGAACAGTAGACAGCCTGTTAGACTAAATGATCCCATCTCTCCGCTGCCGCTAACAGAGACTGAACCCCACTATGGTTGTTACAGAACGAAGTCGGACGAAACTGTTGCCCAACGATTTTTCCAAATTACAGACCTTTAATATTGATTTTCTTGCAGGTGACACTTAAGTACCTGTAAACATTAAACTAACTATCTAAACCCACCTCACGTTTTTTTTTTTCTCTCGCTTCGTTGTTGCATTGTTGCATTTGATTGGTCGTTTCTCCGAACTTTTGCTTTGCTTGTTTGGTTTGGTAGGGAGTTAAAAATTGGCAAAAATACATCAACGGTGCGAGAAAAAAATGCGAGGTGGGTAGAGATAGTTAGTTTGATGTTCACTTAAATGTCACCTGCAAGAAAATAAATATTAAAAGTCTGTACATGGAAAATCGATGGGCAACTTTTTCGTCCGACTTCGTTCTGTAACAACCATAGTGGGGTTCAGTCTCTGTTAACGGCAGTGGAGAGACTGGATCATTTAGTCTAAAAGCCTGTATACATCTTTTTCATATGTTCTCATGCTAAAATAGGCAAAATCGTGATCATCCAGTCTACACAGATCGCGCAGGCAATTGGTAAAGTAAAGGAGACAGTAAACATGGAACAAATCTAGAAATCTTCCGAATTTCCTCTGATCCTCTACTTTAACGAAATGCATTGTACATGGGGTAAACATGCTTCCTCTAAGTGCTTTACTACATTCTATGTTGTTAACTTCTTCCTAAGTCGACCCGGATTTTACCAAATAGCAAATGCGATTGACGAAAATCTCATAAATCTTTTCAGATTTTTCTCATACCTTTCAACAGTCGCCATTACCGGAAATGGTGGAAACTTCGCTCACGGATTTTTACGGGGGACAAACGTCACACTGCAGCAAAGTAAAGCGGTGGTCACAACCCGCAGTACATGCTGTCTGCGTGCAAAAACGTAGGCAAACCTTTGATATCCGTACGGTATACGTGCGTTATAAGTACGTGTCCCGTACGTCCTCCTTGCGGATTTATGAACACGCAGACAGAACGTAGCAATTTTATTGCATACAGAACTTTCGCTGCGTCTGCGTCCTGTCTAAGAATTCAACAAGAAATACGACACGCACGTTGCAAGTTGCACGCAAGTCGTAAGTACGTGCAACGCACTTACTTTTTGCGCTACATATGATGCATGAAACTATCCATATAACCATGCGAGTGACGTACGTGACGCACTCCTTCCGTACTCTTGCCACTTCCTTCCTTGCATCTTCAGAAAAAACGTAGCACACGCAGCCTCCACAAACACGCACGTCCTAAAATTATATAAAAGCATGCACGGCCACAGGCCGAAAGATCGCCTGGCAGTTATTCGTATGTGCCTCTAAAAAAAATCTTTAGTAGCGCATACGAATACCCGGACGATCTTTCTGCCTATGGACCAGGGCTTAAGAGTATGTGACAAACTAGCTTCGGTTGAAGAAAAAACAAAATTAATGTTTTACTTCTGCGGGCGGGTACCTTTTCGGGAATTTGCTCCGAATTTTGTTTTCAATTATTCCTTTCAAAATTCGGAGCTACTGTTCAGTGGAAAAGGTCAATCCATAATTGGTCTATTTGGCATGTTGTATCTTAACATATGTATTCTCTACCACAACGAAAAGCTAATAAGGTGTATTGAACCTGTCTGATACTAAAAAAAAAAATCACGAAATGTTTGAGGACAAGTCTGTTTTTGCACGCATCACAGCGGAATATGCCCGTTTATGTACGTTGGATACTCGATGATCAGACTTTGGGTAAATCGTTTATGTTGTTCTCCTTCAGAATAGGAATGCCTTATCTAAAGACCAATGTAATTACGTCAACATGATCATAGCGGGACACACGCGAGAAATTGTTTGAAAAATCCAAAATCAGTGAAACTCATTAGAACTTCCATTGGAACAGTTGCGAACATCGGAATTAATAAAATTCCGAAGTGAGGCCAGGTGTCTGGGGAGAGCAGGCGTTTCCTGACTGCATGCAGCACCCCTCGCAACAGCTCCATGAAAACTTGTTGTCTCGATGAACATATTGATGTACAAATCAGATAAATATTTCTTGTTTGGTGATGATAACAACCATTCTTGAAATCGCAATCCAGAATGTCACTGATCATTCTGGAAAGGGGGATCTGATATTCTTTTATTATATCCCCGTATAGCGACCGAAGAACTTCCTCAAAGATGATTTCAACCGTTGTGGAATATAACTCTGAACAGGTAGCTTATTTGCAAGCCGTTTGGCTCTTACGATGACATCCTCATATTTGGAACATGCCCTGGCGTACCGTATCAGCTGAGAAACAAAAACGCCATAAGCAGGAGACGACGGAATGTTGCTACTCATGAACGGGAGGTAATTTAATACCTTTGTCTGAAAGCAAACATCTTGACAAACAATTTGTAAAATAAGAACAAATCATCGATGTCGAATTTTATGTTTTAAAAAGTTTTCAAGAATACCGTGTTCTATCTTAGAGAAGCCCATAGAAATTAGTGCACAAATTGTGTTGGATGAAAGCAACAATACTACCTCTCCCCCGGGTACTACCTTTTTAAGGGTCCACATCTGTCCATATATGTCGGTTCATTTAGAACAAATTGAACCAACTAGTCTTTCAGGTCACTAAAGAAGTACATAAAATATGGGTGTTACATTTTAAAAACATTTGAAACTTATTCGAGAACTCTCGAGAAGAACTAATCAACGACGACTGTCACGACAGCGCTATGGCAGTGCCTAAGTTGGGCCTCTTGTGACTCATGTGAAATAAAAGGCACGTTCACACAATATAACAACAACAATTTCATAACACTATATAAATTTATTTGTTCACTTAGATAGATTTAATTCGAAACTCTTGTCTTCCTATAGTATGTATTCCTAATTTATGCATATGTACAAATCTAACAAACTTTTATAGTTCTTCGCGTAATCAAATTTCTATCGTTCTATTTCTATGGTTATAGCTTGATTTTTTTGGTCACAATCTCGTAGGTTGATCCCTTTTCTTCGTTAAACTCGATTCCAATCCACAGCGAATTAACGTCCATTGAAAACTTTCACATTAAAACATACAATTACTTCGTTCATACTTTCCTCCTATGTCGACGACCCTAGTTGAACATAAAACATAACGTTGTTCCAGTCTCCATGATAACCTAGTACTTAAGGTCTAGTCCTATCTTTGCGCTAGATACCGGTAGTTTGTTGGCGTCTCGACAGTTAGTAGTAGCAACTTCGGCATGTCCGCCGTGCAGGTCATAGAAATACGTCATCGGGATCTGCGTCACTACTATCGGTGCTGTAGTCATGATCAGGCATCCTTTCTTGTAACTTTCGCTGCAGGTGTTTTAATTCCCGGTTCTTCAGTGATGCATACTCGAAGTAAGTATTGATGATACCCTCTAACAATACTATTTTGATACGGAGGCCGTATCTGAAAGACCTCCGATTTACTTGTACCGCTTTCTCGTACCGCTTCTGTAGTTCCATCAATCTGGCGTTCAGTAGGAAGATCTGGCAATGAGCGCGTTCGAGACGCCTGCTCGACTCGTATAACTGTGCAGCAAGTTCAAAGTGTTCCATTTTCTTGTTTCATATACATTATGGTCCATTTAACAATAAAATCCTTTTTTATACAGTCTGGTGTCGGATAATTATTATCGCCGCCCGAGGAGTAATTGCTAAATAATAAACATTGGCAATAATTAAATACATAATACTGTAATCAAAGTAAACATGACCGTGTTATTTATTGATACTCCTCATCATTATCCCAATTAATATTTCATATGCCACTTTCTTTCTTTCTTTGTACCACTGCTTCTTAGATTAGTAAATAAACACCGGCTGGCTTTCCTTCTTTTTGTACTATGTGTTACCTACCAAGGACTTATAAACACTATTTATAAGTCCTTGGTGGTGCATATATATATCTTTAATTCATATGTTCCGATCCCCAAAAACGATAAAAAAAGCGACGATGATCAGGGCGTATGATAAAATTTGATTTATGTTAAAATATTTTACATTGAGTGCAATAAAGCTCCCGAAAAACCGCTGTAACCCGCGGGTACGATTTTAGAATCTCCTGCTGACTCCATGTGTCGTATCCAGACCTTCTCCCCCTGTTGACATTGAACCATAGCGACCTGTGACCCCATGTCATATCCATAAACAGTTGCATGAAGACGAGCAACAATCTTGCCTTGATGAACAATTTCTGCATCCAGATTTTTGTTGTTGTCTGCCGATGCCATCGTTGCTGCAAATATATAAATCCCGTTGATTGGACAAAAGAATATCCCATTGTTGACATCGTAACCACTTCCCACGTTGGTCACAACTTCGTCAAATATGACGGTCTCCCGTTCTCCCAGCGAGCTGTACGCCTTCATGAGTCTAGCGTAGAAGGCGACTCCCGATGTGTGCGATTGATGAGAAACATCAGGACTCCCTAGCAAGAGTCGTCCTGTAAACAGCAAATAGGAGTTTAAATAGAAATGTCATACTCGAATGTAAGAACATTCATGTACAAAGATTACCATATACAGATCTGTCATGATATGAGAGAGAGAGAGAGAGAGAGAGAGAGAGAGAGAGAGAGAGAGAGAGAGAGAGAGAGAGACTCACGTTGGAGTCTATGAGGAGATGAACTGTTGCCATCTTGGTCTATGATTTTTCTGACAGACATCAGTTCTTCCTCTGAGCGTTGGTACCTTTCAGACAGGTCTCGGTATGCATGTTTCAAGGCCCTAATTTCTGTGTCACATCTCTGCTCCAATTCATCTATTTACAAGAATATGAAATGAAGTCATATTTACCGGAGAAATATCAAAAAAAAAAAAAAAAAAAAGCCATCTCAAATATTTGATGTCCCTTCACTGACAAAAAATCGCATGCCATATGATAAGGTCACAGTGGTTCTGAGAGGGATGGTTATGGTGCAAGTTGGATACTAAATAAGGTGGATGTAGGGTGAGTGGATCTAGGGTGAGTGGATCTAGGGTGAGTGGATCTAGGGTGAGTGGATCTTGGGTGGATCTAGGTGGATCTAGGGTGAGTGGATCTAGGGTGAGTGGATCTAGGGTGAGTGGATCTAGGGTGAGTGGATCTAGGGTAGTGAATAGGATCTAGGGTGAGTGGATCTAGGGTGAGTGGATCTAGGGTGGATCTAGGGTGAGTGGATCTCGGAGTGAGTGGATCTAGGGTGAGTGGATCTTGGGTGGATCTAGGGTGGATCTAGGGTGAGTGGATCTAGGGTGAGTGGATCTAGGGTGATCTAGGGTGAGTGGATCTAGGGTGAGTGGATCTAGGGTGGATCTAGGGTGAGTGGATCTAGGGTGAGTGGATCTAGGGTGAGTGGATCCGAAGTTAGGTGTATATTTGGCGAGGTAGATTCAGATTAGGAAATATCCGGTGCCCAGTTTCACAAAAGTTCTTACGAAAAAATCAGGATTTTCCGTAACTTTCGTCATTTAATAAAACTTCCGTAACTTTCGTCATTTAATAAAACGTTTGAAAGTTTTCCATTTAGC
Source organism: Pinctada imbricata (assembly GCA_033119305.1). Taxonomy (NCBI): domain Eukaryota; kingdom Metazoa; phylum Mollusca; class Bivalvia; order Pterioida; family Pteriidae; genus Pinctada; species Pinctada imbricata. The sequence goes on from VSWD01000007.1 coordinate 62,767,902, forward strand.
TTATACTTTGTTTTCTAATATCATTTCTACGTATTTCATCTAAATTCAGAGACAAAATATCGATATTTTTATTATCAAATAAAAACTAAGCGATCAAAAGTTGCGAAAATTCCTGAAATTGCTCGTAAATATTTTTGTGAAACAGGTTCATAATGGGTACATTAATCCGAGACCACAGTTTAATAATCTGAGATCACAGTTTAATAACCTGAGATCACAGTGTAATTAATAATCTGAGATCACAATTTAATGTTTAGTAATCTGATTTCTTAGTTTCGTACCGGAGAAATGTTCTTGATCAGGTTCAACGTAAAAAAAAAAAAAAAGATGGATGGAAGTAACTTACTGATACGTTTTTCAATATTGTCTGCTCCATCAGTCGGAGAGTATAATAACAAGCAAAGGACAAATGTACAAAGACACGACATGGCGTAAAACTCTGTTATATTACATGTCAATATGCATTCTTATCTACATGTGCCGCCAGTCATATTGGGTCCGTTCGTTGTGATTAGACCTTTAGTTTGAGGACTAGCGTTTCCAAAAACACGGAATCATCGGGTGTTCATGACTTATTTGTATGGAATGGATAGAAAAAAAAAACCACATTCGGTTCGAATATGGAAATCGCCCGAAAATCTTTATTGCGTAGAGCAGGCGGAGATGAGACAGAGTTCCCTACTGAGGTTGCGCTAGACAAAAATTAAAGAAGCTCCTCAGTTTCCATTGAAATTAAGAGTTCCCTGGACCTGATGGCGATACATGTATCAACGAATTTCGCGTTGACGCATTTACATTTCTCAACTAATAAAGATTCGCCTTTATGTAGTTATTTTAGGATTGTTATATTTCAAATAAACTTCGAATAAATCTGAATAAAACATTACAATTAAAACCCGTTCTAGACCAATTCATTATATATGTATTGGATATACACCGAAAACAATTCATTCTTAGAAAATATTTTAAGTTTTTTCTTCAAATCCATGCAGGCAATGAAAAGTTATGGCTCATCGACTTAATCCTGTCTGTATGGCCCAGATAACGGTTATGTACCATCCTCATTATCCTTGTATTCAAAGCAGCAATTCTCTGAAGGATTACTTAAATTAGAGGAGGCAAGGAAAAGGTAGTCCCCGTAGAAAGTTTCTTCCATCAAGTGCATTGTCATCTTGACTTTTCACCTTAAAACATTGATCACTATTCAAGGTGGCATGACCTTTGACTTTGTTCTTATTATGTTTTAAATTGCCTTCACTGTAAGTAAGGGTAAGAGTATAGTTTCGAGTTACCAAGTGATTTGGTAGCTTCGAGCGCAGCATGACCTACATTTGAACTTAGGTTCGTGATCTACTATTAAAGACGCATCATCTGTGCAAGTTTGAACTTCCTAGCACTTATAATAGAGAAATAAAACTTCTTAACATTGATACCAAAATCTTCCCAACATGTGCACTCAAGCAGAAAATATAGGTCATGACCTACATTTGAACGTAGGTTCGTGATCTACTATTAAAGACGCATCATCTGTGCAAGTTTGAACTTCCTAGCACTTATAATAGAGAAATAAAACTTCTTAACATTGATACCAAAATCTTCCTAACATGTGCAATCAAGCGGAAAATATAGGCCATGACCTACATTTGAACGTAGGTTCGTGATCTACTCTTAAAGATGCATCATCTGTGCAAGTTTGAACTTCCTAGCACTTATAATAGAGAAATAAAACTTCTTAACATTGATACCCAAATCTTCCTAGCATGTGCACTCAAGCGGAAAATATAGGTCATGACCAACATTTGAACGTAGATTCGTGATCTACTCTTAAAGACGCATCATCTGTGCAAGTTTGAACTTCCTAGCACTTAAAATAGAGAAATAAAACTTCTTAACATTGATACCAAAATCTTCCTAACATGTGCACTCAAGCGGAAAATATAGGTCATGACCTACATTTGAACGTAGATGCGTGATCTACTATTAAAGACGCATCATCCGTGCAAGTTTGAACTTCCTAGCACTTATAATAGAGAAATAAAACTTCTTAACATTGATACCCAAATCTTCCCAACATGTACACTCAAGCGGAAAATATAGGTAATGACCTACATTTGAAAGTAGGTTCGTGATTTACTCTTAAAGACGCATCCTCTGTGCAAGTTTGAACTTCCTAGCACTTATAATATAGAAATTAAACTTCTTAATTGATACCCAAATCTTCCTAACATGTGCACTCAAGCGGAAAATATAGGTCATGACCTACATTTGAATGTAGATTCGTGATCTACTCTTGAAGACGCATCATCTGTGCAAGTTTGAACTTCCTAGCACTTATAATGGAGAAATAAAACTTCTTAACATTGATACCCAAATCTTCCTAACATGTGCACTCAAGCGGAAAATATAGGTCATGACCTACATTTGAACGTAGATTCGTGATCTACTCTTAAAGACGCATCATCTGTGCAAGTTTGAACTTCCTAGCACTCATAATAGAGAAATAAAACTTCTTAACATACTAGTGCGGACGCAGACGCCGACGACAGGGTGATAGCATAAGCTCCCTCTCACTTTGTGAGGTGAGCTTATGTCTACTAAAGCAGAAGAGAATGCCATTACTGTTGAAACAGATGCTCATTAAACACTGCTAAAAATAGGGAAACAACGTTTCTACTTTCATTTATTAGATATTTGCAGTTGCTTATTCTATGTAATGAAGAAAAATGCATTCAGACATATTTCATCGACATTTCTTACTTACGTTTGTCTGTGTCGAACATACAAGCCGTTACGCATGATTAGACTTGATAAGATACCTGATCCAGGGATTGAAATTACGTGGAAATACTAGGAAAATACTAGTGAAATGCTAGTAGAATTTAAAAATTGCTAGTGAAAAATATTAGCACGAGCAAAAATTTGTCGGTGCAATGTTACAATCTACTAGTATTCCATGTTTCAGAGGTTTGTTTTGCTTCTTATACAATGCCTCGATCAAAATCAAATAAAGGCTTGGTGTTTTATTGAGTTTGAACTGACTTGCTTCTTGAAATTGTAAATTCAGTTCAAAATCTGTTAAATAATTCAACTTTTGCTAAGGATAAGGTTCAGCACATATATAACAGAGTTTTTCAGATGCAAATCCTCTGAAGACATGCAATTTGCATGGACTTTAAAGCTGTTTGTAAAATTCCTTGCACTCTAGTTTTGCTGGTAGATTTGCAATTTTGCTAGTATATTTCAATTCCACTAGCAAAACCTTTCTAGCGGAGGAAAAAACTTAATTTCTATCTCTGTGATTCCAAATAATATTTCACTCTATGTAAAAATTGCTCCTTGAATTCTTTCAGGAGTGTGTTCAAAACCTATATCACATATCATCACATACCACATCTAAAGCTTTTTATCAAGTCTCTTTCAGGAATCCCTTTAATATTGTTTTGGTTGATGGAGGTATTCACACAAGTTAATCTTCATTATGTGCAAAGCAAAGGGATTCAAAAGGCAGAACAGCATCCTGTATAGAAAGACAAACCTGGAAGTCTGAAATGAGCAGAGACAGATGAAGGGGCAGGCCAGTGGATGGATGTGACAGACACACAGAAAAAACTTATCCCTGAGTGAAGATTAAGTTTTACTTTCCAAGCAACTCAAAAACAGACATGGTATTTTGAACTTTTGAAATATATAATATCAAAATTGATTTCAATACATAATATTAAAATTGATAAGGAAAATAAATCATCAATATTTATTTATCTCTTCATTAACAAATACTGGTAATCATATCATTGAAACAAAATGAAAATCAATGATAATTCACAATGCTTGGGGATGGACTTTATCTTATTTTATTCAATTTTACCTGATTTATGTAAAAGAGTCAATAATAAAAGAGAAATCTTTCAAATCAATAAATTCTCTGCATTCTTGATAATTAATGGCACATCATTTTAATAATATGAAGGTTAATACATTTATATGTATCATTATTCAAAGTTTTGAAGAAGAACTATTATCTTCAACAACTCCTGTTTTCAGAAATCCTTGGATCTCATCATCTTGAAAACCAGTCTCTTTTAATATGTGTAGAGAATGCTGACCAACTATTGGTTGTGGAAGAGACTGATTGACAGCTGGTGTCCGTGACAACCTGGGGGCGGGGCTTGGCTCACACAATCCATTATGACCCCATAAAAATGAATTATTAATCCTATTGTGAGAATGATTGGCAGCTTCATCTGGACTTAAGATGGGAGCGAAACAAGCATCAAGGTCTTTAAATATCTCAGTCCATTCGTCTCGTGTTTTTGTTAAAAATAGCTCAGTGAATTTCCTTTTCATCTGATCTGCATCACTGAGCTGACTGTACTCCTCCTCAGACAGACCTAAGCCTACAAAACAAAATATTTCATAGAGATTTACGGTAGCCCTGGTTAAAGTTTCATGCATACAGACAGAGATACCAATGAAAGGGTACAACAATCACCCTATTGAGCTAAAAATACAAAGTCAAATCTGAAATGCTAACTGTCATGGCAAAACAAGCTGAAACACAGAATTAAGAATAAAGATAAAAGACGTCTTAATCAGGTCTGTTATCAATCCAGTTCATATAATTTGCATGCCATGGATTGCATGGACCAGTGTGTGATACTGTGAATCGTCTTTTATATGTGGAGTCTTAAGTTCATGAATACGAGTGAGCTGACTGGTTCGCGGCATTTAATTTTCGCGACATCATATGTACGTATCTTACTTTACATGTGTTGAGACATATTCACGGCATTTTATATTCCCGAACCCAAAGACCTCGCGAATACCGCAAAATTAAAAGGCTTGCCAATAAAAGACAGTTTACAGTACTTGAAGATAGGTGGAAGATATGTTACTGTCATGAAATGTTTCAATCACAAATATCTTTGGAATGAAAAAAGACCGAGACACTGAAGTAGGTGTTGTTGACGGGATATCCGAGTCTAATTTTTACCATGAAGATAATCATATACTGTTTCTAATAGGAAAGCATGCGCTTTTCATAATTTTAAATCTACGTTTTTTAAACCTTTGTAACTTAAAAAATCTGATTTGCTTCATAACAAAGCTTATTGTGTTGTATATGCAGGATGCAGCTCACTATGAACTGATGCATGATCTTTACAGAATACTAAACTAAATTATACTTGTACATGTATAATTTTTCTAATAATTGTATACAGCATCGTCGGAAACCCACAGCCTATTGCCCTACAATTAAAGGCCATGGGCGCAATTGTAACGGAATTCTCGTTTTAATGCATCATACGGTTATATATAGTAACCAATGAAATAGTCGGTTTGAATAGTATCAGCTCTTTTGTGTTGGAGGGATTTTGTAATGCTCGTTCTGATTGGCTTAAATTCCCTGCTAGAATCGTTTCCGAATACGAGGGTTTCCAAATAGACTGTCCCATGGTATCTTACGTAGTAGAACGAAGAAGATGCCATGGGTTTCCGACAATGTGTATATATATACAATAAGTTTAAAATATATCTCCTACTTACCTTTCAGAAGATCAGAGTAAAATTTTGGTTCTATGGCTCCCACTGACACATACTTTCCATCTTTAGTTTTGTATGTTTCATAAAATGCAGCTCCTCCATCCAGCATATTTTCCCCTCTATTACTTTGCCAGTAGGGCATATCTCTGCTCCTAAACAACCAGCTAGCTACAATATATTATATTGTGATATGATTTATACTATAGTAGAATTTGGTACAATAATGAGTGTGGTTTATCAAAACTTAATTACCACTCACATGTACTGAATGTGTACTTATTCTAGTGCAACCAAATTTTAGTGGAAAAAGGTCAAAATAAGGCAAATGAACGTAATACTAAATAATGTTGTCATGAATTGTATTGCGCACTTTATTTACTTTCAATAATATATAATATTTAGCGTAGTCTTAACTTAGTGCACTCCACCTATCTGCATACCCTTAATCTACATAGCTGAGAGTCTTAAGTAGCCTAAAACTACATGTATTTACCTACATAGGCTGATCCCTCTACCATGTTTGCATCAATGACCTGACCTTGACCTGACCTCGATCTCTCAAACAGTGCCATAAGTATGCCAAGAGCACAAACCAAGCCTCCACCTGCAAAGTCTGCTAGAAGATTAACAGGAGCATAAGGGTTTTCTCCCTTCCTTCCAAGCAAACTCAGGACACCTACAAATTACATAAATTACATGTGTATATTATCCTATTATATATGTCAAGCAGTGGTAGCGGACATGCTTCTCACCTCTAAGGTCCTGGGATTGAATCCTAGATTCTGTAAATGGTCTTATGTGGGAGAGAAAGGTGGTTGCCACCTTGTCTCAGGTTTTTCTTTGAATCAATTAACCGGGTTTCCTCCTGCTCCAACCATCCCCTAACATCAACATCATAGTCAATGTGAGACAACTGTGTAGACTGAATAATTTGTTTGTTAAACATTGTAAAATAGATGAAGATTATATTAGTGTTTTATGTTTTACATAAATATTCCTCATGACATAATTGTTCTTAAAATAAGACCTTGATTTAGAGTTTCACCACTTTCTTTTAGAGTTGAATATACACAATAATGTAGTTGATATATTAGCTCTATTGGTCAAAGACAGTGCCATAAGTAAGCTTAAAAATACATTATTCTTTCAATAAGCCTTTTTCACGTAACTGCGTGACTAGCATTTTGTGGACGGCAAGTACTGACTTTCGTTACGTCACAGTTAAAGATTGATTGTCCTTGACGTCATATTGCGGGAAAAGTAGTTATTTTGCCGTCCAAAATAACTGGACCGCAGTTATGCGAAAAAGGCTAATTAGAAATTATATCCAACATTGAAGTTAAAAGGCACTATGTTCAATGATAATGCCTGATATTTTTAAAAATATTTTAAAATTCAAATGATAAAGAGAAGAACAAATTTTAATGTTCTACAAAGATCAATAAACATTGTAAAAGCTGTAGAGAAAGATGTTTAAATTTCCCAGCATTACAAAATTATAACTCAAAATCTCAAATTGAAAATATAACTACCTGATGTTGCTATGTAGTTGATATCATGACCAGCTTTTTTAGCCAGTGGACCCGTCTGCCCGAACCCTGTCATTCTGGCATAGATTAGCTTGGGATTGTCTTTCATCAGCACGTCTGGTCCAACCCCCATCTTCTCCATTACTCCTGTCATTAATAATCACAGTAAATAGAGAAAAAGACTTGACAAAGACACTATTTAAAGGTCAATTGTATGCATGCTAAATAAAGTATATCAGACAGAAATAAAGCCTGTGTTTGTGAAACACGAAGACCCCCGGTGGCATCTTTGTTAGTATGAACACTATTTTCTGTTAAGTACATGTATGTGAGGTCACTGGATTAAAAGGTCAAAGGTCAAGGTCACGAGGTCAAAAATTTTGGTATCAATGGAAAGGTCTTGTCACAAGGTATACACATGTGAAATATGAAAGCCCTATCACTTACCATTCAAAAGTTATGCCCAATGTTAAAGTTTTTGAAAAGTATGTCAAAGGTCAAGGTCAAGGTCACGAGGTCAAAAATTTTGGTATCAATGGAAAGGTCTTGTCACAAGGAATATACAAGTGAAATATGAAAGCCCTATCACTTCCCATTCAAAAGTTATGCCCAATGTTAAAGTTTTTGAAAAGTAGGTCAAAGGTCAAGGTCAAGGTCACGAGGTCAAAAATTTTGGTATCAATGGAAAGGTCTTGTCACAAGGAATACACATGTGAAATATGAAAGCCCTATCACTTCCCATTCAAAGGTTATGCCCAATGTTTAAGTTTTTGAAAAGTAGGTCAAAGTTCAAGGTCAAGGTCACGAGGTCAAAAATTTTGGTATCAATGGAAAGGTCTTGTCACAAGGAATACACATGTGAAATATGAAAGCCCTATCACTTCCCATTCAAAAGTTATGCCCAATGTTAAAGTTTTTGAAAAGTAGGTCAAAGGTCAAGGTCAAGGTCACGAGGTCAAAAATTTTGGTATCAATGGAAAGGTCTTGTCACAAGGAATACACATGTGAAATATGAAAGCCCTATCACTTCCCATTCAAAAGTTATGCCCAATGTTAAAGTTTTTGAAAAGTAGGTCAAAGGTCAAGGTCAAGGTCACGAGGTCAAAAATTTTGGTATCAATGGAAAGGTCTTGTCACAAGGAATACACATGTGAAATATGAAAGCCCTATCACTTCCCATTCAAAAGTTATGCCCAATGTTAAAGTTTTTCGGACAAACAGACAGACAAACAGACAAACAGATAAACAGACAAACAGACGGACAGGCCAAAAACTATATGCCCCCGAATCTTTGATTCCGGGGGCATAAAAAGTGAATAGCCTAGGAATAAGACCAAGAGCCTTCCCTTATGATACAGGTGTTGTACATTATGTAATGTAAATAAGTGAGAATACTACACATCATACCTTACATCATAAATGATACTTTATAAAGTATGCTTAATAGATCTTTGATCATTGAGCGATGTAAGTCCCCTACCAGCATATTTCTATGTCCTGCAACTCTGCTTAGAACGCTTCAATTACATGTAAACATAAATTTCAACTTGACCTGTACGTGCATCAAAAGATTAATGCCCACACATAAATCAGTTTATTATCTGCAGTAAAGATCTCGAAAACTGAAAATGTCATGAAATTGTCCAAGTCTAGGTGTACTAAATTTGGTAAATCTGTATCACACTACAATGTATTCACATACCAAAAATCAGTTAAAGATCCATAACAACAGCCAAGAAAAGTCCATAAATCTAAAATTTGCTAAGTACAAGGGCCATAACTCTTGTACGAATAGGTAAATCAAACCCAAACTCGAACTTGATCTATATCACACTAAGATGTATTCATAAGATGTATTCATATACCTGAACAATCAATTCAATATCTGCAATAGAACCAAAGAAAAGTCTGGAAAACTGAAAATTTCATGAAATTTGCTAAGTCCAAGGGCCATAACTCCTGTAAAAATAGGTCAATCAAACCCAAACTCGAACTTGATCTGTATCATATTGAGATATATCTACATAACAAAAATCAGTTCAATATATGCAACAACAGCGAAAAAAAGTATGTAAAACTAAAGAATGATGGACAGACAAATGGGGTGAAAACTATAAGTCCCTCCCACAAGCCGGTAGGGAACTAAAAATTCAAAGTGAAAAGGTTGCAGGATTTAAGAAAAAATAGCAACGCCAACGCTGCAAGATACGCCCGTTGGGGTATTGATTTCTCTTCAATAATTTTGTGGATGCAGTCATGTCAGTTTTAGTCTCAAAATGACTTGACCTTTAAAATACACATAATTTCTTTGACTTGCTAAGGTCAACCCAAATGGCAAATTTGAAGGTCCTAGGGCTGAGAGCCATTCTAAGATCAAGGTTCATAACTCTGCAAAAAAAATTAAATAAAGCTGGATTTGAAATTCATTATTATAAAGGTGTAAACCAAGTTCTGATTCAATCGCTGCAAAGGCTGAAAATAAAAAATTCCAGACAACTAAAATTGTTAAAATTGTCCAAATTCAAGGGCCACAACTCTGCTAAAAATGGGTCATTTTTTCCCGAATCTGAAAGTGGATCTGTAATTATATATTATAAAGGCATGTATGAAATTTCAATTCAACAGCTGCAATGGCTGGAAAAATTAGGTCCAGAAAACTGTAAAATTGTTGAAAAGTTGTATGTTCAAGGGCCATTACTCTGCTAAAAATGGGTCAATTTTTCCTAAACTCCATCTGGAGATGTAATTATTTATTATAAAGGCATACATCAAGTTTCAATTCTATAGCTGCATAAGCTGCAAAAATAGCAATCCAAGGAATGCTTGTTCACCTGCGAAGCGGTTTGATTATTATTCTAGAAAGTGTATCAAAATTATTGGTATCAGTAGAAAAGTCTTGTCAAATGAAATTCAATTGAAATATCAGACCTCTTAATTACAAATTAAAAAATATGGTAACTCTCAAATTTTCAGAAAAGAGTGTCAATCATCTAGGTCAAGGTCAATACGTAAAAATTGGTAACAAACAGGTCTCATCATAAGAAATATTAAAGACCTATCATCTACCAACTAAAAGATATATACAAACTTAGAAAAGAAGGTCAAATAGCTAGGTCAAGGTCAAAGGGTAAAATATTATGGTATGTGTAGAATGGCCTTGTTACAAGGAAAATACATGTGAAATATCAAAGCCCTATCTCCTACCAATCAAAAGATATAGCCAATATTACTTTTCTTGAAAAGTAGGTCAAAAATCTAGGTCAAGGTTAAAAGGTCAAATAATATGGTCTGTGTAGAAAGGTCTTGTCACAAGGAATGCACATGTGAAATACCAAAGCCCTATCACTTTCCAATCAAAAGATATATCCGTTCTTAATTTTTTTGAAAAGTAGGTCAAATATGAAGGTCAAGGTCAATAGGTAAAAAAATTATGGTATGTGTAGGAAGGTCTTGTCACAAGGAATACACATGTGAAATACATACTTGCCATAATTTTTCGGAGTTTTGTCATTGCAAAGAGGGACAAAAAGAGGGACAAATCATCAAAATGCGGGACAAATATAACGCCAATGAGGGACATAAAGAGGGACACTTTTAGGAGGTTGAACTTCAGAAATTGCAATCCAAAATTGCACTAGATCATTGCCCTCTGCAAACGAAAGAACGTCAGAGTAAAAAGTAAATCTTATTAACGCGCGCCGTATACGTAGATGGCTCCTGGTCGGACGCATTTCTAAAAGTGGCACTTCAGTGAACTTGTCTACCCTATTCAGTTTTTCTCTGTGAAAGTGTTAGAAGTCTTTTACTCCATTGTAACGTTTTATATTCACAACTTTCTGAACATAAGTATTAAACATCTGCACTGTTGCCTGCGTTGACGTTGGCGATTTAAATGAAATACACAATCGATAACATAACGACACTAAGCAAACGTACTTTGATTGATACTGACTGTCTGAGTCAGAGAGTTTTTTGTCGTGATAATAATAAAGAGCATATTATAGTTACTTTAGAACGTTCCGTGGTTGCCGTATTTTCTTTTTTCTTTAATCTTGTTTACATGTTTTACATCACGTTGTTTCTTCTCATAAAAATAAATTCATAATTTGGCTTAAATAAATGGTATCACTCGAACATCGTATAACTATTGTTATTGCTTTATTTATATCAGTGATCGAATTGTTTTTTGAACTAAAAAAAATACCAACAAGAGAAAGGCTGCATGAATTTTTAGCGACGTTTGTGGGACAGCCGACCTTTAATTAACCTCTATTACTATCAAAACATAGGTCGATTATCGGCTGATTACTGTATATGGGTATATAGCGTAGATAATTGGAAACATTTAAATAAACAATGAAAGTTTAAGAAAAGACGGAACGACTGAAATCGACAAAGAATAATCAATATTTCCATGATTACGCCGATTTTTTTTTTCATGAAACGTCCAAAAATCGGGATTTTTCGTGTCCCGGCCGGGACAGATATTTTCGGTCGAAAATGCGGGACATTTTTTGTCCCGGCCGGGACAATGGCAAGTATGGAAATATCAAAGCCCTATCACTTACCAATTAAAAGATATAGCGAATCTTATCTTTTTTTCAAAAGTAGGTACAAATATCTAGGTCAAGGTCACAAGGTAAAAAATTATGGTATGTGTAGAAAGGTCTTGCCACAAGGATTGCACATGTGAAATATTAAAGTCCTAACACATACCAATCAAAAGATATATCCATTCTTAATTTTTTTGAAAAGTAAGTCAAATATGTAGGTCAAAGTCACTAGGTCAAAAATTATGACATGTGTAGGAAGGTCTTGTCACAATGAATACACATGTGAAATATCAAAGCCCTATCACTTACCAATCAAAAGTTATGGGCTGTGACACCCAAAGTGTGACAAACAGACAGACGGACGGACGGACGGACTGACAGACGGACGGACGGACGGACAACGGACAAAGTGATCCCTAAGTGTCGCTATGCTTCGCAGGTGACACAGAAAAGAGTCTGGAAAACATCTTCATCAAATCTTAAATGAGAAGCTATCCCTGATATATATATCATTCAGCCTCACAAATATTTCTTTTTATTATTTGCGTATTTCAACATGAATACCTGCCCGAAAAGGCTCAATAAGTACATCTGCACCAGAACACATTTTGCGTAGAATTTTGACACCGTCTTTGTCTTTCAAGTTAATAGCCACTGACTCCTTTCCTCTCGCAAGTCTGTCATTGCTAAACTTTTGTTTTGTCTGAAAGTTTGGTAAATGAGCTATAATCATCATACAGTATTAGCATTACATGTAAATTAATCTGATCATGAGCATGAAAGCAATACTAATAACCCTTTCAACCAATTTAGAAGCACTCAAATCTGCAACGATTGTGAAATTTGTTCATACAATGGATAATTATAGATATGTTTAGTGTTGATATAGGAATTATAAACATCCCATATCAAAATGTGTATAGCAGTCTAAACACTATATAAGTCCTCTTTATTTCTTAGCATTAAGTAAATTAAGAGTCAGGCATACAACATATATCTTACAAAAAGAAAGTTAGTACTGTGAGAATAAGAGTGAAGATTTTTTAGCGTTACCCTATCCACTCTGATCACTCTGGCCCCAAAGTCTGCTAGGATCATACCACAGAATGGTGCCGGAGCTAGACCTGCTAACTCTACCACCTTCACACCTCGTAATGCCATCTAAAATACATCAACCAACACTATACTACATACATGTATATTTAATGTTTGTAGTCTTACTTTTAAATAAAGATTTTTTCAAAAGTAAAAGGGGTAGGGACAGAAGACCCCTAAATAAACTCTGCAATTTTCCTTAAAATCCAAGTTAATGACATATACTTAACAATGACTAAATTTTGCAACAAGATGACATAAAAATGATCTTCCACATTTTATTTTTAGCTCACCTAAGCGAAGCTCAAGTGAGCTATTGTCATAGTGTGCTGTCTGTTGTCCATCTTAAACTTTTTACATTTTTGACTTCTTCTCCAGAACGGCAGAAGGGATTTTGATGAAACTTTGTTGGTTAAAAGCACTAATGGTCCCCTACAAGTGTTCTTTTTTTCGTCAACAGGTGGCACCACAACAGGCAAAAGTAGGTCACAGGGCTACTCTCCTGTGACAAACTAATCTTCAGAACCGAAGCATGTATCTAGAGAGATGTCCCACGAAGTGTTGTTATTTTTGGTTCACCTCCAAAGTCAAATTTTCCTTGTACTTGTATCAATGGAAATAGGAAAGGTATCAATGGTACTATCATATACGTTTCAAACTAGTATAACAGTGCAACAAAGACGCTTTTTTCTTATTCGGTTATTTTCCAACAGAACTAACTCAGGTTCGGGAGAAGTGCAAAAGTAGCTATTATAGCTATTTATAGCTATAATAGCCTTTTATAGCTATAGATTTCACTCGTTTTTCTTGGAAAAATCCATTTTCTCTGTATTTATTTCCGCAAAAAATGCTGATGGGATAAGATACATTTTGTGGATTTATTATGACTTTCATTCATGAAAATCTCTTAGGGGGTTGCAACTTTTGCGAGGCCATGACCTCCATTTTGAGTGAAAATGGAAGGTTTCACAAATTTATAATTTATCTTGCACAAACCTTTTGAAATTATATATGTTCAGATATCATAGAAAATATATAAAAAGACTGCCTTTAGTCATAAACAGTCAAATCAATATGATAGATCAGCTTTAAATTACATATTTTCAATGTTCTATTTTTAGATATGGATTATCCCAATAAAGGACATGCAACTAGACTAATTACAAAGCATATTCTTAGTAATTGTTTGGTCTCAAAGTGAAAATGAGAGTATTTTCTAATCAAATGCATGTATCTTCATCAAAAACAAGTTAATAAGATTTGAAATACATGTCAAGTTTTACTAGTAGAACACAAATTATATTTAAAAAATTTTGGGTTGAACTGCATGCAGCACAAACTGACTGAGCAGAAATTCTATTTTTAGAACAAATGAGACCAAGAATTATTGAATAAACTGCAAATTAAACAAATAAATCAAGGTATTTATTCCAGTTAATTTCAACATTTTCTATCATTGAAGTGAATATTAAAAAGGTTTGAACTGGTTATATTATTTCTTTTTAAAACTTGCATTTTTTCACTCAAAATGGAGGTCGTGATAGCAAAAGTTGCAACACCCTAAGAAATTTTCATGATTGAAAGTCATAATGAATCCTTGAAATGTATCTTAATCCGAATGATGGACGTTTCGGTACAAGGACGTTTCAGTACAAGGACGTTTCGGTACAACAGAAAGACGTTCGGTACAAGTAGAGACGTTTCGGTACAACAAAAAGACGTTTCGGTACATACTTTTTTGTATGACATGACCGAGATGATTATGAGCTTGTGTTTGGTTTTTGTTTTAATAATAATAATAATAAGTTTCAGTACCTATTTGATTACGAGTTCAATCAAATATAGCCTCAGAATGTTGTTTTTGCTGTATAGGATGATGATTATATTTTGAAATACGAGTTAAATAATCAAGAATTAAATCTATATTTATCGGTGATCATACGTACATTGCGTCCGATACCTGACATTTATAAACATAATCAAATATTGCAAAGAAAACTAATTAACTAATCAATTTGTCGCTAGGCATATCAATCATGTATGACGAAAGGACACCCCCACCCCCAAAATTTATGTTTTCTGCTTTTCCACTCTAACTTAAAGAGTAAATAAATGAGGTAATGTACAAGAACAAAAATATGTACAATATGAAACGATCTAAATCATGTACCGAAACGTCTTTGTACCATATGTACCGAAATGACTTTTTTCGTTGTACCGAAACGTCCTTGTGCCGAAACGTCCTGCACCCTCTTAATCCCATCTGCATGTTTTGTGGTAGTTCTATAACATATAACCTCGCAGCAAGACGCGAGGTTATATCTGTCAGCTCTTAAATGGCAATGAGGGATTTCGCCTAGCATAAAACATATTTATTTCGCCTGTATTTCAAACAAGCATCATTTTCTTAAAATTACCTTTGTATTGTCAAATTAAACTATAATAATTCTTATTATTGTGATTAATTTGTTGATCAAATATGTTATTTGTTCGAGATCTAATGATCAAAATGAAAACTCGGGCTCAAGTTTTTCGTATTGCTATATTCCACTGGTGAATCCAATGTGGTCAGATAATGACAAGATTGCACTAAGTGTTGGACTTTATATAACATTTTAAAGGTTAGACCATAATAATTTAATATATTATCCATCCTTTCAATGTAATCTTACTCGCTGTCAATGCTATAATCATCGTAATTCCCCTGTTCTAGTTTCCGCTAACATCGCGATGCGTAAAGAACTACATACCAACATGGCGGGTGGCTACAAGAATCCGGTGTGTTAGCAGTATACCGGAGTCTTGTAAGCAGGACTAGTTTTGCGGAAATGAATACTTACAGAGAAAATGGAATATTCCAAGAAATACAAGTGAAATCTATAGCTATAAAAGGCTATTATAGCTAAATATAGCTATAATACCTACTTTTGCACTTCGAGCTCCCGAAGCTGTAACTATCAAACATGCCTGTTTTGAGTCTTTTAATGTATAACAAAATAGAGAGAAGGTATTTTTCCAATAGTAACAAAATTAAAAAACGTATAAACTCTAGAGAGAGAATCAGAGACAACTATGATACTGAAATTAACCCCTGGACCCTGTGGACCTACTTTGTCAGTTCGGTTCTACTTTCCTTTTCCAAACCATTACTCGATCTCGAAATTTCAAAACCACACGCCCACTGAAATTATTTCATCAATTTTGGCAATGCATGGAAGAAATCGGAGAAAGGTAGGATGTGGTTATTTATCTTTGATCAAAATTCTCACCCTATCTGAAATACACGAAAAGGAATTCCACAGGGGGATGGGTAGGTCACATGACACCTGTCACATGATCAATGTGTTGTAAAAATGTCAACAGGTGTACATGTTGTCTGCACGGTGTTATGGTGATATATCTTTATCACATGATATTTTATTTATATTTCATGTTGAGGTAAGGTCAATTGGCTCTTTGCCTCGTGATGATCATTGTGATGTTGTTGTTTGCATGATACCCGAATGGCATGTCACATTCTTGTTTGATTCAATAAACCCAAGTGAGCTATTAGCTAGGACAGGTAGCTTAAGTAGAACTGACAAATGTGACATAGATACAGTACTATACAAAAAGCATTAATATAGTGTTAATTTTTTGTGGATTCATATTGGTGAAGAGGATACTTTGTTATTTGCTGTGTACGTATTAAATTTCAATAATTTGATTTATTTAAAAATTGAAAATTATAATGCATGTAATGACTTTCTGAGAATTACATAAAACAAAGACTCACAGTGCTATCAAATTATCATGAATGTGTCCTCCCGACCCCATCACATCATAGTCCAGCAGGGAATATAATTGATGATCAGATACAGTGATTTTTTTCAGTAATTTGGTAATGGGGTCAGGGCCCGTGCAATTGGGAAAATCAACAACATTTGGGAATATTTTGGGAAGTACTAATATATAAGTAAAAAGACAGTTTATACAATCAGAAGATCATAAAGATCAGAATTGAATGTTTAATCAAATAATTTTCTTTTAGATATGATTTAATTTCTTGTGCTTACAATAATAAGGCAAACTAGATGGCTACTGTTGCAAGCAACAGACAGATTCCTCCTTTATTAGATCTTCCTCGGAACTGAAGTGTTAAAATCCGAATGAAGAAGATGGGGAAAAATAGTCGCTCTAGTCCCTTATTCACACCAGCAAATGAATCAAAAGCGCTTATGTCTAATTTGGGACTCTTATTTATTTATCAACAAAATAGAAGAAAAAAATAATAAATACCTTCATGTTTACGAAAGCTTTAATTTCCATGCTCTATCAATATCAAATCCTTTACAATTACTTTCTCAAAACAGAATTGCACAATGATTTTGCAATGAGATAATTTCTATTAATAGAAAATGACAACAACATGAAAGTACAGATATGTAATGCTACTAATGAAAAAAGAGAAACAGAAAACAAGAATAAAAGAGTTATCTTTCTTGGACTATGTTAAGTTCAAATAAGAAGGACAACTTGTGTGAAGAATAAATAGTATAGGACCAGAACTGTGAATTCTACAGGAGTAAATGTTTGTTATGACATTGAGAATGATTATTTGACCTTGAACCAAGGTCACAGATAAAAGATAAGTATTGGAGGTTATTCTCATCAAAATTGATCTTAAACTGATCAAAATTCAATATTTTATCAACCAAAGTCAGTTGTGACCTTGAAATCGAACAAATGACCTCGGGTCAAGGTCAAGGTGAGAGGGCTTGATGCAAGGAGTATTTGTGTAACGTTTGAACTCTCAACGTCAAACAGTCTTTGTTTTACAGGCAAAATTTTGTTGTGACCTTGAGAAAAAGATTTTGACCTTGGGTCAAGGTCAAGGTGAAAGGGCTTGTCTCAATGATTATATGAATGAAGTTTGAACTCTCTAGGTCAAACCGTCTTTGTTCTATAGGCAAAACTTTGTTGTGACCTTGAGAATCAAAATTTGACCTTGAAACTAGGTCAACATTAAATGACTACCTATAAGTGACTTACCATCCAAGTTTCAACTCAAGATCTCAAAAACTGTAGAAATTGGCACTGTGCCAATTTAAAATTCCATTTTCAACTCGTAATAGCGCGAAAACCGTAAATATTTCATGAAGCATGTAAGCGTATAAAAGTTTGCAAATTTCCCAAAGAACAATAAGAAACAAATTTCGTTCAAATCGCACGGTTAGTTTAGGAGTTATATGAGTTTAAAGATTTGACCTTTGATGACCTCTAGCAGGGGTATATGTTAACTTTTCGACAAGAAAAAAATTTTGAATTGAGATCTTCATATGCTCTTTCACATGGTATTTTCCACTTTATCATATATTGCGGTACTTTTTTGTAAAGTGTCTGGAACGGTTGGGGGTAAGAATAATAATAAGAATAACTAGATGGCTACTGTTGCAAGCAACAGACGGATTCCTCCTTTGTTAGACCTTCCTCGGAACTGCAATGTTAAAATCCGAAGAAAGAAGATGAAAAAAGAATAGTTGCTTTAGTACTTTATTCACTTCAGCAAATGAGTCAAAAGAGCTTATGTCTAACTTGGGACTCTTATCTATTTATTGGCAAAAAAGAAGAAAATGATGATAAATACCTTTCATGTTTTCGAAAGATTTAAACTCCATGCTCTATGGATATCAAATCCTTTACAATTACTTTCTCAAAACAGAATTGCACAATGATTTTGCAATGAGATAATTTCTATTAATAGAAAATGACAACAACATGAAAAGACAAATCTGTAATGCTACTAAGAAAAAAAAGCAATAGAACAGAAAACAAGAATAAAAGAGTTATCTTTCTTATACTATGTTAAGTTCATATAAGAAGGACTACTTGTGTGAAGAATAAATAGTATAGGACAAAAAGTGTAAATTCTACAAGAGGAAATGATTGTTAAGACCTTGAGAATGATTATTTGGCCTTTAACCAATGTCATGAATGAAAGCTAAGTACTGTGATTATTCTCATCACGATTGATCTTAATCTGAGCAAAGCTCAATATCTAATCAACCAAAGTCAGTTGTGACCTTGAAATCAAACTAATGACCGTTGGTCAAGGTCATGATGAAAGAGTTTGATGCAAGGAATATTTGTGTAAAGTTTGAACTCTCAAGGTCAAACAGTCTTTGTTTTATAGACTTAAGTTTGTTGTGACCTTGAAAATCAGAATTTGACCTTGGGCCAAGGTCAAGATGAAAGAGCTTGGTTTAATGATATTATGTATGAAGTATGAACTCTGAAGGTCAAATAGTCTTTGTTTTGTAGGGAAAAGTTGCTGTGACCTTGAGAATGAGAATTTGACCTTGGGTCAAGGTCAAAGTGAAAGAGCATGACTGAACAATTATTTGTATGAAGTTTAAACTCTGAAGGTCAAATAGTCTTTGTTCTATAGGCAAAAGTTTGTTGTGACCTTGAGAATCAGAATTTGACCTTGGGCTAAGGTCAAGGTGAAAGAGCTTGGTTTAATGATATTATGTATGAAGTTTGAACTCTGCAGGTCTAATAGTCTTTGTTCTATAGGCAAAAGTTTGTTGTGACCTTGAGAATCAAAATTTGACCTTGGGTCAAGGTCAGTGTGAAAGAGCTTGGTTTAACGATAGTATGTATGAAGTTTGAACTGTGAAGGTCAAATAGTCTTTGTTCTACAGGTAAAAGTTTGTTGTGACCTTGAGAATGAAAATTTGACCTTGAAAGTAGGTCAACATTAAATGACTACCTATAAGTAACCTAGTATCCAAGTTTCAACTCAAAATCTCAAAAACTGTAGAAATTGGCACTGTGCCAATTTAAAGTTCCATTTTTAACTCGTAATAGCGCGAAAACCGTAAAAATTTTATCGAGCATGTAAGCGTATAAAAGTTTACAAATTTCCCAAAGAACATTTTAAAACAAATTTCGTTCAAATCGTACGGTTAGTTTAGGAGTTATAAGAGTTTAAAGATTTGAAATTTGATGACCTCTAGCGGGGGCATATGTGAACTTTTCGACGACAAATTTTTTTTACCTCAAGATCTTTATATGCTCTTCCACATGATCCTTTTCGTTTTATCATAAGAAGGTGTACTTTTTTGTACAGTGACTGGAACGATCTGGGGGTAAGAATAATAATAATAATAATAATAAGAATAATAATAAGAATAAAGAAAAGACAATACAATAACAGAAAGGATTCCGACGGAATAGTCGGAATCCTTAATAAGAATAAAGAAAAGACAATAGAACTAGATGGCTACTGTTGCAAGCAACAGACGGATTCCTCCTTTATTAGACCTTCCTCGGAACTGAAGTGTTAAAATCCGAAAAAAGAAGATGGTACCTTATTCACTTCAGCAGATGAGTCAAAAGAGCTTATGTCTAATTTGGGACTCTTATTTATTTATCAACAAAATAGAAGAAAAAAAATTATAAATACCTTAAGTTTCATTTTTACGAAAGCTTTAAACTCCATGCTCTATATCAAATCCTTTACAATTACACTCTCAAAACAGAATTGCACAATGATTTTAATTTGCAATGAGATAATTTCTATTAATAGAAAATCACAACAACATGTAATGCTACTAAGCAAAAAAAGAAACAAGAGCCCTAGGGGGCACAACGCTCACCTGATACCCATGCACGCTCTAATTGACATACTGACATTGAATACTGATAGTGCCAGTACCAGGATTTTAGCCCACAACCTTTCTAAAAAGATTTTTGCCGGATGCAGAGAAGTGTTTTTTTCAGACAACCTTTAAAAGTACAAAAAAGAAAAAAATAGTCACATTTCAAAACAATAACTTTTTTACTGATTTGAAAAAAAACGGATAAAGTGGTCCAACGTCATATGCCCAGCTAGTATAGTTCAATTATGCAACATCAAAAATAAAATCATATTGTAAAATTCCACATTAATGTGCAGCAGAAAAAGAATAAAACAATGAAATGATTTCACAAATTAAGTTTATTTAAAATTGAACACAAAACATTTCATTATTGATAGCTAGCATGCCAGAAATTATAAAGCCTTTGTTTGTGAAATGAGAATGCCCCTGGCGGCATCTTTGTTAGTATAAACGCCATTTTCTGTTAAGTATGTGAGAGGTCAGGGTCAGCGTAATATTGGTATCAATGGAAAGATCTTGTCACAAGGAATACACAGCCCTATCACTATAACCATTCAAAAGTTATGCCCAATGTTAAAGTTTTTGAGAAGTACGTGAGAGGTCAAGGTTATGGTCATGAGGTCAAAAATTTTGGTAAATACACATGTGAAATATGAAACCTCTATCACAAGCTTCCATTCAAAAGTTATGCCCAATGTTAAAGTTTTTCGGAAAACAGACAGACAAACAGACAGACGGACAGGCCAAAAACTTTATGCTCCCGAATCTTTTATTCCAGGGGCATAAAAAACAAAGATTTTTCGGTTTTGCCTTTATTCACTGAAATCTATGAATTATGCTTTTGAATAGTATTGATTTCATCTCAAATACATGAAACGTACAGTTAAAATCGTTTTGATCCAATATTCATCAATTCAAGTGAGTTGTGCAGAAATTGTGCCAGTTTGTTTTCCAAAAAAACAGTGTATGTTGTATCAAACCTCATGACCCAGTGAAGCCACTTGAACAAATAATTTTCAGTAAATATGCTGAAATGCGACGCTTCTTGCCTATGCATATTTCAACAGGCGAGAAGGAGCGTCGCATTTCAGCATACGCTGTTCAGCAACTCAAGTGGTTTCTCTAAGGTTTCGCAGTTTGAAACAAATTAAAAGGCCCATGAAATTGTTAAGCTTGTCCAACTAGCAGACCTACGACATCGTTATTTACTGTTAACTAATTGTTTTACCTCATCATAGGTCTGTTACACGGACAAGTTGTTAGCGGAGAGAGTTCATGAAATGTATCGGTTGCATTGGATTTGCCGACAAGAAGTTATTTGGTCCGATAAAAACTCATCATGTATCTATTATTTGAACAGATAAAAATTCCTAAATGTCTTAACACAGGATCCTGTCGTTTTATGAGAGAAAATGTTTTATTATTCACAACCTCAGGCCTCTGTGTTCCTCTTAGAAATATTATACATACAAGATGACGAACACAGTGGCTTAAGGTTGTGAATAATAATTTATTTTCTCTATTAAAACAACAGCTTCTGTGGTACAACATTTCATTTGAAGATTTCAGGAACTCTGAACGGAATTATTTATTTTCAAGAATTTCAGATATTAAATGTCCTATGCATTCTCAAAATCCAGAGGAAGAGATTACTCATTAGACGTTTCTTCAAGAAATCAGTCCGTAAATTACTTCATCTAAGAGAGTCTAAGACAGAGGAAATTCGAGCAAACTTTATACATGATAACAAGTATATGCAAGTGTTCCAAGTACATGAATGATAACCATTATGAAAGTGTTCCAAGTATAAAAATCTATTCCGTTTGCACTGTATCTCCTGAAATATATCGCAGTACTGCTTTGCGGTTTGTATTGCAATGAAGCGCCTAGCGGAATACGATGCGCCTTGGGGACGAAGATGAATTAATGCATATCTAGGTCATTGTCCTGTCAAATAGTTCCGATTATTTTCTTATTATTTTCAACAATTGGTGGAAAATACACACAATGTTTATCTTGAATTGTCTTCCCGTGATTGTTTACTAGATAGATGAAATAAAATTTTGAATATAGTTTTAAAGTGTGTGAGACATCTACATGTGTGGAAGAATACGTGTGAAAATGGGTCCTCAGATCATAAAATTCGAATAATTCCGGTCCGGAACCAGGTGCATGGCTTTGAAAAAATATTAAAAAAGTTGTGTACTTTTAATCTTTACGGCATTTTTTTTTTGTGATTCAAATAAAATTTCTTCATTCAAAAGTAGTATCAATGTGTATAACCCGGTGCGATTTGAGAATTTTTCTCCTATTTTTGGTAAGAAAACATACATTATACCTATGTACAATCTTAAAAAATATTCCTTAAAAATCCAAAAGTGGATATCTTGACAAAATTCTTTCACTTGTAGGGTACCATGCATGAGTACCTCATACCTACAAATTGTCATGACAATCTGAAGAGTGGTTATAGAAAAGAAGCAGAAAATGTATGAAAATCACCCCCCTTCCTTTTTACATAAGAAAAAAATTCATAAAAAATCAAAAAAATAAAATTTAAGCATAAAATACATATCAAAGCATTAAGTAAGTTAAATATGATAAATATGTAGTAAATGAGTGTGTAAAATCATACACTTATTGAGTTATTTAAAGAAAAAGTGCAAAAATGTGCATTTCTGACTAAGTCCGAAAAGACGTCAAAAACGCGTCAAAAATTTGACTTCGAAGTGGAACCAAAAATAACAACACTTCTTAAAACATCTCTCTAGATCATCCTGATGCTTTCGGTTTGTCGATACATGCTTCGGTTCTGAAGAAGAAGTTTGTCAAAGGAGGGTACCCCCCGTGACCTACTTTTGGCTGTGGTGGCGCCACCTGTTGACAGATCCGGACAAAAAACATTAACACTTGTAGGGGACCATGAGTACTTCATACCTACCAAGTTTCATCAAAATCCCTTCAGCCGTTCTGAAGAAGAAGTTGAAAATGTGAAAAGTTTACGACGGACGACGACGGACGACGGACGACGGACGCCACGCTATGACAATAGCTCACTTTGAGCCTATGGCTCAGGTGAGCTAAAAGGGGAAAAAAATTGTGAACGGTCCCGCCGGGGTTTGAAGCCACTCCCCATGGGTCCATTGGGCATAGAAAACATACATTATACCTATGTACAATCTTAAAAAATATTCCTTAAAAATCCAAAAGTGGATATCTTGACAAAATTCTTTCACTTGTAGGGTACCATGCATGAGTACCTCATACCTACAAATTGTCATGACAATCTGAAGAGTGGTTATAGAAAAGAAGCAGAAAATGTATGAAAATCACCCCCCCCCCCTTCCTTTTTACATAAGAAAAAAATTCATAAAAAAATCAAAAAAATAAAATTTAAGCATAAAATACATATCAAAGCATTAAGTAAGTTAAATATGATAAATATGTAGTAAATGAGTGTGTAAAATCATACACTTATTGAGTTATTTAAAGAAAAAGTGCAAAAATGTGCATTTCTGATTAAGTCCGAAAAGACGTCAAAAACGCGTCAAAAATTTGACTTCGAAGTGGAACCAAAAATAACGACACTTCTTAAGACATCTCTCTAGATCATCCTGATGCTTTCGGTTTGTCGATACATGCTTCGGTTCTGAAGAAGAAGTTTGTCAAAGGAGGGTACCCCCGTGACCTACTTTTGGCTGTGGTGGCGCCACCTGTTGACAGATCCGGACGAAAAACAACAACACTTGTAGGGGACCATGAGTACTTCATACCTACCAAGCTTCATCAAAATCCCTTCAGTCGTTCTGAAGAAGAAGTTGAAAATGTGAAAAGTTTACGACGGACGACGACGGACGACGACGGACGCCACGCTATGACAATAGCTCACTTTGAGCCTATGGCTCAGGTGAGCTAAAAATAAACAGAAAACAAGAAGAAAAGAGTTATCTTTCTTATACTATGTTAAGTTCAAATAAGAAGGACTACTTGTGTGAAGTAAATAGTATAGGACCAGAAATGTGAATTCTACAGGAGGAAATGTTTGTTATGACCTTGAGAATGATTTTTTGACCTTTAACCAATGTCACAGATAAAAGATAAGTATTGGAGGTTATTCTCATCAAAATTGATCTTAAACTGATCAAAGTTCAGTATTTTATCAACCAAAGTATGCCGTGACCTTAAAATTGAACAAATGACCTTGGGTCAAGGTCAAGGTGAGAGGGCTTGATGCAAGGAATATTTGTGTAAAGTTTGAACTCTCAACGTCAAACAGTCTTTGTTTTACAGGCAAAAGTTTGTTGTGACCTTGAAAAGGAGAATTTGACCTTGGGTCAAGGTCAAGGTGAAAGGGCTTGGCTCAACGATTATATGTATCAAGTTTGAACTCTCAAGGTCAAACCGTCTTTCTTCTATAGGCAAAAGTTTGTTGTGACCTTGAGATGCAAAATTTGACCTTGAAACAAGGTCAACATTAAAACACTACCTATAAGTTACCTACCATCCAAGTTTCAACTCAAAATCTCAAAAACTTAGGAAATTGGCACTGTGCCAATTTAAAATTCCATTTTCAACTCGTAATAGAGCGAAAACCGTAAACATTTCATTAGCATGTAAGCTTATAACAGTTTGCAAAATTTCCAAAGAACAATATAAAACAAATTTCGTTCAAATCGTACGGTTATTTTCGGAGTTATGAGAGTTTAAAGATTTGACCTTTGATGACCTCTAGCGGGGGCATATGTGAGCTTTTGGACAAGAAAAAAAATTTGAATTGAGATCTTGATATGCTCTTTCACATGGTATTTTCCTCTTTATCATATATTGCGGTACTTATTTGTAAAGTGTCTGGAACGTTTGGGGGTAAGAATAATAATAAGAATAATAAGAATAAAGAAAAGACAATACAATAACAGAAAGGATTCCGACGGAAGTCGGAATCCTTAATAACAGAAAGGATTCCGACGGAAGTCGGAATCCTTAATAATTAGTAAATTTGCTACTTTTGAACCAGTAAATTTCACTATTTTCATGATAATTCAATCTATATGTGATTGGGAAATTTTAGAGCCACAATTGGGAAAAAAAGATACTATTTTTCATTGGGAATGGGGCCGAATAACGGCCCCAAAAAGTGGCAAAAAAAAATCCCTGAGATACATACAGAATGCATTATACTATGCTTTTTAATATCCAGCGTACTTACAGGCCATATATTGCCATACTTCCTATATAGCGGCTCAATTGAACCCCTTATTTTCGGTGAGTACATGGAAATAAGGGGACATACTTAGCCCCTGTAGATTGTTATTCAAGTTTTTGAGAGTTTTATTAATTTCTTTATAAAAAAACAGTATTATTTGGATGATATACTAATGGGATTACCATATTTAGGCAGAGTTCTTTAGGGATAGCCTATTTTGCCTGTCTGTCTGTATGTATATCTGTCTGTCCATTTTATCATCTGTCTATCCATCCATAATAACACTTCGATCAGTTGTAACATGATAACTTAATTAAAAGGATATAGTTTTAATAATCGGGGATGAAAATCTTCTGTCTTCATCTGCCTGAATGAGAGAGGTGTCATTATAATTTTTAAAATGTTTGGATTCACTATAATGCAAAGATGATACCATTGAGCATATCTCTGTCAAAGCTTGAAAAATAATCTGAGTTAGCAAGTTGAAGCAGGGAACTTTGTCTCACAGATATATATTTTTAAAACGCTCCTACTAGTCATTGAATCTTCTTTGTTTTCCAATTTTTATATCACTTTTAACATGCAAATTATTTACATTCTGTGTTTACATTTTATTTCAACATTTAAGAGAAAAACATCTATGCAAACTACACAACATAGATTCAGTTTTGAAGGTTGGTAAATAAAGTTGTTGAATGATCTGGGGAAGTAAGAATACGTTCTACTCTAGTCTAATAATCCAAAGAACTTCAAAATACTTATTTTGCAGTCCATTTAATCAAGCAGATCACAGTTACTAAGTATTGTAAAAGGTCTATTGTCAATATCTTAAATTTAAACTTTTAGAATTTGTTTTGTATGGCCGCACGCGGAGGATGTTGATTTTCCACATCTGTAAAGGTCAAACTAGTGAAAAGTTCTGAATAAATTAAAGAACCAGCTTTTCATACCTGAATAAAATTGTCACAAGGATATGATATGTAATATATAATATTTAATCAATGGTATCATCTTATCAACAACACTTACAGTTCAAAGTTATGGTCAGTCTTAGGTACTGAGAAAAGCTAGTCTAGCACAAGGTCAAGTTCACAAAGTTCGTGTGACTTACCGGTAGATTATAAAAAAGAAAAACAGTCGAACACAAGGTCAAGGTCAAAAGTTGGGTAAAGGCAGAAATCTCTTGACACAAGGAATACCATACCTCTTTACCAATCTAAAGCAAGAAATATGAATAGTAGTACATTTTAGAAAAGTAGTTCTAGGTCAAGGTCACAAGGTACATATAGAAAGGTACAGTCACAAGGAATACTATAAATGAAATATCAAAAGCCCATCACTTACCAATCAAGAGTCATATTCAATCTGAAAGTTTGAAAAAAGTATTCTAACATCTAGTTGAAGGTCATGAAGTCAATATATATATATATAAGGAATACACATGCTAAATATGGAGGCCCTATCACTTGGTAAGGCCATACAAAATTAATGTTTTGTTTGACGGGCACTTTTTGAGAAAAAAAAGTGAGGGAGGCAGGTTTTTTTTTTTTTTTTTTAACAAACGTGAAATTTGATCTTTTAACCAAATTTCTCATTCAAGTGTTTTGATGCTGAAAATACATTAAAACTTAGGTATAGTATGAAGTGGTGATGTTTAGTGCATAACCCAACGTCTTCCTGTCATATAGTAATTGCATTTCCAAATCTGAAGTTTGCTAGATATTCTGTGATTTGGTCACACTTATTATATTATCATATGACGATGTCCTATGACAGACCAGTATGAATTATATAGACTTAATACATGTATGTTGTACATCTAAATTATGCATAAAAAAGAACACCAATCTCTAACTGTTGCCCTGTGTAAGGTTAAAACTTCAAATGACGTTAACATTTTGTGAACTACTTCTTTTATGTGCAACTATTTAGTGAGTGAAAATCGTAATTGTTGCTCAGTGCTTAGACCGAAAAATTGACCCTTGGTGTCGACAAAAGAGTAGGAGAAATACAAAGAAACATGTCCAGGGATTGGGAAGGCCCATTCTGATAGAAAATGGCCCATAAAATCGGCAACTCGCTGCGCCCTGGTGCCATTATTCTACGGCGTCCATTTTTGGTTTTTAAATCAAAAAGTTCTGTTCTCGTATTTACGTTGTAACGTAGATCTACACCAGGAGCAGTAATAAAGAGATCGCAGCTTTTTGTACATAGCCAGTCAGTCAGAAGCACAAAATTCTTCTGTCCACTAACAATTGAAAGATTCTTTGCTATTTTGATACAATATTGATTTTTCTCCGACATTCTTTTGTATCCTCGTTCTGCGCCTGAGATTTAAATCTCCAACGTCCACTTACGTATCTTATCTACGTTAAGGTACTTGTGTATGCGTTCGTCCGTAAAATTATCAAGTGGTCAGTCAATGGGTACAAATTAGAAACGGTAAAATTGAGAATCTCGCGACAAAAAAATGTGCTAACGTCTAATGTATTATACATACATGCATATGCAAAGCTTTTCGAAAATTGATCATTTTTGGAATGGCCCTTTCGTGAGGAAAGATGGCCCATTGTTTTTGAGAATGACCCATTGAAGTCCAAGTGGAAGGTGCCATAGTCCCATTGAGCAAGTTTGCCTTCCCGATCACTGCATGTCTGACAATTTAGTTTGAATTTTAACAACGATTACACAAGGGTACCCTGATCGATACGTCATCCCTTTTCACTGTCGGTCTGGAAATTTGAATTTCTATCCCGCGGAAATTTTGAAGTTTCTGCGATGTGCTAAGGGTTTAATTGGCCAGTTTATTCGTAACGAAATTAGGATCGCGTAGTATTTCTGCCCCTCCACTCGATCCCGTCACCGGCGTTCCCGGCTGATCAATCTGACGTAAACTGTGAGTTCTAAACAAAAACGTTTTCAAATTTCTAATAAATTAAATAATTTAACTAATAAAGAAGTATATAATGCTCTTGCATATTATCACAACAGAGTACAGTATCATTTTACGTTACGTTACATCGTCCATGATATGGAATATACGCGTGGTCGCGATTACCGTACAACCAACAATTGAATACGGTAGCTTGGGTAAATAATACTATTTTATATAAACTAGTATTGAGTTACAGCTTTACAATTTATATATTTAGTGAAGTAAAGAATATGTAAACAAACAATTTGTATTAGCACGGCGATGTTCAATTGACTACTTTAAAATTATGGTAAAACACGCGATAAAAATCGGAAATGCGGCGGGTTTTTAGGCAATGCGGCGGTGCCCGTCAAACGAAACTTTAATTTTTTTTGGCCTAATACCATTATATTAAGTCTAGAGTGGATGGAATGGAAATATTAAACACTGTATAGTTGTCACATTGTTGAGAGAAATTTTAAGCAGAACCATTTAAAACACAGAATTTAACACATTTACCTTTTTCATGCCCCTGTAATCAAAGATTTGGGGTTAAATAGTTTTTGGTGCGTCCACTTGTCTGTCTAAAACTATAACCTTGGCCATAATTTTTGAACGGTAGTGATAGGGCGTTCATTTCTCACATATGCATTACTTGTTGCAAGACCTTTCTGTGGTACCAAACTTTTAGACATTGTAGAAACCTTGACCTTGGAGTTTTAGAAAACTTTAACCTTGACCGTCACTTCTGAATGGTAAGTGATAGTTCTTTCATTTTTGAATTTCACGTATGCATTCATGGTGACAAGGCCTTTCTTTTTTATGCCCTTGGAATCAAAGTTTTTGGCCTGTTTGTCTATCTGTCTGTTTGTGTGAAAAACTTTAACATTGGACATAACTTTTGAATGGGAGGTGATAGGGCTTTCATATTTCACATGAGTATTCCTTGTGACAAGACCTTTCCATTGATACCAAAATTTTTGACCTCGTGACCTTGACCTTTGACCTACTTTTCAAAAACTTTAACATTGAGCATAACTTTTAAATGGGAGGTGATAGGGCGTTCATATTTCACATGTGTATTCCTTGAGACAAGACCTTTCCATTGATACCAAAAATTTTGACCTCTTGACCTTGACCTTTGACCTACTTTTCATAAACTTTAACATTGGGCATAACTTTTAAATGGGAGGTGATAGGGCTTTCATATTTCACATGTGTATTCCTTGTGACAAGACCTTTCCATTGATACCAAAATTGTTGACCTTGTGACCTTGACTTTGACCTTTGACGAGGTGATAGGGCTTTCATATTTCACATGTTTATTCCTTGTGACAAGACCTTTCCATTGATACCAAAATTTTTGAACTCGTGACCTTGACTTTGACCTTTGACCTACTTTTCAAAAACTTTAACATTGGGCATAACTTTTGAATGGTAAGTGAAAGGGCTTTCATATTTCACATGTGTATTCCTTGTGACAAGACCTTTCCATTGATACTAAAATTTTTGACCTGGGGACCTTGACCTTGACCTTTTACCTACTTTTCAAAAACTTTAACATTGGGCATAACTTTTGAATGGGAGGTGATAGGGCTTTCATATTTCACATGTGTATTCCTTGTGACAAGACCTTTCCATTGATACCAAAAGTTTTGAACTCATGACCTTGACTTTGACCTTTGACCTACTTTTCAAAAACTTTAACATTGGGCATAACTTTTGAATGGTAAGTGAAAGGGCTTTCATATTTCACATGTGTATTCCTCGTGACTAGACCTTTCCATTGATACCAAAATTTTTGACCTTGGGACCTTGACCTTGACCTTTTACCTACTTTTCGAAAACTTTAACATTAGGCATAACTTTTGAATGGGAGGTGATATGGCTTTCATATTTCACATGTGTATTCCTTGTGACAAGACCTTTCCATTGATACCAAAAGTTTTGACCTGGGGACCTTGACCTTGACCTTTTACCTACTTTTCAAAATCTTTAACATATGGCATAACTTTTGAATGAGAGGTGATAGGGCTTTCATATTTCACATGTGTATTCCTTGTGACAAGACCTTTCTAACGATACCAAAAATTTTGAACTCTTGACCTTGACCTTTGACCTACTTTACAAAATCATTAACATTGGGAATAACTTTTGAATTGGTAAGTGATAGTGCTTTGATATTTCACATGTGTATTCCTTGAGACAAGATTTTTACTTCGATACCAACAATTTTTAACCAAGTTACCCTGACCTTGACCTTTCTCATACATGTTCTTAACAGAAAATAGTGTTTATACTAACAAAGATGCTACCGGGGGCATTCGTGTTTCACAAACACAGGCTTTATTACCTTGTGATCTTGTCTTAAGAGTGTGATCTACTTTTTAAAAAACTTAAATCTTGGCCATAACTTCCGAATGGTAAGTGACTGATCTTTCAGTTTTTGCATGTGTATTCCTAGTTGCAAGGACTTTCCACTGGCATTTGTTAAAAATGTTCTTTTGACCTTGACCTAGGTGTATGAACCTACTTTTTACATTATGGCTGTTATACTGACAAAGATGCTGATGGGGGCATTCATGTTTCACAAACATATTTTATTTATTACTTTTTTCTGCTAGTCTAAGTGACGGGTTTTGCTAGCAATCAGGAGATACTTACTCTTCCCGGGCATCTTTTGATCATTTGTAGAATATTTTAGTTGCTTTTGGTGTTTTTCTTGATTATGTGCGTTGTAGTTTTCATATTTTGGTTTTGTGTTTTTTGTATTTGACTTTCACTCACTGTTCTTAGTGTAGGTCACAATGTCAAAATATTCGGTCTTTGTAGTTTGCAGATAGAATTTATCACAAGGAATGCGCATGTGAAATTCAGAGCACTATCACTTACCATAATTTTGTATGTAAATGTGTCTTAAGCCATCATTACACCACAAATCCCACCCATTTGCTTTAAGGGTATGTTGTCAACTTGATATATCAAATAAAAATGAGGCGTGGAAGGGGTGTGGATATTGGGCGCATGAAATGGCTTAGTTTTAAATAAAATGATATGCTCATTAAGGTGACGAGCGGCAGCGTGCCAAAAAAAAACATCCGAAATTCTATTCAAAGTACCTGATATTCAGTCTACACATGAAAGATTAGGTAAAAAAATAAACAACAGCCCTATTTAAATAATAGTATATTTTTCGGGGGGGGGGGGGGGGGGGGTCGGAAGGGGTGCCCTTCACGCCCCCTCTAAATCCGCCAATGATTATGATCATACTGAGATTCGGAATAAATCGTGCATATTCTTTTTTTCTTTTCGTGGCTTGCATATCATTTAATAATATTTTACATGCGATAAAATAAAAGAATCCGTTTAGCCAAAAGAAATGATATTTATTTTCAAATTAAATGAATTCCTCATACTTTTATTTAACTGCCGTAAGTTTTGTTAACAGAAACGTCAGCGACAACGGTGTGCAGCGTTACGTAAACGAATTGGCGTGAAAATTGCATAATTTGTTCATTAGGTTAGATGTCGTTTTATGTTTAACACTTTAAACAGCAATAATTTCTTCATCAGTTTGTACTCTATAGAGGAGTTATCCGATACCCCTGAAATTATGCAATTTGTTATTCTTGGTTCCGTTTCTTAAACAAGGTAAGGGTTTTTTATTTGGAATAAAGTTGATTTTTGGAAAATTTCACATTTCCAGTTCCTTTGATTTGACCTTTTGACTTGATGTAAATCTGACTTTGTGAAACTGTTACATTATGACCTGCAAAAGATTTCAAACATCACAATTTACTTCTTTTAAATATAATTGTCAAAACTGCATTCTCAATAAGATTGAAATATGTATACGGTGACATAAATGAACGATAAAAATGAAAAAAAAAGGATCAACTGTAAGTTCACTCCTCAGCTTACAGCCTTAAATCAATATATAAAGTCGGTTAAGTCCGTACATCGCCTAGCATACAAAGCAGATATATACTCATACCGCAACGCCACGGTGACAACCCTGAAAAAGAGTTTAGGTTAGGATTGACACCGCACCGTGACGTTGCGGTATGACCGGTTTGTTTGTATGCCAGGCGAAACCGCCGTACGGAGTTTTATCAGCTGCACCTATTGGGAGTCCGCTGGTCGATTAAGGACAGGGCCGCTGCCTCTGATGAGCCCAAGTGCAATCAAATTCAAATTACAACGAATTTTAAGATTAACTGCATGCTGTCTGATTTTGAAGATTAACTGAACTTCTGAAGGTTGTGTGGATGTCGTAACTATGGCCAAAATTGATTCACAGAATTGTTGGGACTATGATAATTGTATTCCATCACAGAGTAAAATTCGGGTTATAACAATCAAAGATTTGAGTTTGACACAATATTGTTTATGTGAGATATGATGTACCAAATTACCATGCTACTTTGACCTTTTATCTTATCATTACATAGCATTTTCATTATGTCACGAACGCAGACAAACAAATGTCACAAAGTAAGATTATCTCTTTATTAAGAGGACGATCTCTTAAAAAGTGATGCTGCATTTCTCGTGAAATATTGTTTTCCGATTTCAATCGATAATCGATTGGTTTCCTCGTTCCGAATAATTCTTGTCAATGTATCTTGATGTACAACACTACGACGATGGTCATAGTACAGTTTGTACATCGAAGACGCATCGTGTTGCAAGCGTCTCTTCAAATTATTGAATCAAAACTTTCAAATATTTTTCTGTCGTTAAATATTGGTTTGTTTTTACGAAGTCTTTGATTTACGAAAGAAAGTTAGCAGTGATTACAGTCAAACCCCGTAAGTCCTAAAATGAAACACAATTAGAATTAGCTATTCAACTATTCCTTCCTTTCAACGGACTTTCTTCACATTCTTCACTTAGATGTGCCCAAATGCACTCACCCTAGTTTCTTTGAATTTTCCCTTATTTTAAAGCGTGTATTTATATACATTTTACACAGATTTAAACTATTAGTTCGGACAATCGTGATTCTCTTTTATATTCCCAAGAGGGACACTAATTTTTATCTCACCTCGACGAAGTTGAGATGAGCTTATGCCATAACCCCGGTGTCCGCGTCCGCGTCCCCGTCCGCGGTAGTTTTTGGGTAGCTCAGTATCTAACAAGGTACTGATGCTACAGTAATCAAACTTGCACAAGTGATTCATATTTGGATGCTGAGGTGAACCCATGCATCGGATGCTGCATCTGACCTACATTTTCCGGTTGAATGACTTGTGTCAATGTCTGGTTAAAAGTTTTTGGGGTAGCTCAGTATCTGACAAAGTGCTGATGCTACAGTTACCAAACTTGCACCAGCGATTCATCTTGGGATGCTGAGGTGAACCCGTGCATCAGATGCAGCATCTGACCTACTTTTTCGATGGAGTGATTTTGCCAATATTGAGCAAAGTATAAGTGCTACATGTACCAAACTTGCATATTGGATGTATCTTTGATCAAACTTTCATAAAATGATCTTGAACTACTTTTTTCCACTTTAGTGATTTTTTAAGCCAATATACATGTACTTAGAGATATGTTTAAATTGAACTTTGCTGCCGCGAGGTAAGCTTCGTAATCTTTGATTACATTATGTTTCTACCTTTGATTCATTAGATACTAGCTAGTATTGGTTTACTTTGTGAGAAAAAGAGGAAGGGGAAGCATTTATATGTATTGCGTAAGATATGATGAATGTTTGAGGAAATATTAGAAAAATTCATAGGAAGCGTGTTGTGTTGATTAGTTATATGAAGAGTTTATGTAATAGGAAATACAACTAGATGGCTACTGTTGCAAGCAACAGACGGATTCCTCCTTTATTAGACCTTCCTCGGAACTGAAGTGTTAAAATCCGAATAAAGAAGATGAAAAAAAGAATAGTTGCTTTAGTACATTATTCACTTTAGTCAAAAGAGATTATGTCTAACTTGGGACTCTTATCTATATATCGACAAAAAAGATGAAAAAGACGATAAATACCTTTCAAGTTTAGGAAGGCTTTAAACTCCTTGATCTATTCTATCCATTTTGAATCCTTTTAAATTACTATCCCAAAAAGAATTGCACAATGAATTAGCAATGAGAAAATTTCTATAAATAGAGAATGACAGCAGCATGAATGTACAGACAAGTAATGCTACTAAGATGAAAAAAGGAAACAGAGAACAAGAATAAAAGAGTTATCCATCTTACTATGTAAAGTTCACATAAGAAGTACTACTTATGTGAAGAATAAATATTTAACAACAAAATCCTATCAATCCTACAAGAGTAAATGTTTGTTATGACCTTGAAAAAGTTTATTTGACCTTGAACCAAGGTCATGGATGAAATATAAGCATTTTAGTTTATTCTCATCAAGATTTCTTTTCATCTATTCAAAGCTCAATATTTTATCAACAAAAGTCTGTTGTGACCTTGAAATCGAACAAATGACCTTGGGTCAAGGTCAAGGTGAAAGGACTTGATGCAAGGAATATTTGCGTCGAGTTTGAACTCTCAAGGTCAAATGGTCTTTGTTCTATAGGAAAAATTTTGTTGTGACCTTGAGAATGAGAATTTGACCTTGGGTCAAGGTCAAGGTGAAAGGGCTTGGATCAATGATTGTATTTATGAAGTTTGAACTGTCAAGGTCAAATAGTCTTTGTTCTATAGGCAAAAGTTTGTTGTGACCTTGAGAATCATAATTTGACCTTGAAACTAGGTCATCATCAATGACTACCTATAAGTAACATACCATCCAAGTTTCAACTCAAAATCTCAAAAGCTGTAGAAATTGGCACTGTGCCAATTTAAAGTTCCATTTTCAACTCAGAATAGCGCGAAAACCGTAAATATTTTATCGAGCATGTAAGCGTATAAAAGTTTGCAAATTTCCCAAAGAACAATATAAAACAAGTTTCATTCAAATCGCACGGTTAGTTAAGGAGTTATAAGGTTTTAAAGATTTTACCTTTGATGACCTCTAGCGGGGGCATATGTGAACTTTTCGACAAGAAAAAAAAATTAAATGAAGATCTTTATTTGCTCTTTCACATGATACTTTCCATTTTATCATATGATGCGGTACTTTGTTGTAACGTCTCTGGATTGACTTGGGGGTAAGAATAATAATAATAATAAGAATAATAAGAACTAGATGGCTACTGTTGCAAGCAACAGACGGATTCCTCCTTTATTAGACCTTCCTCGGAACTGAAGTGCTAAAATCCGAATAAAGAAGATGGAAAAAAGAATAGTTGCTTAGCAAATGAGTCAGAAGAGCTTATGTCTAATTTGGGACTCTTATTTATTTATCAACAAAATAGAAGAAAAAACTAATAAATACCTTTCATGTTTACGAAAGCTTTAAACTCCATGCACAATCAAGATCTAATCCTTTAAAATTACTTTCTCAAAAAAGAATTGCACAATGATTTTGCAATGAGATAATTTCTATTAATAGAAAATGACAACAACATGAAACTACTGATATGTAATGCTACTAAGAATAAAAAAGAAAGAATCAGAGAACAAGAAGAAAAGAGTTATCTATCTTACTATGTAAAGTTCAAATAAGAAGTACTACTTGTGTGAAGAATAGATCGTTAAGGACAAAATCCTGTGAATTCTACAAGAGTAAATGTTTGTTATGACCTTGAAAAAATTTGTTTGACCGTTAACCAAGGTCATGGATAAAAGATAAGCATTTGAATTTTTTCTCATCAAGAGTCATCTTAATCTAATCAAAGCTCAATATTTTATCGACAAAAGTCTGTTGTGACCTTGAAATCGAACAAATGACCTTGGGTCAAGGTCAAGGTGAAAGGACTTGATGCAAGGAATATTAGCACCAAGTTTGAACTCTCAAGGTCAAATGGTCTTTGTTCTATAGGCAAAAGTTTGTTGTGACCTTCAGAATCAAAATTTGACCTTGGGCCAAGGTCAAGGTGAAAGGGCTTGGCTCAATGATTGTATTTATGAAGTTTGAACTGTCAAGGTCAAATAGTCTTTGTTCTATAGGCAAAAGTTTGTTGTGACCTTGAGAATCATAATGTGACCTTGAAACTGGGTCATCATCAATCACTACCTATTAGTAGCCTACCATCCAAGTTTCAACTCAAAATCTCAAAAACTGTAGAAATTGGCACTGTGCCAATTTAAAGTTCCATTTTCAACTCAAAATAGCACGAAAACCGTAAATATTTTATCGAGCATGTAAGCGTATAAAAGTTTGCAAATTTCCCAAAGATCAATATAAAACAAATTTCGTTCAAATCGTACGGTTAGTTTAGGAGTTATAAGGTTTTAAAGATTTTGCCTTTGATGACCTCTAGCGGGGGCATATATGAACTTTTCGACAAGAAAAAAAATTTAATTGAAGATCTTCATATGCTCTTTCACATGATACTTTCCATTTTATCATATGATGCCGTACTTTGTTGTAACGTCTCTGGAATGGCTTGTGGGTAAGAATAATAATAATAATAAGAATAATAAGAATAAAGAAAAGACAATACAATAACAGAAAGGATTCCGACGGAAGTCGGAATCCTTAATGATAAGAATAACTAGATGGCTACTGTTGCAAGCAACAGACGGATTCCTCCTTTATTAGACCTTCCTCGGAACTGAAGTGTTAAAATCCGAATAAAGAAGATGGAAAAAAGAATAGTACCTTTAGTACCTTATTCACTTCAGCAAATGATTCAAAAGAGCTTATGTCTAACTTGGGACTCTTATTTATTTATCAACAAAATAGAAGAAAAAAAAGATAAATACCTTTCATGTTTACGAAAGCTTTTTAAAAACTCCATGCTCTATCAATATCAACTCCTTTACAATTACTTTCTCAAAACAGAATTGCACAATGATTTTGCAATGAGATAATTTCTATGAATAGAAAATGACAACAACAAGAAAGTACAGATATGTAATGCTACTAATAAAAAAATAGAAAGAGAACAAGAATAAAAGAGTTATCTTTCTTATACTATGTGAAGTTCAAATAAGAAGGACTATTTGTGTGAGAAATAAATAGTATAGGACAAAAAGTGTGAATTCTACAAGAGTGAATGATTGTTATGACCTTGAGAATGATTATTTGGCCTCGAACCAATGTCATGGATGAAAGATAAGTATTGTGATTATTCTTATCACGATTGATCTTAATCTGAGCAAAGTTAAATGTCGAATCAACCAAACTCTGTTGTGACCTTGAAATCGAACAAATGACCTTGGGTCAAGATCATGGTGAAAGGGTTTAAGGCAAGGAATATTTGTGTAAAGGTTGAAGTGCCAAGGTCAAACAGTCTTTGTTTTTTAGACTAAAGTTTGTTGTGACCTTGGGAATGATAATTTGACCTTGGGTCAAGGTTAAGGTGAAAGAGCTGGGCCCAAACATTATATGTATAAAATGTGAACTCTGAAGGTCAAATAGTCTTTGTTCTATAGGCAAAAGTTTCCTGTGACCTTGAGAATGAAAATTTGACCTTGGGTCGAGGTCAAGGTGAAAGAGCTTGACTGAACAATTATGTGTGTGACGTTTGAGCTCTGAAGGTCAAATAGTCTTTAATCTATAGGCAAAACTTTGTAATGACCTTGAGAATCTGAATTTGACCTTGGATCAAGGTCAAGGTGAAAGAGCTTGGTTTAATGATAATACGTATGAAGTTTGAACGCTGAAGGTCAAAAGGCTTTTGTTCTATAGGCAAAAGTTTGTTGTGACCTTGAGAATAAAAATTTGACCTTGAAAGTAGGTCAACATTAAATGACTACCTATAAGTAACGTACCATCCAAGTTTCAACTCAAAATCTCAAAAACTGTAGAAATTGGCACCGTGCCAATTTAAAGTTCCATTTTTTAACTCGATATAGCGCAAAAACCGTAAATATTTTGTCGAGCATGTAAGTGTAAAAAAGTTTGCAAATTTCCCAAAGAACATATTAAAACAAATTTTGTTCAAATCGTACGGTTAGTTTAGGATTTACAAGAGTTTAAAGATTTGACTTTTGGTGACCTCTAGCGGGGGCATATGTGAACTTTTCGACAACAAAAAAAATTTCAATTGAGATCTTTGTATGTTCTTTCACATGGTACTATTCATTTTATCACATGATGCGGAACTTGTTTGTAAAGTGACCGGAACGATGAGGAGGTAAGAATAATAATAAGAACTAGATGGCTACTGTTGCAAGCAACAAACGGATTCCTCCTTTATTAGACCTTCCTCGGAACTGAAGAGCTAAAATCCGAATAAATAAGAAGGAAAAAAGAATAGTTGCTTTAGTACCATATTAACTTTAGCAAATGAGTCAAAAGAGCTTATGTCTAATTTGGGACTCTTATTTATTTATCAACAAAATAGAAGAAAAAAATAAATACCTTTCATGTTTACGAAAGCTTTTAACTCCATGCACAATCAATATCTAATCCTTTACAATGACTTTCTCAAAATAGAATTGCGCAATGATTTTGCAATGAGATAATTTCTATTAATAGAAAATGACAACAACATGAAACTACTGATATGTAATGCTACTAAGAATAAAAAAGAAAGAAACAGAGAACAAGAATAAAAGAGTTATCTATCTTACAATGTAAGTTCAAATAAGAAGTACTACTTGTGTGAAGAATAAATAGTTAAGGACAAAACCCTGTGAATTCTACAAGAGTAAAGGTTTGTAATGACCTTGAAAAAGTTAATTTGACCTTTAACCAAGGTCATGGATAAAAGATAAGCATTTGAATTTATTCTCATCAAGAGTCCTCTTAATCTAATCAAAGCTCAATATTTTATCGACAAAAGTCTGTTGTGACCTTGAAATCGAACAAATGACCTTGGGTCAAGGTCAAGGTGAAAGGACTTGATGCAAGGAATATTTGCGCCAAGTTTGAACTCTCAAGGTCAAATGGTCTTTGTTCTATAGGCAAAAGTTTGTTGTGACCTTGAGAATCAAAATTTGACCTTGGGCCAAGGTCAAGGTGAAAGGGCTTGGCTCAATGATTGTATTTATGAAGTTTGAACTGTCAAGGTCAAATAGTCTTTGCTCTATAGGCAAAAGTTTGTTGTGACCTTGAGAATCATAATGTGACCTTGAAACTAGGTCATCATCAATGACTACCTATTAGTAGCCTACCATCCAAGTTTCAACTCAAAATCTCAAAAACTGTAGAAATTGGCACTGTGCCAATTTAAAGTTCCATTTTCAACTCAAAATAGCAGGAAAACCGTAAATATTTTATCGAGCATGTAAGCGTATAAAAGTTTGCAAATTTTCCAAAGATCAATATAAAACAAATTTCGTTGAAATCGTACGGTTAGTTAAGAAGTTATAAGAGTTTAAATATTTGACCTTTGATGACCTCGAGCGGGGGCATATGTGAACCATTTGACAAGAAAAAAAATTTCATTCAAGATCTTCATATGCTCTTTCACATGGTACTTTCCGTTTTTTCATATGATGCTTTACTTTTTTGTAAAGTGTCCGGAACGGTTTGGGGGTAAGAATAATAATAATAATAAGAATAATAATAAGAATAAAGAAAAGACAATACAATAACAGAAAGGATTCCGACGGAAGTCAGAATCCTTAATAATAAGAAGAAAGAAAAGACAATACAATAACAGAAAGGATTCCGACGGAATAGTCGGAATCCTTAATAAAGAAAAGACAATACAATAACAGAAAGGATTCCGACGGAAGTCGGAATCCTTAATTATGATTTAAGTTATGGTATCTTATAAAAGTAGGACTTATGTGTACACTGATCAAGGAGGTATTTGCTTTTGATTTTTATTTGTCCTTGATGGAGAACAAACAGTCAATATTAAGTGTTATGCGTTGGATAACGAGTGAAGACATCGTCTTCCTTGGTACTGTCATTCAGCAACCAGTACACATTTTAACCACACATTACATGGAGTGGATTAGAGTTCGATTCCTACACGACAGTTTTCTTCTTCAGCAAGCTAATTTTGTTATTTCGTCGGATGTAGTGGCATTTTACGACAAAACTTTGTTTAATTCTGAATTGTCCTGATTATGCCAAGGTAGAGACACGTAAAAATAAATCAGGACATTGACATTGGACGATGGTTGAATGTTTGAATTATCTACTAAAGTATGTCAAAGTTTCTGTGTAAGGAAATTTGAAATAGACAAGACAGAGGGCAGTGACCACCAGAACATTGTAGAACAAGTATTGATCGTCCTTGACAACGGCCTCTTGGGTTCGTTCCCCCGAAATCCGCGTCTGTTTGATTCATAATATCATTTAAAGGTAACTCATTAATATTCCACTGACAAACGATATAAAACAAGTGTAAAGACATTGTTCTAATCAGTCTGTTAACGATCAACACATCACCTGTAGGCTGTAGGCTAGCATTATATTTTCAAATTTTTAAGAAGTAGTATACAGTTCAACTTTGATTTATTTCAGACGTAATGATGGCAACGTTCCTCTATGACAAGGCGACGACCAATTCTACCTAAACGTTTGCAGTAACTGATCGGTAGAGGTTGAGGTATCATTAGGTAGAGGTAGAGGCATTATCAGTGGGCAAGCCGTAGAGCTATCAGTGGGTAAAGGTAGAGGTGGTATCAGTACAGAAGATGGCCGACTCTGAGAGGAGGATGCCTTTCTCCCAGAGACTGGCTTACAGTGTGGGACATGTACTGAATGATCTGACAGCTTCCATGTGGTTTAGCTACCTCATTGTGTATTTCCATCAAGTCAAACAATTTCAGAATATTTTAGCTGGATACTTGATGCTGATTGGACAGATTAGTGATGCATTATTTACACCCTTTATTGGAATAGAATCTGATAGAACAAGTGGCATATTCAGGATGGGGAAAAGGAAGTCATGGCACTTTATAGGTGCGTATTATCTTCATTTATCCCCATTTTGTCATGGGTTGAAACTCATCTTCATCCATATCTTCAGAAGTTCTTTATAGTCAGAAGTATAGAATTTGAAGTACATGAATATTATGACATTTTTTTTGCAGGTACTGTGTGCGTAGCGATTGCCTTTCCTTTTATCTTCAATGAATGTATAGGGTGTGAGGATAGCACACGAAACTTAAACCAGTTTATATATTATGCGCCTTTCGTGGTCATCTTCCAGTTTGGTTGGGCTTCTACTCAGATTTCTCATTTATCTCTCATACCTGACTTAACTCCTGATGAACACGAGCGGGTAGAGCTAAATAGTTTAAGGTGAGTTTGTTTCTTTTGTGCATGTTTTTAATCTGTGTTGCGTCCTTTTGAAATCGAGAAAGCTAGATGCCAGCCAGGGAGAAAAAACAATAAACAAATTGGCAATTTCACATCATGTGAATGTGAAATCGGACAGAAACTTGTTTCATTTGATTACTCACAGATTTTGGTCGATAAAAAGAAGTGATAGATATTGCAATGTCTTGAATCATTGCAGAACTTTTACATTTTTACACAAGGTATACAGAAATAAACAATTTCTTTTTCATTTTTGTAGAAACCACATTTAATTTGCTTTTTATTTCATGACTTTGGACTCCAAACCTACTACCAGCACTAGGACGCAAAACAGAATGGCCTTACTTTATATAAAGTATCTGGTGTTTATATTGCATATTTATGTAATATTAGACTACAGTAGTTTGTTTTTCAATGTAGTAATGTTAAATGGATTAGTTTGTGGTGGAGTTTGAAAGAAATGGTGTTAGATCAATTATAGTAAAGTAGAGTCAAATGATACAAGGTACTTCACAAATTCTAGACAAGTAGTTTCAAGTTAGTTTGATTTATTGAAAGCATGGGCGGATCTAGAAAAGCCGTCGGTGGAAGGGGATGGTCTAATCTATGGTTTGGAAAAATAAGCATTTTTGGCAAATTAAAGAGGATGCACTGACCCCTAATCCGTTCTCTTGATCTGCGCTTGTGAAATTATCCCGAATTTAGATGAAGAACGTACCAGTACCTCATTATGATTGATGATGACTGGTTCAATTTACAGACTTTTTGTTGGAAAATTTGCGGTAGAATATGATTGATAACAGGAGTGCACTAAACAATCGAATGGTCACAGATTATTCGTATAAATCCGAAGATGAACTTGAGCTGATGTTAGGTATTTATAGGGAAAAAAATGTTTAAAATGGAGATAGAATGTTATAATAGCATTTCCCCCCTTTTTTGAAAAGAGAAAGTCGCTCATTCTAGATGATCTTTAATTTGTTTAGAAACATTTTAAAAGTGTTAACTGATTCTTTTAAAAGAACTTAAACGGTGTGGCGTTACTTCTGTCTTTTTCTGACTTTAAACTTTTAGAAAATTTCAAGTGAGAACATGACTACTTCACTTGAAATTTTCTCAAAATTTAAAGTCAGAAAAAGACACTTCTTTTAGGTTCGAAAGCCTATTGCTGAGAATTTTTTTCCCGTTATATCGCTAAACTTTCGCATTATATCGCGAAACTTTCGCTCATATATCGCAAAACTTCCGCGTTATAACGCGAAACTTTGTATATATTAGTATACTGTAGAAAGCACAAAAGGGATGTAATATATATATAGACGAGTTCAGATCGGAGCCCTGGAAAAGACTTCAGGATACCCCCGGCACAGAATAGTGTTATAGCACTTATGAAACCTAAAACCATAGAAGGGGCTATGTTTGATAACAATAATATTATTTTAATATATGTGTATGTATAAGATATAATGGAATTGGAGCTATATCGTGATTTTTAGTCCTCTGTCTGTGAAACCTCTGACTACCAATCCTTCCGTCTGTTCATCCGTCCTTCCGTCAAGAAATGGGTATAAAGTCAGTTCCTCTATCAACGTGACAGACTATTACATGAAAATTGTGGGAAAGTGTCAAACTTATCGGATTTATACAGTTAGGTTTGACAGGAATGACCCTGTTTATCTGCCTGTTCGTCTTGCATCTGTGTGCCAATCCTGAAAAGAAAATTTCAATATTGAAAACAGATATATTTCATTCGATCATTGGTATACCTGTCAAATTTCCAATATACATTCACCACAAAGTTCACTACACTTTTGACTTGCATGAATCTTGTCGTTGCCCTATATTTTATTTTAAGTAAAGAAAATTGATCGAAGATATCTTCTTTACTATCAATGGAAGGAAGGCCTTTAATATTTCAAACACGTATTCACCGTAAAGTGTCTAGACTGCTTTTTAGTAACTTGATTTTTGATCTACATTTAATGATCCTGAGGCATTTCCTATTTGGCCGGTAAAACGCGAACTTTTAACGTTACAACGCGAATGTTTCGCGGTATAACGCGCAAGTTTAGCGATATAACGCATAAACGCCAATATCCCACGCATGTGTCCGATTTCAGTTCTTTGCCTTGATCTTCTTGCAAGTTGAGTAAACGCATTATAATGCGAAAGTTTGGCAATATATTTAGCGAAAGTTTCGCGTTGTAACGCACAAGCTTCGCACTTTAACGCGAAATGATATTTTCTCGGCCTTTATTGCTTGACCTCGTAGGAAACGTTCAACATTTCTTTCTGTTAACAGTCCCTCTTGGATATGGACGTTTTTAAGCCGTGTCTTTGTTTCAGTTAGTGTGCGTTGTATCCTTGAAAATTGACTTGCATAACGCCGCTATGTAGGAACAGAAATGACGTTAATTGATATACTTAAGCGTACGGTAAACTTTCGTTTGAATAATCAAAAATATTTAGATGTGACGTTAATTTTTTTAATAATGCTACGTTAACGTTCTTTAAAAATAACAGAGCAATGACTCCATAGAGTAAGTTTTAAAATTAAAAAAAAAAAAAAGTGGTGTACCTGGGAGATGTATTTTTATGCACATGTATAATGAAGTACCTGCATGTTTACTGCTAATATTTAATTCCACAATATGATGATCGCTGTTAAGTCACAAGGTCAATCTCCGTACACGTAGACAGATAGACAGAAAGACAGACAGACTTTTGACCTTGGCTAAACTTAAAAGGATACAATGTTCAAAATTGGTAAAACGATAAAGCATGGTGAGATTATCTGAATGCAGGTATTGTCCATGACCTTGACAAATGTAATTTTGCGTTTAGGTAAGTTGTGAAAGAACGATTAGGGGTACAATCTTCAAACTTGGTACAACAATAAAGTATGGTGAGATGATCTGAACACAGGTATTGTTTTTTACATTGACCTTGAGATTTTACCTTGACCTTGAAAAATGTAATTTTGTGTTTAGGGCAGTTTTGAAAGAT
This sequence comes from Pinctada imbricata, assembly GCA_033119305.1. NCBI lineage: Eukaryota > Metazoa > Mollusca > Bivalvia > Pterioida > Pteriidae > Pinctada > Pinctada imbricata. The sequence continues at coordinate 62,812,632 of VSWD01000007.1, forward strand.
TTACAAGGGGTACAATCTTCAAACTTGGTATAAAGATGAAGCATGGTCAGATGATCTAAACAGAGGTATTGTTTTTTACCTTGACCTTGAGATTTGACCTTGACTTAGAAAAATGATGAAATTTTTAGTTTCGGTTAGTTGTGAAAGAACTATAAGGGGTACGATTTTCAAACTCGGTACAAAGATAAAACTTGGCGAGAGAATTAAATAGCAGGTATTGTTTTTGACCTTGAGGTTTGACCTTGACCTTGAAAAATGTAATTTTGCGTTTAATAGGTTAGTTGTGAAAGAACTATTAGAAGTACAATCTTCAAACTTGGAACAACGATAAAAAGCATGGTGAGAGGATCTGAACACAAGTATTGTCTTTCACCTTGATCTTGAGGTTTGACCTTGACCTCGAAAAATGTCATTTAGAGTTAAGCTCAATTGTACAAATTACTATATTGAATTTTACATTCGAACTTTTCATATAGATATGAAATAATGAATTGACTTTATTTCAGATATTGACCTTGACCTAGCCATTTTACCTTGACTTTGAAGATACAATTTTGAATTTTACTTTACCATAGGTATACATGTATACCAATAATATATCACATATCACATATATACTTTGCATGGAGATATGTCTAAGCAAGTGGACCTGATTTCAGGTATTGACATTGACCTTGACTCTGAGATTTGACCTCAACCTTGAAAATAAGATTTTGAATGTATATAAAACCATGAGTAAGATTTTATTGTACTATATCAGATAGCACATTAAAAATTTACATGGTGGTAGAACATGATGAATGGACTTGATTTCAGGTATTGTCCTTGCTCTTGACAGTTTTATTATGAACTGGACATATGCCATTACTCTATGTATCACTTTAAAACTTGTCATAGAGGTAGGACATGGTTAGTGGAACTGATTTCTTGTACTGAGTTAACCTTGAGGACTTGCCTTGACCTTGAAGATATGATTTTGAATTAGACTAAAGTGTGTCATAACTATATAGAATTTCACATTGAAACTTTGAATGGAGATATTAATATTGCACTCTGTTGCTTTCAATGGACAAAGTGTTTCAAAACACAATTTGCTGCCAGCAAATCTGGCCATTAATATGGTCTTTAGTGGTGTCTTGTTCGAAAATATACACATAAGGTTTCTTGAAAATTTGAATTCATGACATTTTGATATCACTTTTTTCAGGAAATCCCACAATTTGCGCTGTCATCTATGTCATGTTATTGATACTTGTTCATTTTTCATTCTTTATTTAGGTACAATACATATTGTAAAAGTTTGATTTTGGGCTTCACTAGTAAGAAGTCCAGATTCTAAGTATTAATAACTTGCTTTTGTGGACAATAATGTATAAGATACATATTTCTTGCAAGAAGAATGAAATTTTACGCCAATATAATTGATTTTTTGTGTAATATTAGTATTTGAATGATAATAATTAATGTACTTGGTAATACCATACTCATGATTTAGGCAACTAGACTATTGATTATCCAGTCCTAAGGTCAAGGTCATATGAACACTCACTTGTAATGGTGAGGACCAAAGAACTGAGTTATGAGCTTTGTCTTATAATGGTAAAGATATAAACAGAATAAATCATCACATCTCTAACGTACAGGTTTTGTGATGTACTTTAATAAAAAAAAAGGTTTTATTGCTGCATGAATGACTTGCAGTGGAATCACAAAAGTTGTGAACTTAGTCATTCTATATTTTAGGGTAACATGAAGGATGAATCAAAATACATACAGTGCTGATCTGTATTTAATGGTAAAAGTCCAAAGCATGTACAATGCTTAAAAATCACAAATCATAGTAATAGCTAGGTTTCCATCCTGCTTTATACTTCTGTTCTAACGGTTATGTTTTTTTCTATTGTCTTTGCAGATATGCTTTCACTGTCATATCCAATCTCATAGTGTTTGGTGTGTTTTGGCTTCTGTTTGATTACAAAAAATCTGTACACACAGACACAAGCATGCTCTCTGGTGATGATTCTCCTAAATTTCGTGTAAGTGCTTTAGAAATGTACTATAAGGTCTCTCTTAAATTGAATGCTTTTCGCTGAATTTTGCTAAAATGATTTCATACACTTGACTGTTTCACGTGGCTGACAAAATAGGTTCACTGTTTCCGGTATGCCTGTCCATTTGTCATGGTTATGTCTTGGATTTTTATGCCACATTTATAAAACTGCGATTTGTTTATCTAGCTATATATGGCATATTCAGCCTTCTATTCTCAATTTGTTATATAATTCACAATATGAAATAAATTTTGATGCTGGTCTGAGCCAGAACCACAAGAGCTCAATGCCAACAACCCACAGTGGTACCTGCCTCTACTTTCTCTTTGACTTGAGAGATTTAAAGGGGCAGATTTCATTGAAGGTTGTTGGCATCAAGGTCCTGTTGCAAAAAAAAAACTACCCAAGAGGACACAATTCTATCCTTATTGTAATTACAATGTCATTTTGTGTTTGTCAATCAAACATGTTTTCATATTACTATGTACGTTTTGTGTTTGCAGAACCAATGTGTTTACATTACAATATTCATTATGTGTTTGTAGAATCTTGTGTTCATTGTGGTTGGCCTTGGCTTATTGGTCAGTATTATGTTCCATATCATTGTCAAAGAGCCAAGCAGGAATTCCAGGGACTCAGTGGACAGGGACGAAGTATCAATTAGTATAGAGAAATCAGCATTACAAAAGAACACAATGACGTGGAAAGATTGGCTCAAAAACACACAGTTCTATCAGGTATACTAGGCCTATTAATTACTTCAAGTTTGTAGGATGTGATTCATTCATTTCAAATTCAAATTCAATGACATAAGTCCATAACAGTATGTTATATTTTGTATACATGCATGCATTACACCATACATTTGATTATGCTGGATGGAAAAAAAAATCATACAAAAAGTCAAAAGTCATCCAAGTGAGCCTAGTCTTGAAGAGGTCTAGAATTTTTAAGGCTCAGTAAAGAAGAAGGTCAATAGATTATTTTCCGATCTTGATTAAAAACTCAAAATGTCTAAGTCAACATCTTTTGGCATTGTTTTTCATTATGATGTCACCGTTAAAAGACGCAATTCTATTCTGACGTAACAATGAAAAAGTGCGCGAAAGTTGCCTGCCTCAGATATTTTTTGTAATTTTGTCAGCCATTATGGATTTTGGCAAGTGGTCCATTAGCTTAACATTTCAGATACAGTGGCTGTCCACTTATCCACCTGCCAATTAGCTTTTTGGGTTTAAACTTGCAGTACAATTTTTTTTTTACAGAAATCAACACTTTGGTTGTACCATGATATAAAGATATAACCATATATGATATAGCCATACAAACTTTGATCCATCATGATTTGAGAATGATACCAATACATTACAATCAGTGAAGGTCAAGGAAAATACCTTTATATTTTTCGTACTTTGTCAGTTTTTTTTTCTGTGAAAATGATACTCATTTTAACTATCAAGTAAGAAAGTGAAAGGTCAGGGTTACTTTATTTCAGTTTTACTTCCCTTGATTGTCTCTCCAATAAAATTAAACTTGTGCTTCTTTGAAAAATCAAGCATGGGATTCCCTTTCTTATATGTTGATTTCTGTTCACAGATTGGCCTGATGTACATGTGCACCAGACTGTTTGTCAATGTCTCACAGATTTACCTCCCATTATGGGTCACAGAGACACTTAAATTGCCAAAGGTAACCTTTGAAAATGATTGAATTATTGCAATAGCTAATTGCAAATGCATTCTTCAATATAGATCAATTTATTTATTGAAATTATCATGTTTGCATGAATTAAATTAAACTATACAAAACTGAAGTTTCCTATTAATGTAATTATTACAGACACTCATTTTGTGAGATTGCAAATATATATGAAAGCATTTGTGTATAATGCACAGAATACTTAACATGGGTAAACAAAATTATTCATTATTCACATTTTAAATGTACCATTCAATGTCTTTAGAACTATATATCCCTTTCTTTAGATTTATATTCACATATTAATTCTATAACCATGTCATTTTTCTTAATTAATTTTTCTTCATTCTAGGATTCTGTGGCCATTTTTCCACTGATTGTTTATGTTAGTGGATTTATAACATCTATAGTAATGCGTCCACTCAACAAAGTACTAGGCCGAAAAGTAAGTACAACTTATCAATTGAGTAACAGAGTTTAAATGTGTGAATTTATATACATGTATCTAGATATAGGTCACTCAGTCATTTCCATAAGCTATAAGGGGAATTACGATAAAATATGAAATTTTGTTGTTGCCTGAAATGCAAGATGACATTGATAATGATATTCAAAACCCAATGAGTGTCAGGGTAACCTTTTAAGGTAAGATCACTATTTCAAAAGTTTGACAACTTGATTTGTCAATTTAGATAATGCCAGTCAAATTTGGGGTATTGGCACACTCACTTCATTTGTCTTCTCAGAACTGGGGCAGACCACGGCATACACCTATTTGTGCTGAATGAAATAGACTAGGACATGTCCATCACATGATCAGTATAATTGTCAGTTGTTTGTCAATTTGTGCAAATCAGGTCAGCCAGGTGTAAAACATGTGATAGGTGACATATCTGTTCATGAAAAGTCAAGTTTATCAAGTGATAGTTTGAATTGGTTTATGGTGATACTTCAATACCTCATGAGACCAATGAATACTTCTTTGTAAGATTGATTTAGGACGTTGAATTATTAGATAGGGCACTTCTGTCAGCAAAATTCAAATTACAATAAACAGGCTGTTACCATGCCTCATAGAAAGGCTATATGTAAAGTTCAAGTTCACTCTTGGAATATTTAAAATAATAGCTCAGATTACATGTACATGTACATGTATTAGAAAAGCAATAAAGAATTTATATCTTATTGTTATCAAAGAAGATTTTAGCAAATTTTCTGATCCTCAGCAGATTATTCACTGACTTGTTCTGGTTTCAGATTGTTTTTATGATTGGCCTAGTGATTGGTTTAGGAAGCTGCGTGTGGGTATATTTTCTAGACGAGGGCTCACGGCATTTATCGTATTACCCCACAGTACTACTGGGCATCGGAGGATCTACAATACTAGTCACGTCACTTGCAATGACTGCAGATCTCATTAATAAAAATGTGGTACGTCAAGATATCTTTTGCGCTGATTGAAAAATTACACACTGTTTCAAAATCTCTCTGTTACCTGAATCTACAATACTAGTATATTTACATGTAAAGAACTATGTAAATGGTGATTGTATGATTGTGTAATTTTATCTTTTGATAAAGATGACATTGCTTTACAAGTAATAAATAAGGATGACAAAGCGCTTTACAAGTAGAAACTACATGTATAAGCATTGATAAACAGTTTTATCATTTCTTTAGGAAAGTGCTGCATTTGTATATGGAGCTATGAGCTTTACAGATAAGCTGTCCAATGGGGTGGCTGTGGTTCTCATCCAACATTTACATCCGTGCGAGTAAGTTCATTTCTTGTATTATTCCATCACATTACAGCTGCAAGGAGGATAAATTGAAATGACATGATCATTTTTCAATCTGTTTGGTTCTCACTATTTTTTTTTCTGAAATCAAACATTTTCCATAAATTCTATGTATTAAAATATGGACACAAAAACAGTACATTTAAAAAAAAACAACACATGGCATAGGTTGTGACATAAGCTAGAAACTGAACATTTAAGGTCACAAACATATACAGGTCATGGAAGAATAACTTTTGTATGTTTCATTCTAATGTCACTTGAAGAGTATCATCAGCTTTTAAACCTGAGAGGCCTTAGATTCAGGTGCATATAGTTTTTAGCATGTCCATTTGTTCGTCTGTCTGTTTGTCCACAAAAACTTTTACCTTGGCCTTAACTTTTGAATGGTAAGTGGTTAATCTTTCACATTTCATATGTGTATTCCTTGTGACAAGACCTTTCCATGGATACCAAAATTGTTGACCTTGTGACCTTGACCTTGGAGTTTGACCTACTTTTGAAAAACTTTGACCTTGGCCATAACTTTTGAATAATAAATGATAGGGCTTTCATATTTCGTATGTGTGTTATTTGTGACAAGACCTTTCCATGGATATAAAAATTGTTGACCGTGTGACCTTGACCTACTTTTGAAAAACTTTAATATTGGCCATAACTTTTGAATGGTAAGTGAAAGGGCTTTCATATTTCACTTGTGTATTCCTTGTAACAAGACCTTTCCATGGATACCAAAATTTTGACCTTGAGGCTTTGACCTTGGAGTATGTATTACAGCTGTTCTACTATCAAAGATGCCAATGGGGGCATTCATGTTTCACAAACACGTTTTTTTGTTGCGTGTTTTAAATACTGTCTTCATGAAGGATTGATGGAGAGGACAAATTAATCTTAAAACAAATGACTGTCTTACTTTTAGTGTTCATGGGTGTATAATTCTGGTTGGTCATGAGCAAATTTGCGATTCGTGGAAAATTTGCACATGGCCTCGGCCCTCCCAGAATCATTGCACCTATAAACACCACAGGTAAGACTGTCATTACATTCTTACTACCTACCAAATATTTTTGATTGCACCAATATCGTGCATATTGCATGTAATAAAGTAAAAAAAAATATAACATTTGTAAATTCACCCAACCTTGACGTCACAATAGGCAAGGGCGTTTTACACTAACATTCTACTAGTAATGTGAGTATAGTGTCATGTATTGTGCATTATTCCTTTTAATATATTTGTTTAAGATCATGCTGTCCTGAATGTGATGGTTACTACAAGAAGGTCCTGACCTTTGTACCTGGAGGTGTAGCTGCTCTCGCCTTCATCGTACTGTTAACGTTACTCCCGTACAAGATTGGCCAAAGGGACCAGAAAGGTGAGAATGCTGGTTTTAGCTGTATAATCTATCTGCATTTATACCTGGCTTGTGAAGCAAATTGTATTTATGAATTGGCTATAATTGTCTGTACATTTTGTATCCCCTTTTATGTCAGCAATATGGTTTAGGTGGTATATGTATATATGCATACATTTTCAGGAAATTTATAAGTGAAAATTGTAATGTTAATGTTACCAATTAGTACATTTAGTTTTTTAAAGTCATTTCATACAGTAACCAAAAACAAATATGTTTATATTAATATCCACACCTTTCTGATAATGCTAGTTTCAATATAAATTGTTAAAAAGATTATTTTGAGTAAACATTAGATATACACAGGCAAAAAAAAAAAAAACATTTCTAAAAGTAGTAGTTTTCTTAGGAATATTTAAAAAAATTGTTCAAGCTATAATATCCTTTACCCTTTTTCAGTCAAATTAATGCTAATGAAGCAGGTTTGAATGTAGGAGTTTTCAAAACAATTTGAACATAGTGTCTGTAGAGTCTTTTGATCCTTTATGTACAGACATCTATTAAATATGTATCACGTAATATGAATACAGTATATGTAACTGAACTTTACTGTTGTGTATTCACATTAGATTTTAAAGAAATTTTAAAAGCACAAAAATGCTGATTTTCGATGAAATATTTTCTATAAGAAAAAGTGAGGATGATGACATTAATAATTATAAATGGATTACATTAATGCATCAGACCCTGAGAAAAAACCACTTCTGAGCAACATCCAAGTTTCCGCCTAAATCCCCCACGCTGCACTCCAGGTGAGTCACACATCCACTGCTAATACACAGTACTACTTTCTCCCCTTTATATACTATATACCTTATTAAAAACCTACATATGATTTTATTACTTTTAAATTCTCTCCTTCCTAAATTCTCTATATAATGTAGTTACTATCTGTATATTCTGTGTTGCTTGCATTAATGTATGTACTTGCGTAACTTGATAACGGCTATAAATTCTTACTTAGATTCTTACTCGATCTGCATGTTATAATTTTTCTTTAATCTTTCTTTAATTGATTTATAGAAGTTTGCTGTAGAGTTAAGATGAATGCATTTGTTTAATAGCTATAATATAAATCCACTGTATAAAACTTATACTGTGTAATACATTTCTAAACAAGTATCAGAAAACAAACACTCTTTAATTTAGATTTAGGACACTTAGCCTTTGTTTTCTTAAGCAGTTTTAAGCATTAATGAAAAATGCTTTCAAAATGCTTTTGATTAGTTGCTGAAATAAATTAGCTGTAATGATGTCTTTTCTTTAGGCATTTCAGCTAGTTCAGTCATAGAATCCTTATACAAAAAATAAGGCTCCTTTATTTTCTCATATAACCATACATAATTTTTATTAGATATAATTTTTGGTTGGATTGGGAAGCAAAATCCGGTCTATGAAATGGCAAAGTCCGTCCATCAGTCCATCAACATTTTGGTTTAGATGTTGCATTTAAGTCCATTGAGAGAAAACTGCTTGAAGCAGCAACTTGAAACTTGATATGTTGATAGACCATGATGAGGCAAATCAAACTCAGCAACAAGATTTGACCTAGTGACCTTGACCTTGGAGTTTGACCTACTTAAAAAAAATTAAACCTGGGCTTTATCTCATGAACTATAGAGGATATGGCTTTTATATTTCACATGCAGAATCCTCATGACCAGACCTTTCATTTGATATCATGACTTTTGACCTAGTGACCTTGATCATGGAGTTTGACCTTCTTTAAAAAAAATCTTTAACCTGGGCTATATGTATTATAAGGGGTAGGTCTTTGATATTTCACATATAGATTCCTCTTGACCAGAACTTTCATCTGATATCATGACTTTTGACCAAGTGACCTTGACCTTTGACCTACTTTTAAACTATAAGAGGTAGGGTTTTGATATTTCACATAAAGATTCCTCATGACCAGATCTTTCATTTGATATCATGACTTTTGATCTAGTGACATTGACCTTTGACCTACTTTTGAACAATAAGGGGTAGGGCTTTGATATTTCACATGTAAAATCCTCATGACCATAGCTTTTTTTTTTTTCATTTCGCAATAGTATTCATGACCTTTGACCTTTCTGTCTGCACAAAAAAGTATACGTCATCTAATACAAACACTTCGCAATCCGGCCTTACCACCTTTAGCGGTTTATGGCTTATTGACTTATGAGATCACAAACTTTTTTGGGTATCCTTTCATTGTTGCTTCAAATGTAAGAAAGAACTGTAATCAATATGAAACTGAATAGATTACACCAGGTATATGTAGCCTTGGTATTATTTGGTTTCCTATTGAAGACATGATTGTGTTCATCTGACTATAGTCACATCAAGTACATGCTGCACATGAATTAAAGAAAGATCAAACTTTATATCTTTTGAATAATTGATTAATGTGTCACAGCTATGTCTATCTGTTAGTTTGTCCATCTGTGATTGATTTCAACGTACATATGCATGCATCAATACTACTGTTATTAAGATTCTAGATGTCATAGATTACTTTAGAAGATCATCAAACTATGCATGTCACAGACTTGCCTGCATGTGAGGACCTTTATATTGATTTCATGGTCCTAGTTTCAAGGTCAAGGTCATTATGAAAACTTGTGGACTTTCTATATATATGTATATAGAGAGAGAGAGCTAAAGCTACCAGTTGTTAAGATCATATCAAACTGTGCATGCAAGGTTTTCATCATAACAAAGACAACACATTATAGGTTATTTTCAAAATCAGGGGTTGAATGTCAAGGTCAGAGTAAGTATAGTAGAATAACCGTGTTAAGTAAAGATGCAGCAGTGAATTTAAAAAAAAATCATTTTCTAACTATTTAATTATACATTTTTGAATTGTTTTGTTTGTAGTGTAAATGAATTTAGAATGACAAGTCATGTGAGGTTCCAAATATTAATATCTGTGTTTGTTGCATTCACAGTTTCCCTGTTGAAAGGTATGCCAAAGGGAGGATATGGTACAGTTATATCAAAGGAGGAAAAAAGATTACTGATACCAAATGGTCATAAACCATAGAACCTCTGTGTGACTGTCCACTGTGACTGACGACTGTTACTGCCTGGACCTCATGTATTCAACACTTAACAGGTCTGATTAATGCTGGGATGATGTGCCATATCAGATTTAGGTTGTTGTTTGTTATACAACAGAATATTATATAAAACATGTAATAGTATTTCTGTGATAAACTGTGTTGTGCCAAACAGCCATTCCTTACAGAAAATAAAAATTGATGAAAGCAAAAGGATATTGACCTTTTCAAATGACATCTATAATTTACTCACATTTATATGAATGAATTCTCTTTAATATATCTTCTGTTGGTGCTTTTTGACATTTGATAATTGATATATTATGTAGATACATATTTGAAAACTCTTGGAATACATTTATAGGTAATGGCTTCTTTCATTTCATTACATGATATTCATTAAACAAAATTTTTTTGTGTATTAGTTCATTTCTTACAAGGGTTGTTCAACTAGTTTGTAGTTGTTCATAGGCAGCCACTATATCTCAGAATTGTATAACAATAAATGTACAATTTTCTTTCCATAAATTCAATAGGTTCATCACAATTATTCTTTACAGATTTATTGTATTTGGAGTTTTGTCATTATCATTGAATATGAAACATGAGCAATTTTGTATAGGCCCATAATACCCCAATAGAAAGGACTTCAATAAACAATCAAAGCAGAAACACCATAAGATGAAAAATGAATAACAGAATGTTAACTGTTGTTCGATCCACCAAAAAGTTTTATTTTATTATCCCCTCGCACAACTTTGTAGCTGAAGGGATATAGTAATGCCACCGTGTCTTAGTGGGTGTGTGTGTGTGCATGGGTCCACCACAAACATTTGTGGACTCTCTAGAGGCCACAGTATACTTCCAATCTTCATAAAACTTTGCATGTAAGTTGCCTATGGTGAGAAAACGACCCCTATTGCTTTTCAAGATCAAAGTCACAATGGGCAGTAGTAGAAAAACCTTGAGGATACACTAGAGGTTACAATTAACTTCCAATCTTTGCATGTAAGTTTTCCATGGTGAGAAGACGACACCTTTTGATTTTCAAGGTCAGAGGTGAAAGGTCTAGATCACTATTGGTAACTATAGAAAAACCTTTTTGACACTCAAGAGGCCAAAGTTTAGTTCCATTCTTCATCAAACTTTGCATGTAAGTTGTCAAAGGTGAGAAGATGACACCTTTTCATTTTCAAGATCAGAGATGAAAGGTCAAGGTCACAATGGAAAATGATAGAAAAACCTTTTGGAAACTCTAGAGGCCAAAGTTTAGTTCCATTCTTCATCAAACTTTGCATGCAAGTTATCCATAGTGAGAGGCCAAAACCTATTGATATTCAAGGTTAAAGGTCAAGGTCACTATTGCTTATTTATAGAAAAACCTTGTGGACACTGTACAGGTCAATGTTTACTTAAAGTCGTCATCAAACTTTGCATGCAAGTTGTCCATTGTGAAAGGACAAGACCTATTGATTTTCTATGTCAGAGGTCAAATGACAAGTCACAATGGCCAATAGAAAAAAAAAACTTGAAGACACTCTACAGACCATAGTTTGCTTTCAATCTCCATCAAATTTTGCATATAAGTTGTCAAGGGTGATTGAGAGGGACAACAGTGATAATCAAGGTGAAAGGTCAATATCACAATGGGCGATATTAGAGAAACTTGCTCATATGTTGAGCTGATTGGGCAATATGAATATTAGAAAGTTTGTTGCCAGGAGGGGGGATGCTATGCTTTGTGTAGCTTGTGTCTACATTATCTCAGCAAGGGGTGCACATTCTGAACGGACATTTTGTATACAGTTACATCACAAGAAAATATACTTGGTCTGGTCAAATAATTTCGACAGAGTTATGCCCAGTAACACTTCTTAAAATGTCAGTATGAGTACCAGTTTCAATTCATTATTTCTGCTACAGATATGCGGGAGGGGGCAAAAATATAACAAATATCTCAGGGTCATAGGACTCTGATGATTGAAAATGTTTTCTGGATCAAACTAGAGCATGTATTGCACCATCCTCATGAAGCTAGCCAGAAATATATCCATTGATCAGTCAATGATGACCCTATTAATTTGGGTCAAAAGGTCAAAGGTCATTAGACTCTGATAATTGAAAATGTTTCCGAATCATACTAGAGCATGTATTAAACCATCCTCATGAAACTTGCCAGAAATATATCCATTGATCAGTCAATGATGACCCTATTAATCTGGGTCAAAAGGTAAAAGGTCATTAGACTCTGATAATTGAAAAATGTTTCCGAATCATATAAGAGCATGTATTGCATGAAACTTGCCAGAAATGTTTCCCGTGAGCCAAGATTAATCCCTATTGATCTTGGGATCCAAAGGTTAAGGTCATAGGACTCTGAAAATGGTTTCCGGATCATATTAAAATATGCATTGCACCTATCAACCTGAAACTTGCCAGAAATGTTTTCCATTTCTCAAGAGTCGAGACCATACAAAAATCATGCAAGTCTGCAAATTCATAACTTGCATAATTCCATTTTTTTCAACTCGGCACTTTGCATTTTTGATACATTTTAAGCTTATTGTAATATCATCTCATATATTTAAACCATCTAGTATCCATACAAAGACAGATCCACCTCATCCTAGATCCACTTAAAATGAAATGAGATCCGAGTTAAGTTATCTGATACATGTATTTCAGTTTTCTTATCTGAGATAATAGTTCGGTAATCTGAGATCATAGTTCGGTTCCTGGTTTATTAATCTCAGATGACAGTTTCCTAATTAGAGATCTTTATGTAATCTAAGATTACAGCTTATAGTAATATGAAATCACAGTTTAAATTGCATATTTACCATGTCCTCTTAGAGGCTCCATAGATCACCTCAGATTGTGCATTAATATAGAGGATGACACGATTAATATTGGTGTTCAAGGTCAGAAGACATAAAAGGTCACAGTCATATAATAAGAAAAGGTCTGATAATTTTCCAGATCATCATGCCCCTGCCATGTAATGGCGAAGAAAATTAAACTATGTCTACTTTTTCCGTCATTCTGTCACACTCTCAGTTTCCAGAAGATAACTCGAGAACCCTTTCACCTATACAAACCAAATTTGGACATACATGTATATGTTAACTTATCAGGAAGAAAAACTCTAATTGATTCTGGGGTCAATATGCCAAAGGTCAAGGTCTGTATTAGGAAAGTATACTTAAAATAATGGATGAATACTCAAGAATCTTTTCACCTATCTGAATCAAATTTAGATATATGCATTCTTATCAAGAACCCTATGAATTTTTGGGTCACTAGGTCAAAGACAGAGGTCACTTTTAGGAAATATACACATAAAATTATGGTTTCCAGATGATAACTTTAGAACCCTTTCAGTTTCACTATCAAAATCAAATTTTAATAAATGCATACTTAACAAAAGGGGAAGAACCCTATTGATTTTAGGGTCAATAAGTCAAGGTCACTTTAGAAAATGCACATTTAAAACATAGGTAAACACAGATTACAAAGCTCACCTCGTGGCAGCATTTTATCATGGCAGCTAGATTAAATTTTAACATTTCATAGATATATTCCTAAATGTATTGTTGCACTAATACTTTGCTCAATATTGCCTATTAAAGGCAGAATCACTCAAGCTGAAAAAGTAGGTCAATGTCATTTTATGAAAGTTTGATCAAAGATACATTCAATATGCAAGTTTTGTACATGTAGCACTTATACTTTGCTCAATATTTGCTTTTAAATGTAAAATCGGTCAAGCAGAAATTGTAGGTCAAGGTCATTTTATGAAAGTTTGATCAAAGATACATTTGATATGCAAGTTTGGTACATGCAGTACTTATAGTTTGCTTAATATTGGCTTTTAAAGGCAAAATCACTCAAGCGGAAAAAGTTTGGGGTAGCTCGGAATCTAACAAAGTACTGATGCTATAGTAACCAAACTTGCACAAGTGATTTATTTTGGGATGCTGAAATGGAACCATTCATCGGATGCAGCATCTAACTACTTTTTCAGCTTGAGTAATTTTGCTGTTAAAAGCCAATATTCATCAATATGCTTACTTGTCAAGCAGAGAAGAACTCTATTAATTTTGGGGTCAAAGGTCAAGGTCACTATTATGATAAATACATCTAAAATAATGATTTTTATATTTAACTCAAAAATCCTTTCACCTAATAGTATGTCAACCGAATTTGGATATGCTTACATGTACTTTTGAAGGGTATAGTATATGGAACTGAGGGTCAGTCATTGTTTAAAAAAACAACGACCAACAAAAAAAAAAAACTACAAAAACCACAAAAAAAAAACAAAACTCCTATATGGATTTCGGATAATAACACAACTCTCTCATTTATTAAAACAAAATTATGATTTTTGTATGAATGCTGAATGGACCGAAGGGAAGACGTTGATTTTATGGTCAATAGGTCAAGGGCAATTTTCCGTTTCACTGATTGTTTCCGTACGAGTCAAACTGTTACACTTCAAACGGGCAATGTTTTATAACATACTTTGTCTAGTTAAGGTCTAGTGAGGTTCAAACTTAGCATAGAAGTTAGATTTTGTTCTAGATCTAGAGATTGTGCAATCACAGCATATTGGTCAAGTTTTGTACACATTTTGCAAACAACAGACTTGATTATTTTAGTTCTGTAACCATGGTAACAGTATTAACGGGATGCTGCATTACAAACTTCTTCATCTTTAGATTATTTTTTAACCTCAAACAAGGTTGTTTCATTTATTAAGTGCTGGCGTCAATTTTTAAAACATAGTGTAATCAAAGATTACAAAGCTCACCTCATGGCAGCATTCTATCATAACAGGAGTAAAAGAATACAGAGTTTTGAATTTGAAAACCTGTCCTACTGAGAACCAACAAAAATGAGACCACACAAAAACAAAATAGAAAAGGAAAGTAGAGTATTTAGTTTATTGACCCAAATTTTGTCTGAATGGGTGTACTCTATTGATACCCAAATCTTCCTAACATATGCACTCAAGCAGAAAATGTAGGTCATGACCTACATTTGAATGTGGATTTGTGATCTACTCATAAATATGCATAAACTGTGCAAGTTTGGACTTCCTATCACTTACAATAAAGGAATAAAACTTCTAAACATTAATACCCAAATCTTCCTAACATGTGCACTCGAGCGGAAAATATAGGTCATGACCTACATTTGAACGTAGATTCGTTATCTACTCTAAAAGACACATCATCTGTGCAAGTTTGAAATTCCTAGCACTTATAATAGAGAAATACCGGTAAAACTTCTTAACATTAATACCCAAATCTTCCTAACATGTGCACTCAAGCGGAAAATATAGGTCATGACCTACATTCGAACGTAGATTCGTGATCTACTCTTAAAGACGCATCATCTGTGCAAGTTTGAACTTCCTAGCACTTATAATAGAGAAATAAAACTTCTTAACATTGATACCCAAATCTTCCTAACATGGGCACTCGAGCGGAAAATATAGGTCATGACCTGCATTTGAACGTAGATTCGTGATCTAATCTTAAAGACGCATCATCTGTGCAAGTTTGAACTTCCTAGCACTTATAATATTATAATAGAGATATAAAACTTCTTAACATTAATACCCAAATCTTCCTAACATGGGCACTCAAGCGGAAAATATAGGTCATGACCTACATTTGAACGTAGATTTGTGACCTACACTTAAAGACACATCATCTGTGCAAGTTTGAACTTCCTAGCACTTATAATAGAGAAATAAATCTTCTTATCATTGATACCCAAATCTTCCTAACATGTGCACTCAAGCGGAAAATGTAGGTCATGACCTACATTTGAACGTAGATTCGTGATCTAATCTTAAAGACGCATCATCTGTGCAAGTTTGAACTTCCTAGCACTTATAATAGAGAAATAAAAATTCTTAACATTGATACCCAAATCTTCCTTACATGTGCACTCGAGCGGAAAATATAGGTCATGACCTGCATTTGAACGTAGATTCGTGATTTAATCTTAAAGACGCATCATCTTTGCAAGTTTCAACTTCCTAGCACTTATAATAGAGAAATAAAACTTCTTAACGTTGATACCCAAATCTTCCTAACATGGGCACTCAAGCGGAAAATATAGGTCATGACCTACATTTCAACGTAGATTTGTGATCTACTCTTAAAGATGCATCATCTGTGCAAGTTTGAACTTCCTAGCACTTATAATTGAGAAATAAAACTTCTTAACATTGATACCCAAATCTTCCTAACATGTGCACTCAAGCGGAAAATATAGGTCATGACCTATATTCGGACGTAGATTTGTGACCTACTCTTAAAGACGCATCATCTGTGCAAGTCACTTATAATAGAGAAATAAAACTTCTTAACATTGATACCCAAATCTTCCTAACATGTGCACTCAAGCGGAAAATATAGGTCATGACCTACATTCGAACGTAGATTCGTGATCTACTCTTAAAGACGCATCATCTTTGCAAGTTTGAACTTCCTAGCACTTATAATAGAGAAATAAAACTTCTTAACATACTAGTGCGGACGCGGACGTCGACGACAGGGTGATAGCATAAGCTCCCTCTCACTTCGTGAGGTGAGCTAAAAATTACTTTGAGGTATCGAACTTGATGAAAATATCCAATTTACCAAGAG
This sequence comes from Pinctada imbricata, assembly GCA_033119305.1. NCBI lineage: Eukaryota > Metazoa > Mollusca > Bivalvia > Pterioida > Pteriidae > Pinctada > Pinctada imbricata. Next base: position 62,829,310 of record VSWD01000007.1, read on the forward strand.
TAAGACTAGTTTAGATTTTATTATTTTTCGGTTTTATGTCTGAATTTGAGTTTCCTTACCTTTATTGTGCATGTTATTCAAGAGTTATTTTATGCATACACCTAAAAGATTGCACGTCCTTGCATTGCAAAATTCTTCAAAATATCTTGGAAACTCTTACATCTACCACTGGGATATAAACAGAAAATGAACGAACAGTGTCGTTGGTATCGATGAACTTACCAGTTTTTTGATAATTCGTTCCTTGTTTGTTTAGACTCGTGTTAGAGCTGTTATCCACTTTACTTTGACCTTTTTGTGGTCGTTATCAGAAATCTTGAACTTTAAGGGTTGCGTAATCATATAACATTGTACTTATCGATTGGTCCACCTTTTCGATCCGTTCCATTGAGGAAGTATCTGGGCGGGTCTAATAAAAGAATTTCGACCAAAATGGACGAGAAGAAGAAACTATTTGTGATTTTGACAGCAATACTAAGTTTGGTGTCCGTGGGACTGAACTCTGCGGCGTTTGCCACGGACCACTGGATAAAAGGGCGTGGCAATACGAGTAACGGTACCAGGGCAGGAGCCGTCATGTCCTTTGGTCTTTTTAAGGGAATTATGCTCATAAATTACGGAGTTTCTGATAGAGATAAAGTGATTACTGGTAAGAACGAACTTTATACATCATTTATGTCATATTTTCATGTATAGTGTGATTGTAGTATAAAAAGCTCTGTAATAAGACGTCTCTTCTATGTCGTAATCCATTAAATTTGGGGATGGTACAGCCGTGATGCTTTTCTGAATAAATTTGTGTGCTTACATTAATTGTATCCCTTTCCCTTATTGGGTAGAAGTCATTTACATCATTGATACGCATTGTTGTTTTGAGATGTACAACGTGTTCGTCCCCATTTTGACAAAGGGACCCAATGACGGACCATTTTCGACTTCGTTATATACATGTATAATAAAAGGGGATCTTGAAAAGGATACATGTATAATGAAAAATTCTCAGAAGTGTTGCCCACGACCTAACAGTATTTCCATGACCTTTAACTAAGGTCACATATGGAAGTCAAGGTTCGTATGGAACTATTGCTCAAGATTCCAAAGTGTGGGATGCTCGTTACTTAAGGTTGTACGTATTTGAGAGTAATTTTCTCTTGATAACAATGGAATTTGATATGAAATATAAAGCACTATAACATCTCATTGTCTACTGTATGGCAAGCCAATGTGGACAAAAAAGGTATTTTCTAACATATGAAATTCATTTTCTAATATAAGAAATTCATTTTCTTTTTTATATTAGAAATTCATTTTCTAATATTTGAAATTCATTTTCTAATATTAGAAATTCATTTTCTAATATTAGAAATTCATTTTCTAATATTAAAAATTCCTTCTATTTTCAAATATTAGAAATTGAATTTCAAATATCAGAAAATGAATTTCTAATATAAGAAAATGAATAAAATTTCTATTATTAGAAATTAAAATTCTAATATTAGAAAATCATAGGTAATTTCTAATATAAGAAAATCATTTTCTAATATTTGAAATTCATTATCTAATATTAGAAATTCATTTTTAGCTCACCTCGACGAAGTTGAGTGAGCGTATGCTATACCCCCACGCGTCTGCGTCCGCGTCCGTGTCCGCGTCCGGTTAAGAAGTTTGGGGTAGCTCAGTATTTGGCAAAGTACTGATGCTACAGTAACCAAACTTGCACAAGTGATTCATCTAGGAATGCCGAGAGGAACCCATGCATCGGATGCTGCATCTGACCTACATTTTCCGCTTGATTGACTTGGTTAAGAAGTTTGGGGTAGCTCAGTATCTGACAAAGTACTGATGGTACAGTAACCAAACTTGCACAAGTGATTCATCTTGGGATGCCGAGAGGAACCCATGCATCGGATGCTGCATCTGACCTACATTTTCCGCTTGATTGACTTGGTTAAGAAGTTTGGGGTAGCTTAGTATCTGACAAAGTGCTGATGCTACAGTAACCAAACTTGCACAAGTGATTCATCTTGGGATGCCGAGGTGAACCCATGCATCAGATGCAGCATCTGACCTACTTTTTCCACTGGAGTGATTATGCTTTAAAGGCCAATATTGAGCAAAGTACAAGTGCTACATGTACCAAACTTACATAGTGGATGTATCTTTGATCACACTCTCATAAAATGACCTTGGCCTACTTTTTCCGCTTGAGTGATTTTGCCTTTATAAGCCAATATTGAGCAAAGTATAAGTGCTACATGTACCAAACTTGCATATTGGATGTATCTTTGATCAAACTTTCATAAAATGACCTTGACCTACTTTTTTTGCTTGAGTGATTTTGCCTTTAAAAGCCAATATTGAGCAAAGCATAAATGCTACATGCACCAAACTTGCATATTGGATGTATCTTTGATCAAACTTTCATAAAATGACCTTGATCTACTTTTTCCACTTGAGTGATTTTGCCTTTTAAAGCCAATATTGAGCAAAGTATAAGTGATACATGTACCAAACTTGTAATTGGTTGTATCTTTGATCAAACTTTCATAAAATGACCTTGACCTTATTTTTCTGCTTGAGTGATTTTGCTTTTAAAAGCCAATATTGAGCAAAGTATAAGTGCTACATGTACCAAACTTGCATATTAGATGTATCTCTGATCAAACTTTCATAAAATGACCTCGACCTACTTTTTCCACTTGAATGATTTTGCCTTTGAAAGCCAATATACATGTACTTAGAAATATGTTTGAATTGAATTTTGCTGCCACGAGGTGAGCTTCGTAATCTGTGATTACCTATGTTTTAATATTTGAAATTCATTTTCCAATATTAGAAATTCAGTGTATTTTCTAATATTAGAAATTCATTTTCTAATTTAAGAAATTCATTTTCTAATATTTGAAAATGAATTTCTAATATTAGAAAAAGGTGTATATTTTCTAATATCAGAATTTTCTAATATCAGAAAAAGAATTTCTTATATTAGAAAATCATAGGTAATATCTAATATAAGAAAATCATTTTCTAATATTAGAAAATCATTAGGGAGTAGTTGTTGCTTTTCTTTGCTGAATGTGTTAGTAATATTTATTACATTTTGACGGTTGTCCACGATGACCTCTACTGTTGGGTTTGAGTTTCGCTCACTCATTTCCAAGAAATTGTACCCAAAATATATAATTTGTGATTCTGTCTTCATATCTATGAGTTTTTAGGCACGGTCCATTTGATATTCGGGGGGGGGGGGGGGGGGCTTGGGTTTTTGTCAGAGCAAGATTATTTTTTTCGCCCCGGACCGGAGCAAAATTATTTTTTTCTTGCAAAGTTGGAGCAAGGAATTTTTTTTATAACAATTGATGTGAATATTAATAATGTTTGTGTTTTTTCAATAGAAATTCTTTATTTTTACTTACATTACTCCAAACATAATTTTTATGTAAAACAAGCCCTGTAAGATTGAAGTGGTCGATATACTAAAAGAGCACCAATTTTCACCAAGCGATTGCTCAGTTTCTAAGTGCGGTACGAAGAACTGCAAAACTTGTAACATCCTTATAACAGACACTTCATTCTCAAGTAATCTCACAAAACAAACATTTAACACGCATAGTTTTGAAAACCTAAACTGTATGACATCTAATGTTGTGTACGGAATAGAGTGCTCACTTTGTGGATTGATTTATGTGGGTGAAACCAAAGGTAAGCTCCGAACCAGAATGTCAGGACATCGGTCAAAAATAAATAATAAAGGAAGTCAACTTCTTTACCGGCATTTTGACCAGGCCGATCATTCTGTTTTATCTATGAGAGTCAGAATCCTGGAGAAAATATATCACCCCACAAACAATCCCAATTTGAGCACACCTATCCGTCGCAACAGAGAAGAGTTCTGGATAAAAAATCTTAACACTGCAGCGCCCTATGGGTGCAACGATAATATAAGCAGCTTAGGAAACTTAACAAGTCCAGGTTGTCAATCGGTAAATGTGAATAGCTTATTCAAGAGACCACAAAGAAGACCTCGAAGTCATGGCATTCGTAAATATAATAGGCCTGAGATACATAGTTTCTCCTTCGATGACTTGGTTCCATTTTTGAATGAGCCCCTAGGCCTGCATTATATTCGTACCAAATTATACTCTGTTCCTTTACGGAAGTTACACGAAATCTACGAATATACGAAGGACCTCACTTATGCCGATACACGTTCCCAAGAATACAGACTACAAGGAGTCATCTTGGACATTTCTACCTTTCGTTTATTTCAAGCAGTTAGATCAGATAAATCAGAGGAGAAAACAAACCGTCCTTTCATTAAAGTAAAATTTGCAAACAAAGGTATTGATAAATTGAATCTTGGTCAAATTTTGAATCACAAAACTGTCACAGAAAAAATCCCACCATATTTCAAAAGACAAGAAACTCCTTGTATTTCCTATAGCTACACACCAACAGTTGCATCTAAAATTTACAATTACAAACGATTCTTGCAGTGCATTGATTTAAGTAATCCCTCACTACATCCACTTCCTTGCGAATGTTCTTCATCGGATTTTAACTACTCTCCTTGTGGACACGTTATTACAGGTGACCTTAGTATAGTCAAGAACGACAAGTTGAGAGATTTGTTAAAAAAGGGTCCCAAATACAGAGAAAGTATGTCCTTTACATGGAACCAAAATTTCAAAATTATCATGGATTCTTGTGAGGAATATGCAAGACGTTGGGCAAAGAAAGAGGATGTACAGCTCGACACACTATCCGAATGGATAAAATCCATCAGAGGGTTACTTTCATCTAAAATTAACCGATTAAAATCAACCGTGAGCACCAGATTCGAGTCTATATTTAAAGACCCTGATGTTATCACAGAGCTTACCTACCTCCATGAACATTATGTCATCACACCAGCGGACAAAGCCTCAAATAATTACACATTTACTTGCAAAAAGTTCTATTTCGAAAGTCTAGTTAAAGAGTTGGGTTTAAATTCGACACCTGGAAATCCCACTTACACCCCAACAAACCTTTCTGCCTCTGAAATAATAGATAACCACAAATCAGCTCTTTCTTCCTTTGGCTTCCAAACTAACAATTTAGATTTAGATTTACCATACTTATACTGCATACCTAAAATGCATAAGAATCCGTACAAACAACGTTTCATCGCTGGTTCCTCAAAATGTTCTACCAAATCTGTATCGATCTTACTCACCAAAGTTTTATCTGAAATCAAATCTGGGCTTCAAAAATATTGTTCGACAGTATATTCTCGCAGTGGTATCAACCAGATGTGGATTTTAAAGAATTCGAAGGAACTTTTAGAACATCTGAAATCCACTCATTTTAGTAAAGTTCATTCGATCAAAGCCTTTGATTTTTCGACACTTTACACTACAATTCCACATTCTAATTGAAAGAAAGACTCGCAAAAATTATAAGTAATGCGTTTACAAGTAAGAACGGTAATCGCAAATACAAATTTATTGTTGTGAACTATGACAAAACCTACTTTGTAAAAGAAAAGTCCGATTCTGAAAATAAGTACACTGAAACAGATATTATTCGGATGTTAAACTTTTTGATCGACAACATTTTTGTGGTGTTTGGAGGAAAGGTCTTTCAGCAAATTGTCGGAATTCCAATGGGGACCAATTGTGCCCCACTCCTTGCCGACATTTTCCTTTACTCGTACGAAGCTGAATTCATTCAATCTTTGGTCTCTGAAGGGAAAAGATACTTAGCTTCTGACTTCAACTTCACTTATAGATACATAGACGATGTTTTGTCCATCAATAATCCGAAATTCGCAGATTACCTGAGCAGAATCTATCCTTCAGAGCTTGAAGTCAAAGAAACTACAGAGACAAATAATTCAGCATCCTATTTGGACATAATGTTGTCCTACGACACTGATGGTCACATGAACACCTCACTCTATGACAAACGTGACGACTTCAATTTCAGCATTACAAACTTTCCTTTTCTGAGTAGCAACATCCCTTCATCGCCTGCTTATGGCGTGTTCATATCTCAGTTGATACGCTATGCCAGAGCAAGTACGAAATATACGGATTTTGTTCTGAGAGCTAGGCGTCTTTCAGATAAGCTTCTCAGTCAGGGATATGTTTGTGACCGACTAACATCGTCACTGAGGAAGTTCTACGGTCGATACGGGGAACTCGTCATACACTATGATGTCCCACTCTCCAGAATGGTGGGTGATATTCTGTCATAGACCATTTGAACCATCCAACCCAAGATTGTAATCTGTCTTCCGAAATGGAAGTTACCGGATGTGACAGTTCTACCGAATTGAAGCGGCGGGTGTTGCATGCAAGCAGGAGATGCTTACTCTTCCTGGGCACCTGATCTCACTCCCATATCGGGAGTTCGCTTCTTTTCATGTGGTGGAGGTTTTTGTTAGTTTGCTTTGGTTCCTGTTTTGTCCTGATTTTGTATGCCTTCGGTTTCTGATTTTCTGAATTATCGATTTTGTGCTGTATACAGGGATATGGTCATTATCCATATTTGTCATTGTATTCACTTCTAAACTGAGAGAGATGAAAGACTTTTACAATAAGCGATATATAATTTTTAGTAAACAAAATGTATAACATGTAAGGTCATGTAACATGTAAGAGGGCCTGATGCAAGTTTTTACATGCAGAAATGAAAACTAGTGAACTTATTTAAATTCTCCTTCCATTTAAAGCTTGTATATAAAATTAGACAATATGGTGATACATGTATCTATTAATAGTAATAAGTTATATTGACAATGTATTTAAGCATTTTAATTTGTTTCAGTTACATGTATTCTTTTGATTTTTTTCAAATATGAATTTGCCATTACAGAAGAAAACTCATGATGGCGAGCAAAGCAAGCCAAAATTTTCTTGTAGAAAGTAAAAACTGCGGCGAGCGAAGCGAGCCGAAAATTTTCAGGAATTTTTAGCGAATTTTATGGTTATTCTTCAAATTCAGATTACTTGTAAGAGCAAGATTATTTTTTCTGTCACACCATAAGCAAATTAATTTTTTCATCAAAATTCAGAGCAAAATTATTTTTTTTGAAAAAAACCCAACCCCCCCCCCCTCCCCAGAATATCAAATGGACCGTGCCTTTGACAAAACTGTGCTTCTGAAATAAGTTTGTTTCTCCTTGGTTTTTTTAAAACAAGATTCATAAAGCTATAAAATGAAACTACATATAGTAAGTAAATTATCGTGTAATTTCTTGATCAGAATTGACAAAGTGAGGAATAACATGTATAAACTTTTGAAATATTTCACTATCTGTGTTTACTTGTTTACGGATGGCACCATACGTTCTTATGTTTCCTTTCGTTTGTAGTCACCTGCGATACAAGCTATTGTTTGCTGTCTTACTCCAAACCCGGAGACGGGAAGGATTCATGGAAACTTTCAGAGGCCGTAAATCAGTTTCAAAATCAAACATCACTTGACGGTAAACTTGTGTACTCACGTGACCTGAATTTACGGTTTTTAAATGATGAAAGGGGGCTTGTATCGCTCACCATAGAAATATATAAGACGGTTAATGGTTTTCCAGCACTACTTCATATAAAGTAAGCCAAAGACTAATTGTGCTGCCCATAACAATATAATTTCGTTTATCTTATGTACACCTGCTTCCTGATATTCACATTTCTTGAATGAAAAAATGCAGGATATTTCATATTCATTTTGCTCACTGTTATATTTGTAAATTTGGTATACAATGTATTTCATTTTGGCAGGTTCCTTGGAAGACTACGACTTTGCCTTATTCCCGACATATTTCTGGGCGTTGACTATCGCCTTTATGGCGTTGGGTATTGCATTTAGCCTGGTCTATATAGGATTTGCATCTTTTAATGTCTGTGCGAAACCAATAGAAACAATCAGTGGTCCTCTTGGATTGTATATGTGGAATGTCATAGCAAGTAAGTATGAATGTTGTTCAAGGTCGTCGAACGAACAGATCGAAGTCGTTACTACGAATGACTTTAAAAGGCAATCAATCCTCTCTTTTATCAGATATTTAGACTTAGTAATTTCTGATTTGAAAGTTGTATACAGTAATTAAATGTAGTTCAAAGTCGAGAATTTTTAAACCCCCGGGATCAAAGATTCGGGGGCATATAGTCTTTAGCCTGTTTGTCTGAAAAAAATGAACATTGATCATAACTTTTGAATGAAGGGTGATAGAGCTTAAAGTTTCATATTTCACATGTGTATTCCTTTGTGACAAGACCTTTCCATTGATACCAACAGTTTTGACCTCGTGACCTTGACCTTTGCCACGCTACTCTTCAAAAACTTTTACATTGGGCATAAATTTTGAATGGGGAGTAATAGGACTTTCATATTTCACATGTGTATTCCTTGTGACAAGACTTTTCCATTGATATCAAAAAGGTTTGACCCCGTGACCTTGACCTTTGACCTTTTTTTCAAAAACTTTAACATTGGGCATAACTTTTGAATGGTGAGTCATAGGGCTTTCATACTTCACATGTAAATTCCTTGTGACAAGACCTTTCCATTAATACCAAAATTTTTGACCCCGTGACCTTTACCTTTGACCTACTTTTCAAAAACTTTAACATTGGGCATAACTTTTGAATGGTAAGTGATAAGACTTCATATGTCATATGTGTAATCCTTATGACAAGACCTTCCCATTGATATCAAAATATTTTACCTCATGACTTTGACCTTTGACCTATTTTCAAAAACTATTAACACTGGGCATAACTTTTGAAGGGTATTTGATATTTCTTTTGAATGGTAATTGATATTTCACATGTGTATTCGTTATAACAAACCTTTCAACTGATACCAACTTTTTTTTACCTTGACTTTGACCTTTGACCTACATTACAAAAACGTTAACATTGAGCATAACTTTTGAATGGCGTAAGTTATAGGGCTTTGATATTTCACATGTATATTCCTTGTCACAAGATTTTTCCATTGATATCAACATTTTTAAGCCCAGTGACCCTGACCTTTCATATACTTAACAGAAAATGGTGTTTGTACTAACAAAGATGCCACCGGGGGCATTCGTGTTTCATGAACACAGGCTTTATTATTTAATAGAGGTGGTTTTCGCTCCTTGATCCATTTTTTTTTACCAATCGTGTTGTTCAAATGAAGGGAAGAATCCCCATTGATTTCCATTCTGAAGTAGAACTTATTTCAATGTGGACTGTGAATGATTCCAACGTCCCAGAATAGACATATTCGATTGAGTATGGTAACGATGTTTGCCATCAAGCAGCATTCGGATCAGCCTCGGCCTTTTCCTTCGAAAAAAAAAGACTTGGACGTCAGACGGCGCCATGTTAAAAATAGTTCCCCGTTGATCTATTAGTTTTCTAATCATCATGAAATACAAGTTCGAACATTAGATCGTAAGTGGCAAATATGTTACTCACAACATTAACCACTCATATTGGAGAAATTTGAATGTTGAAAAAGTGCCTTTTTACTTTTACATCGATTTGATGTTAAACCTTCCACCATTGGCATCCGAGTCTTTTTATGCCGTTACAAATAAAGGGCGAGGGGATCCGAATGATCAAGCAGGAGATGCTTACTCTCCCCTATAGGGAATTCCCTTTTACTTGATACATGGATGACAACGAGTTGTTTTCTCTTCTGTTTGTTCACATGGGTTTTTTTTTCGGAGTTTGTAAGCCCTTGGTTTCAATGACTTTTGAATTACGAACATTATAATTTTACGGATCGTACGGAGTGTTTTCCATACAAGAAAATTGAAGTGTTCCAACTTGTTACCTTCTTGAACAAAATTTCCAGCAAAGTTTAAAGCACCAGACACGTGTTTCGGATAGTAAATCCTCAGCAATATACTTCAAGCCAAAGTGATTTTCAGACAATCACTATTTCAAGATCATAAATGTCTGCGAAGGAGAAAGGCAAAAGTATGATAATAGTGCATTTCGGGAAAAGTGTTGCTGTAGATGAACATTTATGCTGTTATCTGTATGATGACTTTGCCTTTAAATTTGGTGATCTTACGGTCTATCTTGACACTATAGAAGTGTTAGTAGTATCTTGTCTGACTTGCGCAATCGGCTCTGACCTTGAAATATGACCGTAAAAAGTCCTTTAACAGACCGTATAAAACTGATGACAATATAACACACGTACTATGCATCTCTCAAATCGAAACATACTTTACATTTCAGTTGTATTCTGTCTGTTGGCAGTCATTATATACGCCGTGTTATACGAGCAGAAGTACACTAAGAACGTAATGTCAAGGTCAGACAAGATCCAGGGGTTCCAGAGCGAGGTTAGCCTTGATTATTCCTTCTACCTGTCAGTGGCGGCCATGATCTGCCACGTCATCAATCTCTACATGCTGATGCTGTCCGGAGTGAGGTTCACATTTCGCGACAAGGACGATATCATCAAAGAGGATGTAACTCTAAGTGGGATGTATTAAATTCTTAAGGAAAGGGGGCGGGAGGGCTAGTTTATTATGAACGTCATCACCACGCAATGCTTATTTCAAATACCAGAGAGCAGCTTTTGAATTTGTATCGGAGTAGGGAAATCTGATTAATTTCACCCTTCACTCAAATGGTTGCACCTTTATTGAAGATGACAAAGCTATCATTTGCTGTCAATATAATCCGTCTATGACGCCCGGGACAGATTTGTGTTCACGAATTCGCATGAAATGTAGAACTCGCAATAAATGAAAAAATACGTATCTTTTATATTTGCTGCTCATCAAGAATGGAATGATTAAATACCACGTACATGTCAAGCATTAAAGAATCATAATGAATTTCATGTTTGTGAGAGAGAAAGAGATTCCATAAAACGGACGCTCGGCATTTCATTTGTGTATCAGAAAGGGTGTTTTGTTTCATTCTTTCATTTAAATAATTCAATTTAATGAGTTTATTTTGATGTATTATGAATCTCCACCCAATACCGTTGTTGTGAAGTAGATGATCACATGTCTCGTAACTGGATCAGTGGCGCGGGATCCAGCTTTTGAGTTAGAGGGGGCGTAAAAATTGACAAGGGGTCATGGGACCGCCTAGGTCCCTAGCGGATCCAGGGCGGAGCCCTCATAGGGAGATCAGGAGTTGAAGGCTTTTAGGTTGTTAGGACCCATTTTCGTGACTGTTATTGACTAAAGAATTGAAATTAATGCATTTGACAATTATATTAACTAACAGGTAGTTGATATTTACTGATATTTACTCTTTTTTTAGTTTGAAAATGATCCTTTTTTTCTATGATTTGCAAATTTTAGGGTGCGACCCCCCCCCCCCTCCCTGGATTCGCCACTGGATGTCGATCAAGTCTGCATGTATTTTTGGAAGTTTGCAATTTTGACACTCCTGCAATTTAACACATATTTATCAGTCGTTTTATCATATATTATTCTAATTTTTGTTAAAACTTTTTCAATTTCTCCTATAAAGGTTGGAAGTTTAAGTATTAATCGGATTTGAAGTCAGTTTGAAATTGGGTAATGCCAGATGGAATATAATATCCAAAATCTTAATTCATAATTTGCTCAAATTCTAGTATCAACCATATCGTTCACATTCAGCATGGCTCAATGTACTATGATTATAGCATTAAGTATTCATTTTCAATTAGCATTTGTATAAATGTTCATCTATGTTCAAGTTTCATGTTGTAATGGAGAAACTTTTCCTCATTTTGTACAGGAGATTTGATTGTATTGTAGATAGTACATATGTATATAGTGACATTAAGTCATATGAAAACAAATGATTTTTTATGATTCATGTATTGGCACAGATTTGATTGTTGATCTATCATGTCTACCTGTCTAACACACAATAAAGGGATATTTTTGATTACCATGCATATGTGGGATTTTTGCAGATGAGTCAAACAGAGAAGCACTCTTATCAGACTTTACTTCTATATTTAGCACTGCTTTGCTATACGTGCTGCGAAAGTCTTAAAATTCCCATCAAATCGGATTTTATGAGAGGATTCTTCTTTTGCTTAATTGTTTACTGATTGACTGTTGATTATATTGATCGTTGAGTTATACTAGGGATGTAACGATACACTAAATCACGATACGATATGAATCTTGATACAAAGCTCTTGATACGATACGTATCACGATACACTTTTCTATCCAATCCAACACTCACATATTCCTTGAATCCAAAGAAAAATTTAACATACTGGCATCAATTTAGTCTTAATTAAGAGGATAAAGAGGGTTCTCACAAGTTACATGGTGATATACTATTGGCTTAATATATAAAATGTGCATTATAAATAAATGATACAGAAAAAAATGTGTCTCTATTTGTTACAATATGCTTGATTTTGTTAGAAAATACTGTATCGTTGTGTATTGTTTGAATGGAAGATGTATCGTGATACGTATCATCAAGCTACTGTATCGCGATGCGAGTACAAACGATACATCGTTACACCACTAAGTTATACAAGTATTATTCATGTCAAAACCTCATGGAAATAGAAAAAAAAATAACTTGAATGAATGAATTAATGAATAAATGAATGAATAGATTAAAGACCATTACATTAATCCTTGATTAAAAACCAAAAAGTGCTGTCCTATCAAAAATTCATGGAGAACATTACAGTTTTTGTTTTTGTTTTGTTTTTGTTTTTGTTTTTGTTTTGTTTTTTTGGTTTTCTTGAAAATATGATGTCTGTTGCTTGGTCAGACCGTCTGAAACATACGTCAGAGTGTGACGTTTGCATTAAATTATCATGAGGAAGCAGTTTTAACCCCAGTCGAGGGAGGGGGATATTCTAGTGCAAAAAAAGTAATAGACTTGCTTAAAATATTTCGCCAAAGTAGAAAAAACATCAACAAAGTGCTGATGAAGTAGGTTGCTGGTTCCTGACACCCCCCCCCCCCCCAATAATGAATAATAATATATATATCCACCCTGAAATATATAATTATACCAATGTTTTCAATCAATATTTTGAGATAAAGAGATACATCTCTTGTACATAATAGAGCTAGCAAAATTAGTATTACGGTACCCCCCCCCCCCACACCACCACCAAACCACCGAGATCCGTGCTTTCCTTCTCAACCATTCTTAATAGTCTGGGATGTATCACTGGGTTGGGTGCACCCCCCCCCCTTGATCCTCCAAAACCGGCCTAACTTTGTAGCATTTTTTGCGCTCTTTCCGGTAAAAATTTGTCTCATGGAAATTTCCATTGCAAAAGTGGTGTTTTTTGGGAAAAACATGTTTTTTTAGTCAAAAATCACTGAAAATAGGGAAAAAATTATAACTCTTACATGGTTGATGTTTTTAAAAATTGAAAAGTGTAAATATATAGTATTTTTGATGCTCTTTCAGATGAAATAAGTTTCAAGTTAAAATTCCTATTTTTACTGTGTGTTTTGGGGTAAAAAAGTCGAATTTTTGCCAAAATTCACAGAAATTTGAGGAAATTTTAATTTATTTCTGCTTCTCAGCTCCTCAATATTGCATATGATCGTTCAATGATGATTTAAAAAACATCTTTAAAGTCTCTTCTTTCAAATGACATATATTTTATATTCTTATTTTTTTGCAAAATCCTTGAAATTAATTATTTTATACAGAAACCTGTATTTTCAATCAGAAATCTCAGATTTCTGTATATTTATTTAAAGAACCCTTATTTGTTATAAAAGCAATGATTGAAAGCTATTTTCTAGTGTAACTTTTCACACTCTATCAGATTATATATGTTTTACTAACATTTCATTCAAAATCAGCGTGTATTTTGGGGAAAAACGTATTTTTTCATTTAAAAATAGCTGATTTCTGGAGAATATTTATTGAATCTATAGAAGTTCTTGAAATGATAGCAGGAATGTATTTTGAACTGTAATTATTTAGGTTCACTCATAAATTACATGTATGAAACATAAAAGGTATATTTTCTACTTAATTTTAGGGCAAAATGCCTGTTTTTTGTCTAGAAATTACAGATTTCTGGAAAAATTTTATTAATTCATTTTCTTTGCTAAAACTATACATTTAAAGCTATTATCATTATAGAAAGTAATCATCTTGTCAGATGATTGTGAAATGAAATGTAATAATCAATTAAAACCATCATTTTTGGGTAAAATATGCATTTTTATGCAAAAACCACTAATTTTGAGAAAATAAGTACTAGCTCTTTTAATTTGCCTAAATTGATATGTTTTAGCTTTGATATTATGCTGTTTCTTATTATAAATGGATAGAAATTTTATTTGATAACTGAAATTTAATTTATATCTTATTTTGGGGCAAAAAACCTTATTTATGTGAAAAATTCACTTATTTCTGTTAATATTTTTTAAAATTTATATTTCTTATTTAATCAACACTGGAGAGGTTTCATATAATTGGATGGCATTAATGTGATCAAATTTAATGAGTTAGAAGTGATTTCTTTGATTATCTTGCTATTTTGGGTGGAAAATCTTGATTTTTATTCAAAAATCGCTAATTTCTGGAAAATCCTTATTACTATGAAATCAGACGTAATTATTTATATTCAAAAGAGTTCCTGGGTATATCATAGCTTGTTCTGTAAGTCATCTGCATTTGAAATATCCTCTGTTAATTCAATTGATATTTTGGGGCAAAAAACATAATTTATGTGCAAAATTCACTTATTTCTGTGAAAATTGTTTTAAATCTATATTTTTTATTCAATCAAAGCTGGAGAGGTTTCATATAATTGGATGGCATAAAAGTAATCAAGTTTAATGAGTTAGAAGAGATTTCTTTGATAATCTTGCTTTTTTGGGTGGAAAATCTCAATTTTTATTTAAAAACCGCTGATTTCTGGAAAATCCTTATTACTATGAAATGTGTCGTTATCATTTATATTCTAAAGTGTTCCTGGGTACATCATAGTTTGTCCTTGTACGTCAAATGTATTTGAAGTATCCTCTGTTCATTTAATTGGTATTTTGGTGCAAAAAATATATTTTTTATGAATTATATATAGCCTATATCAAGAAACTTACTATAGAAAGTATCATATTTCAAACTATGATTATTATCCTCTGTATTTCCTATTCAACTGAAATATAAGACTTTCAATAGTAAGTTTCTTGATATAGGCTATACATTCATATAAAACATATTTTTTGCCCCAAAATACCAATTAAATTAACAGAGGATACTTCAAAAACATATGACATACAAGGACAAACTATGATATACCCAGGAACACTTTAGAATATAAATGATAACGACACATTTTATAGTAATAAGGATTTTCCAGAAATCGTCGGTTTTTAAATAAAAATTGAGGTTTTCCATCCAAAAGAGCAAGATTATCAAAGAAATCTCATCTAACTCATTAGACTTGATCACTTTCATGCCATCCAATTATATGAAACCATTCTAGCTTTGATTGAATAAAAAATATAGATTTAAAACAATTTTCACAGAAATAAGTGAATTTTGCACATAAATTAGGGTTTTTGCCCCAAAATATCAATTGAATTAACAGAGGATATTTCAAATGCAGATGACTTACAAGAACAAGCTATGATATACCCAGGAACTCTTTTGAATATAAATAATAACGTCTGATTTCGTAGTAATAAGGATTTTCCAGAAATTAGCGATTTTTGAATAAAAATCAAGATTTTCCACCCAAAATAGCAAGATAATCAAAGAAATCACTTCTAACTCATTAAATTTGATCACATTAATGCCATCCAATTATATGAAACCTCTCCAGTGTTGATTAAATAAGAAATATAAATTTTAAAAAATATTAACAGAAATAAGTGAATTTTTCACATAAATAAGGTTTTTTGCCCCAAAATAAGATATAAATTAAATTTCAGTTATCAAATAACATTTCTATCCATTTATAATAAGAAACAGCATAATATCAAAGCTAAAACATATCAATTTAGGCAAATTAAAAGAGCTAGTACTTATTTTCTCAAAATTAGTGGTTTTTGCATAAAAATGCATATTTTACCCAAAAATGATGGTTTTAATTGATTATTACATTTCATTTCACAATCATCTGACAAGATGATTACTTTCTATAATGATAATAGCTTTAAATGTATAGTTTTAGCAAAGAAAATGAATTAATAAAATTTTTCCAGAAATCTGTAATTTCTAGACAAAAAACAGGCATTTTGCCCTAAAATTAAGTAGAAAATATACCTTTTATGTTTCATACATGTAATTTATGAGTGAACCTAAATAATTACAGTTCAAAATACATTCCTGCTATCATTTCAAGAACTTCTATAGATTCAATAAATATTCTCCAGAAATCAGCTATTTTTAAATGAAAAAATACGTTTTTCCCCCAAAAACACGCTGATTTTGAATGAAATGTTAGTAAAACATATATAATCTGATAGAGTGTGAAAAGTTACACTAGAAAATAGCTTTCAATCATTGCTTTTATAACAAATAAGGGTTCTTTAAATAAATATACAGAAATCTGAGATTTCTGATTGAAAATACAGGTTTCTGTATAAAATAATTAATTTCAAGGATTTTGCAAAAAAATAAGAATATAAAATATATGTCATTTGAAAGAGGAGACTTTAAAGATGTTTTTTAAATCATCATTGAACGATCATATGCAATATTGAGGAGCTGAGAAGCAGAAATAAATTAAAATTTCCTCAAATTTCTGTGAATTTTGGCAAAAATTCGACTTTTTTACCCCAAAACACACAGTAAAAATAGGAATTTTAACTTGAAACTTATTTCATCTGAAAGAGCATCAAAAATACTATATATTTACACTTTTCAATTTTTAAAAACATCAACCATGTAAGAGTTATAATTTTTTCCCTATTTTCAGTGATTTTTGACTAAAAAAACATGTTTTTCCCAAAAAACACCACTTTTGCAATGGAAATTTCCATGAGACAAATTTTTACCGGAAAGAGCGCAAAAAATGCTACAAAGTTAGGCCGGTTTTGGAGGATCAAGGGGGGGGTGCACCCAACCCAGTGATACATCCCAGACTACTTGGATCAAGGTGGTGTGAAACCTTTGGGTCATCAGCACCATCATACTAAAATATCAAATGATCCGATTACAGTTCAAAAGATTAAGCCTGGACATAATACACATAACAAATACAATTTCATTTAAAATACATGTATACTAATTGACCTTGAATTACGTAGATTTTGGGAAAATTTCACATGTCCAGTTCCTTTGATTTGACCTTTTGACTTGATGTAAATCTGACCTTGTGAAACTATTACACTTTGACCTGCAAAAAGATTAACAAACCTCATATTTTACTTCTTTAATCAATTGTCAAAATTTCATTCTCAATAAGACTGAAATATATACGGTGACATAAATGAGCGATAAGAATTAGAAAAATAACCTGTACGTTTATTCATCAGCTTAAGGAGGCTCAATAATCGTTTGACGTCATCATATTCCCGGCTTCAATACTGGTTCGAATAGAACCGAGTGCGGTTTCGGTCTTCAAACTCCTCTAATTCGCTTGTTTGTGGATGGATTTCGACAAGTTTGGTATCGATGGAACCAAAAAATTATCATCTACAATCTGAGTGTAATATATATATAGTCAAATGCATGTTAAATCTATATATTAAAAAATATCCCCTAAGTGAGACACCCTTGCTACTGCCGTAAACGTATTATTTTTATATCGTCATCATCGGAAATTCAACCGTGTGTTGCTTAGCAATAAAATCAAGTAGAAAAACTAAAGTTTAATGATCAAACAGGATATTTCTTTGAGATTTTAGCAATATAATAGATAAAATATTTCAAGTTTGCTATCTCTAATTATCTTAGGTATTACAAATTTTTCTACAATTTTGTGAACTATCGTACTTTGCAGCGAGATGTTATCAAATAAAGTTTCCCTATTTAAAAACTTTGAGCGAGTGAATTTTAGTTTTAACCCTGCTTTGTTCAAAGATATATCCATTTTACCAATGAGTGCACGTATTATCGAGAACGAGGGAGGTTAGTGACGTCTTCTTATTGACATTGAACGTCAAAATGTTTAAAAACGCTTCCGTTTACTTTTTCTATTTCTCTTATTCATATTTCCGTATCTCTGACGCCCGGCGATCGTTGTGCTTTGAAAAAAAATATATACCGCTTTTTTTTACATTGTTAACGCCGTTTAAAATATAACTAAATCTAGAAATTTCATCTTCAGAGTTACTTATTTCAGAATCGCCCCCTTCTTTAAACATTATTGACAACCCTACCCCCCCCCCCCCCACCACCTTAAAATCGTTACTATGACAACCAAGTATTTTGAATCAGGATGAACGAAAACATGTACTTTTTTATAATCAATTTTTAAGAACCGAGTTTGTCGTTGAGAAATATGTAAAAGAAAATAATTTCTGACAAAGACTTCTTATCACTTTGATGACAAATATGGGTACTGGGTACTTTTTTTGAGATTTTCATTTTGGGTGGGGGTGCACAAAAATGTACGTTTCGGGAACAGGTTTAGCTATTTTACTCTTTGAAAGCATTATCTATAAAGAAATAGACATATTTGATTATATCATGGTGAAAATAATCACAAGAATGGTTTTAATGTGAAATTATTATCCCTATATCATGTATTTATCTATCAAAATTCATTGTTTTGCGACAGATCTCGGAATTGGTTTACACATGTATATTCAGAGGACCACTAGTTAATCAAATGAACGATGATATGTAATCTTACTTACAAATATAAATCATCAGACATGTATGTCAAATAAACAGAATAATTTTTTTGACTCTGACAAAGAATTTTTGGATTATTGAGCCACCTTAAACCAATATTTTGCCGGTATAGTCGAAAAATGAAGATGAACTGCGTGCTGTCCGATTCATGTCACATTCATTGTTAGCTGTTCGATCTTATTTTGATGGGAAGTCGTTTCTATTTTGGGTCGAAGAAAGGCTTCTGATATCCCTTTATTGATGAAGTAAACCAAAAGGCGATTACGTTGTTCCAAGGTCATCCATATACCCTCAATGTCAAGGTCATATTGTTGAGGATCGAAATGCTACATTTCTCAGCTAAAAAAAAATTATTCGAACTTCTAAACGTTGTGTGGATGTCCTAACCTTGACTAAAATTGATTCATAGACTTGTGGGGACTATAATAATTTTATTTCATCACAGAGTATCATTTGATATGTACTAAATTTCAGTTTAAAGATTACCATGCTACTTTGACCTTCAATAATCTAATCATTACATAGCATTTTCGTTATGTAACGAACGCAGACAGACTAGTCTTTCTTCACATTCTTCTATTCACTTAGATCTACCCTCAGATGTGCCCAAATGCACTCACCCTAGTTTCGTTGAATTTTCCCTTATTTTAAAGCGTGTATTTATATACATTTTACACAGAATTTTAAAAACTATTAGTTCGGACAATCGTGATTCTCTGTTAGATTCCCAGAGGGACATTAATTTTTAGCTCACCTCGACGAAGTTGAGATGAGCTTATGCTATAACCCCGGTGTCCGCGTCCGCGTCCGGTTAAAGTTTTTGGGTAACTCAGTATCTGACAAAGTACTGGTGCTACAGTAATCAAACTTGCACAAGTGATTCATCTTTGGATACTGAGGTGAACCAATGCATCGGATGCTGCATCTGACCTACATTTTCCGGTTGAATGACTTGTGTCAATGTCTGGTAAATTTTTTTTCGGGTAGCTCAGTATCTGACAAAGCACTGATGCTACAGTAACCAAACTTGCACCAGTGATTCATCTTGGGATGCTGAGGTGAACCCATGCATCGGATGCTGCATCTGACCTACATTTTGCAGTTGTGTTGAATGACTTGTGTCAATGTCTGGTTAAATTTTTGGGGTAGCTCAGTATCTTACAAAGTACTGATGCTACAGTAAGGCACGGTCCATTTGATATTCAAGGGGGGGGGGGGGGGTTGGGTTTTTTGTCGGAGCAAGATTATTTTTTTCGCCCTGGACCGGAGCAAATTTTTTTTTTCTTGCAAAGCTGGAGCAAGAAATTTTTTTTCTTACATTAGTAATGTGCAATAAATATTAAAAATTGTTTTTGTATTATCAATAAAAATTCTTCATTTTTTCTGAAATTCTAAAGTATTACTTTATTTCTATGCACAAATATAATTTACTTCTAAATAAAAGAATTTTACATTAGAATCCTCAGTAAACAAAATTTATATAAGCTTAATTACAAGTAAGACTGAGTCTGAGGAGAGGGTACGTCTTCTAGACTCAAATTATGAATTGTAAACTGGTGAAAAACTGAAGTTCTCCTTCAAAGCTTGTGTATAAAAGACTCTATGGTGATACATGCATCTATAAACAGTAATGCTTAAATTTTATATTGATAATATATTTAAGTCTTTAAGGAAGCCCCTTTTTCTTCTTCAAAATGATTGTTGCCATAAAAGAAATAATGGTTTTGAAAGAAATCTATGGCGAGCGAAGCGAGGCAAAATTTTGTTGTATATTTAAATGAAAACTGCGGCGAGCGAAGCGAGCCGGAAAATTTTCAGAAATTTTTAGCGCAATTTTATGGTAATTCTTCAAATTCATATTACTTGTAAGAGCAAGATTATTTTTTTCTAACACACCATATGCAAATTTATTTTTTTCATCAAAATTCAGCGCAAAATTATTTTTTTTCGAAAAACACCCAACTTGAAGCCCCCCAGAATATCAAATGGACCGTGCCTAACCAAAATTGCACCAGTGATTCATCTTGGGATGCTGAGGTGAACCCATGCATCCGATGCAGCATCTGACCTACTTTCTGATTGAGTGATTTTGCCTTTTAAGGCCAATATTGAGCAAAGTATACCAAACTTGCATATTGGATGTATCTTAGATCAAATTTTCACAAAATGACCTTGACCTACTTTTTCAGTTTAAGTGATTTTGCCTTTAAAGGCCAATATTGAGCAAAGTTAAAGTGTTACATGTACCAAACTTGCATATTGGATTATCTTTGATCAAACTTTCATAAAATGACCTTGACCTACAATTTCCGCTTGAGTGATTTTGCCTGTAAAGGCCAATATTGAGCAAAGTTTAAGTGCGACATGTACCAAACTTGTATATTGGATGTATCTTTGATCAAACTTTCATAAAATGACCTTGACCTAGTTTTTTCCACTTTAGTGATTTTTCTTTTTAACGCCAATATACATGTACTTAGAGATATGTTTATATTGAACTTTGCTGCCGCGAGGTGAGCTTCGTAATCTTTGATTTCACTATGTTTCTACCTTTGAGTCATAAGATACTAGCTAGTATTGGATTACTTTGTGAGAAAAAGAGGAAGGGGAAGCATTTATATGTATTGCGTAAGATATGATGATTGTTTGAGGAAAAATTAGAGAAATTCATAGGAAGCGTGTTGTGTTGATTAGTTACTAGTATATGAAGAGTTTATGTAACAGGAAATACATTTATGATTTAAGTTATGGTATCTTTTAAAAGTAGGACTTATGTGTACACTGATCAAGGAGGTATTTGCTTTTGATTTTATTTGTCCTCAATGGAGAACAAGCACTTTAAATGTTATGCGTTGGATACTGAGTGAAGACGTCGTTTTCCCAGCAACCAGAACACATTTTAACCACTTATTACATGGAGTGGATTAGAGTTCGATTCCAACACGACAGTTTTCTTCTTCAACAAGCTAATTTTGTTATTTCATCGGATGTAGTGGCATTTTACGACAAAACTTTGTTTAATTCTGAATTGTCCTGATTATGCCAAGGTAGAGACACGTAAAAATAAATCAGGACATTGACATTGGACGATGGTTGAATGTTTGAATTATCTACTAAAGTATGTCAAAGTTTCTGTGTAAGGAAATTTGAAATAGACAGAACAGAGGGCAGTGACCACCAGAACATTGTAGAACAAGTATTGATCGTCCTTGGCAACCTCTTGGGTTCGTTCCCCCGAAATCCGCGTCTGATCCATAATATCATTTAAAGGTAACTCATTAATATTCCACTGACAAAACGATATAAAACAAATGTAAAGACATTGTTCTAATCAGTCTGTTAACGATCAACACATCACCTGTAGGCTGTAGGCTAGCATTATATTTTTAAATTTTCAAAAAGTAGTGTAACCCAGTAAATTTGTTCTACTTTGATTTATTTCAGATGTAATGATGGCAACGTTCCTCTATGACAAGACGTCGACCAATTCTACATAAACGTTTGCAGTAACTGATCGGTGGAGGTTGAGGTATCATAAGGTAGAGGTAGAGGCATTATCAATTGGCAAGCCGTAGAGCTATCAGTGGGTAGAGGTAGAGGTAGAGGAGTATCAGTAGAGAAGATGGCCGACTCTGAGAGGAGGATGCCTTTCTCCCAGAGACTGGCTTACAGTGTGGGACATGTACTGAATGATCTGACAGCTTCCATGTGGTTTAGCTACCTCATTGTGTATTTCCATCAAGTCAAACAATTTCAGAATATTTTAGCTGGGTACTTGATGCTGATTGGACAGATTAGTGATGCATTATTTACACCCTTTATTGGAATAGAATCTGATAGAACAAGTGGCATATTCAGGATGGGTAAAAGGAAGTCATGGCACTTTATAGGTGCGTACTATCTTTATTTATCCCCATTTTGTCATGGGCTGAAACTCATCTTCATCCATATCTTCAGAAGTTCTTCATAGTCAGAAGGATAGAATTTGAAGTACATGAATATTATGACATTTTTTTTGCAGGTACTGTGTGCGTAGCGATTGCCTTTCCTTTTATCTTCAATGAATGTATAGGGTGTGAGGATAGCACACGAAACTTAAACCAGTTTATTCATTATGCGCCTTTCGTGGTCATCTTCCAGTTTGGTTGGGCTTCTACTCAGATTTCTCATTTATCTCTCATACCTGACTTAACTCCTGATGAACACGAGCGGGTAGAGCTAAATAGTTTAAGGTGAGTTTGTTTCACAGCTTAGGCCCTTTTGTGCATGTTTTTATTCTGTGTTGCGTCATTTTGAAATCGAGAAAGCTAGATGCCAGCCAGGGAGAAAAACAATAAACAAACTGGCAATTTCATATCATGTGACTGTGAAATCGGACAGAAACTTGTTTCATTAATGATTTGATTACTCGCAGATTTTTGTCGATAAAAAGAAGTGATAGATATTGCAATATCTTGAATCGTTGCAGAACTTTTACATTTTTACACAAGGTATACAGAAATAAACAATTTCTTTTTCATTTTTGTAGAAACCACATTTAATTTGCTTTTTATTTCATGACTTTGGACTCCAAACCTACTACCAGCACTAGGACGCAAAACAGAATGGCCTTACTTTATATAAAGTATCTGGTGTTTATATTGCATATTTATGTATTATCTCCACAGAATAAAGCAAAGGAAGATATGATTGGCGGTTCATGTCATGGCTTTATTTAAAATAAATAATCAATTATATAGTTCATGAACTCAATGCACCATTTAAGGCAAATAAATTCAATAAAGCAAATGCTTAGTAAGTTCATATTTCTTAGTTCTTGAATATAAGTTCAGTTCAATTGTTCATGAACTTCAATGCTCAATAGTTCATAGTTCAAAGTTCAATAGTTCATATAAATGTGCAATATTTCAATATCAATAAATCCATATTTTGACAATAAAAATAATCAATGGTCTACGACGACATTCAATTGTATATGTCGTAGATAATCAATACAAATTAATAATAAACCCCAATTATTGGCTCAGAGTCTGGAAGACAACAGAAACTGAAGCGAGGTTTGAAAGCAAAATTCTGCCAAGACAGTTGTAGAACTGCACTGTTTTGAACCAATGAATGCCAGGAAAAGGGAAGCCATGACGCAATTAAGGCAAGGTGGTATGAGCGGGTGAGGTGGATTCCGAGCTGGAGCGGGGCTTCCGGCAAGATTGGTTAAGATTCGGAATTCTAATGTCGTGAAACAGTTGATTGTAGACACAAAACGCTGCCTTGATAAATGTAAAGAAACTGTTAACAAATCAGTGATGAAGATCGTGATATACCAAACCCAGAGGAAAAACAGAGATGAAAAACCCAGTTTTGTGTTGGGGAAAAATCCTCTGAAAACTGGGCATGTTATATCACTGCCGCACTCGGATCTAAATGATGTCACAGTCACCGCAAACGAAATGTTCGGAGCTTCACAAGATTGAAGCAGTTCAATCCAAAGGTAGGAAAATTGGAGGATGAAAGGTCCGATGTAAGAGGTTCACGGATGTAGGCAAGGCTCCTAGGTATACCTTCAAATCCCATGAATGGCGAATTAACGTCGAGGGTAATCCCGAGCCTTAGAACATTGCTGAAGTAAAAATAAAACAAGCGCAGAAGGAGGAAATGAATGTAAACCCTGCAATAGAATATTAATTGTATGAATAAGATGCGTATTTAAATGATATGAAATAAGCACATCTGAAGATTAAAATACGTTGTAATGAATCATAAGAATAAAAGAAAGGGTGTGGAGGGGAGGGTTTTGGTGAAATGTTTATAATGATTTTCCTCCTCACTGATACTGAAAACACGCTAGAGTTTGCGCAATCCACTCAACACGGTCAAGGGTGAAGGAGTTATCTTCCTTAGAACTTAGTTAATGTTAATCATTGGCATCAATATTAACAGCGTGGACCAGACATACACGTTTATATGTGAAGGAAGGTTATATTATGCTTATTCGTTGAGATAAAATTCATTTATCCTTTAGAGGATAAATGATATTATCTCCACAGAATAAAGCAAAGGAAGATATGATTGGCGGTTCATGTCATGGCTTTATTTAAAATAAATAATCAATTATATAGTTCATGAACTCAATGCACCATTTAAGGCAAATAAATTCAATAAAGCAAATGCTTAGTAAGTTCATATTTCTTAGTTCTTGAATATAAGTTCAGTTCAATTGTTCATGAACTTCAATGCTCAATAGTTCATAGTTCAAAGTTCAATAGTTCATATAAATGTGCAACATTTCAATATCAATAAATCCATATTTTGACAATAAAAATAATCAATGGTCTACGACGACATTCAATTGCATATGTCGTAGATAATCAATACAAATTAATAATAAACCCCAATTATTGGCTCAGAGTCTGGAAGACAACAGAAACTGAAGCGAGGTTTGAAAGCAAAATTCTGCCATAATGACTTTCGAGGATTATTGGTGATAACCCTCGAAAGGCATCCGCCACAAAGCGGCCGATTTTGCAGAAACTGAGCGCCATGACAGAACTGCCGTATTGAGTACTATTTTCGAAGATAGCATAGGCATAACAGAAAATCATTGTTCGAAAATGCCACTAAATAAATGGTCTAGATATTGTATATGATGTAGATTTTTATGTAGATGAAAGAGACGTTCCGAAAACGACAATCTATTCCTATTATATAAGGGGATAAACACTGACCTTGACCCATTAGACATCTCTGGGGAAAATTTTAACCAACGTATTGGATGATGAGTAATGCAAATAAAGATTACAAGGCTCCAAGTGATGGAAGAAATACTACAATGACGAAATAATGTAGATAAGTCTCATTTTCCCATACATATGGTGATTCACGTGTATTACACGTCACACGATACATTTCACCAGTTGAATTCGATAATGTGACGATAACATTTCATACTGCTCATCAAAGCCACTTTTGGCCAGAGAGAAAAAATACCCATTCATGACGGGTTATCGAAACTATATGTCAATTGTAGATTTTGTAATGTAGGTAAAACCCATTCATAAGCTTTAATTATGAATAAGAGGCCAGGCCAATTCGCATAATCTAAGTTAGGAACAAATATATCGTATATTGGATAGCAGTTTATATAATAAGGACTGAGTGAAGGGTAACATTGTGATGAATTATAACTCTACAGGGCTCGAAGATGAAGAGGCACGACATGTTTAGACAATTTTTAGCAAAATTTTACTAATACTAAGACTGTAAAGGAAGCGATTGAACAGGAAAGCGAATACAACTTTGGGGTTCCCGAGGAAAAAAATGTTTTGCATTCTCGACTTTGAGAGTGTAAAACGGAATGAAAGTTTCCCATGTTATACAAAAACACAGGTGATCCTGTCACACATTCGCCTCCCCCCAAGGTGGACTCCTGATGAGGTGGGCCCCAAAATATATCGAGAAAAACACAACACATTCGCACTCCAACGAAACACCACCGAAACACTCCGCAAAACACTTGCTCAGAAATTAATACGATATGAAGTGTATAATATAAGTAGTAGGTGAGGTGGCGAGGAAAGCTAGCCCAATTTTTTTTTCTTTTATTTATTTATTAAATTATTATTATTATTTTTTTTTTTTTTATTTATTTATTTTTTTTAAAGGCACTTTTGAAAAAGACACTTTTGACAAATTGTTGCAAAATACAGTTTGTACATGTGAAATTTTCAGGTGAAGAGCCCAAAATATAAGATTTATGAAATATTCTTTTTTTTTATATTATAAATATATATATAGGAATTTAGTAGAATCCTATATTTGCTATAGGAAATAATATGTACAATGTATTATTATCATTTTTTGGTTTTCTACAAATAACATTCGCATTATATATTTTTAATCAATCATTTATTTTAATCATTTATTTGTTTTTGTTTGTTTGTTACAAGGGGGGGGGGGGGTAGGGTTTTTTGTTTTTGTTTGTTTGTTTGTTTGTTTTTTTATGGCGACATTTGATAGACACTGGTGGCATATAATATATGTTCAAAAGTATCGATTTCATTGCGTCAAACGTATGTTAAACGTATTATATATCAACTGGATGCGAGAAGAGGAAATGAATTCCTAGCGCCCTCTATCATAATGATAAAGTCTAAAACATTAAATTCTATCTATACGAGATAAGTAATTTACTTTATTTCCAAAATTATATGCTATTCGAATACGTGTGATGCTATTCTACGAATATTTTACTAATGTCGATTGTTCTTTTATCATGTTTATGATTTATCCCTTAATTAAATCTATTTCTTATATCGGCCAAAAAGGAATATTAAAACATCATCAATTTCTAACGCCTAGCCGACGGTATAAAACAGCTACGTTACGGAAGAAGAAAAAGAGCCATGTTATGGAAGAAGAAGAAGAGCTACGTTACGAAAGAAGAAGAGCCACAGAAATCGGATAATAAAGTGTCGCGAGGCAACAATAGATCCGTATCTCGCGTTTTCGAATTGCCGTTTGCGAAATACCCTGATCAATGTAATATAAGTTACCCGAAAGTCTATATCTTGACTGTTCACACGGAAAATGTGAAGAACGTACGATCAAAATTGATAGAAATACGAAATAAACGAAAGGCATATACTATTAGAAAGCAAGAGAGCTGGAATGATACACTCAACTTTTTTCCACCTTGGAATTTGCTAACCCATATTATCTCACCGAAGCTTCATCGAAGGACACTTTTGATTGGACGTCAATTTAAATCCCACCTACTTGCGTGACGCGACAAACTACATCAGACGGACGGGTGAACTCAACTCAGTTAAAATCAACAACAAAACCACGTGTCGGTGTCGTGTGCGCAAAGACTACCTATACATTTTGATTTTTTGAATTTGATATCACGATAATATTTTTATTGAGGAGGGTCTTTTAATCCACGTTCAGATATTGGACATGACAGCCCTGCATCCGGCCTTCCTAAACGGTCGTTTAGTTGCACTTTGTCAGCAATCGTTGTGTGTAAATTATGAAAATAAAATGTATTCACATTGGTGGTCTTTGAAGAGTATTTCGGTTATTACTCACTAGTGTCACGAAACAGAATAGTTTGCTTTTAAAGCATGTCATATGCCCCCCCCCCCCCCCCCCTCACCTCTTATTTGGGCACTGCTCACGACTGTAAAGAGACGGAGATTTTGGATAGCTTTTATGGATTCTAGGCAATCCGGAAGCAAATTTTCGGCATTCTGGGGAACTGTTTTTACATTTTTATCAATTTTTTTTTCTTTTTAGACGACTAGACAAATTCACTTTTTAACCTTCATCGTTCAAAGTAAGAAGATCTGAATATTTGTCCCAGATTTGAAGCTAAACTTTGTTGATGATATTGTGTATCTTGATTCAGAATTTCCGGAGACCAACACTTTGTATAAAGAACATTACAATACTCTCTCTCTCTCTCAAAATTTTGTGACATTTATTTTCGAAAACGATGTGGACGTTATTGCGTACAGATGCAGGTCTGATCACGTCCATGTATAAAACACCGGGAGGCACGATGACTCCCCCCCCCCCCTTCTCCGGTCTATTTATGTGCGTACCTGCTTTTATTTCACACTGAGAAAAAAATCACAAATGAGAATCAATCTACAATCACCTTATGATATTAGAAGAAAGAAGATCAAAGATCAAGATTAAAATGCATTTTAAATTTATACAAATGATAGTTTCATCGTTAGATTCGATCATTATTGACTATGGTATTTAAAATTAGATTAACGAATATCCGATATAAATAATAAACAAAACAACTTTGCCACTTGACCAATCAGGATGACGGATACAAAGCGTTCGTGAGTACATTTAAATTGCCGTGCGCATTGACCTGGCAAATTCCAAGGTGGAAAAAAGTTGAGTGTAAACAGTGCTCACACTTCCCTTTTGGGACAGGAGCCGAGGCCGGTGAAATTTGGAAAATTAATAGATGTTTTCTCAAAACTGAGAAAAGTATAAGCACTGCATATGAGCAGAATTTTATTACTAACTCAAATGCCCTTTTAAACAGATCTCTGTGAAATTTCATTTAAAATTTCAGCTCATTTTTCAATTTTTTAAAGTGTCAAATTGGGAAAATTGGTCAAGAAATTGGGAAAAACAATTCTGAATTGGGAATGGGAGCAAATCGGGTCAATCGAGAGCCATGCAAGGCAAAGTGATTCAAAGATCAAGAACAAGATCGTACATCGAATAGACTGATGGGACAAAATATAGAGGAAAGCACATAGTACCACGACTGAAACAGCAGAATCATAATAAGCGATCGTGGCAGTGGAGGAATGTCATGTGCTTAACCTCTGACCTCGCATGCTGTAAAACTGGTAAATGTTTATTATTGTTTGTTGAACTTGGGTTAAACGCGCTGACAACAATATCCGCTAGAGCTGTACTGATATTTATGATCAAAATGATAAGGGTTATGTGGAACGGTATAATGAGCTAAATAACAAGATGCCACATCATTGTATTAGGGAATATTGCATTCGTATTGTCTTACATGTACTGTGAACATGTAATGTTGCAATTAAGAATTTTATGATTGATAGCACGACAACAACAAGACCCAACAGGACATGATAAATTTGAACAAATATGTTAAATGACTCAATAAATACTAGTAAATAAATGAATAACTAAATAAATAAATAACTAAATAAATAAATATATAAATAAATAAATAAATAAATAAATAAATAAATAAATAACTAAATAAATAAATAAATGAGTAAATAAATAAATAAAAATTAAACAGATATATAAATGAATGAGTAAACAGGTAAATAAATAAATATTACATAAATAAACACATATATGTATGTGCACAAAATTAAAGACCAGAGACTGAGAGAGTGATATAAAATTGCTGAGACAAGTGGGCATGTGTATTGAACACTACCATTATTCTTAAACGCGACTTTTAAATACTTAATAAACATTGAGTTTCAAATACAAAGTAAATCTGGAGCAAGTGATAAAAAATAATTTGACAGCATAAATACTCGAAGTCTGTAATATTGTGACACAGGTGAGCTACATATAAGTACAGACTTATATCAAAACTGTTGTTAAAAGAAAAATTCATAGATGTCGTGCTTTTATCTAATTCAAGGCAAGCTCACATGTGCACAAATCACTCTTACCTTACTGTAGACACGTCAAATAAAATTGGACGATACTATTATACTTTACCGACTTTAGGCTACCACTAAATCAAACCCCATCGCAGGCATGAAAAGGCTAACACAGCACGATGACCAGAAAAAACATCTCTCGACGTTGGATAGAGTTCATCAGCACCACGACACAAGTACTCTACCAGATTTTAACTATATAGGTGCACAGATCATGTTACTAGGAAAAGCGAAAGTTTTGGTGAAATGTTTATAATGATTTTCCTCCTCACTGATACTGAAGAAAGGAGGGGATCTCCAACAACACTAGGTTGCAGCACCCACAGTAAAATCCCAAAACACCCATGCAAAAAACACAGAACAGATACCCACAGAAAGAGACGCAAAATGGACAAGGAACACCAACTCACAACATAGAAACATAAAAGACTACACATAAACCAACGAGACCAATGGGCAACCGGTGCCGACTTAGGACGGCCATCTGCCAAGTAAATAGCAGACGGTGTGGTTATCCTGGATTACGTGCGCACAACCCTCTCACTTCTCCAGTTACCTAGAGGTCTCGAAGAACGTACAAATGTGGTGTAAAACAACCTCCTCACTGTAAGATGACGTCACACAAACAAGACCGCGAAACGCAGAGGCCCCAGAGACACAGATGAATATGTAAATGGATATAAAAAGAGGGCATGCGTAATACAGTCCGTGCTCTGCCGGCTGTAGCGAGCTCATGTATGTAATCACCCGAGGAGTCCGACTGACATTCAGAGAGGACAGGTGGTCGGGGCCCTGTCTTCTCTAAAGAGGTTTGGACAGGGCCCGTCATGGAGTCCCGTCGTCACAGTCAGTCAGAGTGCAAGTCTTAAGAATGCGCTCGTACAAGACTGTATATTGGTCAAGTACCAAGCTTAGTGTCCGTCTGGTGACATTAGGATCATATCCACGGTATAAAAGGCGTTTGATGACTCGTTTGGTGACATTAGGATCATATCCACGGTATAAAAGGCGTTTGAAAACACGCTAGAGTTAGACCGGAAGTGTCACAGCCAGAGTCTGCGCAATCCACTCAACACGGTCAAGGGTGAAGGAGTTATCTTCCTTAGAATTTAGTTAATGTTAATCATTGGCATCAATATTAACAGCGTGGACCAGACATACACGTTTATATGTGAAGGAAGGTTATATTATGCTTATTCGTTGAGATAAAATTCATTTATCCTTTAGAGGATAAATGATAATATTAGACTACAGTACATTGTAGTTTGTTTTTCAATGTAGTAATGTTAAATGGATTAGTTTGTGGTGGAGTTTGAAAGAAATGGTGTTAGATCAATTATAGTAAAGTAGAGTCAAATTATACAAGGTACTTCACAAATTCTAGGCAAGTAGTTTCAAGTTAGTTTGATTTATTGAAAGCATGGGCGGATCTAGAAAAGCCGTCGGTGGAAGGGGATGGTCTAATCTATGGTTTGGAAAAATAAGCATTTTTGGCAAATTAAAGAGGTGCACTGACCCCTAACCCTTCTCTTGATCTGCGCTTGTGAAATTATCCCGAATTTAGATGAAGAACGTACCAGTACCTCATTATGATTGATGATGACTGGTTCAATTTACAGACTTTTTGTTGGAAAATTTGCGGTAGATATGATTGATAACAGGAGTGCACTAAACAATCGAATGGTCACCTGATTATTCGTATAAATCCGAAGATGAACTTGAGCTGATGTTAGAACACTCAAAATCGACAGGGTTGACGTAAAAATTGTTTAAAATGGAGATAGAATGTTATAGCACTTTCCCCTTTTTAGCTCTACTGGTCAAAGACCAGTAGAGCTTATGCGATACCATGTTGTCCGGCGTCCGTCCGTCCGTCTGTCTGTCTGTCTGTCCGTCTGTCCGTCTGTCTGCCTGTCTGTTAACAATTTTTTTGTGAGCGCAACTCCTCTGAAACCATAAATGATAGAAAGTTAATTCTTTTTGCAATATGTTTGGTCTATGGTCTAGTTGTGCACCTGATATTTTGTTTGAGCCTCTGACCCCCAGGGTCTATGAAAATGGGTGTGGTCATTTTCTCCTATATAAGTCTATGTAATCTAGTGAACACCAATTTTCAGAAAGTATAATTGATAAAGGAATAATTCTTTTTGCAATATAATCCGTCTCTGGTCTAGTTGTGCACCTGATATTTTGTTTGAGCCCCTGACCCCCAGGGTCTTGAAAATGGGTGTGGTCATTTTCTCCTATATATATCTATGTAATCTAGTGAACAACAATTCTCAGAAAGTATAATTGATAGAGAAATAATTCTTTTTGCAATATAATCAGTCTCTGGTCTAGTTGTGCACCTGATATTTTGTTTTAGCCCCTGACCCCCAGGGTCCTGAAAATGGGTATGGTCATTTTCTCCTATATATACATGTATCTATGTAATCTAGTGAACACCAATTCTCAGAAAGTATAATTGATAGAGAAATAATTCTTTTTGCAATATAATCAGTCTCTGGTCCAGTTGTTCACCTGATAATTTGTTTGAGCCTCTGACCCCAGGGTATTAAAAAATGGGTGTGGTCATTTCTATGTGATCTAGTACACACCAATTCTCAGAAAGTATAATTGATAGAGAAATAATTCTTGTTGCATTATAATCAGTCCCTGGTCTCGTTGTGACCTGATATTTTGTTTGAGCGTCTGACCCCCATGGTCTTCAAAAATGGGTGTGGTCATTTTCTGCTATACAAGTCTGTGTAATCTAGTGAACTCCAATTCTCAGAAAGTGTTATTGATAGAGAAATAATTCTTTTTGCTATATAATCAGTATCTGGTATAGTTTTGCCCCTTATATTTTGTTTTAGCCCCTGACCCCCAGGGTCTTGGAAATGGGTGTGGTCATTTCCTCATATATAAGTTTGTAACCTTGTGAACACCAATTCTCAGAAAGTATAATTGATAGAGAGATAATTCTGTTTGCATTATAATCAGTCTCTGGTCTATTTGTGCACCTGATATTTTGTTTGAGCCCCTGAACCCCAGGGTCTTTTAAATGGGTGTGGTCATTTTCTCATATATAAGTCTGTTACCTCAGAATGTATAATTGATACTGTAGAGAGATTTCTTTTTCCATTTCCATGAGTCTGTGGTCTAATTGTGTGCCTGAGATTCTGTTTAAGACTGACCCGTCTTTGAAAATGGGTGTGGTCATTTTCTCCTATATAAGTCTTTGTAATCTTGTGAAAACCAGATCTCAGAAAGTATACTGGTAATTCATGGAGAGTAAATTCTTTTTGCATTACTTGTATTATTTGTCTGTGGTGTAGATATGCATATGATATTTTGTGTGAGCCCCTGTCCACCAGGGTTGGAAAATGGGTGCAATTCAGTGAAATTTACCAAACAGCCAGTAGAGCTTCAGTCTCATCAGAGACTTCTGGTTTTGTAAAGAGAAAGTCGCTCATTCTAGATGATCTTTAATTTGTTTACATGCGCGGATCCAGCTTTTTTTGGTCAGAGGGGGTCCTAAATTGAAGGAAGTCTACCTATGATGTAGGTATATTTCGGTGCACATCATGAGGAGGGGGCAACATTGATTTTTTAGGGTGGGTATTGTTAGCTTTCCTTTCACACTTATTTTCATGAAGAATTGGCGATCGAAGCGAGCCTGAAATCTTGTTAGATATGAAATATTATTTTGTGAGATGATTAGTTATAACATTGAATATTTTACTCCTTATATCGGCGAGCGGAACGACCCGCGAAAATTTTGATTAATTCACATTTTGTCTATATTTCATGAGAATAAATAGATAAGTCATTTTCCCAGATAATCTGACATCTTAAAATGACAAAACCTTGTAAAAGATGAGGGAGGTTACATCCTATGAAGTAAGTGACTGTTGAAAATACGAGTTCATGAGACCCAGGACAGTTATATAAAATTATTTAGTGTAAAAAAATTGAAAATGATTAAGGAATTTTGTAAAAAATATAATTGTGTATTTGTACGTGGCGAGTGAAGCGAGCCGAAATTTTAAGTTTCAAAGCCTTTTTATGCATTTTTAGACCCCTTTCAATTAGAAATGAACCAAAGCTGGACCCCATTTCCGAAAATTTCAGGGGGGGGGGGGGTTCCAGACCGTTCAGCGTGATAAATCCCTGTGCTTCAAACGGTGTGACGTTACTTCTTTTATTGAGCTCAAGTGAAAGCTGAGATTTTTTTCGCGTTATATCGCGAAATATTCGCAATAAATCGCGAAACTTTCGCGTTATAACGCGAAACTTTGTATATATACTGTATATATACGAGTCCAGATCGGAGCCCTGGAGGGGACTTCAGGATACCCCGGCACAGAATAGTGTCATAGCACTTATGGAACCTAAAACCATAGGGAGGGGCTATGTTTAATAACAATACATGTAATATTATTTTAATATATATATATTTATGTATAGGATATAATGGAATTGGAGCTATATCGTGCTTTTTAGTCCTCTGTCTGTGAAACCTCTGACTACCAATCCTTCCGTCTGTTCATCCGTCCTTCCGTAAAGAAAATGGATATAAAGTCAGTTCCTCTATCAACGTGACAGACTATTAGATAACAATGGTGGGAAAGTGTCAAACTTATCGGATTTGTACAGTTAAATTTGACAGGGATAACCACGTTTATCTGCCTGCTCGTCTTTGCATCTGTGTGCCAATCCTGAAAAGAAAATTTTAATATTGAAAAGAGATACATTTCATTCGATCAATGGTAGACATTTCAAAAATACAAAATACATTCACCACAAAGTTCACCACACTTTTGACTTGCATGAATCTTGACTTTGCCCTATATTTCATTTTAAGTAAAGAAAATTGATCGAAGGTATATTTTATACTCTCAGTGGAAGGCCTTTAATATTTCAAACGCATATTCACCGTAAAGACTGCTTTTTAGTAACTTGATTTTTGACCTACATGTAATGATCCTGAGGCATTTTCTATTTGCCCGGTAAAACGCGAACTTTTGACGTTACAACGCGAAAATGATATTTCCTCAGCCTTTATTGCTTGACTTCGTAGGAAACGTTAACATTTCGTTCTGTTTACAGTCCCCCTTTGATATGGACGTTTTAAGCCAAGTCTTTGTTTTAATTATGTACGTTTGAAAGGTGTGCGTTGGATCCTTGAAAATTGACTTGCATAACTCCGCTATGTAGGAACAGAAATTGCGTTAATTGATATACTTAAGCGTACGATAAACTTTCGTTTGAATAATCAAAAATATTCAGATGTGACGTTAATTTTTTAGTAATGCTACGTTAACGTTATTTAAAAACAACAGAGTAATTACTTCATAGAGTAAGTTTTTAAATGAAAAAAAAACGCTGTGTACCTGGGAGATGTATGTTTATATGCACATGTATAATGAAGTACCTGCGTGTTTACTGCTAATATTTAATTCCACAGTATGATGATCGCTGTTAAGTCACAAGGTCAATCTCCGTACACGTAGACAGACAGACAGACAGACAGACTTTTAACCTTGGCTAAACTAAAAAGGATACAATGTTCAAACTTGGTAAAACGATAAAGCATGGTGATATTATCTGAATGCAGGTATTGTCCGTGACCTTGAGGTTCGACCTTGACGTTGAAAACGTAATTTTGCGTTAAGGTAAATTAGGGGTACAATCTTCAAACTTGGTACAACAATAAAGTATGGTGAGAGGATCTGAACACAGGTATTGTTTTTGACATTGACCTTGAGAGTTTGCCTTGACCTTAAAAAATGTAATTTTGTGTTTAGGTTGTGAAATATTTACAAGGGGTTTAATCTACAATCTTCAAACTTGGTATAAAGATGAAACATGGTCAGAGGATCTAAACACAGGTATTGTTTTTGACCTTGACCTTGAGATTTGACCTTGATTTAAAAAAATGATGAAATTTGTGTTTAGGTTAGATGTGAAAGAACTATAAGGGGCACAATTTTCAAACTTGGTACAAAGATAAAGCTTGGCGAGATAATTTAAACGCAGGTATTGTTTTTGACCGTGATGTTTGACCTTGACCTTGAAAAAATGTAATAATGGGTTTAGGTTAGTTGTGAAAGAACTATCAGAAGTGCAATCTTCAAACTTTGAACAACGATAGCATGGTGAGAGGAACTGAACAATTATTGTCTTTCACCTTGATCTTGAGGTTTGACCTTGACCTCAAAAAATGTAATTTAGATTTAAGCTCAATTGTACAAATACTATATTGAATTTTACATTCGAACTTTGCACTCTGTTGCTTTCAATGGACATAGTGTTTCAAAACACAATTTGCTGCCAGCAAATCTGGCCATTAATATGGTCTTTAGTGGTGTCTTGTTCGAAAATATACACATAAGGTTTCTTGAAAATTTGAATTTAAGACATTTTGATATCACTTTTTTCAGGAAATTCCACAATTTGCGCTGTCATCTACGTCATGTTATTGGTACTTGTTCATTTTTGATTCTTTATTTATGTACAATACATATTGTAAAAGTTTGATTTTGGGCTTCTCTAGTAAGAAGTCAAGATACTATTAATAACTTGCTTTTGTGGAAAATCATATTACTTCCGAGAAGAATGAAATTTTACGCCAATATAATTAATTTTTTGTGTAATTTGAGTATTTGCAGGATGATAAATGTACTTGGTGATTTAGGCAACTAGTCTATTGATTATCCAGTCCAAAAGTCAAGGTCATTATGAACACTCACTTGCAATGACCAAGTTATGAGCTTTGTTTTATAATGGTAAAGATATAAACAGAATAAATCATCACATCTCCAATGTACAGGTTTTGTGATGTACTTTAATAAAAAAAAAGAAGAATATTTTATTGCTGCATGAATGACTTGCAGTGGAATCACAAAAGTTGTGAGCTTAGTCATACTATATTTTAGGGTAACATGAAGGATGAATCAAAATACATGCAGTGCTGATCTGTATTTACTGGTAAAAGTCCAAAGCATGTACAACGCTTAAAAATCACAAATCATAGTAATAGCTAGGTTTCCATCCTGCTTTATACTTCTGTTCTAACGGTTATGTTCTCTCTATTATCTTTGCAGATATGCTTTCACTGTCATATCCAATCTCATAGTGTTTGGTGTGTTTTGGCTTCTGTTTGATTACAAAAAATCTGTACACACAGACACAAGCATGCTTTCTGGTGATGATTCTCCTAAATTTCGTGTAAGTACTTTAGAAATGTACTACATGTATAAGGTCTCTCTTAAATTGAATGCTTTTTGCTGAATTTTACTAAAATGATTTCATACACTTGACTGTTTCACGTGGCTGACAAAATAGTTACACTGTCTCTGGTATGTCTGTCCATCTGTCATGGTTATGTCTTTGACTTTTATGCCACATTTATAAAATTTCAATTTGTTTATCTAGCTATATATGGCATATTCAGCCTTCTATTCTTAATTTGTTATATAATTCACAATATGAAATAAATTTTGATGCTGGTCTGAGCCAGAACCACAAGAGCTCGGCGCCAACAACCCATAATGGTACCTGCCTCTACTTTCTCTTTGACTTGAGAGATTTAAAGGGGCAGATTTCATTGAAGGTTGTTGGCATCAAACTACCCAAGAGGACACAATTCTATCCTAATTGTAATTACAATGCCATTTTGTCAATCAAACATGTTTACATATTACAATGTATATTTTGTGTTTGTAGAACCAATGTGTTTATATTACAATGTACATTATGTGTTTGTAGAATCTTGTGTTCATAGTGGTAGGCCTTGGCTTATTGTCAGCATTATGTTCCATATCATTGTCAAAGAGCCGAGCAGGGATTCCATGGGCGGATCCAGAAATTTTTTTCAGGGGGGGGGTCCTAAAGTCCGAATTTTTTGAAGAGCAAAAAAAAAAAAAAAAAAAAAAAAAAAAAAAAAAAAAAAAAAAAAAACCGCAAACGCACGAAAGTAAAGTTATTGATTGATGATTATCAGTTCTGTCTCTAATTATTAATAAAACAAGTGACTGGAGAGCAATGGCGAGCTAACAGCTTAAAAACTTTTAAATTTTCACATCATAGTAATTGATTAAATTGATCGTCAGTTCTAATATGTAAATATAACAAATGGCGAGCGATAGCGAGCCAGCGAATTTTTTTTTCCAAGAATTGGAATAAAATTCACTATTCGTGTCTTTCTCAGTGTCTGTTCGTTTCCTTAATTAGTGCCCTTGTTTATTGACCTAGGTGTAATGTATATGTTTTGTATATAGGAAAGCGCAGCATCGTAATTAATTCTGGCGAGCGGAAGCGAGCAAGAAAATTTTTGAAATACTGTCGGCAAAATATTATCAAAATGAAAGATTTCTAATACAATTTCATGATATATTTTCAAATATTATGACAACAAAAGGGGAATTGGGACTTAATTTTATGAAATATGCATATCAATAACAAACATTTAGCAATGTTTCGAAAATTCCAGGGGGGGTCCCGAACCCCCCCCCCCCCCCCCCCCGACCCCCCCCCCCCCTCTGGATCCGCGCTTGGGGGATTCAAGGGACTCAGTTGACAGGGACGAAGTATCAATCAGTATAGAGAAATCAGCATTACAAAAGAACACAATGACGTGGAAAGATTGGCTCAAAAACACACAGTTCTATCAGGTATACTAGGCCTATTAATTACTTCAAGTTTGCGAGATGTGATTCGTTCATTTCACTTTCTGCTCATCTTCTGATGTTGTTCTACCCAGCACAATCAAATTAAATGATACAAGTCCATAACAGTATGTTATATTTTGTATACATGCATGCATTACACTATACATTTGACTATGCTAGATGGAAAAAAATCATACAAAAGGTCAAAAGTCATCCAAGTGAGCCTTGTCTTGAAAAGGTCTAGAATTTTTAAGGCTCAGTAGGAAGAAGGTCAATAGATTATTTTCCTATCTTGATTAAAAACTCAAAATATCTGAGTCAACATCTTTTGGCGTTGTTTTTCATTATGACGTCACTGTTAAAAGACCCAATTCTATTCTGACGTAACAATGAAAAAGTGCGCGAAAGTTGCCTGCCTTGGACATTTTTTTGTAATTTTGTCAGCCATTATGGATTTTGGCAAGTGGTCCATTAGCTTAACATTTCAGATACAGTGGCTGTCCACTTATCCACCTGCCAATTAGCACTTTTGGTTTAAACTTGCAGTGCAATTTTTTTTTTACAGAAATCAACACTTTGGTTGTAACATGATATACCCATATAACCATATATGATATAACCATATATGATATTACCATATATGATATAACCATATATGATAAAACCATATATAACCATATATGATATTACCATATATGATATAACCATATATGATAAAACCATATATAACCATATATGATATTACCATATATGATATAACCATATATGATAAAACCATATATAACCATATATGATATTGCATACTTTGATTCATCATAATTTGAGAATGATACCAATACATTACAATAATTGAAGGTCAAGTTCATGTATGGCTTTACTGTCATGTACTGAAAATACCTTTTCCGTACTTTGTCAGTTTTTTTTCTGTGAAAATGATACTAATTTTAACTATCAAGTAAGAAAGTGAAAGGTCAGGGTTACTTTATTTCAGTTTTACTTCCCTTGATTGTCTCTCCAATAAAATCAAACTTGTGCTTCTTAGAAAAATCAAGCATGGGATTCCCTTTCTGTACATGTTGTTTTCTGTTCACAGATTGGCCTGATGTACATGTGCACCAGACTGTTTGTCAATGTCTCACAGATTTATCTCCCATTATGGGTCACAGAGACACTTAAATTGCCAAAGGTAACCTTTGAAAATGATCGAATTATTGCAATAGCTAAATGCAAATACATTCTTCAATATAAATTCAATTCATTTATTGAAATTATCATATTTGCATGAATTAAATTAAATTATACAAAACTGAAGTTTCCTATTAATGTAATTATTACAGACACTCATTTTGTGGGATTTCAAATATATATTAAAGCATTTGTGTATAATGTACAGAATACTTAACAATGGTAAACAAAATTATTTATTATTCACATTTTAAATGTAACATTCATTGTCTTTTGAACTATGTATTCCTTTCTTTAGATTTACATTTACATATTAATTCTATATCCATGTCATTTTTCTTAATTAATTTTTCTTCATTCTAGGATTCTGTAGCCATTTTTCCACTGATTGTTTATGTTAGTGGATTTATAACATCTATAGTAATGCGTCCACTCAACAAAGTACTAGGCCGAAAAGTAAGTACAACTTATCAATTGCATAACAGAGTTTAAATGTGTGAATTTATATACATGTATCTAGATATAGGTAACTCAGTCATTTCCATAAGCTATTAGGGGAAGTCCAATGAAATATGAAATTTTGTTGTGGCCTGAAATGCAAGGTGACATTGATAATGATATTCCAAACCCACTATTTCAAAAGTTTGACAACTTGATTTGTCAATTTAGATAATGCCAGTCAAATTTTGGGTATTAGCACACTGACATTTCATTTGTCTTCTCAGAACTGGGGCAGACCACCGCATACACTTATTTGTGCTGAATGAAGTGGACTAGGACATGTCCAGCACATGATCAGTATAATTGTCAGTTGTTTGTTGATTTGTGCAAATCAGGTCAGCCAGGTGTAAAACATGTGATAGGTGACATACCTGTTCATGAAAAGTCAAGTTTATATCAAGTGATAGTTTGAATTGGTTCATGGTGATACTTCAATACCTCATGAGACCAATACTTCTTTGTAAGATTGATTTAGGACCTTGAATTATTAGATAGGGCACGTCTGTCAGCAAAATTCAAATCATATTAAACAGGCTATTACCATGCCTCATAGAAAGGCTATATGTAAAAGTCAAGTTCACTCGTGGAATATTTAAGATGATAGCTTAGATTACATGTAAATATGAGAAAAGCAATAAAGAATTCTAATATTTTTGTTATTGAGGAAGATTTTAGCAATTGTTAACCTGATGTATTGACCATTTTACCGGTAACTTCAAGATCACACTAAGACACCTAAAAATAGTCACGTATGAAAAGTTCAAGGGTGCAACATTTTCAAGTCTTCTGTAGATTATTCACTGACTTATTCTGGTTTCAGATTGTTTTTATGATTGGCCTAGTGATTGGTTTAGGAAGCTGCGTGTGGGTATATTTCCTGGACGAGGGCTCACGGCATTTATCGTATTACCCCACAGTACTACTGGGCATCGGAGGATCTACAATACTAGTCACGTCACTCGCAATGACTGCAGATCTCATTAATAAAAATGTGGTATGTCAAGATTTCTTTTGCGCTGATTGAAAAATTTTGCACTGTTCCAAAATCTCTCTGTTACCTGAATCTATAATATATATACATGTATAAAAATATGTATATGGTCATTGTATGATTGTGTAATTATATCTTTTGATGAAGATGACATTGCTTTATAAGTAAAAAAATAACAATGTCGAATCATTTTACAAGTAGAAACTACATGTATAAGCATTGATAAGGCGACAGAAATTTAATTCTTAGTTTTACGGATCCGCCGACCCTTATTTTACCACAATTTAGAAAAAAATAAAATGAACTGATTGTACAATTTTATTCTTCCGCTCATCCAAATTATAGGTTTAAACTTTTCATTCTCACTTAATCTTTATCGTACAAGTCTTTAAGAGAATGTGGCTTTGAAAATATGATATTTAACAAGCTGAATTAAGATTGTGATTGTGGCACAAAACATGAAATGTTAAAGTTTACTGATTTTTATTTTATTTTTATTTCCTCCTCCTACCCTATTTTGAAAAAATAAAATCTGTAAAACTAAAAATTAAATTTCTGTCGCCTAAGCAGCTTTATCATTTCTTTAGGAAAGTGGTGCATTTGTATATATGGAGCTATGAGCTTTACAGATAAGCTGTCCAATGAGGTGGCTGTGGTTCTCATCCAACATCTACATCCGTGCGAGTAAGTTCATTTCTTATATTATTCCATCACAGCTGCAAGGAGGATAAATTGAAATGACATGATCATTTTTCAATCTGTTTGGTTCTCACTATTTTTTTTTCTGAAATCAAACATTTTCCATATATTCTATGTATTAAAATATGGACACAAAAACAGTATATTTTTTTAGAACAATCGGCATAGGTTGTGACATATTAGCTAGAAACATTTAAGGTCACAAACATATGCAGGTCATTGAAGAATAACTTTTGTATGTTTCATTCTAATGTCACTTAAACAATATCATCAGCTTTTAAACCTGAGAGGCCTGAGATTCAGGGGCATATAGTTTTTAGCTTGTCCACTTGTTTGTCTGTCTGTTTGTCCGCAAAAACTTTGACCTTGGCCTTAACTTTTGAATTGTAAGTGGTTAAGCTTTCACATTTCATATGTGTATTCCTTGTGACAAGAACTTTCCATGGATACCAAAATTGTTGACCTTGTGACCTTGACCTAGGAGTTTGACCTACTTTTGAAAAACTTTGACCTTGGCTAATACTTTTGAATAATGAATGATAGGGCTTTCATATTTCACATTTGTATTATTTGTGACAAGACCTTTCCATGGATATCAAAATTGTTGACCTTGTGACCTTGACCTACTTTTGAAAAACTTTAATATTGGCCATAACTTTTGAATGGTAAGTGAAAGGGCTTTCATATTTCACTTGTGTATTCCTTGTAACAAGACCTTTCCATGGATACCAAAATTTTGACCTTGAGGCTTTGACCTTGGAGTATGTATTACAGCTGTTCTACTATCAAAGATGCCAATGGGGGCATTCATGTTTCACAAGCACGTTTTTTGTTGCGTGTTTTAAATACTGTCTTCGTGAAGGATTGATGGAGAGGGCAAATTATTGTTAAAGCAAATGACTGTCTTACTTTTAGTGTTCATGGGTGTATAATTCTAGTTGGTCATGAGCAAATTTGCGATTCGTGGAAAATTTGCACATGGCCTCGGCCCTCCCAGAATCATTGCACCTATAAACACCACAGGTAAGACTGTCATTACATTCTTACTACCTACCAAATATTTTTGATTGCACCAATATCGTGCATATTGCATGTAATAAAGTAAAAAAATATAACATTTGTAAATTCACCCAACCTTGACGTCACAATAGGCAAGGGCGTTTTACACTAACATTCTACTAGTAATGTGAGTATAGTGTCATGTATTGTGCATTATTCCTTTTAATATATTTGTTTAAGATCATGCTGTCCTGAATGTGATGGTTACTACAAGAAGGTCCTGACCTTTGTACCTGGAGGTGTAGCTGCTCTCGCCTTCATTGTACTGTTAACGCTACTCCCATACAAGACTGGCCAAATGGACCAGAAAGGTGAGAATGCTTGTTTTAGCTGTATAATCTATCTGCATTTATACCTGGCTTGTGAAGCAAATTGTATTTATGAATTGGCTATAATTGTCTGTACATTTTGCATCCCCTTTTATGTCAGCAATATGGTTTAGGTGGTATATGTATATATGCATACATTTTCAGGAAATTTATAAATGAAAATTGTAATGTTAATGTTACCAATTAGTACATTTAGTTTAAAGTCATTTCATACAGTAACCAAAAATAAATATGTTTATATTAATATCCACACCTTTCTGATAATGCTAGTTTCAATATAAATTGTTAAAAAGATTATTTTGAGTAAACATTAGATATACACAGGCAAAAAAACCCACATTTCTAAAAGTAGTAGTTTTCTTAGGAGTATTTAAAAAAAATTGTTCAAGCTATAATATCCTTTACCCTTTTTCAGTCAAATTAATGCTAATGAAGCAGGTTTGAATGTAGGAGTTTTCAAAACAATTTGAACATAGTGTCTGTAGAGTCTTTTGATCCTTTATGTACAGACATCTATTAAATATGTATCACGTAATATGAATACAGTATATGTAACTGAACTTTACAGTTGTGTATTCACATTAGATTTTAAAGAAATTTTAAAAGCACAAAAATGCTGATTTTCGATGAAATATTTTCTATAAGAAAAAGTGAGGATGATGCCATTAATAATTATAAATGGATTACATTAATGCATTGCCATCAGACCCTGAGAAAAAAACCACTTTTGAGCAACATCCAAGTGTCCGCCTAAATCCCCCACGCTGCACTCCAGGTGAGTCACACATCCACTGCTAATACACAGTACTACTTTCTCCCCTTTATATACTATATACCTTATTAAAAACCTACATATAATTTTATTTAACTTTTAAATTCTCTCCTTCCTAAATTCTCTATATAATGTAGTTACTATCTGTATATTCTGTGTTGCTTGCATTAATGTATGTATTTGCGTAACTTGATAACGGCAATGAATTATTTTTTAGATTCTTACTCGATCTGCATGTTATTGTCTTTCTATAATCTTTCT
This sequence comes from Pinctada imbricata, assembly GCA_033119305.1. Classification (NCBI taxonomy): domain Eukaryota; kingdom Metazoa; phylum Mollusca; class Bivalvia; order Pterioida; family Pteriidae; genus Pinctada; species Pinctada imbricata. The sequence continues at coordinate 62,873,711 of VSWD01000007.1, forward strand.
TTAATTGATTTATAGAAGTTTGCTGTAGAGTTAAGATGAATGCATTTGTTTAATAGCAATAATATAAATCCACTGTATAAAACTTATACTGTGTAATACATTTCTAAACAAGTATCAGAAAACAAACACTCTTTAATTTAGATTTAGGACACTTAGCCTTTGTTTTCTTAAGCAGTTTTAACCATTAATGAAAAATGCTTTCAGAATGCTTTTGATTAGTTGCTGAAATAAATTAGCTGTGCTGATGTCTTTTTTTAGGCATTTCTACTAGTTCAGTTATAGAATCCTTATACAAAATATAAGGTTCCTTTATTTTCTCATATAACCATACATAATTTTTATTAGATATAAGTTTTGGCTGGATTGCGAAGCAAAATCCGGTCTATGAAATGGCAAAGTCTGTCTGTCTGTCAGTCCGTCCATCAGTCCATCAACATTTTGGTTTAGGTGTTGCGTTTAAGTCCATTGAGAGAAAATTGCTTGAAGCAGCAACTTGAAACTTGATATGGTGATAGACCATGATGAGACAAATTAAACTCAGCAACGCGATTTGACCTAGTGACCTTGGAGTTAGACCTACTTAAAAAACTTTAACCTGGGCTAAATGTATTACAAGGGGTAGGTCTTTGATATTTCACATATAGATTTCTCTTGAACAGAACTTTCATCAGATATCATGACTTTTGACCAAGTGACCCTGACCTTTGACCTACTTTTAAACTATAAGAGGTAGGGTTTTGATATTTCACATAAAGATTCCTCATGACCAGATCTTTCATTTGATATCATGACTTTTGACCAAGTGACCTTGACATTGACCTTTGACCTACTTTTAAACTATAAGAGGCAGGGTTTTGATATTTCACTTATAGATTCCTCATGACCAGATCTTTCATTTGTTATCATGACTTTTGACTTAGTGACCTTGACCTTTGACCTACTTTTGAACAATAGGGGTAGGACTTTGATATTTCACATGTAAAATCCTTATGACCATAGCTTTTTGTCATTTTGCAATAGTATTAATGACCTTTGACCTTTCTGTCTGCACAAAAAAGTATAGGTCATCTAATGCAAACACTTCGCAAATCGGCCTTACCACCTTTAGCGGTTTATGGTTTATTGGCTTATGAGATCACAAACTTCTTAGATATTGGTCATCCTTTCATTGTTGCTTCAAATTTAAGAAAGAACTGTTATCAATTTGAAATTGAAAAGATTACACAAGTTTTATATAGCCTTGGTAATATTTGGTTTCATATTGAAGACATGTTGTGTTCGTTTGACTATAGTCACATCAAGTACATGCTGCACATGAATTAAAGAAAGATCAAACTTTATATCTTTTGAATAATTGATTAATGTCGCACAGCTATGTCTATCTGTTAGTTGTCCATCTGTGATTGATTTCAACGTACATATGCATGCATTAATACTACTGTTATTAAGATTCTAGATGTCATAGATTACTTTAGAAGATCATCAAACTATGCATGTCACAGACTTGCCTGCATGGGAGTACCTTTATATTGATTTCATGGTCCTGGTTTCAAGGTCAAGGTCATTATGAAAACTTGTGGACTTTCTATATATATAGAGCTAGAGCTACCAGTTGTTAAGATCATATCAAACTGTGCATGCAAGGTTTTCATCTTAACAAAGACAACACATTATAGGTTATTTTCAAAATCAGGGGTTGAATGTCAAGGTCAGAGTAAGTTATAGTAGAATAACCATGCTTAGTAAAGATGCAGCAGTGAAATTTAAAAAAAATAATTTACTAGCTATTATAAATATTTTTGAATTGTTTTGTTTGTAGTGTAAATGAATTTAGAATGACAAGTCATGTAAAGTTTCAAATATTAATATCTGTGTTTGTTGCATTCACAGTTTCCCTGTTGAAAGGTATGCCAAAGGGAGGATATGGTACTGTTATATCAAAGGAGGAAAAAAGATTACTGATACCAAATGGTCATAAACCATAGAACTCTGTGTGACTGTCCACTGTGACTGACGACTGTTACTGCCTGGACCTCATGTATTCAACACTTAACAGGTCTGATTAATGCTTGGATGATGTGCCATATCAGATTTAGGTTGTTGTTCGTTATACAACAGAATATTATATAAAACATGTAATAGTAATTCTGTGATAAACTGTGTTGTGCCAAACAGCCATTCCTTACAGAAAATGAAAATTGATGAAAGCAAAAGGATATTGATCTTTTCAAATGACATCTATAATTTACTCACATTTATATGAATGAATTCTCTTTAATATATCTTCTATTGGTGCTTTTTGACATTTGATAATTGATATATTATGTAGATACATATTTGAAAACTCTTGTAATACATTTATAGGTAATGGCTTCTTTCATTTCATTACATGATATTCATTAAACAAATTCTTTTTGTGTATTAGTTCATTTCTTACAAGGGTTGTTCAACTAGTTTGTTGTTGTTCATAGGCAGCCACTATATCTCAGAATTGTATAACAATAAATGTACAATTTTTATGCCCCCCTTCGAAGAAGAGGGGACATATAGGTTTGCCGCTGTCGGTCGGTCTGTCGGTCTGTCGGTCTGTCGGTCGGTCTGTCGGTCGGTCCGCGACATCAGTTTCCGTTCAATATCTCTGGAATGGATTCACATATTGAAATGAAATTTTGTATACAGACACATCAAACAAAAATCTAGGTCAAGTTCATATTTGGGTCCGATCAAAAAAATTTTGACAGAGTTATGCCCCTTGCATTTCGAAAAATACCAAAATTTCAGGGTTTCCGTTCAATATCTCTTGAATGGAGTTACATATTGAAATGAAATTTTGTATACAGACACATCAAATGAAAATCTAGGTCAAGTTCACATTTGGGTCCGATCAAAAAAATTTTGACAGAGTTATGCCCCTTGCATTTCGAAAAATACAAAAATTTCAGGGTTTCCGTTCAATATCTCTTGAATGGAGTTACATATTGAAATGAAATTTTGTATACAGACACATCAAATGAAAATCCAGGTCAAGTTCGTATTAAGGTCCGATCGAAAAAATTTTGACAGAGTTATGCCCCTTGCACTTCGAAAAATACCAAAATTTCAGGGTTTCCGTTCAATATCTCTTGAGCGGATTCACATATTGAAATGAAATTTTGTATGAAGACACATCAAACAAAATTCTAGGTCAAGTTCATATTTGGGTCCGATCAAAAAAAATTTGACAGAGTTATGCCCCTTGCATTTCGAAAAATACCGAAATTTCAGGGTTTCCGTTCAATATCTCTTGAATGGAGTTACATATTGAAATGAAATTTTGTATACAGACACATCAAATGAAAATCTAGGTCAAGTTCACATTTGGGTCTGATCAACAAAATTTTGACAGAGTTATGCCCCTTGCATTTCGAAAAATACCAAAATTTCAGGGTTTCCGTTCAATATCTCTTGAATGGAGTTACATATTGAAATGAAATTTTGTATACAGACACATCAAATGAAAATCCAGGTCGAGTTGGTATTAAGGTCCGATTGAAAAAAATTTTGACAGAGTTATGCCCCTTGCACTTCGAAAAATACCAAAATTTCAGGGTTTCCGTTCCATATCTCTTGAGCGGATTCACATATTGAAATGAAATTTTGTATACAGACACATCAAACAAAATTCTAGGTCAAGTTCATATTTGGGTCCGATCAACAAAATTTTGACAGAGTTATGCCCCTTGCATTTCGAAAAATACCAAAATTTCAGGGTTTCCGTTCAATATCTCTTGAATGGAGTTACATATTGAAATGAAATTTTGTATACAGACACATCAAATGAAAATCTAGGTCAAGTTTACATTTGGGTCTGATCAACAAAATTTTGACAGAGTTATGCCCCTTGCATTTCCAAAAATACCAAAATTTCAGGGTTTCCGTTCAATATCTCTTGAATGGAGTTACATATTGAAATGAAATTTTGTATACAGACACATCAAATGAAAATCTAGGTCAAGTTCACATTTGGGTCTGATCAACAAAATTTTGACAGAGTTATGCCCCTTGCATTTCCAAAAATACCAAAATTTCAGGGTTTCCGTTCAATATCTCTTGAATGGAGTTACATATTGAAATGAAATTTTGTATACAGACACATCAAATGAAAATCCAGGTCGAGTTGGTATTAAGGTCCGATTGAAAAAAATTTGACAGAGTTATGCCCCTTGCACTTGGAAAAATACCAAAATTTCAGGGTTTCCGTTCAATATCTCTTGAGCGGATTCACATATTGAAATGAAATTTTGTATACAGACACATCAAACAAAATTCTAGGTCAAGTTCATATTTGGGTCCGATCAACAAAATTTTGACAGAGTTATGCCCCTTGTATTTCGAAAAATACCAAAATTTCAGGGTTTCCGTTCAATATCTCTTGAATGGAGTTACATATTGAAATGAAATTTTGTATACAGACACATCAAATGACAATCTAGGTCAAGTTCACATTTGGGTCTGATCAACAAAATTTTGACAGAGTTATGCCCCTTGCATTTCCAAAAATACCAAAATTTCAGGGTTTCCGTTCAATTTCTCTTGAATGGAGTTACATATTGAAATGAAATTTTGTATACAGACACATCAAATGAAAATCCAGGTCAAGTTCGTATAAAGGTCCGATCGAAAAAAATTTGACAGAGTTATGCCCCTTGCACTTCGAAAAATACCAAAATTTTAGGGTTTCCGTTCAATATCTCTTGAGTGGATTCACATATTGAAATGAAATTTTGTATACAGACACATCAAATGAAAATCTAGGTCAAGTTCATATTTGGGTCCGATCAAAAAAATTTTGACAGAGTTATGCCCCTTGCATTTCGAAAAATACCAAAATTTCAGGGTTTCCATTCAATATCTCTTGAGTGGAGTTACATATTGAAATGAAATTTTGTATACAGACACATCAAATGAAAATCCAGGTCAAGTTCGTATTAAGGTCCGATTGAAAAAATTTTGACAGAGTTATGCCCCTTGCACTTGGAAAAATACCAAAATTTCAGGGTTTCCGTTCAATATCTCTTGAGCGGATTCACATATTGAAATGAAATTTTGTATGAAGACACATCAAACAAAATTCTAGGTCAAGTTCATATTTGGGTCCGATCAAAAAATTTTGACAGAGTTATGCCCCTTGCATTTCGAAAAATACCAAAATTTCAGGGTTTCCGTTCAATATCTCTTGAATGGAGTTACATATTGATATGAAATTTTGTATACAGACACATCAAATGAAAATCCAGGTCAAGTTGGTATTAAGGTCCGATCGAAAAAAAATTGACAGAGTTATGCCCCTTGCACTTCGAAAAAATACCAAAATTTCAGGGTTTCCGTTCAATATCTCTTGAGTGGAGTTACATATTGAAATGAAATTTTGTATACAGATACATCAAATGACAATCTAGGTCAAGTTCTTATTTGGGTCCAATCAACAAAATTTTGACAGAGTTATTGCCCCTTGCACTTCGAAAAAAACCAAAATTTCAGGGTATCCGTTCAATATCTCTTGAGTGGAGTTACATATTGAAATGAAATTTTGTATACATATACATCAAATGACAATCTAGGTCAAGTTCATATTTAGGTCCAATCAAAAAAATTTGGACAGAGTTATGCCCCTTGCACTTTGAAAAATACCAAAACTTCAGGGTTTCTGTTCAATATCTTTTGAGTGGAGTTACGTATTGAAATGAAACTGTTACTTTATACCCCCATAGGTTGTATCAATGCAAGTATAAAGTTGTGACAGACTTTAATCACAGAAGGGGTAGGGGGGCATTAATGTTTTACAAACATGACTTTTAACTTGTCTTTCCATAAATTCAATAGGTTCATCACAATTATTCTTTACAGATTTATTGTATTTGGAGTTTTGTCATTATCATTGAATATGAAACATGAGCAATTTTGTATAGGCCCATAATACCCCAATAGAAAGGACTTCAATAAACAATCAAAGCAGAAACACCATAAGATGAAAAATGAATAACAGAATATTAACTGTTGTTCGATCCACCAAATAGTTTTATTTTATTATCCCCTCGCACAACTTTGTAGCTGAAGGGATATAGTAATGCCACCGTGTGTTAGTGGGTGTGTGTGTGTACATGGGTCCACCACAAACATTTGTGGACTCTCTAGAGGCCACAGTATACTTCCAATCTTCATAAAACTTTGCATGTAAGTTGCCTATGGTGAGAAAACGACACCTATTGCTTTTCAAGATCAAAGTCACAATGGGCAGTAGTAGAAAAACCTTGAGGATACACTAGAGGTCACAATTTACTTCCAATCTTTGCATGTAAGTTTTCCATGGTGAGAAGACGACACCTTTTGATTTTCAAGGTCAGAGGTGAAAGGTCTAGATCACTATTGGTAACTATAGAAAAACCTTTTTGACACTCAAGAGGCCAAAGTTTAGTTCCAATCTTCATCAAACTTTGCATGTAAGTTGTAAACGGTGAGAAGATGACACCTTTTGATTTTCAAGATCAGAGATGAAAGGTAAAGGTCACAATGGAAAATGACAGAAAAACCTTTTGGACACCCTAGAGGCCAAAGTTTAGTTCCATTCTTCATTAAACTTTGCATGCAAGTTATCCATAGTGAGAGGCCAAAACCTATTGATATTCAAGGTCAAAGGTCAAGGTCACTATTGCTTATTTATAGAAAAACCTTGTGGACACTGTACAGGTCAAAGTTTACTTAAAGTCGTCATCAAACTTTGCATGCAAGTTGTCCATTGTGAAAGGACAAGACCTATTGATTTTCAATGTCAGAGGTCAAATGACAAGTCACAATGGCCAATAGAAAAAAAAAAACTTGAAGACACTCTACAGACCATAGTTTGCTTTCAATCTCCATTAAATTTTGCATATAAGTTGTCAAGGGTGATCGAGAGGACAACAGTGATAATCAAGGTGAAAGGTCAATATCACAATGGGCGATATTAGAGAAACTTGCTCATATGTTAAGCTGATTGGGCAATATGAATATTCGAAAGTTTGTTGCCAGGAGGGGGGATGCTACGCTTTGTGTAGCTTGTGTCTACATTATCTCAGCAAGGGGTGCACATTCTGAACGGACATTTTGTATACAGTTACATCACAAGAAAATATAATTGGTCTGGTCAAATAATTTCGACAGAGTAATGCCCAGTAACACTTCTAAAAATGTCAGTATGAGTGCCAGTTTCAATTCATTATTTCTGCTACAGATATGCGGGAGGGGGCAAAAATATAACAAATATCTCAAGGTCATAGGACTCTGATGATTGAAAATGTTTTCTGGACCAAACTAGAGCATGTATTGCACCATCCTCATGAAGCTAGCCAGAAATATATCCATTGATCTGTCAATGATGACCCTATTAATTTGGGTCAAAAGGTCAAAGGTCATTAGACTCTGATAATTGAAAAATGTTTCCGAATCATATAAGAGCATGCATTGCATGACACTTGCCAGAAATGTTTCCCGTGACTCAAGATTAATCCCTATTGATCTTGGGATCCAAAGGTTAAGGTCATAGGACTCTGATAATTGAAAATGGTTTCCGGATCATATTAAAATATGCATTGCACCTATTAGTCCGACTTGCAGACCTACGACGGTGTTAGATAACACCGTCGTAGGTCTGCAAGTCGGACTATGCACCTATCAACCTGAAACTTGCCAGAAATGTTTTCCATTTCTCAAGAGTCGAGACCATACAAAAATCATGCAAGTCTGCATATTCATAACTTGCATAATTCCATTTTTTTCAACTCGGCACTTTGCATTTTTGATACATTTTAAGCTTATTGTACATGTAATATCATCTCATATATTTAAACCATCTAGTATCCATACAAAGACAGATTCACCTCATCCTAGATCCACTTAAAATGAAATGAGATCCGAGTTAAGTTATCTGATACATGTATTTCAGTTTTCTTATTTGAGATAATAGTTCGGTAATCTGAGATCATAGTTCGGTTCCTAGTAGTCCAGTCAATCTAGCATTTCAAATAGAACTAATTGCAACAGAAGGTTTCTTCACTGCAATCGTCGGTTCTAAGGGTGATTAATATCACACAAAAAATCGGACAAAATCGGACCATGGGAAATGTAGTTTTTCGGCCGACAAAAAAAATGAAGAAAACTATCATTTACTAATTCTGCCAATGGCGCACCGTACGCAATCTTTAAACAGTTATACCGAGCTCGAATATTTTTTCAAACTTAATTTTAATCATTGAAATGACATTCAAGAGTAAACAATGAATCAAAAACTTGTTTATTTGGTATTGCAAATAAGTTGTTATAATTTGAAGTTATTTTTAACCGGATTTCCCACTGCGCGTAGTGATGTTTACCGATTTCAGAACGAATTTCCTCTGACGAAAAATTTAAAAGTTTAAATATAATATCGTAGAATTTAGTGACCGGTTGATCAGTAAAGACATAAGTAAGGTCACAAAATATTTATAAAATTATCAAGTTACAAAACTGGTGTGTTGGAGACAAGAAAGGGGACTACCTTTACGGCGAAATTTCAATGTATGGAAGACTGTAAGGATTACAATTTATTGCGGTGTAATAATGTTATGAGTTATGTATAAAATCGTATCTTTTGTGTTGATTTTAGAATTATTTTGTATGATTTTATCTTTTAATGTTAATCTTTAAGTTCTATTTCAATATTTGATTCAGTTTTCACTTTATTTATTTGATGAGATCCGTTGGAAGGGTTTTGAACTGTGTGAATAGTGAGATCGATGGAGAAAATGTTAAAATTGTATTACTTTGGCAAACAATAATACATGTACAAGCAACAATTATCATCTATCCGCTCAAGTTAGGACTAGGAGTTCAAATGCATCACAGTTTTGGTTCTAAATTTTTCATAGACACTTTGAATTCATACGCTTGGATTTTGCTTTTCATGCATTGAGTTACAGTCATTGGAATCGGCTTCTGTGACACAGGACCCTGAAGATCAGATGTTGGTAGCGGAATAGTCAAGTTGTCATATTAACCAATTTGATGTACTTTTAACTTAGCTTCAAATCCCATATTGCTTCAAATATAAAGAATTTAAAATAGTTTCTCAGTCAGAAGTCAGTATTTTTGTATGAAAATCGACATGTATTTTACGCAAAAATAGTAGGAAAAGTCATCTGAGTTTTTACGTGTAAAACCATGCATGGAAACATATCTGCAAATACGGTTTTGTACCGATAACAGGGACTTTTCTCATAGATGATACCGAGAAATCTCTTATGAATATAAAATACCCCCAAAGCAAATACGATGTTGCCCCAAAACAATGAAAATACGCATAATTATGATGTTCGAGAAATATTTATGACACGAAAGTGCATTCAAAATCAAACATGTTAAAATAATCGATTTTATAATTTAGATATCTTATAATCAGAATACAGATATAAGCTCATCTCAAAAATTAAAAGAAAAATAATTTTCTGAACAAAAGCCAATTTTTAAGCTTTTAAAAAAATCCAAATCATATTTATATGAAGTTAGGAGACATTATAGTTATTTCTTGAAATGAAACTTTAACATGCAGTTGAGCAATCTTTCCTCGTTACATACTTTACTTTATCAGGGGCTTGCCATGGAAACTGTCGAAAAACACATAGCTACATGTGTAAATTGGTTCATTTTGGCAAGAGGAAATTTAAAGTCTATATTGTAGATGGCGCAAGGAAAATTCACTTTGACTTTATTTAAGGGGTATGGACAAAAGTTTATCGGCCATATTGGATTCGACGTGAAGCATACTTGAAAATCTGTCGTTCTGCAGAATTAAGACTCCAATCTTAACCATTTTAATACTGAATTTTTCTTTACCTCAACATCGTCATTTTCCCATCATTTTAAACAAAAACTGCATCAGTATTTTTACATGACAACCATTTGAACTTAGTGCACCGAACTGCGCAGCTACAGGTTTGCAGGATTCATGATTAATACTATAACCTACCTTAAACGTTACTATCATCATATGTCTACAAACATTTGTCCTCCAATTTCGATCATACTTTCTCAAAATACCGGGTATCTTCATTTTACACGCAAGGGGCTAGTAGCCATATCAACATAGAAATGAATCCAGGGGCGGATCCCCGGAATGTTGCACATTTGTATTTTGTCACCTATAATTCACATGACTTTCCCACTTTTCTAATATATATCATGTAAATAATTAAAAATTGAATCGCAAACAGTCGAAATTCTAGTGAATTACCCCAGGAACTTTAAAATCGTTTATTTTTTCTACCTATGTTGGGGCGGATCGGCACGTGAAAATGGCTACCTGTAAAAACTCGTGTTCGAAAAGACACCGTGTTGTATTAACAAGAGATTTATATGATAATGAGACCTTGTACTCAAAATCGAAGGACAAATGGCTGTAGATATAGTATCAATGTAATGTTTAAGGTAAGTTATAGTATTATTAATAAATTCTTCTGAGGTGCAGCTGTGCAGTTCGGTGCATGAATTTAAAAAGTTTATAGTGTTAAAATCTTAATGTAATTTTCCGTAGAAAATATAAGAAAATGTAGCTATTGGGGTTGAGAATACTTGGGAATAAAAATAGTTGAAGTTGGAGCCATGACTCGGTGTAAGGAAAGATTTTCAATAACACACTACATAAAATCCAATATGGCGAATAACGGTTTGTCCATACCCCTTAACTGTTTGAAATGAAGTACTACTGACGAGGATTCAATATCCGAAACACGTGTCCAATACAATAAAATTGGTACTAAAGAACATATATTTCATATTGACAATAACTTCTGAGTACGGTACATTCTGAAAAAAGTTTCTGAAGACCCCTAGGAACAATTTGGTACCCGTGCAAAAAGTACTGAATGGGGTACAAGGGGGTCTCACTGACCCCGCCTAGAAAGTTTACATACAGTGTACAAGGTAGCCGCTATCACAACCAACCGTTTTTTTACGCCAACATCGGAGTCATCATAACATACTTTATTTACAGACTGAACCTCTGATACGTCCCTGGATATTGAAGATTTGCAATGGACGATCGGAACCCATTACAAATGTAATAATTGCAGTATTGTAGTAAAAACTGTATATAAAACCATTTGCACAATCGAACCTATTGACCGTTTTATTCGATGCAAATGCAAGAATGACTGACATAATAAAATGTTTTTATACAGGAAGCATGGTCTTGATTGCACCCTAGCTTGTAGTGAGTGAATGTCGGGGACTAAACCAACATAAAGAGAGCTGAATTTCAGTTGGATTGTGACGAAACAATGATCCATCATAAAATATTCATCTTTAGTTTGATTCAAGGTCCATAGTGTTTTTACTTAACTCTGTACCATTCTATATTTCAAACGCATAGTGTAATGATAGTGTAACGAATAGTGAGCTTAGGAATGTAAGCCACTTGAACTGCCTCCCCGACAGGCTAGCTTCACGTTACAATTTAGTGGCAGCTCAGTCAGTTGCCGTCCATGTTGGGTTAGGAGAAGTAGCAGCTGAAACATGCTGTGACAGGGGAAAGCCGTGGATATCCCAAAGAGAACTCACGCAAATGAGTAAGCTTCGGGGACCAAGTTTCCCCGAGAAGAGGGGGGGGGGGGGGGTAACGAATAGTGAGCTTAGGAACATGTTATTTGAACTGCCTCCCCCGCTTTATCGGGAATGCTGTCAAGTGCGAAAAAAACTAGAGCTGAGTACTAGAGCTGTTCATTTTTATTTAGCTTACTAAAGTGTTTTATATTAATATACAAATTGTTTATATGAATATATGGAATTTATGAATATATAGAAATGATCATGTAAGTCTTGAAAATTGGAGAAAGCCAGTTAGCGATCATTTTTATATACTTACAAAAAAAATCGTCAAGTTTTCTTATTTTCAGAACATATCATTACATCATTATTCATTATCTTGATCGCCAAAAAAAGGGGTCTAGCTTTGCCAGTGATTCAATAAAACAATCGTCGGAAAATAATAGTCCCTTCCAGTGGCGGATCCAGAGTGGCAAGCGGGGGGGGGGGGGGGGGGGTTGTATCGACCGGAGGCACGAATTGCCGAGCGGGGGAGGGTACGGGAGGGGGTTGAAAAATTTTTTGAAAAAATGAAATAAACTGGTGCATTCTGGAGCACATTTTCTCCTTACCTTCTCGAATATTCAGACCATTTTTAGCTCACCTCGACGAAGTTGAGTGAGCTTATGCTATACCCCCGCGCGTCCGCGTCCGTGTCCGCGTCCGTGTCCGCGTCCGCGTCCGGTTAAGAAGTTTGGGGTAGCTCAGTATTTGGCAAAGTACTGATGCTACAGTAACCAAACTTGCACAAGTGATTCATCTTTGGATGCTGAGGCGAACCAATGCATCGGATGCTGCATCTGACCTACATTTTCCACTTGAGTGACTTGGTTAAGAAGTTTTGGGTAGCTCAGTATCTGACAAAGTACTGATGCTACAGTAACCAAACTTGCACAAGTGATTCATCTTTGGATGCTGAGGTGAACCCATGCATCGGATGCTGCATCTGACTTACATTTTCCGCTTGAGTGACTTGGTTAAGAAGTTTTGGGTAGCTCAGTATCTGACAAAGTACTGATGCTACATTAACCAAACTTGCACAAGTGATTCATCTTTAGATGCTGAGGTGAACCCATGCATCAGATGCAGCATCTGACCTACATTTTCCGCTTGAGTGACTTGGTTAAGAAGTTTTGGGTAGCTCAGTATCTGACAAAGTACTGATGCTACAGTAACCAAACTTGCACAAGTGATTCATCTTTAGATGCTGAGGTGAACCCATGCATCAGATGCAGCATCTGACCTACATTTTCCGCTTGAGTGACTTGGTTAAGAAGTTTGGGGTAGCTCAGTATCTGACCAAGTAGTAATGCTACAGTAACCAAACTTGCACAAGTGATTCATCTTTAGATGCCGAGATGGATCCATGCATCGGATGCAGCATCTGACCTACTTTTTCCACTTGAGTGATTTTGCTTTTAAAAGCCAATATTGAGCAAAGTATAAGTGCTACATGTACCAAACTTGCATATTGGATGTATCTTTGATCAAACTTTCACAAAATGACCTTGACCTACTTTTTCCGCTTGAGTGATTTTGCCTTTAAAAGCCATTATTGAGCAAAGTATAAGTGCTACATGTACCAAACTTGCTTATTGGATGTATCATTGATCAAACTTTCATGTAATGACCTTGACCTACTTTTTCCGCTTGAGTGATTTTGCCTTTAAAAGCCAATATTGAGCAAAGTATAAGTGCTACATGTACCAAACTTGCATATATGATTTATTTTTTATCAAACTTTCATAAAATGGCCTTGACCTACTTTTTCTGCTTGAGTGATTTTGCCTTTAAAAGCCAATATTGAGCAAAGTATAAGTGCTACATATACCAAACTTACATATTGGATATATCTTTGATCATTCTTTCATAAAATGACCTTGACCTACCTTTTCTGCTTGAGTAATTTTGCCTTTAAAAGCCAATATTGAGCAAAGTATAAGTGCTTCATGTACCAAACTTGCATATTGGATGTATCTTTGATCAAACTTTCATAAAATGAAATTGACCTACTTTTTCCGCTTGAATGATTTTGCCTTTAAAAGCCAATATACATGTATTTAGAAATATGTTTGAATTGAATTTTGCTGCCACGAGGTGAGCTTCGTAATCTGTGATTACCTATGTTTGCCACTCAATTTATGTGGTTAATAAAGATTTCTAAATAAAATAATTTCTCCTTTACTGCTGGCAGGGGCGTAGCCAGAGTGTTTTCGATGTGGACGTCTATAAAGAAGGGTTGGACCAAGAACTTCAGCTGTCCGAGGGCACAGACACATTTTGGGGGGGATGACTTGCGAGGCCCGAGGGGTCAAGTGGGGACAGTATGGAAATATGTTACCCATCCCCTTGAAGGGGGTCCCCCGTGAAAATTTCAAAAAAATTTAAGCAAATTGCTGACCTCTGGAGCGTATTTGAGCTGAATTTAGATGGGATAACGCATATGATTCGATGTCAGCAGACGATGAACGATGAACCGTTCTAAGATGAAGAAAACTTGAGATGTGAACATGGCATTCCCTAAATACTTATATATGTACGTCCACATAAAATCTTTCAGAGGGGGTCCAAAAATTAAGGAAGTCTACCTATCATGTAGGTACATATATATATCGGTGCACATGATGGGGAGGGGCAATTTTGTTAGCTTTCCTTTCACGTTTATTTTCATGAAGAATTGGCGAGCGTAGCGAGCCAGAATTTTTTTTAGATATGAAATAACATTGAATACATGTATTTCACTCCTTATATCGGCGAGCGGAGCGAATTTCATGAGAATAAATAGATAAGAGATGTGTCATTTTCCAGATAATGAGACATCTTAAAATGACAAAACCTTGAAAAAGATGAAGGAGGTTAATCCTATGAAGTAAGGGACTGTTCAAAATATGAGTTCCTGAGACCCAAGACAATGACATAAAATTACTTAGTATGAACAATTGATAATAATTGAGGAATTTTGCAGAAAAAGTAGTTTTGTGTTTGTAAATGGCGAGCGAAGCGAGACGAAATTTTAGGTTTCAAAGCCCTTTCATGCATTTTAGACCCATTTCAATTAGAAATGGGCCAAAGCTGGACCCCACCTCCGAAAATCTCGGGGGGGGATGGTCCAGACCCCCGGTCCCCCCTCTGGATCCGCGCATGGTTTTATTGAGTTCTAATGAAACACGAGAAAATTACGAAAAATGCATTCAAATCGCTGGTTTCTGGAGTGTCTTTGACTCTCCTTTTTTTTCGCGAGACAATGTGGACGATGTACGCCTGGCTTGTTGATTGGTCCTTGCTGTAACATGTACTTAGAATATTGGTACGATATCGAGTAAAAATGTTGAGTATCATTGGGTTTTGGCTTTGAAAAATTGAATGCTTAATTATAGGCCCCCGGAGCATATTCAAGCTACATGTACATTTGCCCATTTTTCCGGTTATTTCAAAGTACGTTTTAACAAAATTTGTAGATGACAAAAATACTCAAACCGGGTATTTGAGGACAGAAACGTGTAGGTTTCGATCCCCGTACCATTTACATTGATTGTTTGACACAAGTACATGTTTTGAAAATTATTTGAAACATGTTCATATTATAGTATTTGTTAATGTTAATTTTCGGGAATGAAATAAACAGAAAACCCCCTCTGCGACGTACATTACAAAAACTTCGCGATTGTCTGTACGAATCCACAAATACGCCAATTGATACGGTATCGAATCGATATGCTATAGAATGTATCAGAAAATTTTTGTAAATTTTGTTTCAAAACAGTGAATTCTGGTGGACATTAAGCATTTTTTTTATTACTCAGTTTGCAGGGTTTTTTTCCGAATGCTAATGTTACCAAAAAAAAAAATATAAATAAAATAAAATAAATAAATAAATAAATTGGGAAACAGGGGGGGGGGGGGGGTTCCCGAACCCCCCCCCCCCCTAAATCCGCCATTGCCTTCTCCGCTGTGTAATCTTATTGCAATATCTTTGGGTGAAAAAGGACGGGTTGGGGCCCTCTAAATCCGCCACTGACATGCGATTGATTGACTGACGTTTGAGTGAACAGAAATATGTTTAACACCCCCCCCCTTTTTTCTTCCAAGGTTTTCGTATTTTATGCTCTTTCTACAAAGAAAATGAATAAGTGCTTTTATACAGTACTATAGATATTTTGTAATTCAAATAAAAAACAAAGCATCGCCTTTGATTTCAGTTCACAGTAACAAATTAATTACTCTTTACTTATGATTAATCAACCCCCCCCCCCCTTTTTTTTCTCCTCCCGTATTTTCTCTTCAGAAAATTTGAATTTCTATTTATTAAACAAGACACATTTTTAATTTGATATTTGAACCAATATTCTTATCTTACACTTACTTCAAATCTGCATGCACATCTTAGAAAAATAATAATAATTACCTAACAGAATTGATACCCCCCTCTTTTTTACATTAACGTTAGAGCCAATGTGACCTAAATCTGTCATATTTATTTTATACAGAAAATACTAATAGCAATGTCATATTTATTTTATTTATTGAGACCGCTTTGAATTACTGAACACGATATAATGAATAACTTTCTCATATATATTACAACTTCTTAGGGTTTCCTATGGAACGCAATGACTGTCTTAAGGACAATGATCGTGTAATAGATGGTTGAATATAAATATCATGTTGTTATTTTTTATAAGACAAAGTTGCAATCATATTCTATATGGTTGTTTTGTGGTATAATGTAGTTAGAAGGCTGTAATATAAAGCCGAACAACTGCTTTATGTTGTGGTTGTAACATACTATATCGTCTACTTGTCCTTGCAAGTCGTTCTCGTCTTATGATGTGTTGTTGAATTAAACAATTATGCACTTATCAAGGTATATAATGTTGGAGTCATACTGTAATATGTTGTCATTTTATATTATGTTGTTGTACAATTATATTATGTTGTGGTTATTTCAAAATATGTTGTTGTTATTTTATATGATGTTGTTAAACAGTTATATTATGTTGTGATTATTTCAAAATATGTTGTTGTCATCTTATGTTATGTTGTTAAACAATTAAATTGTGTTGTGGTTGAACCATAATATTTTGTTTTTATCTTATATTATGTTGTTAAGCAGTTTTATTATGTTGTTGTTATTTTATATTATGTTGTCGTTGTTTTATATTATGTTGTTAAACAGTTATATTATGTTGTGGTTATATCATAATATATTGTTGTCATTTAATATTATGTTGTTAAACAATTATATTCTATTGTGTTTATACAATAATATATTGCTATCATTTTATATTATGTTGTTAAACATTTATATTATGCTGTGGTTATACCATGATATATTGTTGTCATTTTATGTTATGTTGTTATACATCTTTATTATGTTGTGATTATATCATAATATGTTGTTATTGTTTTATGTTATGTTGTTAAACAGTTATATTATGTTGCGGTTATACCGTAATATATTGTTGTCATTTTTATCGTGTTGCTTAATAGTTATCTTATGTGCGGTTTATGTATTACTATGTTGTTGTCATTTTATATTATGTCGTTGAATATCTATATCATGTTGGGGTTATGCTATAATGTGCTGTTTTCATTTTATACCATGTTGATGAATAGCTATATAATATAGGCTTGGACTGTTATATGCTGTTTATTTTTCATAACTTGTCGTAGAAGTTATATTGGGTTGAGGTTACATTGTATTTTGTTGTCTGTGATCTTTATCAATTGGAAAAGTTGTTGAATTCTCTCCAGATTTATTATTTTTAGAAATATTCTTTCTTGGTATTTCATCATTACAAAAAACCCACACACACACACGACATGTAATTTTGAAATCAGAAATCATTGTCTTTAGGTCTACCTCGATTAATTATAGCATTAAAGTTTTAAAACATTTCGATTAGAAATAGATTTTAAATGAATTTTAATTTTAATTTTCTAACCCCCCTTGTTTTAGCCCAAAATGACATTGACTTTTGACCTAAAAAATCAATAGGGTTCTTCTATCTTCATAGGCAATCTATACAGTAAATTTGAACTTCATAGGGATAATAGCACCCTTAAGGTAGGGGACGGACGGATGGACGGACGGACAGTGACGTACTATCAGTCACGTAGCCAGTGGCGGATCTAGGATTTCATAAAAGGGGGGGGGGGGGGAGGTTTCAGCTCGAAGAAAATTGTTCAAGGAAAAACTGACAAGCAAAAAAAATCTAATTAAGAAGTGGGGGGGGGGAGGGGAGTTGATTCATTGACTTTAGTTTATAGGTAAACTGGCGAGCGTAGCGAGCCAGAAAATTTTTTTAAGATATGAAGTTTTCATTTGTTTTCAAATTAAGTCATCCGTACATATATATAAACAACTTTATTCTATATTGGCGAGCGGAGCGAGCCGTAAAATTTTTGGAATAGATGGTTACATTTTGTCATAAGAATACAATTTTTGTTTGACCAATTGGGGAAGGTTGGGAAGATTAGGGCATTACAACTCCACAACCTGGTTAGATCGACCCATGAAAATGAAGCATTTGGTAATTATTCAAGTGTCAATTTGATTTTGAATTTTGTATATATTTTGTTTATGACAAATGAATCCGTTCAAACACGATGACAAAGAAAGTTGAAAACAAAGTGAAGACGAAAAAATTAACAACTAATGAAAAATTAGTGCGGCGAGCGAAGCGAGCCGAAAATTTCCCCAAAAGTAAAGAGAATAAGCATAAAAGAGTACTCTGAATCAATAACTTTGGGTGAAAAAGGGGGGGGGGGGGGGGCCCGGGCCCCCTGGGCCCCCTCTAAATCCGCCACTGGTAGCAATACGTACTGAAGTGCGCAAATACTTCCGTATCCTTTTGCAAAAAAAAAAGATAATTAAAAATAAAATAATAAAGAGAGAGAGAGAGAGAGAGAGAGAGAGAGAGAGAGAGAGAGAGAGAGAGAGAGAGAGAGAGAGAGAGAGAGAGAGAGAACCAACGAAAGCTATCATTCTTATTTCCGCTAAATATTTTCGTAGCTATCGTATATGTATATAAACTTTATGGAGTTCAATTATTTTAGTAAATATCATTTCTAATGTAAAAAAAATTTCCTGTAAATGTGCAAAAACCATAAGCTTCAAGGGGCATTCATTCCCCCTATACCCTCACCAGGCCTTTGCCGTGTACCCCTTTAGGGCCTCATAGCGAACCCATAACAGCCTGCCTCAAAGT
This sequence comes from Pinctada imbricata, assembly GCA_033119305.1. NCBI lineage: Eukaryota > Metazoa > Mollusca > Bivalvia > Pterioida > Pteriidae > Pinctada > Pinctada imbricata. Next base: position 62,892,553 of record VSWD01000007.1, read on the forward strand.
GCTTCCCGATTTGAAAAGTACTCTGGTTATGCGCTTGACTATGATACGTCTCGTCTTATGACAGGTTTTGATGTCCGAGTCCGAGTCCGAGTCCGCGTGCCATTTTAAGGCAGGACCTCATCAGACTTCCGAATGACACAAATCGAATTCCGAATATTCAACACAACATAGATTTAACGGTTTCAAACCACACAATGATAAAGACATTCAACAAATCATCGCTTTTCAACAACATAATGACATTTTCAAACGACATAATAAAGACCTTCAAGAAAACAACATAATTCTGGAGAACTCAACACAGCAACGCATTACACCAGTGGCGGATTCAGGCAGGGTGGGGGAGGGGGCTCCCAAAGTATTATTATACTAGTATGCCTAAACTCTATACTTTTGGAAATGTTTTGGCTCCCTTCCCTAACTCGCCGTAACTAATATAAGCTATATATGTTCTTTCACATACAGCAGAGGCTGGCCTAACCAGGTCAGGTATGTTAAGGGGGGGAGTTAATTGCACTTGAACACCTACCTAATGTGAAAAAAAAACATGGAAAGAGATTTATATGTATCGTCTCCTTTGTCCGTCCATAGGGTATGATATACTATCGATCGTCTTATGGGGATGAGGAGGGGAATTTTCCAGAGGAAAACTTATTTAAGAGAAGTAATATTCTCATGATGTTTACTTTTTCGAATATTTATTAAAATTAATTTTCGATGTAATATTTGAAGACAGAACTCTTGCTTATCCATGCAATTCTTATTAGTCCGTGGATATAAGATAAAATATAATTATCTATTCCCAAAATTTTAAGCTAGCCGATTTTCATGTGAATTTAAGCAAGAAATCTACGCATTTGCATACATGCAATCGCCATGCAGTCTTCACTACATATATGTATACGCCATTTAATTTATTTTTGATTGTTTGTGTATAGTTTTTTTTTTTTCTTTTTTATTCTTTTCAATGTTTGTCCGATTTTCTGTGTGTTTTAAAGCTGGACTTCTCCGAAATCCAAGAAACTGTACGAAAACTATTAAAAAGCTAAATTATATGCGGGAGAAAAGGGAGGGGCGGACATGGTGAAAGAACGGAGGGGGTGGGGGGGGGGGGGGGGGGGGGTAAACAAGATGGGAGGGAGACAGGGGATTGGAGTGGGGAGGAAGTTCAGTAGATACTGAGTGGTAGAGCAAGGACGGGTGAGGAAGTGGCTGTCCCTCCGCGCGTCAATATGTAATTCATATCTCTGGTTTTTTTTTAATTTTTCTAGCCTACCAGTGACCTTCAGGAGCGAAGCTCAAGTGAGATAGAGTCATAGCGTGCCGTCCGTCCGACGTAAACATTTTTACATATTCGACTTCTCTGCAACCGCTGCACAGAATTTCACAAAACCTTAGGGAGCAAACATTTGATTTTTATGGGGGAGGGGGGGGGAGACTTTGCGAAAAAAAAATTCCGGGTCGAGATTTTAGGGAAAAAATTATTCCCTAAAGCAGGGGCGGGGCGACCGGGGTTGGGACATGCAGATATGTCTCCTCCTCCCGAAGGGCCGGCAAATTTTTTTTCCGGATCATGAAATTGGGTCCCACCCCCTTCAGACATTTCCACATGCCCGGTAAACACTTCTGATTTTATAAACTAGGTACAAATAAAAATGAAACAAACTTTAATCGAAGGAACGAAATTAAGTCATTAGCACCATATATCCCTTTGCGTTGAGTATCATTTAAGTGAAATTGTTATAGGTTTCATATGTCATTCCAGAAATTAAAAAGAAGTTATCTGCTAAAAAGAGATGCCTTAATATACTACTTGGCACTTGATCTCACTTCGTGTTTGATATTTAATGTGGTCGAAAAATTCACTTTATATGATTTATACTTTCAAAGTGTCGTCATTTTTTCAACATTGGTAGAATTAAAAAAAAAATAATCTGGCACAAAGGGCCGGCGAATGAAAAATTCCGGCTTTTAAAATTGTTGAAAAAAAAAAATTTCGGGTGGCAAAAGTCGCCCCCCCCCCCCTAAAATCAAATGGTTGCTCCCTTACAGAGTTTTTCTACCAATTTTGTGTTGTGCCGATCAGTCAGCAAATATGGCCACCGAGGGCTCTGAATGACTGACGTATTTTCGACTTCTTTTCTGCAACCCCTGCACATAATTTCACGAAACCCTACAGGAAGCAAGTGCTTAGTAAGGTCTTCTACCAATTTGGTGTTTATTGTTTTTTTTTTTTTTTTTTTTTTTTTTTTTTTTTTTTTGCCTTTTTGTTATTTGTTTGTTTGGTTTTTTTTTTTTTTTTTTTTTTTTTTTGTCTTTTTGATTTTTGTTTGTTTGGTTTTTTAGTGTTCCGATCAGTCAACAAATATGACCGCCGGGGGTTCTTATTGGCTGACACGCTTTCAACTTCTCTGCAACCGATACACAGAATTTCACGAAACCTTACAGGAAGCAAGTACTGAAGGTACTCTACCAATGTTTTTTTTTTTTTTTTTTTTTTTTTTTTTTGGTGCCGATCAGTCAAATATGGCCGCTGTGAACTCTGATTGGCTGACATATTTTTGACTTCTCTGTAACCGCTGCACAAAAATCTAATAAGAAGCAGGTGCACAAGCTGCTCAACATCTCTGAAACTAATGCACTGAATTTCACAAGCTGCTCAACATCTCTGAAACTAATTCACTGAATTTCACAAAATTTAAGTATTCGAGGGCCTCCACCGAAGCGGCCACTTTCATTGTTTTATCTGCTACTCAGATGATCGATGTGACCTTTTGGTCCTCTCGTTTTTAGCTAGTTTTAAACATTGGTTTCAGCGGCTGTATGATGTTTACAAACAAAAGGCGGGTTGCAATCCCCCCCTTCCTTTTTGTCTGACCGACCCCAAAACTATCACAGTAAAAGTTAATAGAGAGATCAAAAGTAAGACCTTCTCTACTTATATCATAAGAATAAGAAAAGATAGGGGACGAGAAGAGTAAAACTATTCAACAGAAATCGCATTCGTAGGATTTATTTAGTCTTTTCAATAATTTTAAGTAATTTCTAAAGATTTCCAGACGAAGTTCTCATACATCTGTCATTATGCCATAAAATTTAGACATGATAAAACACTATATTCTAAGAATTTTCCGACAATCAAATTTGCAACTGCATTTGATATATTAAGGCGTAACCTCAACACAATGCAATACTTCAACAAAGTGGTGTAAAAGGCAACATAACATCAATTGACAACAACATATTATGAAATGACCACAACATAATATGACTCTTTAACAACATAACATCAATTGACAACAACATATTATGAAGTGACCACAACATAATATGACTCTTTAACAACATAACATCAATTGACAACAACATATTATGAAATGACCACAACATAATATGACTCTTTAACAACATAACATCAATTGACAACAACATATTATGAAATGACCACAACATAATATGACTCTTTAACAACATAACATCAATTGACAACAACATATTATGAAATGACCACAACATAATATGACTCTTTAACAACATAACATCAATTGACAACAACATATTATGAAATGACCACAACATAATATGACTCTTTAACAACATAACATAAATTGACAACAACATATTATGACATAACCACAACATAATGCGACCGTTTAACAATATAACATAAAATGACAGCAACATATCTTAACATAACCACAACATATTATGACTGTTTAACAACATAACATCAATTGACAACAACATATTATGAAGTGACCACAACATAATATGACTCTTTAACAACATAACATCAATTGACAACAGCATATTATGAAATGACCACAACATAATATGACTCTTTAACAACATAACATCAATTGACAACAACATATTATGAAATGCCCACAACATAATATGACTCTTTAACAACATAACATCAATTGACAACAACATATTATGAAATGACCACAACATAATATGACTCTTTAACAACATAACATAAATTGACAACAACATATTATGACATAACCACAACATAATGCGACCGTTTAACAATATAACATAAAATGACAGCAACATATCTTAACATAACCACAACATATTATGACTGTTTAACAACATAACATCAATTGACAACAACATATTATGAAGTGACCACAACATAATATGACTCTTTAACAACATAACATCAATTGACAACAGCATATTATGAAATGACCACAACATAATATGACTCTTTAACAACATAACATCAATTGACAACAACATATTATGAAATGCCCACAACATAATATGACTCTTTAACAACATAACATCAATTGACAACAACATATTATGAAATGACCACAACATAATATGACTCTTTAACAACATAACATAAATTGACAACAACATATTATGACATAACCACAACATAATGCGACCGTTTAACAATATAACATAAAATGACAGCAACATATCTTAACATAACCACAACATATTATGACTGTTTAACAACATAACATAAATTGACAACAAAACATTATGACATAAACACTACACAATGCGTCTGTTTAACAGCATAACATAAAATAACAATAACATATTATAAATCCATAACATAATATGACTGTTTAACAACATGACATAAAATGACAACAACATATTATTATATATCCACAACATAAGATGACTGTATGACAATGTATCGCAATATGACTCTAACATGATATACCTTGATAAGTACATAATTGTTTAATTCAACAACATATCATAAGACGAGAACGACTTGCAAGAACAAGTGGACGATATAGTATGTTTCAACCGCAACATAAAGCAGCTGTTCGGCTTTATATTACAGCCTTCTAACCACATGATACTATTAAACAACCATATAGAATATGATTGTAACTATGTGTTGCAAAAAATAACAACATGATATTTATATTCAACAACATTGTCCTTAAGACAGTCATAGCGTTCCATAGCGGGGCATCAGGGCATGTTACAGTCTTGCGCATGCGCTGTGTTGATTTTTTTTTTATCGTGAAATATTGAAACATCATTACTGATTAACTCTTGGAATAATAACTTTGACTTTTCATAAAATTTACGAAAAATTAGTGATCGTTTGGGTTTTTCTCATTTTCAGCGATTTCTCACATAAAATCACATTTTTGCCCCAAATTCACCACTTTCCCATCGTCCCTGTATGTCCGATTTGTTTGTGGTGATGGAATGGATATTCAAGAAGTCAAAACCGTTGAAAAACCTTCTGTTGCAATTAGTTCCCGTTCCGATCAAATTTTAGGCTAGATTGACTAGACTATAGTTTATTAATCTCAGATGACAGTTTCCTAATTAGAGATCTTTATGTAATCTTAAAGATTACAGCTTATAGTAATATGAAATCACAGTTTAGATTGCATATTTACCATGTCCTCTTAGAGGCTCCATAGATCACCTCAGATTGTGCATTAATATAGAGGATGACACGATTAATATTGGTGTTCAAGGTCAGAAGACATCAAAGGTCACAGTCATATAATAAAAAAAAGGTCTGATAATTTTCCAGATCATCATGCCCCTGCCATGTAATGGCGAAGAAAATTAAACTATGTCTACTTTTTCCGTCATTCTGTCACACTCTCAGTTTCCAGAAGATAACTCAAGAACCATTTCACCTATACAAACCAAATTTGGACATACATGTATATGTTAACTTATCAGGAAGAAAAACTCTAATTGATTCTGGGGTCAATATGCCAAAGGTCAAGGTCTGTATTAGGAAAAGTATACTTAAAAAAATGGATGAATACTCAAGAATCTTTTCACCTATCCGAATCAAATTTAGATATATGCATTCTTATCAAGAACCCTATGAATTTTTGGGTCACTAGGTCAAAGACAGAGGTCACTTTTAGGAAATATACACATACAATTATGGTTTCCAGATGATAACTCTAGAACCCTTTCAGTTTCACCTATCAAAATCAAATTTCAATAGGGAAGAACCCTATTGATTTTAGGGTCAATAAGTCAAGGTCACTTTAGAAAATGCACATTTAAAACATAGGTAAACACAGATTACAAAGCTCACCTCGTGGCAGCATTTTATCATGGCAGCTAGATTAAATTTTAACATTTCCTAGATATATTCCTAAATATATTGTTGCAATAATACTTTGCTCAATATTGGCTATTAAAGGCAGAATCACTCAAGCTGAAAAAGTAGGTCAATGTCATTTTATGAAAGTTTGATCAAAGATACATTCAATATGCAAGTTTTGTACATGTAGCACTTATACTTTGCTCAATATTTGCTTTTAAATGTAAAATCGGTCAAGCAGAAATTCTAGGTCAAGGTCATTTTATGAAAGTTTGATCAAAGATACATTTGATATGCAAGTTTGGTACATGCAGTACTTATAGTTTGCTCAATATTGGCTTTTAAAGGCAAAATCACTCAAGCGGAAAAAGTTTGGGGTAGCTCGGAATCCAACAAAGTACTGATGCTATAGTAACCAAACTTGCACAAGTGATTTATTTTGGGATGCTGAAATAGAGCCATTAATCGGATGCAGCATCTAACTACTTTTTCAGTTTGAGTAATTTTGCTGTTAAAAGCCAATATTCATCAATATGCTTACTTGTCAAGCAGAGAAGAACTCTATTTATTTTGGGGTCAAAGGTCAAGGTCACTATTATGAAAAATACATCTAAAATAATGATTTTCATATTTAACTCAAAAATCCTTTCACCTAATAGTATGTAAACCGAATTTGGATATGCTTACATGTACTTTTGAAGGGTATAGTATATGGAACTGAGGGTCATGCAGTCATTGTTTAAAAAGAACGACCAAAAAAAAAAAAAAAACCCACAAACCACAAACAAAAAACCCAACTCCTATATGGATTTCGGATAATAACACAACTCTCTCATTTATTAAAACAAAATTATGATTTTTGTATGAATGCTGAAAGGACCGAAGGAAAGACGTTGATTTTATGGTCAATAGGTCAAGGGCAATTTTCCCTTTCACTGATTGTTTCCATGAGAGTCAAACTGTTACACATCAAATGGGCAAATGTTTTATAACATACTTTGTCTAGTTAAGGTCTAGTGAGGTTCAAACTTAGCATGGAAGTTAGTTTTTGTTCTAGATCTAGAGATTGTGCAATCACAGCATATTGGTCAAGTTTTGTACACATTTTGCAAACAACAGACTTGATTATTTTAGTTCTGTAACCATGGTAACAGTATTAAGGGGATGCTGCATTACAAACTTCATCTTTAGATTATTTTTTAACCTCAAACAAGGTTGTTTCATTTATAAAGTGCTGGCGTCAATTTTTAAAAATATCTTTGAGGTATCGAACTTGATGAAAATATTAAATTTACCAAGAGTAAGACTAGTTTAAATTTTATTATTTTGCGGTTTTATGTCTGAATTTGAGTTTCCTTACCTTTATTGTGCATGTTATTCAAGAGTTATTTTAGGCATACACCTAAAAGATTGCACGTCCTTGCATTGCAAAATTCTTCAAAATATCTTGGAAACTCTTACATCTACCACTGGGATATAAACAGAAAATGAACGAACAGTGTCGTTGGTATCAATGGACTTATCAGTTTTTTGATAATTCTTTCCTTGTTTGTTTAGACTCGTGTTAGAGCTGTTATCCATTTTACTTTGACCTTTTTGTGGTCGTTATCAGAAATCTTGAACGTTAAGGGTTGCGTAATCATATAACATTGTACTTATCGATTGGTCCACCTTTTCGATCCGTTCCATTGAGGAAGTATCTGGGCGGGTCTAATAAAAGAATTTCGACCAAAATGGATGAGAAGAAGAAACTATTTGTGATTTTGACAGCAATACTAAGTTTGGTGTCCGTGGGACTGAACTCTGCGGCATTCGCCACGGACCACTGGATAAAAGGGCGTGGCAATAACGGTACAAGGAAAGCCGTCATGTCCTTTGGTCTTTTTAAGGGAATTATGCACATAAATTACGGAGTTTCTAATAGAGTTAGAGTGATTACTGGTAAGAACGAACTTTATACATCATTTATGTCATATTTTCATGTGTAGTGTGATTCAGAGTTTGATTTGTAGTATAAAAAGCTCTGTAATAAGACGTCTCTTCTATGTCGTAATCCAGTACATTCTCCCATTTGGGGATGGTACAGCCGTGATGCTTTTCTGGACAAATCTGTGTGCTTACATTAATTGTATCCCTTTCCCTTATTGGGTAGAATTCATTTACATCATTGATACGCATTGTTGTTTTGAGATGTACAACGTGTTCGTTCCCATTTTGACACCATTCATATACATATACGCGACACCCCAACTATTACAAAGGGACCCAATGACGGACCATTTCCAACTTCGTTATATACATGTATAATAAAAGGGGATCTTGAAAAGGATATAATGAAAAATTCTCAGAAGTGTTGCCCACGACCTAACAATATTTCCATGACCTTGAACTAAGGTCACATATGGAAGTCAAGCTATTGCTCAAGATTCTAAAGTGTGGGATGCTCGTTACTTAAGATTGTGCGTATTTGAGAGTAATTTTCACGTGATAACAATGGAATTTGATATGAAATATAAAGCACTATAACATCTCATTGTCTACTGTATGGCAAACCAATGTGGACAAAAATAGGTATTTTCTAATATTAGAAATTCATTTTTAGCTCGACTGCACTTTAGTGCAAAAGAGCTATTGCAATACCCCCGGCGTCGGCGTCGGCGTCGGCGTCGGCGTCCGCGTCGGCGTCGTCCGAACTAGATGATAAGGTAAATGTTAAGATTACACATTTACCTTTCCTATATTCATATTCTGTTGGTTTTTTTTGTTGCAAATGTTTAATTATACATCATTTAATATATCCAGATGAGGATATAGCCCCTGGGGTTGGGATTTTTAAAATTATTTCAAATGATAAGGCAAATGTTGAGATGATAAGGTAAATGTTAAGATAGCAATAAAGTCTTTAAAAGCCAATATTGAGCAAAGTATAAGTGCTACATGTACCAAACTTACATATTTGATGTATCTTTGATCAAACTTTCAAAAAATGACCTTGACCTACTTTTTTCCGCTTGAATGATTTTGCCTTTAAAAGCCAATATTGAGCAAAGTATAAGTGCTACATGTACCAAACTTGCATATTGGATGTATCTTTGATCAAACTTTCATAAAATGACCTTGACCTACTTTTTTCCGCTTGAATGATTTTACCTTTAAAAGCCAATATTGAGCAAAGTATAAGTGCTACATGTACCAAACTTGCATATTGGATGTATCTTTGATCAAACTTTCATAAAATGACCTTGACCTACTTTTTTCCGCTTGAATGATTTTGCCTTTAAAAGCCAATATTGAGCAAAGTTTAAGTGCTACATGAACCAAACTTACATATTTGGTGTATCTTTGATCAAACTTTCAAAAAATGACCTTGACCTCCTTTTTTCCGCTTGAATGATTTTGCCTTTCAAAGCCAATATTGAGCAAAGTATAAGTGCTACATGTACCAAACTTGCATATTGGATGTATCTCTGATCAAACTTTCATAAAATGACCTTGACCTACTTTTTCCGCTTGAATTATTTTACCTTTAAAAGCCAATATTGAGAAAAGTATAAGTGCTACATGCACCAGACTTGCATATTGGATGCATCTTGGGTTAGACTATTGAAATATGACCTTGACCTACTTTTTCCGCTTCAGTGATTTTGCTTTAAATTGGCAATATTGAGCTAACTATAAGTGCTACATGCACCAGACTTGCATATTGGATGCATCTTGGGTTTGACTATTGAAATCTGACCTTGACCTACTTTTTCTGCTTCAGTGATTTATGATGAGATATATGTTGTTGCCTGAGAAAGGGAGTTTAAATAAATTGGCTGTCATGAGAGATATTATGCTATGCAGTCGAGCATTAGGTGACTCTGGCAACTATTTTCTAATATAAGAAATTCATTTTCTAATATAAGAAATTCCTTCTATTTTGAATTTCAAATATCAGAAAATGAATTTCTAATATAAGAAAATGAATATCTAATATTAGAAATTAAAATTCTAATATTTATAATTAATGGAACATGATAGTTAAACGACTTAAAAGATTCTTATCTTTAACCTCTTTACTAAAGGACCTTGCCTAGTTCTGCTGCAAATCAGCACAGTTGCTCAATTTTCCAAAAGAATTTACATGTAGAGAACATTGTTTCATTAATAAAACAATTATATTAATTTTAGAATCTCCCATTATATTTAGCTTGCCTAGTCTTTGAATAGTAAAGCATAATTGATCTTTATGCGTGATGGGTAGCTCAATAATTGAAAAGGTATTGAGCTGTAAGAACCAAATTTTCAGCAGTGATTAACCTTAGAGTACTTTGATCAACCAGTTAATCAGATGGTATAATGCATATGACATGCAATTTCCATCTGAGAGATTCTGTACCTGTGTACTAAACAAAACACTATACAATTATTGCACAGTGATGAGGTCGATATGATGATTTATGGAGTGATAAAACCAATATTTATGGAGTGATAAAACCAATATCGACCGAGGCCTGTCCGTCTGTTTGTCTGTCTGTTTGTCTGTTTGTCCGAAAAAACTTTAACATTGGACATAACTTTTGAATGGAAGGTGATAGAGCTTTCATATTTCACATGTGTATTTCTTGTGACAAGACCTTTCCATTGATACCAAAATTTTTGACCTTGTGACCTTGACCTTGACCTTTGACCTACTTTTCAAAAACTTTAACATTGGGCATAACCTTTGAATGGAAGGTGATAGAGCTTTCATATTTCACATGTGTGTTCCTTGTGACAAGACCTTTCCATTGATACCAAAATTTTTGACCTTGTGACCTTCACCTTGACCTTTGACCTTATTTTCAAAAACTTTAACATTGCGCATAACCTTTGAATGGAAGGTGATATAGCTTTCATATTTCACATGTGTGTTCCTTGTGACAAGACCTTTTCATTGATACCAAAATTTTTGACCTCGTGACCTTTACCTTGAACTTTGACCTACTTTTCAAAAACTTTAACATTTGGCATAACTTTTGAATGGTGAGGGATAGGGCTTTCATATTTCACAACTGTATTCCTTACAACAAGACCTTTCCATTGATACCAAAAGTTTTGACCTTGTGACCTTGACCTTTGACCTTATTTTCAAAAACTTTAACATTGGGCATAACTTTTGAATGGTGAGTGATAGGACTCTCATATTTCACATGTGTATTCCTTGTGACAAGACCTTTCCATTGATACCAAAATTGTTGAACTTGACCTTTCACATACTTAACAGAAAATGCAGTTTATACTAACAAAGATGCCACCGGGGGCATTCGTGTTTCACAAACGCAGGCTTTATTAATATTTGAAAGTAATTTCTAATATTAGAAAAATGAATTTCTAATATTAGAAAAAAACTTATTTTTGTCCACATTGGCTTGCCATACTACTGTGCTTGTTGAAAGAGATTTCAGGACAGAACCATCCAAAAACATCGAACGCAACATTCACCGTTTGTGACGGGTGTTCTTAGCAAGCAATAGGTGCCTACTCCTACGGACACCTGATATCATTAGGGATTAGTTGTTGCTTTTCTTTGCTGAATGTGTTAGAAATATTTACTACATTTTGACGGTTGTCCACGACGACCTCTACTGTTGGGTTTGAGTTTCACTCTGACACTCATTTCCAAGAAATTGTACCCAAAATATATAATTTGTGATTCTGTCTTCATATCTATGAGTTTTTGTGTCGCCTGCGAAGCATAGCGACACTTAGGGATCACTTTGTCCGTTGTCCGTCTGTCAGTCAGTCAGTCAGTCAGTCCGTCTGTCTGTCTGTTGGCTATATCTTTTGATTGGTAAGCGATAGGGCTTTGATATTTCACGTGTGTTCCTGATCATAAAACCTTACTATACATGCCATAATTTTTGACCTAGTGACCTTGACCTAGATACATGACCTACTTAACAAAAAACTAAGCTTGGCTATATCTTTTGATTGGTACGTGATAGGGCTTTGATATTTCACATGTGTATTTCTTGTGACATAACCTTACTACACATACCATCAATTTTGACCTAGTGACCTTGACCTAGATATTTGACCTACTTTTCCAAAAAATTAAGATTGGCTTTATCTTTTGATTGGTTAGTGATAGGGCTTTTATATTTCACATGTGTATTCCTTGTCATTAGACCTTTCTACACATATCATATTTTTTTTACCTAGTGACCTTGACCTACGTATTTACTATATCTTTTGATTGATAAGCGATATATCTTTAATATTTAAAACATGTATTTCTTATGATGAGTCCTTTCTTTTATTCCCAAAAATGTGTACCTAATGACCTTCACCTAGATGATTGATCTTTTCTAAAAGTAATAGATTGACTATACATGTATCTTTTAATTGGTAAGTAAGAGGCATGAGAGTTCATTTGACAAGACTTTCCCACTGATACATGTACAAATATTAAACGAAGTGACCATGACCTACATATTTGATTAACTTTTTAAAAATAGGCCGCTTCGCAGGCGACACAAGCATTCCTTGGATTGCTATTTTTAGACAAATCTGTGCTTCTGAAATAAGTTTGTTTCTCCTTGTATTTTTTAATCAAGATTCATAAAGCTATAAAATGAAACTACATATAGTAAGTAAATTATCGTGTAATTTCTTGATCCGAATTGACAAAGTGAGGAATAACGTAAAAACTTTTGAAATATTTCACTATCTGTATTTACTTGTTTACGGATGGCACCATACGTTATGTTTCCTTTCGTTTTAGTCACCTGCGATACAAGCTACTGTTTGCTGTCTTACTCCGAAGTCGGAGACGATGACGATTCACGGAAACTTTCAGAAGCCGTAAATCAGTTTCAAAACCATACATTAAATGACGGTAAGTGTGCTCACATGACCTGAAATTTACGGTTTTTAAACGATGAAAAGGGGCTTGTATCGCTCACCATAGAAATATATAAGATGGTTTTCCTCTTAAATCAGCACTACTTCATATAAAGTAAGCCAAAGACTAATTGTGCTGCCCATAACAATAATATAATTTCGTTTATCTTATGTACACCTGCTTCCTGATTTTCACATTTCTTGAAAAAAAAATGCAGGATATTTCATATTCATTTTGCTTACTGTTATATTCGTAAATTTAATATACAATGTATTTCATTTTGACAGGTTCCTTGGAAGACTACGCCTTTGCCTTATTCCCGACATATTTCTGGGCGTTGACTATCGCCTTTATGGCGTTGGGTATTGCATTTAGCCTTGTCTATATAGGATTTGCATCTTTTAATGTCTGTGCGAAACCAATAGAAACAATCAGTGGTCCTCTTGGATTGTATATGTGGAATGTCATAGCAAGTAAGTATGAATGTTGTTCAAGGTCGTCGAACGAACAGATCGAAGTCGTTACTACGAATGACTTTAAAAGGCAATCAATCCTCTCTTTTATCAGATATTTAGACTTGTAATTTCTGATTTGAAAGTTGTATACAGTAATTAAATGTAGTTCAAAGTCGAGAATTTTTAAATCCCCGGGATCAAAGATTCGGGGGCATATAGTTTTTGGCCTGTCCGCCTGTTTGTCTGAAAAACTTGAACATTGATCATAACTTTTGAATGGAAGGTGATAGAGCTTAAAGTTTCATATTTCACATGTGTATTCCTTGTGACAAGACCTTTCCATTGATACCAACAGTTTTGACCTCGTGACCTTGACCTTTGACCTACTCTTCAAAAACTTGAACATTGGGCATAAATTTTGAATGGGGAGTAATAGGACTTTCATATTTCACATGTGTATTCCTTGTGACAAGACTTTTCCATTGATATCAAAAAAGTTTGACCCTGTGACCTTGACCTTCGACCTTTTTTTCAAAAACTTTAACATTGGGCATAACTTTTGAATGGTGAGTCATAGGGCTTTCATATTTCACATGTGATTTCCTTGTGACAAGACCTTTCCATTAATACCAAAATCTTTGACCCTGTGACCTTTACCTTTGACCTACTTTTCAAAAACTTTAACATTGGGCATATCTTTTGAATGGTAAGTGATAAGACTTTCATATTTCATATGTGTATTCCTTGTGACAAGACCTTCCCATTGATATCAAAATATTTTACCTCATGACTTTGACCTATTTTCAAAAACTATTAACATTGGGCATAACTTTTGAAGGGTAATTGATATTTCTTTTGAATGGTAATTGATATTTCATGTATTCGTTATAACAAAACTTTCTATTGATACCAACTTTTTTTCACCTTGACTTTGACCTTTGACTTACTTTACAAAAAACGTTAACATTGAGCATAACTTTTGAATGGCGTAAGTTATAGGGCTTTGATATTTCACATGTGTATTCCTTGTCACAAGATTTTTCCATTGATATCAACATTTTTAAGCCCAGTGACCCTGACCTTTCATATACTTAACAGAAAATGGTGTTTGTACTTACAAAGATGCCACCGGGGGCATTCGTGTTTCACGAACACAGGCTTTATTATTTAATAGAGGTGGTTTTCGCTCCTTGATCCATTTTTAGGTCTTCCGTCGGAAGACCTATTGTTTTCGTAACCGTGGAAAATAATGGATCAGCGATTTCTCAAGAACCCTGTAAGCTAGGACAATGAAAGTTCTCCAACGTTACGTTTGGAGTAAAAGCTAGATTGGTCTTTTTTATTTTTGGTCTCTGTTATTTTTTTATCATGTTTTTTAGTAGATTCAAATATTTGACGGGAGCGTCGAATTACTCAAAAGGACCGAAAATTTCATGTTTTGCTATTTGTCAGCTTAAATATCTCGTATTTTGCTATCTACAATTTCCATTCTTTTTGAAAGTCGACAGCCATGCAAGATATGAAATGCTAGATGCACACTGTAACGATTTATTACGATGACGTCCTTCACCGTCCTTCATATTTCCAAATTCAGAAGTTCATAGGAGGAAGACACTTTTTTGCTTATAATAGTAAACAAAAATTAAGCTTATGAAGTTTCCTAAAAATTTCAATATTATTATTTTTTATCCATATATCTGTCTTATTTAGTCTTTCTGATTTTTCCTATCTCTTACTGTTGAAAAGATATGAGCATCGAAATTTTGAGTTGGGTATTTCGATACACCTTCACGCCAACAGATCGGGCGCACACTAAAATTGGTAGTCCGAGTCCGACTCGAGAAAAGCAGTGTTGAGATTTTCAAATTCCGATTTCACGGCAATGATGAATATGCATTTCATAAATACATTTCGATATACACAATTTGATTTTAAAACAGTTGATTAATTTAGAAGAGATCAGCTACAAACCAGAATTTACACACAAAAAGTGGTAGTTTGATTCCGATTTCTAACCTACAAACCTGTTTCTAAACTTCAATAACTATATTTTGAACATCAAGTTTAATTTCTAATTCTAGCAAACGTTCGAACATAATTTTCGGTTGGTTTATTTACAAATTGATGAACAATTTCTCCAACATTCTTCCCTCCCCTCGTTTTTCGAAAACAGTTCTGTTTATATTGAACGATGTCGCCATGATGGAAATTCAAAATAAACTTTGAAAAAAGGGAAGGGGGGGGGGGGGTCCAAATTTGAACCTGCACAGCGAGAACCTCATGGTATTTATATATATATATATTGAACGTAACTTGTTATTACCATTTCTCTTCTCAAGAAAATTGGTTCTACAGCTACGAGCTCGCCCTTTTTATGGGGGAAGGGGGCAGGAAGAATTTGCAAAAAAAAAAATCCCGGCTCTGAAAAATGCTGAAAAAAATATTCCGGCCCAAAGGGCCGGCAATTTTTTTTTCCCGGACCATGCAAAAGTAAGGATACATTGCATGATATGGAAATTTTTGCTGGCCCTTTGTGCCAGACAATTTAAAGTCAAAAAATTAATTAATATAAATACAAACTGTTCACATAGCTTACGTATCTACCAGAGACCTAATACGCATAGGCACAAAAATCTAGAAAAGGTTCTATTTAAACATCATACAATCTGTCTGAAATTCGCTAATTGCAAAGAGACATCTGAAGGAACGGTTATTAACTCATACTCTGTAACAGCGGGGAGTTTAACTTACACAGACATTCACAACATTTGACAATTTGTTTAAATCCGGCCCGAAGAACCGGCGAAAATTTTTCCCCGACTCTGGTAATGGCTGAAAAAAATGGCCTGCTCAGAAAATTGCTGAAAAAATTTTACCGGCTGGCAATAGAATTCCTGCCCCCCCCCCCCCCCCCCCCTCCCCCCAAATCAAATGGTTGCTCACCAACAATTATCGGTTTGAAAATTTAATGTTACTGCTATTTGAAAACTTAAATATATAATATAAATACATGTAATGTGACGTCCTTCATATTTCCAAACCAAAAATTGTATAGGAGGAAGACACTCTTGTTGCAACCGCAACAAGAAACCTTTCTAGTTTTTTTACCAATCGTGTTGTTCAAATGAAGGGAAGAATCCCCATTGATTTCCATTCTGAAGTAGAACTTATTTCAATGTGGACTGTAAATGATTCCAACGTCCCAGAATTATTAGACATAGTCGATTGAGTATGGTAACGATGTTTGCCATCAAGCAGCATTCGGATCAGCCTCGACCTTTTCCTTCGAAAAAAGACTTGGACGTCAGACGGCGCCATGTTAAAAATAGTTCCCCGTTGATCTATTAGTTTTTTTTATCATCATGAAATACAAGTTCGAACATTAGATCGTAAGTGGCAAATATGTTACTCACAACATTAACCACTCATATTGGAGAAATTTGAATGTTGAAAAAGTGCCTTTTTACTTTTACATCGATTTGATGTTAACTAAACCTTCCACCATTGGCATCCGAGTCTTTTTATACCGTTACAAATAAAGGGCGAGGGGATCCGAATGATCAAGCAGGAGATGCTTACTCTCCCCTATAGGGAATTCACTTTAACTTGATACATGGATGACAACGAGTTGTTTTCTCTTCTGTTTGTTCTCATGTTTTTTTGTTTTGTTTTTTTTCGGAGTTTGTAAATCCTTGGTTTCAATGACTTTTGAATTAAGAACATTATAATTTTACGGATCATACGGAGTGTTTTCCATACAAGAAAATTGAAGTGTTCCAACTTGTTACCTTCTTGAACAAAATTTCAAACAAAGTTTAAGTCACCAGACACGTGCTTCGGATAGTAAATCCTCATCAATTATACTTCAAGCCAAAGTGATTTTCAGACAATCACTATTTCAAGATCATAAATGTCTGCGAAGGAGAAAGGCAAAAGTATGATAATAGTGCATTTCGGGAAAAGTGTTGCTGTAGATGAATATTTATGCTGTTATCTGTATGATGACTTTGCCTTTAAATTTGGTGATCTTACGGTCTATCTTGACACTATAGAAGTGTTAGTAGTATCTTGTCTGACTTGCGCAATCGGCTCTGACCTTGAAAAATGACCGTAAAAAGTCCTTTACAGAAAGTATAAAACTGATGACAATATAACGCACGTACTATGCATCTCTCAAATCGAAACATACTTTACATTTCAGTTGTATTCTGTTTGTTAGCAGTCATTATATACGCCGTGTTATACGAGCAGAAGTACACTAAGAACGTAATGTCAAGGTCAGACAAGATCCAGGGGTTCCAGAGCGAGGTTAGCCTTGATTATTCCTTCTACCTGTCAGTGACGGCCATGATCTGCCACGTCATCAACCTCGTCATGCTGATGCTGTCCGGAGTGAGGTTCACATTTCGCGACAAGGACGATATCATCAAAGAGGATGTAACTCTAAGTGGGATGTATTAAATTTTGAAGGAAAGGGGGCGGGGTTAATTTATTATGAACGTCATCACCACGCAATGCTTATTTCAAACACCAGAGAGCTATGGAAAGCCAAATTAACAGAAACTCAAATAATTAGAGAGCTCTTTAATTAATTACAGAGCTCTTTAAAAGAATTAGAGAGCTCTTCAATTAATTATAGAGCTCTATAAAAGAATTGAAGAGCTCTCTAATTAAATTGTAGAGCTCTTTAATTCATACATTGCCGATTGTTGTAATTAGAGAGCTCTTTAATTCTTTTAAAGAGCTCTTTAATTCTTTTACAGAGCTCTATAATTCAATTAAAGAGCTCTCTAATTCTTTTAGAGAGCTCTTCAATTGTATTAGAGAGCTCTTTAATTGTATTAGAGAGCTCTTTAAAACGGGCATATCTATATTATAATTAAAGAGCTCTCTAAAAGAATTAAAGAGCTCTTTAATTAAATTAATGAGCTCTGTAAAACAATTGAAGAGCTCTTCAATTGAATTAAAGAGCTCTCTAATTACAAAAATCGGCTTTGTATGAATTAAAGAGCTCTATAATTGTATTTGAGAGCTCTTCAATTCTTTTATAGAGCTCTGTAATTAATTGAAGAGCTCTTTAATTCTTTTAAAGAGCTCTTTAATTCTTTTAAAGAGCTCTTTAATTATTTTAAAGAGCTCTTTAATTCACATATTTATTGCGCTCATTAAAAGCATTAAAGAGCTCTCGAATTGTATTATTGAGCGCAACAAAACAATTATTGCCCTCTTTAATTCATTTATTGCGCTCAATAATAAAATTAGAGAGCTCTTTAATTCATTTATTGCGCTAAATAAATGATGCGAATTAAAGAGCTCTTTAAAAGAATTAGAGAGCTCTCTAATTGTATATATGAGCGCAATAAATGAATTAAAGAGCGCAATAATAGAATTAAAGAGCTCTTTAATTTAATTATAGAGCTCTCTAATTCTTTTAAAGAGCTCTTTAATTAATTGAAGAGCTCTCTAATTATTTGAGTTTCTGTTAATTTGGCGTTCCATAGAGAGCAGCTATTGAATTTGTATCGGAGTAGGGGAATCTGATTAATTTCGCCCTTCACTCAAATGGTTGCACCTTTATTGAAGATGACAAAGCTATCATTTTCTGTCAATATAATCTGTCTATGACGCCCGAGACAGATTTGTGTTCACGAATTCGCATGAAATGTAGAACTCGCAATAAATAAATAGAAAAATACGTATCTTTTATATTTGCTGCTCATCAAGAATGGAATGATTAAATACCATGTACATGTCAAGCATTAAAGAATCATAATGAATTTCATGTGTGTGAGAGAGAAAGAGATTCTATAAAACGGACGCTCGGCATTTCATTTGTGTATCAGATTGGGTGTTTTGTTTTATTCTTTCATTTAAATAATTCAATTTAATGAGTTTATTTTGATGTATTATGAATCTCCACCCAATACCGTTGTTGTGAAGTAGATGTTCACATGTCTGGTACCTGGATCAGTGGCGCGGGATCCAGCTTTTGAGTTAGAGGGGGCGTAAAAATTGGCAAGGGGTCATGGGACCGCCTAGGTCACTAGCGGGTCCAGGGCGGAGCCCTGATAGGGAGATCAGGAGTTGAAGCTTTTTAGGTTGTAAGGACCCATTTTCGTGACTGTAATTGATTAAAGAATTGAAATTAATGCATTTGACAATTATATTAACTAACAGGTAGTTGATATTTACTGATATTTACTCGTTTTTAGTTTGAAAATGATCATTTTATCTATGATTTGCAAATTTTAGGGAGCACCCCCCCCCCCCTGAATTCGCCACTGGATGTCGATCAAGTCTGCATGTATTTTTGGAAGTTTGCAGTTTTGACACTCTTGCAATTTAACACATATTTATCAGTCGTTTTAATATATTATTCTATTTTTTGTTAAAACTTTTCAATTTCTCCTATAAAGGTTGGAAGTTTAAGTATTAATCGGATTTGAAGTCGGTTTGAAATTGGTAATGCCAGGTGGAATATAATATCCAAAATCTTAATTCATAATTTGCTCCAATACAAGTATCAACCATATCGTTCACATTCAGCATGGCTCAATGTACTATGACTATAGCATTAAGTATTCATTTTCAATTAGCATTTGTATAAATGTTCATCTATGTTGTAATGGAGAAACTTTTCCTCATTTTGTACAGAAGATTTGATTGTATTGTAGATAGTACTTATGTATATAGTGACATTAAATCATGAAAACAAATGATTTTTTATGATACATGTATTGGCACAGATTTGATTGTTGATCTATCACGTCTACCTGTCTAACACAGGTATCAAAGGGATATTTTTGATTACCATGTATATGTGGGATTTCTTGCAGATGAGTCAAACAGAGAAGCACTCTTATCAGACTTTACTTCTATATTTAGCACTGCTTTGTCCCTTTTAAGGTAATAAATACCTATGCAATGATCAATACAAGAATCTAACAAAACGAGAGTTTATAAACAAAGAGCTTTTTTTAATGCCTGAGGATTCCAAGCTTCTGTCTGTCTGAGAGTGACGCTTTCACATACAAGTCTATTATTGGTCGATTTCAAGAAATCGACCTTACTAGATTTGTAGACCGGATGCTGTCAATAGGAGAAAGTTTCTAATTCAGTCCGTCAGATTCCACAATGCAACATTATCCTTATGAAAGAAACGTTTTCGTGACTACTGAAAAACACGTGACCAGAGACAGGCATTCCCATGACCTCCCACTTTATCCACTTCACAAAAATGGGACATGTCGTCATGACAACGCTTAGGTATCGCAATTATGAATTTAGATATTGCAGATGAAAGTAATATCTGCATGATATTTTTTCTTTAACAATATTTACTTCCAGACCAATTAGTGAGTGATACAGTGAACCCTATGCCTTCAAAATTCCTATGGTCGACATTCTGGATCCTTGGATCCATTGCAACAAAGAAATACGCGATCATAACGTATGCCAGGGGTGCCAGTGGGCTAAAAAGTTTCTAACCGTCCATACGACTAAGCTTTTTCTCGTTAAGGATATACCACTTTGTTTGTTTGTTTATTTTCTTACCAAGACAAATTGATAAATGAAACAAAGAAATTAATAAGCGATAAAAAAAATTCGACAAGACTGTACGAGTCACAAAAATTGATTGAACTTTTAAGAAGTTTCCCCTTATTTCCCTCCAAATTCTTATACATGTAATCGGAACTCTCCACTTTTCCCGCGAATACACCCAGAAAGGCTTTTGATTGGTCAATATGTGTTATGATGGAATTTTCCTACGGATCAAACAATTTCTGAATGGATATGAAGAGTGTTCGCATCTTGAGGCTTTTGATTGGTCAATATGTGTTATGATGGAATTTTCCTACGGATCAAACAATTTCTGAATGGATATGAAGAGTGTTCGCATCTTGAGTTGTCCAGTGTAAATGTATCTATTTTCTAAATTGTCAGAATTATAAAGACATACGTTTCTATAAGTACTACTCTTTCGTCTTTATTTTAAGAGTAAACATTTTTAACCTATGTCGACCAATGACTTATTAACAGTTTATAAGTCCTTGTGTCGACGAAAAAAAAAAATAAAAATTGCGGGATTAAAGAAATGTTGATATCGAACAAGCTTTTTTTTTTAAGCTATAATACTTGTAACTTAACAATCACTGTGCTCCTATCTCATCTGGATAGTCAACCATGATGCGACTCAACACTCAATGTGGGTCAAGGTCACATATTTAGGTCAAACATGTGACAGACTTGAAGATCCAAGTACAAATTTGACTTGTGTACCAATTTGTTCCTTCCTGTTATATGGACATTGCAGCGGAAAAGCAGGTCAAACTCTAACCGAAGTGCAAATGAAATTAAGTTTGTGGTCAAACCCAGACTTTATCCAATGTACAAATATGGTACATGTACATGTATCTCCTCTTTGCACAAAATAAAGCATGCAAATTCATCCAATTGGAAAAATAAGGTCAGATGCAGCATCTAATGGGAGTAATGCATTGTTACATATCAGTATCCCAGTTTGAACCACTGATTCAGGGTTTATAGTCAATGTAGAGTAGCACTTTGACCAACACTGAGATACCAAAGCCAGAAGCACTGATTCTGATTCATTGGCCCGTTTGAATCATTTGTGCAAGTTTGGTCACTTTATCATAGTGCTCTGTTTAGTAAACAGGTACAGAATCTCTATGATGGAAATTGTATGTCATATGCAGCGTACCGTCTGATTAACTGGTTGATCAAAGTACTCTAAGGTTAACCACTGCTGAAAATTTGGTTCTTACAGTTCAATACCTTTTCAATTATTGAGCTACCCATCACTCATAAAGATCAATTAAGCTTTACTAGTCAAAGACTAGGCAAGCTAAACATATAAATGGGAGATACTAAAAGTAATATTGTTTTATTAATGAAACAAATTTTTACATGTAAATTCTTTTGGAAAATTGAGCAACTGTGCTTATTTGCAGCAGAAGTAGGCAAGTTCCTTCTGTACAGAGGTTAAAGATAAGAATTTTTTAAGTCTTTCAACTATCATGTACCATTACAACCTTATTAATTGACAAATTTAAATTTCTTATATTGATTTTGAAGATAACTTTAAGTTATTGCTTTTTACCATCAGAAGTTTGGTTAAAGCTGGTGAAGGGTACGAGTTTAAAATACTGAAATGTTACTTTTCAAAAGGATGGAGCACTATCTCTTGGAGAATGCTTAATTTATTTTATTTCAACCAATGCCTGAAATAACTCTTTTCCAATTTTACATAAACAAATGGATGAATAGGTAATAATATACATGTATTATTTCAAAGTGATATTTGGAAAACTAAAATGTTCTGTCTGTTTTCATTAATAAAGAAATTAAGGTAATTTTAAAGATGTACGTTTGCATTTAGGTAATAGATTGTACTAGATTTTATTCCTTTGAAATCCTGTGAAGTCATTCCTTTGAAATCCTGCAGTACAGTGATGTCATTATAAGTTTTAAATCATAATCTATCAGCTATCATTATAGCCCTCCACTTCTGGCTCGTCATCACTGTCCACAACCTCCTGCTGGGGAATTCTGTATGTCATATCTGCACCCTCGGGACTGAAGGAGTCCATCTTTACATTTAGTCGTTCTGATAGTCTCAGAGCTGCTTGTTTTGCTTGTAACTCCTAGAATAAGAACATGTTATCATACACAGTAAACATAGGTAATCACAGATTACGAAGCTCACTTCGTGGCAGCAAATTCAATTCAAACATATTTCTAAGTACATGTATATTGGCTTTTAAAGGCAAAATCATTCAAGCGGAGAAAGTAGGTCAAGGTCATTTTATGAAAGTTTGATTCAAAAATACATCCAATATGCAAGTTTGGTACATGTAGCACTTATACTTTGCTCAATATTGGCTTTAAAAGGCAAAATCACTCGAGAGGAAAAAGTAGGTCAAGGTCATTTTATGAAAGTTTGATCAAGGATACATCAAATATGCAAGTTTGGTACATGTAGCACTTATACTTTGCTCAATATTGGCTTTAAAAGGCAAAATCACTCAAGCGGAAAAAGTAGGTCAAGGTCATTTTATGAAAGTTTGATCAAAGATACATCCAATATGCAAGTTTAGTACATGTAGCACTTATACCTTGCTCAATATTGGCTTTTAAAGGCAAATCACTCAAGCAGGAAAAAGTAGGTCAAGGTCATTTTATTAAAGTTTGATCAAGGATACATCAAATATGCAAGTTTGGTACAAGAAGCACTTATATTTTGCTCAATATTGGCTTTAAAAGGCAAAATCACTCAAGTGGAAAAAGTAGGTCAGATGCTGCATCAGATGCATGGGTTCCTCTCCGCATCCCAAGATGAATCACTTGTGCAAGTTTGCTTACTGTAGCATCAGTTCTTTGTCAGATACTGAGCTACCCCAAACTTCTTATCCAAGCCACTCTGAACTACCCCAAACTTCTAAACCAAGTCAATCAAGCGGAAAATGTAGGTCAGATGCAGTATCTGATGCATGGGTTCACCTCAGCATCCAAAGATGAATTACTTGTGCAAGTTTGGTTACTGCATCAGTACTTCGCCAAATACTGAGCTACCCCAAACTTCTTAACCGGACGTGGACGCGCGGGGGTATAGCATAAGCTCACTCTACTTCGTCGAGGTGAGCTAAAAATGTTCACATGTGTTTCTCATATATATGTATATATATATAGTTTAATAAAAATCGTCTGTATGTAGTTAAGTATTATAAAAGACTTCATAATGCAGGTGATAAAAATGCAAAATCATTTACAAAATGTACATATATACTGACAGTGACAAGGGTAATATTACGTCCTTTTACATAACCAGCAAACACTTACCAGTTGTCTGGCTTGCTGATGTTTCTGTAGTTCTACTGACTCTGACAAGGATATGACTTTAGACGTATCATAACTGTAGCTGGGTGGCGTTGCTGCTGAATCCTCGTGCACTCTCGGCACTTGCTTCCTATTGGGATGTTGTGAGTCTGACAAATGTCTTGATTTGTGAAGAAATTTCTCAGGCAAATCATGTATATCTGTGATCTTCAATGTTCTGAAATTAAGAAAAAATATGTTTCAAGCATGAACATCAAAATTAATTTAGCACACAGGTGTCTGTGTAGCAGAATGAAGCCTGGTTCCCAGGACCTTTTTCTATTGAAGAGGTCATGGGAACCAGACTAAGCAGAATATTGCTAGATACTGTAACCTGTTACTTTCATATGAATGTAAAGGTACTGGACATCCATTATTACCTTTACTTGCATGATCCAGCAGTGGCATCCTTTAAGTTCAACTACACAGACCCCTATGAGTTTATTATGTGCATGAAATTACAAAAGGAGCTGTTAAGATAAGGCGTAAAATCAGCCCTGAAAAGTGGAATTTTGACAATTGAAATTTCAAGAACTTTTTTATGTAAAATGTATACCTATACTGCATACCATCAGAATATGAAGTAATTTTTATCTGTTTAGCATACTATTGCTAATTTTGGGGTCAAAACTTCTCTTTTTCTCATAGAAATCAATAGAAAACAGAAAAGTTTTTTTGAACATTGTTCCCCCCGGATATACAAAAAGCCACTTTTACTGGAGATGTATATCAATGATATAATTTTTGGGGCCAAGTGGGGTTCTGTATCTCTGGGGGAATCACAACCCCATAGACGAAAAACCAAAAATGGCAAGGGGGTGTATTTTTTAAGAATCAACCTTTTCGACCATAAAATATAGCACATTTGACTATTTTTCCTCTTTAATCCATCAAAAAATGTTACCTAAATATGACTGAATGAAATACAATGTATACAAGAATTAGGAATGGAATAAGCAAGAATGATGTTCATTTCTCCGCCAATGTGTATTTTGCTCTAATAGGCTTACATTGTAGCATTTGAATACAAAATGAGACCGTATCTTATAAAGTTCCAGATTGCATTATTTACCGATTAAAGGAGATGGAACGTTCAAAATCTATTTCTGATACACAATGTAGACATATTTGATGTCTTTTAATTTATATTTATCCATTTTTGGTAAAATATTCTAAAATTTCTACGTTTTTGTCGATATTATTGGTTTTTCTATCCGTGCACCCCTACCTCTTTCGACCTTAATTTTAGAATCTTTAAAGGTTCCTTTAACGAAATGTAAAACATGTAAAAGGTCTGCAAATACATTATATTTCAATAATGATTAATTTTTTTCTGTATACGATTTGCCATGAAGAAGAAATAAGTCACGAGATTTAGGGCTATAAATAGGGCCCTTATCTTAACAGGTCCTTCATCCTGTTGTTTTCAAGGATACTATACATGTAGTTGTGCTTGCAGTAGAATCATATATTAATTAATGAGTCTGAATATTGAGATATTACCTATAGGGTCTGCAGTTTGAGATTTGACTGGTTGAACCTAGCCGCGGAAACAGCCAACGACACTTGGATATTTGGTTGGTAGGGGTGTGTTGGCCGCGGGATCGAATCTACATTGAACAAATCCGGGACCCAAATTCAGGATATGGCCGGCACGAATCGGCAAATTTTCCATGGGGATTATTGACTGTGTCTCACTTGAATAAAATAAACCTAAAAATCTGCAATCATATTTTACCATGTTAAGCTTCAATATCAATGATACGGCCGGGATTCTACTTGCCTCCGCTTCATCTCTTCGAATTCAAGCGCCATGTTTATAGTTTACACTCATGCGTCAGGTCAAACACGTGACACCTCGACCCATGTGTATGGACGTTGTTATGGAAACAACCTCGCGGTGTCACATGTTTGACTTGACGCATGTGTGTAAACTATAAACATAGCGCTTGAATTCAGAGAGACGAAGCGGAGGCAAGTAGAATCCCGGCCATATCATTGATATTTAAAGCTTAACATGGTAAAATATATGATTACCGATCGTTTAGTTTTATTTTATTCGAGTGAGACACTGTCCATAATCCCCTGGAAAATTTGCCGATTACTGCCAGCCATATCCAGAATTTCGGTCCCAGATTTGTTCAATGTAGATTCCTGCAGCCAACACACCACTACCATCCAAATATCCAAGTGTTGTTGGCCGTTTCCGCGGCTAGGTTGAACCTCATATATATTACCTGTTGGGTCTGAAGCATTTGCTGATGTCTGTTGCATTCTCCATTACTTTCTGTTTGACTTCTTGATGTTGATCTAAGGAGTTCTCTCTTATACAATGATTCAAGTCTATATCAGAAATCATTTGCACTAGTTCAGCACTGGATTTATTCTGCTCGTCAATCATTTCTGATTCAAATGAATTTTTTCTGTCTTGTTATCCTTTTGTTTAACCATACACACATCAATTCTATTGTCTTCATGTAAACTTGTCACCTTTTGAGACTGACAAGTTGATAGATGATCCATGGGTACATCTCTGTCCCGTAGCCTTGAAAAATCACTTGAAACTTTATGAGATGACTTTGGTGACTCTGGACATGTTGAATAAGGCACATTATTGATTTCTGATGCCAAAGTAATTTTGTTTTTCTCATGCACTGTAAGTCTACTTTCAAGATTATGATAACTTGATACAGGTGGTTTATTACTTAAAGATGAAGAACTTGTATGGACTTCACTCCCATTCTGTCCTAATAGATCTGTCTGACTAGATAAATCCTGAAGCGATAGTGGTAGCTCACCTCCTTTTCTTGTAAGAAGTTGCTGGAGATAGGCTGCAAACTCTCCTACTTTTCTACCTTTATCTGGTAAGGTCTGCAAGAACCTCCTGAAAATGATAGTGCAAACTATATTAACACTATGGTGGGACTGATGTGTAGAATTGATGCGTATGGGAGACTAGAAATATTGACCAAAGGATCAATGATGCCCCCTTCAAATTATGATTTTGTGTCGCCTTCAAAGCATCATGACATATTGTAAAGGGATCTGATCACTAGGGTAAATGACTATCTGTCCATCTGTCACCAAGCCATTATAGCATTTGAATTGTAAGTGACAGGCTCTTAATATTTCAAATATCCATTCCTCATGACAAAACCTTTTGTTACTGTTAGTACATTTGTACCACAAGTTCTTTTTTTACATACATCACAACTTGACTTAATAGACATGTGACCTACTTTTCTAGATATTTGAGATTGAATATGGTATACTAGTCTAATAATAAATCAAGTATGATAATCACTCACTTTTTGTTCAGGATTTTCTGTTGTCTTTCTAAAAGTTCTTTTAACTCTGGTACAGACTTTGCTTCTATGTTTCCTAGGTAACCTTGCCTTTCTTCAGGTGCACACATCTGTAAGAAAGTTACGAAAAAATTGTGATACAACTGAAAGTCTACAAATTTATTACCCAGTACACAAAACAAATATCTGGCAAAGACAGGTCTTAATATGCACAATTTTACTTCAGGACAGAAGACTGAATCAAAAGACATCAAATTAAAGACATCATGGTCATAATAACAAACCAGAAGTCTCTGACGAGACTTTAGCTCTCCTGGTTGTTTTGTTTTATTGATCACTCATTGACAGGTGAATAAGATACATACAAATAAATATCAATTTCCATTTTTTGTTAAACCAAAGACCACAAGGAGCAGGCGCTCTAACAAAGTATACCGGTAAGTAGCACAACAAAACAACATATCCGAGATATAGTATTTAAACAAAGAATGCAATACCCATTTTCCAAGATCCTAGGGGCCAAGGTCTGCTAGCTCAAATGAACTATCAATGACAAAACAAGACTACAGATCCATCACATTGCATAAAGAATTAACTCTCCATCACTAATAGCTAGCTTTAGAAGAGTTGAGAGCACAATTATATAGGAAAAAATAACCACACCTATTTTCTAAGACCCAGTGGGGGTCAGGAACTCAAACAAAATATCAGGTGCGCAACTAAACCACAGACCAATCATATTACAAAAAGAATTAAGACTCCATCATTAATAGTGTCAGAGGAAATGCAAGCACAAGATATATATTAGGAAAAAATAACCACACCCATTTTCTGAGACCCTGGGGGTCAGGGGCTCAAACAAAATATCAGGTGCACAATAAGACCACAGACCTATCATATTGCAAAAAGAAATAAGTCTCCATCATTTATATTGTCAGAGGAGTTGCGAGCACAAGGTTACATAGAATTATATAAGAGAAAATGACCATACCCATTTTCTAAGACCCTTGGGTCAAGGGCTCAAACAAAGTATCAGGTGCACAACTAGATCACAGACTCATAATATTGCAAAAAGAATTATTAAAGTCTACATAATCTATAGTGTTAGAGGATTTGCTAGCACAACATAACAGACTAATATTTTGGAGAAAATGACCACATCCATTTCTTAAGACCCTTGGGGTCAGGGGCTCAAACTAAATATCAGGTGCACAGCTAGACTACAGACCCATTATATTGCAAAAGGAATCAAGGCCCCATCATTTATAGTGCTACAGGAGATACAAGCACAAGATAACATAGATTTTCAATGACCTGAAGCCCATTTTCTAAGACCCTGGGGGTCAGGGGCTGAAACCAAATGTAAGGTGCACAACTAGACCATATTCCAAGTAGAATGCAAAAAGAATTAACAGTTACTTTCTATCTCCTATGGTTTCAGAGGAGTTGAGAGCACAGAATTGTTTACAGACAGACAGACCAGACGGACAGACGCCGGATGACGGGTGATGACATAAGCTCAACTGGTCAGAGACCAGTAGAGCAAAATAAAAAAAAAATTAGGGGATTCCATGAGAAATTTCCCAAATATTAACGGAACGATGTCGTAGAAGTTGCCGGGCCCGTGGTACTGTCAAATTGCTACTATTTTCCCCTTTGTCGAGCACATGCATTTTTACATCTTAATATAAGTATTAGCGCACCTTCACGGGGAGAGTGCAGTAATCTCAATACCTAATCATGATCATTATCAATGTCTACTATTACATGTATTTACCAATGTATGATGATTGAGATATAATTACCATTATCTGAAGAGGCTGTAAAAGCGGAAACATATGTAATGATAAATTGTGGAATGTAATATCACTTTTTGTGGTGCTTTAACATTTTTTCTATATTAATTTTCTTTACATTTGATCGTATTTGAATTTTTGATAGTATTAAATAGATATAGGCTTGTATTTATATATAAGCATGATAAAATGTACTTTCCATGCAGTTCACTTTAGAAACAGGAAAACTGAAGTTAGGCACGGTCCATTTGATATTCTGGAGAGGGAGGGGCTTGGGTTTTTTTCAAAAAAAAAATAATTTTGCTCTGAATTTTGATGAAAAAAATAAATTTGCTTATGGTGTAACAGAAAAAAAATAATCTTGCTCTTACAAGTAATCTGAATTTGAAGAATAACCATAAAATTTGCTTAAAATTCCTGAAAATTTTACGGCTCGCTTCGCTTGCCGCAGTTTTCACTTTATATAAAAATTTTGGCTCACTTTGCTCACCATACTTTTCTTCTTTAATGGCAAGTTCATATTTAAAAGTATCATATGAATACATGTGACTGAAAATATAGGGGCTTCCTTAAATGCTTAAATACCTTATCAATATAATTTGTTAATTACTATTGATAGATACATGTATCACCATCGAGTCTAAAATTTATATACAATCTTGGAAGGAGACTTTAATTAAGTTTTTCACTAGTTTACATTTCTAAATTTAAAAACTTGTCTAGAAGACTCTCTCCTCAGGCCCTCTTACATGTTACATGACCTTATAATTACATTTTGTTTACTGAAAATTATATCATATTGTAATAATCTTTTATCTCTCTCAGTTTAGAAGTGAATACAATGTTTACATAAAGATTTAGAAATGTTTTGAGCAATTTAAGTAAAAATAAAGAATTTCTGTTGAAAAAAAAAACACAAACATTCTTAATATACACATCAATTGTTAGAAAAAAAATTTCCTTGCTCCAACTAAGCAAGAAAAAAATAATTTTGCCCTGGTCCAGGGCGAAAAAAATAATCTTGCTCCGAAAAAAAAAACCAAGCCCCCCCCCCCCCCCCCCCCCCCGAATATCAAATGGACCGTGCCTTATGTCTGACATTTGTCAGAACATACTCCAATTAAAATTCATATTGGGGATTATAGATCTCAAACTCTTGTAACTAACGGTGGAAGTTTAATGTCTGTATGAGCAATAGTGTAAGCTCAAAGGGAAAGAGAATAGTTTTAGATGGGGATTTTTCTATGTTAATTTTAGCGTGACATTGTTGATGTTCTCCAAAGACTCGATGTTAAACATTGGCGATGTCATGCGGAAATTAACATAGAAAACTCCCCATCTAAATCTATTTTCTATCAATGTGAGCATACTATTGGATGCACAGACATACAAATGTACATGTATACAGACAATTTGAAAGTCACCAGACTCACCAGACAAATTTGGTCTGGTGAAATATTTCTCTTTTTCTTAATAAATATGTTTGAATTTTTACAAAAGTTTAATAAACCATAAACCGCTAAAGGCGATAAAGCCCGATTGCGAAGTGTTTGTATTAGATGATGTATACATTTTTGCACAGACAGAAAGGTCAAAGGTCATTAATACTATTGCGCAATGAAAAAAAGTGATGGTTATAAGGAATCTAAATGTGAAATATCAAAGCCCTACCCCCTATAGTTCAAAAGTAAGTCAAAGGTCAATGTCAAGGTCATTTGATCAAAAGTCATGATATCAAATGAAAGGTCTGGTCATGAGGATTCTACAACTGAAATATCAAAATCCTACCTCTTATAATTTAAAAGTAGGTCAAAGGTCAATATCAAGGTCACTAGGTCAAAAGTCATGATATCAAATGAAAGATCTTGTCATAAGGAATCTATATGTAAAATATCAAAACCCTAACTCTTATATAAAGTCGGTAAACTCCGTACGGCGGCTTTGCCTAGCATACAAAGCAGGCCACTCATACCGCTACACCACGGTGACAACCCTAACACTCTCTCTTATCTCAATATCAAGGTCACTAGGTCAAAAGTCCATATTCATACTCTATATTCTTCACTAACTCTTATATTTTAAAAGTAGGTCAAAGGTCAATGTCAAAGTCATTTTATCAAAAGTCATGATATCAAATGAAAGGTCTGGTCATGAATCTACATGTGAAATATCAAAACCCTACCTCTTATAGTTTAAAAGTAGGTCAAAGGTCAATTTAAAGGTCACTAGGTCATGATATCAAATGAAAGTTCTTGTCATAAGGAATCTATACGTGAAATATCAAAACCCTACCTCTTATAGTTCAAAAGTAGGTCAAAGGTAAATGTCAAGGTCACTAGGTCAAAACTCATGATATCAAATGAAAGGTCTGGTCATAAAGATTCTGCATGTGGAATTTCAAAGCCATAGCCTTTATAGTTCATGAGATTATAGCCCAGATTTTTTATTTTTATAAGTAGGTCAATCTCCGAGGTCAAGGTCACAAGGTCAAAACTTTTGGTATCCATGGTGAGGTCTTGTGACAAGGAATACATACTGTATGTGAAATATTAAAGCCCTATCATTTACTATTCAAACATTATGGCCAAGGTTAAAGTTTTTTAAAAGTAGGTCAAACTCCAAGGTCAAGGTCACAAGGTCAAAATTTTTGTATCCATGGAGAGGTCTTGTCACAAGAAATACACAAGTGAAATATAAAAGCCCTATCACTTACCATTCAAAAGCTATGACCAAGGTTAAAGTTTTTCAAAAGTAGGTCAAACTCCAAGGTCAAGGTCACTAGGTCAAATTTTATTGCTGTGTTTGATTCGTCTCATCATGGTCTATCACCATGTCAAGTTTCAAGTTGCTATTCCAAACAGTTTTCTCTCAACGGACTTAATCGCAACACTATAACAAAAATGTTGACGCAATGACGGACGGACAGACAGACAGACTTCATCATTTCATAGACCAGATTTTGCTTCGCAATCTGGCCTAAAATGGCTGATATAAATTGTATAAAAACGTTCGCAATGTCTGCAAATAACTTGCATTGTTAGTTTAATACGAGAGTTCAAGATCTATACCCCTATATGAATTTCAATGAAATATAAAAATAATCTCAGTCTGACAAATTGGACAAAACTTTAATTTTTCAATTTCCGAAGTAAGCTGCGCAGACAATTTTAAGATTTAATAAAAATTATTCCTATTTTTCCATATATACATGTACACTTTCATAGCCATGTATTTTATGAAAATATTATGGTGCTCACTAGAAGGTTAAGACTAGTGTGCGTCAAAGAGAATATGTCATGAAAAATACTGTTTATTGTAAACATATGAGTTGTCCCACAAATCAATATGAACGATCCCAAATTTGGAACAAATAGTAGGAAGGGTAGCTCCCGCCAGTTCATGAAGCGAACTTGTCGCAAAGCGACCCTATACATGTAGATAGAAAATTCAATACACACATGTTAATTTCTACTGTAATTTATTTTAAGAGTAAAAATTTTTAACCTATGTCGACGAAAAAAAAAATATTGCTTGGGGCTTGGTCGAAATGTTGATATCGACCAAGCTTTTTTGGAAAGTTAATACTTGTTTGTTCTAAGTTTCATATCTCAATTTAAGGGTTTACTAAACACAAAGTTAGCTTGTCAGGAATATCTCGATTATTACAAAAACTGTAGAATTATTCGGCAAACATCTCCAATAACGAATTAACTGATACAAAAATATTTGGCTTTCATTAAATTATAGTTTATACTGTACTATTTTGTGAGTACAAGCATCAATCGAGTTGCTGATTTTCAAAAAAATAGAACAGACCGTAAAAGTCATTAAACAATATGATTTATGCATATATACCTTCTTTGATTCCTTCCCGAGGGCAAGCTAGCATTTGATTTGGGATACTGATTTGCAAATCTATATTTTCCCTATTCAAATAAACCTACCCCTCTGTCATACATGTACCTACACTTGATTATCGAACACTCTACCCATTGTGTATTATAATGACAAGTAATCGCTGTGCATGCTTTGTACAGGTATCTACACAGGTGTATACAAAATGAATATACATATTGTAGGGTTACACATTTAGGAATTGGACTACACTTTGTAGAAATATTTTCAAACAATTTGAAAAGTAGCTTGCCCTCGGGAAGAAATTAGAGAAGGTAACTATTCACAAATTATATTGTTTTACAACGTTTAAAACGAGTTTAATTTTTTGAAAAATTGACAACTTGTTTAAGACTGACTGCTAACGAAATATCAACGTACAAGCTAAAATTTTAATGAGAAACATTTAGTTACATGAAGATTCACTCACAAATGTGGCTGATTTGCTAAATTAATTCATACTTTTGTAATAATCGGGATTTTCTTTTTGCGTAGATTTTGTGTTAGTAAACCCTTAACAAAGCAACGAAGTTATCTGGTTATGGTGGATAAACCTTCAAAATCATTCAGTTATACTGCTTTGACACCAGTACCCTACGTCCGAGATTACCCTCCTCTCCCCTATATAAATTATAATTTAGAATCGGTCCATAGAATCACAGAAAACACTGGAAACAACTACATAAACACAGAAAACACTCTATAAATAACAGAAAACACCTTCCAAATGTCAAGAAACACCCATGTTTTGAAAGATATACATACTGCAGACATTTTGTCAAAGTTTCAACAAAATTGGTTCACTTTTAAGTATAATATGATAATTTTTAGTTTTATCTTTGCAGATCGTTTGTAGCCACGGTGCGGCACGGCGGTCATGTTTGTTTACAATCCCAGTGATTTAAAATATCCGTGTCATTTCACGTGATTAGTCGATTGCATTTAATATTGTATCTTATCAAAAATATAAAAAAAATAAAAAAAAGTGTTGTTTAACTGAATTTCCTTTTTTTTTTATTTAGGAATATTAGTTTATTGTTGTTGTTGTAATAATTAATAGCAAGTTAATTAATTAAAATAAATTAAAGAACAAAGGCATTATTTTCTTTAATCTATGAGTTTCAAAGAGTTGTGCGTGTTTTCTTTATAAATATCACAGAGGTTTCAATGACATAATCGACTGGTATGTTACTTCAAAAATAATGATGAGAAGGTTAGAATTCTTTTAAATAATGTCCGAGCAAATGTTGATCATTATTACCATTTTCGTCATGGAAACTTTGTTTCCTTGTCCATCGTGCTTCCATCGTGCTTCCTTGAATGCGGAGACGAGACGATACAATGCTCTTCAACAATTAAAACCAGCTTTTCACTTGTATTAAATTGTATAAATCATCTTCATGCATTTATGTCAGTATATTGCACATTTTCATTTTTTTGTAAAGTAACACCCCCTTTGACAAATCGTTGTTTCGGCAACTACACATGTACATGTCAATCAACCGTGCAGGGTACATGTACGAGGGTTGTCCCAGAAAATCGTAGACAAAGACTAAAACAGAATAATGGAGTGATAAATCTTTATAAAACGTACGTAGGCGAATTGTGTATACAAAATTAAATTTGTCGTGCAAAAAGTATTTAATTATCTTCAATAACTATATTTGTATAAAGAAAAGAAAGACATCGGTTAACAGCCACCGGAGTAAGACGTATAACGTCATAAAAACGTATAGCAAACGAAAATCAGGATCCCGATGGATGCGATAAAAATTGTTTTGAATCGGCAACTCGGGTGTTCATTTCATCTTCAGAGGGACATATCGGCACCTATCTAGAGGATACACGACTCACTCCTAAATGGTTTGAAAGAATTCTTTGTATTTCAGATTTACTAATCCCTGTTCTCTCCGCTACTTCCCGGTTACGTACCGTTTGACGTCGGTCTTCATCGATGACTTTTTTCACAAAGTAACATGGTCCGTCAATCCGTCTGTAAATCTGCCATTTCTATACCAACACCCTGCTCACATTCCATACATTCCCGATGATTCGATCTCGTTCTTGGTTTGTATCGGTGTCAATCCACGATCTACGCAATATCTGATAATGGTTTTATGCTCCACGTCCTTACGTGACGTCGCCATTTTTGAACGATCGTTCTAAAATGTGCGTAATAAATTACGTCATAATTCAATTATTTCTTGTATCATTTTAATCAATTTTATACGTTCTTTCGTGGAAAATCTTATAGAACACGGGAATAAGATTTTTAAAACTATTTACGTCTAGATTCTTGAAATATTTAACCGAAAATCACAGATATTATTGTTTGTTACACTGACATTTCACCGTGCGCCGGCACGGTGCAACCGCCCTTCTATTTATCGGCTATATGTCTGAGTTGTAAGGAATATTTCAATAAAACTGCCTTTAATTGCTTCACAAGGGATAGAAATAGTATTGCCTAGACCTAAGTCTTGATATGACTGTCGAAAGTGAATCTATAATCGATGTCTACGATTTTCTGGGACAACCCTCGTATGTAGGTGTCGATTGTACGTTCATAGGGGAATAAGAATATCTTTAATAATAAATTTAAGTTTAAACATTAAATTTTATAGAGTATATTTAATCTAAAAGACAATGTATAATATATTATTTATAATTAATTAAATATGACTAATTGTAATATACCTGTTATGTACAACGGTTCTCTTTGCACCTACTTTTTACTTAAGATACATAATTTCCCAGATCTGATAATATATTGATGATTTCAGAATTTGATTAAAAGAATTGAGCAAAAAATAAAGTAATTTAAAATTTCACGTAAAAAAATCGGGGTATCCGACAGCAAGACTGAATCAAAGGGTTTTTTAAAAGGGGGGAAAGAAAAAAGATCGTGCCTAACGGATATGTAGGATCTCAAATGAATTTTCATTTCATACGATGTATTATGAAACGAGTTGTGTGTTGTATATCCCCGAGCCTTGGGGGGGGGGGGGGGGGGGGGGGGAGGGGGGGGGGGGGCTCCTCAACCGTCCAAATAAATGTCAATGGGTGGGTTTAGGTTAGGTTTTTCTGACTACTTAATTCTAAACACATAATCACGATAATGGTTTACGATTATTTAGTAATTACTGATTATTAAACCATCTCAGAAAATAAATATTCATCTCCGTTAGAATAAGTGAAAATGTACGTAGGACCACTTTTACCTCTAAAAACATGTTTAAAGTTCATAATTGATTCCAACCCCACCCCTTTATCCACCCCATTTCTTTTCTCATATCGTTATCGACACCTCCGTTTATTCGCCCCTATTATGCAATCACCGTTAATTAGTGGGAGGTATGATATTGCCCGGCTAATAACTGCCAGTTACCTGTATGTTACCTAAAATAAAGAGGACTATAATTTCATTTTGTCCATTTTACCCCCTTTTCAGGATAAAAGTAAATTAAAGAATATTATTACAATCGATCAAGTATTTTCAAACTCCAGGGGTCTAGAATTCCCATTTCCCATTGCCCGGGGCAAGTGAAAAGTTGGGTCGGGAAAGTGAAAAGCATGTGTTCACTTGCCCGTGGGCAAGTAGAATAGGCCAAGCAAAAATAAAAAGTTGGTTCTCGGGCTAAATTTCAAATCATGCGACAGGCCGTTTTCATTAAACATTTTCAGAACAACTACAAATTGGAATGTGTTGACATCTTTTATGCTAGTAATATGTTTCCTCAGCGTGGGATTGACATTTCTGTCCAGTTCAATTACCCATAGAATGACCGCTTGCGATGACATGAAAATTTTACGGACGAACGCAAACGCAAGTACATGTACATTTAGATAAGATAAGTTATAAGTGGACGTTAGAGATTTAAATCTCAGGCGCAGAACAAGAATACAAAATAATGCCTAACAGAAAATCAATTACATGTAATATTTCATCTGAATGAAATAGAACACTTTATTGAACCCTTCGGTTGAGCTGAGCAATTGTCAAAAATTAAGGAACATAAGAATTTTGCGCATCTGCCTGTCCATATAAGCTGTCATTTACGCGTTGCTGTCTTGCTGATACCGTCACCTTCTCCTTGAATCCGCAACTGATGTCCGTGTTGAAGGTCTGGGTCTGTCTGATAATACCGTCTCGTCTGCATTGTAGATGTGATCAGAGAAACCACCGCGTGGGATCGAAACGTATGGTGTTGTGATTCCTAACATAGTTTTGGGGTATTTTTTCATTTTCTAAATCAAACTTTACAAAAATGATGAGCCATTGCAGTAGGGCAATACCTAATAAATCAATCCATTTCGTCCAGGTATATGAAAAATTTTTCCGAGTTGGCCGTTTAAATAGAGTCAATGACTGAGTATTTTATTTTCAGGTCCCCAGTCAATAATTGTCTAATATATGTGTCACTGACACCAAAACTTCTACGTATGACAATATCTTTCTTTTTTCTTTCTTTTTTTTCATAAATTTTGTTTCTTTTCAGACTCCAATTAGCCATAGACAAATGCATGCAATGACAATGATTCATGTACTCATACATTAGACATCACAAACGAATCTTGCTCAGATGACATCACAGTATCAGATGAGAACAATGTCTAAGATATTCTCACAGACACATCACGTACTGACGTTCCGTCGCTCCTGCGGAAGTTGAAGCTTTTGAAAGTTTCGAGACGATAACAAATACGTACATGTAGATGCAACTCCGTGCTTTTTCCATAATTAACTTTTCAGAATATGTCACAAAAGAAAATACAATTTGAACACAAGATGCCTAGGAAAAAAAAAAAAAAAAAAAAAAAAAAACCCGAACCAAATTGAAATACATATGCAGAGGGTCACTACGATTTGTGTTTGTATGCCGAGAAATAGGTCTAAAGATACGGACGTTCGTATCCGGAGCCACTGCCTTTATTATTTGATTATCTCAAGTTATCTCTGTATGATATATGATGAATTTAGATAATGAATTAATGAAACATAACATTTCTTTATTTTCTATTATACATACTTAAACACAATACATCAAAGGTGAAAATCATAGGTAAACAAACATGGCCGCCGCGACGCACTTCAAAACAACTTATAAGATCACCTAAAAATGGTCATTGTTCACAAAAATGTTAACCAATTTCATTGAAACTTGGACAAAATGTCTGCAGTATGTATATCTTTCATAAAATGGGTGTTTCTTGACATTTGGAAGGTGTTTTCTGTTATTTATAGAGTGTTTTCTGTGTTTAGTTGGTTGTTTCCAGCGTTTTCTGTGATTCTACGGACCCATTTAGAATGTATGCTAAAAAGCAGAGAACGGCTACCTTGGCTATCAGACCTCTTGTTGCTGACTCAGTAACTTGGTCAGTTAGGGTTGTTGCAGAAATTGATCAATGTCAAACAGGTACTTGAACATATGCTTTTGTAAACAAAACATTCGAACGACAAGATTACCGTTCTAATTTTTGCCCCATTCCATTGAAAAGTCAATACAGGTCAGGTCGTCTACAACTTTATTTAGCTTAATGTCATTTCGGGAGTAATCGTATATTCTACCTACTGACACTCAACTGAAGTCTGAATTCTTACTTTTTACAAGCAATACATTTGTGCTGGCATGTAAAAGATAAATAATTCGCTCAGATTCATTAAAGGAATACAATGTAAATTGTTACATATTGTTGAGTCTGAGGTCCTTATGGAGCGAAATAATCTTTGGTCGGACTGACTCATTATTATTCCCCTACTGTACACCACTTCAGCACTTTGGCTACAAAAACAACTATTGAGGATCAGGGTTGATTCTTAAAAAAGAATGAGTTCCTGAAAATATTTGGTAATGTTAAAGTAACACATAATTCCCAGCTTGAAAATAATTTTGCCGTTCAAGATGTTTATATATAGTTAGATCTACCTTGAACTTCAAGTTGAAGAATTTCCAGTTTCTAAAATTGGATCAAATCACTCGTGAAACACTGTTGTCTACATATAGTACCAAGTTATATCAGAATATATAGATTTATATAGTTGTTGAAATGAAACTCTTTGATTAAAGATAATGTGATGGAGAATCATTGAATTTTAAAGGTTACTGTTATCTGTCTTTTGGTAGGGTTCCGGGATCTTTTGTACCA
Organism: Pinctada imbricata; assembly: GCA_033119305.1. Classification (NCBI taxonomy): domain Eukaryota; kingdom Metazoa; phylum Mollusca; class Bivalvia; order Pterioida; family Pteriidae; genus Pinctada; species Pinctada imbricata. The sequence continues at coordinate 62,931,984 of VSWD01000007.1, forward strand.
ATACGGTTTCATACCGAGATTTTTTCGTACCTGTTATTGGAATCTTACGTGACGCTACTCACTTAAAATGCAGCATACATGACTGAAAACGTCTCCCCATTCTCTGTAAAATTTATAAAGTAAATAAGTAAAGAAGAGTGGAGACTGCCGGAGTGCCATAAAATTCAGTGTTCAATTATTTTGACTGACGGTTCAAAGATAACGGTAATTTTCTATGAAGGAAAATAAGGAGGGGGAGGGGGGGGGGGTTATGGCAAGGCACAAGATTACAATGTATTTCATTCAAGGATAAGAAAGTCGTATGTTCAATTGATTTGCAATTCATTTGGATAAAAAATAACTATTTCTCATTTTACTAAATAAATGAAATGTTTAAAAATCCTCTACACATACAAAAAATTGTGAGTATATATAAATCAATTTGCTTCACATAAATTATCGGAGTACCCTCGATTGAAAAAAAAACCAAAAAATAAGAACCCTTAGTAACCTAACTTGCCACTTTTTTAGACCCAATAATATCTGAGAAACAACTTTATAGTTTTACATAGCCTTATATGTACCTGTACATGTATATGGATTTCAGATTTGTATGATAAATGGCCAGCAGCAGTGGTAACAGTCCTTTTAGTGATGTCAGCTTCCAGCAATGTAAGTTTTAATGTCCAAAGTAGGGCTGGGACGATTCAGGTATCCTTCGGTTCGGTTCGGTTTCGAATCACAAGGCCTCGGTTCGGTTCATTTCGATTTGATTCATTTGAATGAGAAAAAATACAAAATAATTTGTTAAATGGACAAAATTAACAAAAATAAAAGGATACAAATTGATTTGACCAACTTATCACTTAAGTCTAACATTATAGAGCATTAATTTACATATGTCTGAGGAATATGAGGGTATATAACATTATCCCAAACTATTGTGGATGCATGTGCTTCATCAGTATGTATACTGTGAGACATTGAATATAAATACCAAGTTCAACACCTCATTTTTCAACAACGAAGTACTGACAGGTCTCATAGGACTTTCACAGTAAATATTCTAGTGGACATAGCTTTCCTTACATGATATTTGGCGACTACAATCCCCGTTTATTCTTGTTGCTGCTTTCACTAGAGCTTGCTCTTACCAGTTGATCTACTTTCACTTTCCGTTTCATGAGAGGCCTGAAAGTCGGAAGGGGGGGGGGGGGGGGGGGGTCTACACGTAAATCGGCGCGATAAATGAATGTAAGCTCTTTTCTTACTTTCTGGCCTTCTTACAAGGTAATTTCTAAGCTATTTCAAACATTTTCTGGTCACTATTTGGCTTCAGTTTACTCTGATTATTCACATCTGAACCAATTCGAAATCTGCAATTCTACGTCGGTGCATCGAACCGACATTGCTAATTTCGAAGCACCGAAATTTTCGGTGCACCGCCCAGCCCTAGTCCAAAGCATACATACATATATTTTTATACATATATATATTTTATTTAAGTTCCTACTTGTAATTGTCAGACCATTTATTTAAATACAATTTTTACTTGTCATGTTGGTTAAACTTCAAACTTGGTACATGAAGGTGGTGTGCCATGACTCATATATTGACCTTGAATAAAGGTCATTTCTGCCAAATTAATGCCACACACAGCCACAGTGCAATAAAAATTTTGTCTCGGGAAAAGTTTTTACATGTCTTGGTTGATTAATTCCAAGGATGCACAAGGAACTTGAAATAAAAAACCTATCTTCATGGGAAATGTTACACTTACAGTCAGTACAAATAGTTGGAGTCTGACTCAAAATCCTTGTTATTTTAACATGCCGTAACTTCAGACTTGGTATGAATGATCATTCTTAGTTTTATTACTTTTAATGTGTACCATAGTAAATCTTCTGTATGTTAAAGTGATAAATGCTGACCTTTATATCATAGACTTCCATCTTTTACTGTCTAATATGTTTAGCACCTTTATAATTTATTTCAGTGATGGAGGGGGACATGAGGGTGGACGAGGGTCCGAGTGGAAGTGGTCACAGGTTCCCTTTCTCTCGTACTAGCTCCACTGGATCCACCCCAGCAGGATGCATGTCATCAGCCTCGTCAGCACAAGGATCAGGTAAAATGAATGATCTGTAGATTGCTTTTAGCGAGCTATTGCCAATGTCATCCATAGACAAAATTTTACTTAAGCTGTAATGAAAGCCTTTGAACCAAAAGAAATGGAGCTTTGATACTTAACGTGTAGATTATTTGTGACAAGAGCTTTCATTTTATACTATGATCTTTGACAATGTGACCTTGACGTTGGACTTCAACTTACTTTTGAAAAATTTTAACTTGAGCTATATCATGTATCTTTCATTCTCTTATTTTGAAAAAAAAAACCATTCATTTTGGCAACTTTTTAATTATCTGTTATCAGTTAATTTAAGATAAATGTTGTTGCCACTTGAGGGGATATGATACATGTCATCTTGTTTGATGTTTGAATATTTAACAGCAATTCTCTGTAAGAACCAAAGAATTTCAAGACATGTTGGCACGGCATGTCATGGATTTTAGAGATTTTTTGGTATGGAAGTTCAATATGAAGCACTAGTATGTAAATCAACCCCAGTTTTTTCAAAAAGGTTGCCGTTGCCATGGTAACCGTGTCTGAAGTTTCAAAAATAGGGAAAATCTATAGGACGAGGCATATTTGTAGGCTTCGTTACCATGGAAACAGGTACTTTTTAAATCTGAAATTGCTTTGATTATTTTCTTTTAATCCTTATTATTATGAATATTTCTAAAGATTTTGACATTCATCTCGGATGCCTTTTGTATACAGGATGAAAAATTGGGCCAAAAAAGGGTACCAAAAGGCTCTGTTTTGGGCACTTAAAGACCCTTTTTTGCATGTTTTTACTGTTTTACAAGGTTGAAAATTTCATAAAAGCACCAATTTTTGAAGTCCAAATTCTAATTATCTAATTAGTGTCATCTTTGAACTATACATTAATGTGAAAAATTAATTGGGCTAATTGTCCTTTTATATGCAAAGCAGCATCAAATTTAGTTGCTATGGCAACAATCGGCTGAAAGGTTTTCATACGATAGATTTAAACCTAACCTCTATCAAACTATCTACACATGATATTGGAACAGAAGTTCATGTATACATCTATCAGAGGGGTTTTAATATAAAAATGACCTTGAAATTATTTCAAGGTCACCCACTGAATTTCCAAGATCATTAAACTTTAAGTGACCAGATTTGATGAAAAATCCTGATTTTTCATAAAATGAAGGTGCCAATATTTTAGAAACCTTGAAATATTGAACTTAACAGTTATTTGCCATAAAATGATAAACGTATCACTAATTTCTTAGAACTATTGATAACGTTTCTTCACATCTTCGAATATCTAAATTCTTGGTGAGTATTTTGATAAAAAAGGGACGAAATCTGTATTTTCTTGTTTTTTTTGACGGAAAAATATTTTCCCATTAAAATTCTCCAGTTCAATAAATTCTAAGATTTTTCTTTCTTATATTCATTTGCTTTCATAAAAAATATGACCCATGAAAATATTCAAATGAAAAATAATTAAAATCGGTAACAAAAAATTTAAAAAATCAATATTTTATGCAAAGTTTGAGTCTCAAAGTATAAATGACCTTGATTATCAAGCCAATGACCTTAAACATTTTTATACGCCCGTCATTTGACGGGACGTATTATGGTATGGCGAAGTCCGTCCGTCTGTCCGTCTGTCCGTCCGCCTATGGAACGCAATAACTTGAATACGCGTCAACGGATTTTTATGAAATTTATACATAGTGATCAGACTGTGGAGAGGAAGCCGCCTTTCGATTTTCAGGTTCATCTGATTTGTCGTTACAGAGTTATGGGACTTAGATTTTTAAAATACAGTGAAAATATACTAAAATATTTAAAAATTATTTAAAAATCTATTTCTGGTTGAAATGTTTTGAAATTTTGTATACTTCAAGTAGAAAGGATGTTCTTTGACATATGTAACGGGTTTTTAATTTTTTTGTCGCATAACCGAGATATTGTGTGTAATAGGAAGGGGGGGTGGGTTATATGCACATACATTTTAAGCTAAGGGCAAAATATAGGCGCATGGAACGCGATAACTTGAATATGCGTCAACGGATTTTCATGATATTCATACATTATGATTGGACTGTGGAGAGGAAGCCGCCTTTCGATTTTCAGGTTTATTCGATATTTCGTTACAGAGTTATGGGACTTAGATTTTTAAGAAACAGTGAAAATATACTAAAATATTTAAAAATTATTTAAAAATCTATTTCTGGTCGAAATGTTTTGAAATTTTGTATACTTCATGTAGGAAGGGTGTTCTTTGACATATGTAACGGGTTTTTAATTTTTTTGTCGCGTAACCGAGATATTGTGTGTAATAGGAAGGGGGGAGGGGTTGGTTATATGCACATACATGTTAAGCTAAGGGCAAAATATAGGCGCATGGAACGCAATAACTTGAATATGCGTCAACGGATTTTCATGATATTCATACATTTTGATTGGACTGTGGAGAGGAAGCCGCCTTTCGATTTTCAGGTTCATTCGATATGTCGTTACAGAGTTATGGGACTTAGACATTTTAAAATACAGTGAAAATATACTAAAATAGTTAAAAATTATTTAAAAATCTATTTCTGGTCGAAATGTTTTGAAATTTTGTATACTTAAGGTAGAAAAGATGCTCTTTGACATATGTAACGGGTTTTTAATTTTTTGGTTGCATAAGCGAGATATTGTGTGTAATAGGAAGGGGGGGGGGTTAGTAGTATGCACATGCATGTTAAGCTATGGGCAAAATATAGGGGCATGGAACGCAATAACTTGAATATGCGTCAACGGATTTTCATGATATTCTTACATTTTGATTGGACTGTGGAGAGGAAGCCGCCTTTCGATTTTCAGGTTCATCTGATATGTCGTTACAGAGTTATGGGACTTAGATATTTTAAAATACAGTGAAAATATACTAAAATAGTTAAAAATTATTTAAAAATCTATTTCTGGTCGAAATGTTTTGAAATTTTGTATACTTAAGGTAGAAAGGATGCTCTTTGACATATGTAACGGGTTTTTAATTTTTTGGTCGCATAAGCGAGATATTGTGTGTAATAGGAAGGGGGGGGGGGGTTATATGCACATACATGTTAAGCTAAGGGCAAAATATAGGTGCATGGAACGCAATAACTTGAATATGTGTCAACAGATTTTCATGATATTTGTACATTTTGATCAGACTTTGAAGAGGAAGCCGCCTTTCGATTTTAAGGTTCATCCAATTTGTCCTTATGGAGTTATGGGACTTAGATATTTTGGTGTTGTGAAAAAAATCCCAACGGGCGTATCTTGCTGCGTGAGCGTAGGCTTTATTTAAAATTGTTCTTATGTAAAAGATTTAAGTCATATCTATACATGCATACATTTTGACAATCTTATGTAACTCTAAAGAGGAATAAAATCAATCTCAAAGATAATATGAAACAAGCAAAAAGGTCTAATGTTGCCATGGCAACGGTCTTTAGCGACAGAATTTAGGTAAAACTCTTAAAATACCCACTCCAATTTTTCGTTCATTTTATTTGTCAATAAACATATATTTCCTTTGATGAAAATCATTGGTCTCCTATTGGTGCCTTTTGTGATATTTAAGATTGAAAATGGTCAAAAACACACTAAATTGGCCCTTATTTTCACCTCTATTTTTCGCTTCATTTTGACTTATTTTGACTTAATACAATAAGCTTCCTGTAATAAATATCACATAACTAAGTGTACTAAGTATGAATGGAAGTAAGGAAGAATAGATTATATGACGATGAACAAGCTGTTACAGTGGTATCCATGGCAACGAAGTCTCCGGAGATGGCTTATTTCATGGTCCCAACAGTGCTATAAATAGAATGACCTCGTTACCATAGCAACCAGAGGTCACATTGGCCAAAAAGTGTAATTTTCATGGTCAGTACTTAATATATACCCATTATACCGAAAATCATCAAAATCCATGACATGCCGTGCCGATTGCTATTTAAAAATGAAACTGACGAAAAATGAAAAAAGAATAGAATTCTAACTATGTTCAAATAAATTGTTTGTAGATGAGGACAGTGATAGCAGCAAACCAGTGAGTTATAAGGACCGAAGAAGAGAGGCACATACACAAGCCGAACAGAAAAGACGGGATGCCATAAAGGTATATTAATGTATAAAATGTTATTATCAATTTCTTCCATTGATGTTGATCTTAAAAAAAATTCTATCACTAAAGTATGCTATTAAAATAATAAGATTTAGAACCACTTGCCAGATGTCAAATTTTACTGTTTAGTTTTTTTGGGCAATTTCTACTAGCCTGTTGGAATTTTACAGTTGCCCTGGATGTCAGGCTAGTGCATTTTTGAAGACTGCAACATGTTCATTGAATAACTTAGGTACATATTCTTTACCACGCTTACTGAGTCCAAGTTTTCATGTAAAAATAAAATTAGAAAAAAAATTTTGATATCCTTTTACTTATATATACCTTTTATATGGCTTCTATTGTCTACACAGAAAGGTTATGAGGAGCTACAGTACATAGTGCCGACATGTCAGAATACAGAGCAGCTGGGATCCACCAAACTCAGTAAAGCCACCGTCCTACAAAGATGTATGTAGCATTCACTCCTACAGTGTATACTCAATTATGAACCTTTTGAAGATTTTTCACGATTTGAGAAATATTTTGCAAAAAAAGAGTGAAATACATCGTAACATGTATGTCAAATTAGTAGTTTATTTTACTTTATTTTTACACCAAAAGATTTGAAATCTACATGCAAAATATATATATCGACAGGGGTATATGTTTTACAAACTTATTTTGCTGTTTTCTGAGATACATTCAGAGTCAGAGGGGAATCTAAAATTCAACGTCTCATTTTATATTGTAGGCGCCATTCTGAAGTTGATCTTGCTTATCATAATTGCAACATTTACATACAGATGATAAAGGGGTAGGGCCACGAAGCCCGATATTGGCCCTAATTTTGTTAAATTTTGAACATTGTACTTCATAGATTTTTAAACTGTTATTTGACATTTTGAAGCGTTCTCTACTGAATCACGAATCTACTTTTTGTAAACATTGCTTTTATCAACACCTTTTAGTCCTTTGAAAACACCAAAATAGGTCATATTCGGCGAAATTGATGCAAAAACTCAATATTTTTATTAAATTAGCAATGGCCGCATGCATTAACTATGATGGAAAATTTATATGTGAAAGATTATCATTATATCCTTTTGTCATAAACGTTTTATCTCAGTTAACGCATGCGGCCACATTGAATTCTACGACAAAAGACAAAATTCCCAGCAATTTTCGCCATATTTTGTCAATAACGTCAAAATGACGTCACTTCATAACGTCATTACAGTTAAATGGCACATCGTTTGGTGATATTATTCTTTTCATGAAAAGCGGTAAACATTCGTGTATTTTCATGAGAGATATCAAGTATTGCTCATGAAATTTATTTTAAAAGAAAAATCAAGGGCCGATTTAGGGGTCTCGTGGCCCTACCCCTTTGTTGATCTAATACTTAAGGAAATATCAAGATATTAGTGCATATAACAAGAAATAAATTAGGGAAGAAAAACTTAATAAAAATTATGTCAATTCATGCATGTTATTTTACTTCCAGCTATTGACTACATACAGTTCCTTGTGCAGCAGAAGAAGAAGCAGGAAGAAGACCTAGATTCCTTACGTAAGGAGGTCATGGCCCTCAAAATTATGAAAGCGTATGTATATACATGTATTCATCAATTTAAGTTTAACATGTACTGTATATCGGTTAATTTTTGTGTGATGGAAATTTGACTTTGTTGGCAAATCGATAAAATCGCCAAATTTAAAAGTGCCAAATTTCCATTCATTTGAGTTTTTTTTTTTTTTCATTGAGAAATTGCTTCGATTGTGTTATATATTAACCTATGCTGACCATATTGTAATTACAGGTATTGCTGTTTGCATTACCGGGGTGCAAATAACATCTCAATCCTGCATTAATTCAATGATCTAATTACCAATAAATACTTCAGCTACCATAACTTCTCAGATAGTGACTATGCACGCTTTGTAAAACATTAATCTAGACGGATTAAGCATGGGTTCTGTGTATTGAGGGGGAAATGGGATGCAGGTATTTTGACTAGTGGACCTTCAGGCTTGCAGCTCATTTAACAAGTACATTGTGGCCATACATATATTTGAACATATTTACAAAAAAAAAAAAATAAATTCTGAAACTTCAAGTATACGATAACCGCTTACCCCTGAAATAAGTATACTCTAACATTGTCTCTCATTTACATTAATAAGGTTACAAACATGTTTTACATACGTTTTTAATTTAATTTTATGTTCGTTTATGCAGTAAAGAAACATTGATCTACGATATGCACATGGATTTGGCCATTATAATTTTGGTGTATGTTTTAAAATCTGCCAATTATAAAAGCGCCAACATTTCCAATACCCAATTTTGACCAAATTCACCAAAATATTACCCTATATATTGTATCTTAGAATAGCAAGATTTTTATATTCCTTGATACTTAAGTTTTTCGGAAGGAATATATAAAAGATTGTTTTATCGATCCAATGCAAATGAACATCAGTTTTTTCTTGGTCTTTAGTCTTCTGGTAATCACACAAATTATGTTGATGAATGATACTGTATAGACAGAAAAGAGGGGTGTTTTGTCTTTATCTATCTTAAAATAATCTGGATTTATTTCTCAGTACAATTGAAAATGTGTGCTGTTGATGTGCCATTGCATAGTGCTATTTAAATTCATTTACATGTATGATGATTTACATGTATGTATCAAACTTATTAAGCTGTATACAAACCTTTAGTTATTTTGTGATTTCTTTTGTACAGGAATTATGAGCACATTGTAAAGACACATCAAAATACTCCCATGCATGGACAGAACCAGGTGTCAGATGAAGTCAAATTCCAAGTGGTAAGTGTTATAGATCTGGGTAGATAGCAATTTAATTGACACAAATACTGAAGTATTTACATTGTATTTCCCTCCATAAATAGACATTCTTAGTAAATAGATGTGATAAAACAATGTTTTTTTCTGCTAAAATGTGAATGATTTAAATTGCTGCACAACGAGTACATGGTAACTGATATACAGTTTCAGAATATGATGGATACCTTATTCCAGTCGTTTAATGCCACCATCTCTGTTGCTAACTTTGCTGAGCTTTCTGCATGTGTGTTTAGCTGGCTGGAGGAATACTGCAAACCTCAGGTAAATTACCTTTCTTACACTGTACTTAATGGGTTTTGTATGTAGGTTCTTTAAGTTTACAACTCTACAGGTAGTTTCTAGCTAGATCTACAGGAGGACAAATTTTGAAGAACCTGTATTAAGAGAAGTAAATTTCCAAACTTCAGATAATTTTATTTTTCATACAATCTCAATTATAGAAATATGAAACTGAAATAAAGAGAGTGTAAACTCTTCTCTGTATAAATTTCATATTATGCAGTGAAAGCAAATACATTGTATCCCATAGAAATTTGAAATATACCACTTGGTAGAAAAATTACTATCACCTCGATTTTCTGTTCGTTTTTTCCCTCAAAGACTTAATATAACTTTATCCCATTATTGATTCAGCAACTTCAGCAACATCTAAAAACTATGCATCAAAAGTACTTTACCTCTGTTACATGTACATAATGTTGAAGGGTTCCAACTCTCTAACTTCTTGAAGAAAATTCCAAACCAATTTACATACACCAGACACATGTATGTGAAATAGATGAATTAATGTTTCTAAGGAGGGGCTTGATTCCTGAACTTGTTTGGTCAATGTGTAAAATTCATCAGAATATTTGACAAATATTCATATACATGTACATGTACCAGTATATCTTTGATAGTTTCTGGAAGCCTCTAGCAAGATAATTTTTACAAATGAAAATATTTCTAAAGTCGGTAAGGCTTCGCCTAGCACACAAAGCATACCGCTACGCCACGGTGACAACCCTAAAACTTTGTATGCTAGGTGAAGCCGCCGTACGGAGTTTACTGACTTTATATATAACATCTGCACCTATTTGGGAGTCCGCTGATCGATAAAGGACAGGGTCCGCTGCCTTGGATGAGCCCAAGTGCAATCAAATTCAAATAACAACGAAAATATTTCTGAATGGATGATATTTTGGAAAATGATTTATGCTTATTTGCTTAAAAGTTAAATGTGAAAATTAACAGTTTCGCATCTTAGATATTGTACTATAAAAAGAATGATACAAGAAAGGTATGTATGTAAATAAATTTTGTGATAGTATGATGATGTCTGATTTGTTGTTATTTCAGTCACTGAGAGAGGTTTGTCTTGGAATTCTACGACAGGTGAACAACCAACTAAATCATTAGAGGCAGCCGAGTTGACAGTATGCTCAAGGAGTCTGATACGTCAATCATTAGAAGCCATCTTTAACATTTGGACCTGTTTAACTTTCTTTACGTAGCATTTTTACGATTTATGCTCTATGATAATTGTGATATTTTTTATTGTATGTTTTTAGTAAAATGCTAGTCCTAGTTTGTGTAGGTGAGGGGAAAATTCATTGTCTTTGTCAAATAACAAAGAATACTTTATAAGCTATGGACATCTTTCTAGGAAGTTTATACATCATTTTGTTTTCTGGCTTGTTTAAACATCAACATGATAAGTACAAATGTAATTGCTTTATCTTCAAAGTAACATGAATCCAGATTCATTTTTAGCTCACCTGAGCCAAAGGCTCAAGTGAGCTATTGTCATAGTGTGGCGTCCGTCGTCCGTCCGTCCGTCGTAAACTTTTAACATTTTCAACTTCTTCTCAAGAACGGCTGAAGGGATTTTGATGAAACTTGGTATGCATGAAGTACTAAAGGTCCTCTACCAAGTTTGTTCATTTCGGCTTGATCCCTTCAGGGGTGGATCCAGGGCGGGGTCAAATAGGCCCCAGAGGGTACCCCTCTTCAAAAATCTTCTTCTCCAGTTCCACTGAATGGATTGAAAAACTAATTGTATCTAAGAGATCTAGAAGGATGTACGATTCAAGTTTGTTCATTTCGTTAAAATCCAATAACTAATTTTTGACGCGTTTTTGACGTCTTTTTCGACATTGCATTTTTAATGCAAAAATTGATATTTCTCATAATATTTTCTTTCTGATTGAAAAATTCTGCTCCAGTTTAGTTTAATTTAGCCATTTTTAAGCAAAGGAATGCTTTAGTGAAAGAATTTTGCTGAAAAGTTTATTTTTGAATTTTTTATGATTTTTGTAATACTGTAAAAAAGGAAGGGGGGGTGGTCATTTTCATCATTTTTGGCATTTTATGGTTCAACCCATGAATGATTGTTTTAACATTTATCATATTTATTGTAAGGAATGTAACAGTGAAAGAATTTTTTCAATATCTTGACTTATAGATTTTTAATGATTTCTTCAATACTGTAAATAGGCATGTTTTCTGTGTCAATTCGTCCCAAGGTAGCGAGTTCAAATCCCGGCTGGGCCTTAAAAATTTTTTTTCTTATTTCATTTTTCATCCATATTTTAAGCTTTGAATGCTATTTTTAACTTACCTGAATAATTTTAATGCCATTTTTGCCACTTTTTGAACTTTGGAATTTTTTATGAAGTTTGGCATTTTCTCCATATTAATTTCCCTTGAGTTCATATTGATATTTTGAAACCTATATCCTAGGTAAAATTAAATTAATGAATGCTTGTGTGATAGCATTTTTGATTAACAACATGTACAATTTGAATTTATAATAATTCTTGTATTCTATAGAGTATAAAAAGGGGGGGGGGGTCAAAATTTCTGTAACAACATCTGCTGACAGATTTTTTTTTCTATTAGATGATATAATAAGATCTGGACAAAATAATATTTTTTTTCTAATTGGCTTGTATATTAATTAACTAATCAGAGTAAATACTAATCTTTCTTTCATTTACTCCATCTAACAGTGGTTTTCTGCACTTAATATTTCTTAAGGATGACATCCTATCTGATGCCTCTTTAGGTTGTCCATCCTTTCCCCGAAAGAGAGAGATGTTAGGGTGCTCTTATTATTTTTCTTTAACTATTTCTTTTAATAACTTAGTAAATATATGATCTTCTGCACTCATTAATTGCATGTTTGTCAGATTAAGTTACTCAATTCTTTTATATACATTATTTGCTATAACTTTATTTTTTGAATTTTTTTTTTTTTATATTTTAATCTAGATATGCTGTGCGTGCACATAGACCCAAGGATTGTGGGTTCAAATTCAGGCACTGGCATCCCAATTTTTTTTTCCATTTTTTGCATTTTGCAAGCTTTTTAAGCACTTTTAAATCATCTGAATACAAAAAAAACCTTCTTTTTTCTTTTTCCATTTTCATTTTCTCCATTTTGCACACTCATTTATTGCATTTTACTTTTTGGAATTTTTATGATATTTTTTTTAATTATTTATGGCATATGGACCAAAAAATTCTGACTATGGCTCTGGCTCTAACATTATTCAATGTCAGTATGTTCAGAGTGTGCATGGATATCAGGTGAGCGTTGTGCCCCCCTGGGGCTCTTGTTTTAACTTCATTCTACTTGTTTCAAAAAGCAACTAGTCCCATAAGTATTGCAATAAATTCTTTTTTCACAGTGGAATAGCAACATATGTATGTACAAGATTGTTTTTTTATCAAGCTTTTTTGTCTGTATAGACCCTTTCACATTATCAGCGTACTAAATATGAAGAATTAAGCTTCAATTATTGAGTACTGCAGATATTGTGAGAGGGTCTATTCATTATAAATAATAGACCTTCTTTTCCCCAAGAAAAAAAAAACTGTAAAAAAAAAACAAACAGAAAGCAAAATAAAAAAAAAAACATAGCAAAAAAAAAAAAAGATGATAAAAGGTTTTAGTTTTCCTTGTTTTCTTGTACCTGTTATAATTTGTTTGATTTTGTACATACATGTATGTTTATTGTTTTGCCTGATGTATAAGAGAAGAGTATCCTTCTTTCTATTGGGAACGGAAAAGAGTGTTATATTTTGAAGGATTTTATTCATATCTACCTTGTGATTTCTTCAATTTGAATATAATTGATGGTAATTCAATTAATAGATGCATGGCATAAAAAATGTTCATGAAAGAATGTAAAAATTTCCAAACATAGATTTAAGAAAAACAAAGTATACAGTATACACAGTGTTATTATAAGAACATAATATTTTAAAGATTACAAAAATCAACCATCACAGTGACTATAATTCTTCAATGCAAACTTAAATATGGACAAAAAAATTGGATCAACCGGTTTTTACTTAAATTATCTTCATTTTTGTTGTGGAATGTAGAGTTTATCAATTAGATAATGTTTGATTATGTATGGTTTTACAATTTTATAGGCAATACACGTGTTTCTGTTCTATTTTGAATCCAATTTTAAGATACACACTGTGACGGTACAGTTCAGTTCCTGTAATACTTTACATTTGTATTACTCTAACAGCACAAATCTTCATTGGTACATAACATAAATTCATCAGCAAGATCTTTCATGAAGTAGACTATGAAAATGTTAATCTCATGAAGACTATGTCATTAAGAATAATCTAAGCTATTGCAGTCTGTTCGTTAATGCTATAATTAAGACATTATGTTATCTATCTCATAGAAAAATATTTTCAGACTTTCAATCAATTATCAGATTCATGTTATACATATTTACATGTAATAGCATACCATGTTATATAGAAACTTGTGCCAGTGTATCTTATGTATTGTTTATGAACAGCTACTAGATCTGTTTGGTTTAGACGGCATTCTGATTCGGTGAATCTTGTTGGTTCTCACACACAAATCTAATTTGCCATTGATGTCTAAAACTAATATAATTTTAAAGAGCAGAGTATATTCTACTACAGGTCATGATTTTTTAAAAGCATAAAAACAAAATATAAAGTTGAATTCATGTTGAAAGTATATAAAATTCTACAAATATTAATTGTTATGGTTGTTATGCTTTATTGTACATGTCATTATTTCAAATAAAAGAGATATCCTTCTATGAATGGGTCATTTGTGGAGTCATCTTATTACGTATGGTAAGTCATGGTATGTTTCCTGTTAGGTCAGTCTGTTTACATGTATGAGGGCTGATTGATTTGTTGTGAGCCTCGTATTGTTGGATTTGAATTTTATCACACATTTTGTATTCAGTATCTATACACTTTTGTCACCCGTGTTTAAGGGCCTCAATACCACTTTTAAAAACTTTTATCTTGACTGGTTAGAAAGTCATCCACTGAGAGTACGACGTCATCATCAGACTGAAAGAGGGTGCCAAAAACAGCTGCTTTAGTCTGATGGAGCAAGATCAGGAATAAGGCGGATGCTCAATCTAACTAAAGCCACAATCATGAATGGCAGCCATGGCAGTGACAGAAATTGCGAACAGGAGTACTGTCCTGATGGAACAACACACATTTAACTAATGAGCTTTCCGCGGTGCTTAAGTTTAATATTTTCTGTGTCGGAAGTGAAGGATAGTGTTTGTCCTTTTAGGATATAATCTTTCAGCAGAATACCTTCTGCATCCTAGAAATGCTGGTTCTTCCCAGATTTACGTGAATTTATACGCTGAACACCCCCATGGGCTGACCTCCCTGTCCTTTCAAAACCTTTCTTGATCGGCCAATTCCCTTAGGAAGTCCTGAATATGTTGACTTCTACATGACTTGCAAAAACAGTACAGCGTCAGAAAATGTCGAAAATTTAAAATACAAACTTTACAAATCATCGTTGCTGACACTGACTGAATCATACGCGCCTAATCCCTTCTAAATTCTGTTAAAAAAAATACGCTCCAGATGTCACCAAATGGCTTCATTTTTTTTCAAAAGTTTCTCGGTGTGGAGGGGGGGGGGGCAAACCCCCCACCAACCCTTCCCCAATCGCCCCTTAGGGCCTAACCCCTCCCATACACTCCCCCACTCGGCCCTTTGGGCCTCGTAAGTGATTCCCATCAAAAAATTATATGTGACTCCCCGGTATTCGGGGTTCTGAATCTGTCCCCGACATACGCGGATCCAGAGGGGGGGGACCGGGGGTCTGGAACCCCCCCCCCCCCCCCCCTGAGATTTTCGGAGGTGAGGTCCAGCTTTGGCCCATTTCTAATTGAAACCTAAAATTTCGGCTCGCTTCGCTCGCCATTTACCAATTCAAAACAATTTTTCTGTAAAATTCCTTAATTATTTTCAATTGTTTATACTAAGTAATTTTATATAATTGTCTTGGGTCTCAGGAACTGATATTTTCAACAGTCCCTTAATTCATAGGACGTAACCTCCTTCATCTTTTTAAAGGTTTTGTCATTTTCAGATATCTGATTATTTGGGAAAATGACACATCTCTTATCTATTTATTCGCATGAAATATGGACAAAATGTGAATTAATTAAAAAAAAATTGCGGCTCGATCCGCTCGTCGATTTAAGGACTAAAATATTCAATGTTATAAATAATCATCTCGAACGAATCAAGACAAATTAATTTTTCATAATTTATTATCTAAAAAAAATCAAGTTCGCTACGCTCGCCATTTCTTCTTAAAAATAAACGTGAAAGGAATGCTAACAATACCCCCCCCCCCCTCAGAATTGCCCCCCTCCCCATCATGTTCGCCGATATATATGTACCTACATGATAGGTAGACTTCCTAAAATTATGGACCCCCTCTGACCAAAAATGCTGGATCCGCGCATGCCCGAGTTAGACTCGCCCTTAGGTTTAACATGGAAGCTAAAAAACAAAAACGCCAACTTGAACAACGTATATGGGTCAGGGAACCAAATGGTGGAATACGTAAATGGATGTCGGAAGCACTGAGGATTGGCTTACGGAAAATATATGTAGTCCGTGTTGTGAAGTAAATGCACAAGCTGACCGACAAGTCATCCAGGATGTTAGACCAATTTCCAGAAGAATCTAAGTCTACCTGCCAGTCAGTATCTTAAATGGTTATACAAGTACAGTGAAAATCAGTGTGATCGACCCTTTTGTTTCTTCCATCAAAATCCCTTATGAAGTCAGTAAAACGACTTTTGTGAGGAAAGAGTTCCGAGTGTAGTTTTGTTATGGTTTTTTTTTTTAATTTAGATGACAATATTTTGAGAACGGCTCAATAAAATATTTTTGAAATAAAAAAAAAAAGAGTTCCTCAGTGTCTTTTAAACGCTACATTGAGGTCCTGTCAGGATGACTTCTTTTCCATGCAGATTTAATTAAACTGTTTCTCTCTTCATTGTTGACATATTTCTTTTGTGAATAAAGCTATTATACGAAAGCCGAATAGTGTCAAACAAAAAATTAAATTTATCTCGTTATTACGAGAAAAGATCTCGTTATTACGAGAAAAGATCTCGTTATTACGAGATAATTATCGCTTATTACGAGAAAATTATCTCGTTATTACTAGAAAATTATCTCGTAATTACGAGAAAAGATCTCGTTATTACGAGATAATTATCGCGTTATTACGAGAAAATTATCTCGTAATTACGAGAAAAGATCTCGTTATTACGAGAAAATTATCTCGTAATTACGAGAAAAGATCTCGTTATTACGAGATAATTATCGAGATACGGAAACGTTTTAGTGCCTCCTGTTGTTGTGTTGTAAGTAGGTTTCACGACAAAAAGAAAATCGAATTGCTGAGAAAAATGAAACATTATGACGTAATTAAGTCGAAAGGTCGCTGTAAACTTGTCTTCTACGAGGTCTTTTGGACGAAATGTCATTCAAAAAGCATGAAGTTAATTTCATTTAAGTCAAGAAAATTTAATGCGATTTGTCTCATGTCAACTTCAAAATAAATCGTCATCTTAAAAGTCGTTATGGCATGAACATCTAGAGGTATCGACATCATTCAAGTTGATATGTTGAAGTAAACGCACTTCTGTCGAGATTATTATATCGAAATTATGCCGAAGATACACCATGTCGAATTTTCAAATGTCAAATTAATTTCGTGCGATTTCTCTTTCGTCGATTTCAGTCAAATATCGAGTTCTTAATCTCGAATTATTACCTAAATCTCGTTATGCCGAGTTTGCAGAAGGCAATTTGATGCGATGAAGTAGTACTTATTGATATCTTTTTGCACGACTTTAATTGCTCTATATCAACTTTGCGAGTTTTAAAAGACGCAGTTATTTCAATTGGAATTATCCTTGTCAATGTTTTTATAACATGAGGCCCAAGTGGGCCTACTTCTCTCATCTCTCTAAGATTATTCTTGACCTTTCTGGCTGCCTTTTTATTGCCATTAGCAAAGATATTTTAAACAACACTTTAAGGAGAAAATGAATAAGATATACTTTTTATTATTCGTACTACTTAACATTGATATCATTTTACTAAACTATGATCACATAGATCTTAACTGAGATCTTATATTTCTAAAGAGATTAGGTTACATGTACATAATTGAGGGCTTGGATTACTGAAGTAAGAACTCGGATAACTAAACTGTGCTCTCATCTATGGGCAACCATTCTAACATAATTACATTCATGTAATGAGTTATATCACTATATAATGGGATATATCACTATATAATGAGTGTTATTTTGCCACAGACTAGTTCGAACCAATCAGAGAGCGTAAATCGCGTCACGTGAACGCCATCTAAATTTCTATAGACCGTCAGCAATTCCGCCATTGCCGTATAAATGAATTCGCACGTAAAAGGAATCGTGAAACGACAATTTCTGCAACAAAAACAAAACAATTATTCAATTTGAAGACGTTTAACAATTATACCACTTGGTGAGTGTCACTCCTGGTGGACCAGGAGTCCCCGAGGGCACATTTAGCCAAGTTCGATCAATTTCGGTTGATCGTTTTTCACATTCGAAAATTTCTGTTATCAAATTTTATTGAAAATTCTAAAACGTGGGTCCTGTAGCATCATATCCCACCTGTCCTGCTACGTCTTTCGGTTCGCTTTTTCGACATAGTAACTTTCATACTTTTTTGGCATATTACATTGTTAGATTTGAGAATCACTGATGAGGGTTAAATACCCAAAACGTGCAAGCCTGGTCCTTGCTGCCAATTTATCTGTTCTTAAATGATGCTACTCAATTTGAAGACGTTTAACATTTATACCACTTGGTGAGTGTCACTGCTGGTGGACCAGGAGTCCTCGAGAGCGCATGTAGCCAAGTTCGATCAATTTCTGTTGTTCGTTTCTTCAACGCATTCGAAAATTTCTTGAATTATCTAAAACGTGGGTCCTATAGCATCATATCCCACCTATCCTACTACGTCTTTCGGTACGCTTTTCCGACATAGTAACTTTCATACTTTTCTGGCATATCATATTGTTTAGATTTGAGGAGCACTGACGAGGGTTAAGTACTCGAAACGTGCATGTCTGGTCCATGCTGCCAATTTATCTGTTCTTAAATAATGCTGTTCAATTTGAAGACGTTTAACATTGTTACTGACCGTCCACAGAGATTTGTCGGGTTGATTAAGCCCGTAGAAGACTCGGCTTCGTCTCGCCTTCTTTGGGCTTGATCAACCCGACAAATCTCTGTAGACGGTCAGTAACAAACCTAATAACTAGTGATATCATTATATAATGAGTGTTATCACTTTTTAAAAAGTTTTATCACTCATTAAAATGAGTTTTATCACTCATTAAAATGAGTTTTATCACTCATTAAAATGAGTTTTATCACTCATTAAAATGAGTTTTATCACTCATTAAAATGAGTTTTATCACTCATTAAAATGAGTTTTATCACTCATTAAAATGAGTTTTATCACTCATTAAAATGAGTTTTATCACTCATTAAAATGAGTTTTATCACTCATTAAAATGAGTTTATTCACTCATTAAAATGAGTTTTATCACAAATTAAATAGAGATATAACTATTTTCTCTTCATCTTGAATACAAGTGATATCACTAATCTTAATATTAATATCATTAATGGAACTAGAGATATCAGTTATGAATTAATGATATCTAATCAAATAAATGATATCATCATTTATTTCCAAATAGGTATATCTCTATATCTAGCGATATCACTATTTGAATAAGTGATAATCACTAATTCTATTTCAGTTTTCGATCCTGGGCCTGCTTGGGTAGAAGTCATTTGAATTATTGTTCAAAATAAGAGATATGACTTATTTGAATAAGAGATATCTCTGATTTTGAAAGACTTATTGATATCACAAATTCAAATATTGATATCACTAATTTTTAGGGATATGAGTATTTTCAGAAAAGAGTGATTAGAGATATCAATAACTAGAAATAGTGATATCAATAGTTTGAATTAGTGATGTCACTAGATTGATAGTGATATCAATAATCTAATTAGAGATACCATATCAATATTATTGATATCACTTGTTCCAATGAAAATTTAATATCACCAATTAAATGAAAGAAAGGAAGGGACCTCCAACAACACTCGATTGCAGCACCCATAGCAAAACACCCAATGTAAATACACATAGCAGATACGTATAGAAATAGACACGAAAGGGACAAATGAGTTAAAGAAGATCCTGACGATAATCGCAACATCACTCACAATAGAGCAAGCATTTGAGCATCGACGGAACCCTAGCAAGCTAGAGGTAGGACCAGATGCCCGGGAGGAGTAAGCATCACCGCATCCACCGTCGGATTCACGCACGTAAATGAAAACAATATCTAAAATACATGCACTGTCTAGGGTTATGTGAAGGAACACAAATGTTACAATAAAACGTCTTCAAATTCATTAGCATCATTTAAAAGCAGAAACATTAACAGCATGGACCAAACATGCACGTTCGTATATTTAACCAAACTTTAAAAATTTAACTCACGCCAAAGAAACATGAAAGGGATTAGAAAAGATTCAGGATTCGATTTATCAAGGACAGACTAGATTCTGGGTTAGTTTGATCCCAGGTTATTGGATATAAAATGAGTGGACAAATATCTCCTACACCGGTTGCATCCAAGTCGGGATGGATCATAGTTAGGTATGATCAAAGATGATGATATGCCGGATGGAATAAATCCTTAACAGTCAGAATCCTACATGTTATGGATCCCCTGTTAGGGGATGGGAAAAATATAGGTTTGATTTTGGAGAAGGTGGATAACGATTGGATGGTTGTGCGAAGGGATGGACTAGAGGTGACGTGGATCAAATCCATACGTGATCAACAACTCCTAATAAACACCACTATTGAACATCGGATCTACATGTATAAGGTACTTAACGTAGTCGAATTCCTGCTTTTCCCAAGCAAGGGTTGTTCAACGAAGGTCGATGGGATAGGTCAAGAAAGTGTGTCCATGTAGGAATGCATCCTAGATAGTGTTGATCCGAGGTTGAATTGATTAGGTATAGGGTGGATCCCGGAAGGTAGGATACGATGTTGGCTGGATACATGATAGGTTTGGTGTAGAGTGTGTGAATCCTTAATTTAGAGTATTTTCATGAAACTGTAAAGGAACACGTGGCAAAATACTGTGAAACTGTCATGAACAGAAATGGTGTTAACTTCTTTTGGTCTATTAAAAATTCAGGGGATGTGATTGACAACATGAAATCAAGAAATTTTGAAGCAAATACGATATCTTCATGCGATTTTTCTAATATGTACACCACGCTTCCTCACAACAAAATAAATGATAGACTGTCCAAACTCATTAAATGGTGTTTTGATCGAGAGGGCAAAACTTATATTTGTACATTTGAATCGAAGGGACCCGGTTTCTTTTCCGCCACAGATTACAAATCATACAAATAAGTTAAAGAAGATCCTGACGATAATCCCAACAGCACTCACAATAGAGCACCAAATGGAGCATCGACGGACCCCTAGCAAGCCAGAGGTGGGACCAGGTGCCCGGGAGGAGTAAGCATCCCCTGTTGGCTAGCCGCACCCGCCGTCGATGTTCACGCACGAAAATGAAAATATATTAAATACATGTACTGTCTATGGTTCTGTCTATATAGAAAGTGCTATGGCGACAATGTCAGGGAAAAATATTCAAAACACTTACTGTCAAACCCCTCGCGGGGAACTTTTTTACGAGGTCCACACGGCAAAGGGCATAAGTGTGACACAAATGAGTTAAAGAAGATCCTGACGATAATCCCAACAGCACTTACAATAGAGCACCAAATGGAGCATCGACGGACCCCGTATTTGTACACGTATGAAGGGAAACTATCCAAAATCTTCAAAAGCAAAGATATAATGATGATGTGAAATGTTTCATTGGTACTTCTAGGTACCTGGATGATATTCTTACTATCGACAATCCTGTTTTTGAAAAGTATAAAAATGTTATTTATCCACAAGAATTGAATCTAAACAAGGCAAACATTTCAAACACAGAAACACCATTTTTGGACCTAAATATCAAAATTGTTAATTGAGAGATCCATACAAGTGTGTATGACATAAGAGATGATTTTGGATGTAACATAGTAAATTTCCCCTGGCTTGACTGTGATGTTCCTAGATTACCGTCCTATGGTACATGTATCTATATTTCACAGCTCATCCGGTATGCTAGAGCATGTACTGATGCTTTGGATTTTCATAGTAGAAATTTACAAATTACCAAGAAACTTTTGGGACAAGAGTTTCGCTTTCACAAACTAGTAAAGACTTTCTGGAAATTTTACAAAAGTTATTGTCAACTTCTTCTGAAATTGTGACCAATACAGGCAACAGAGTATATCATTTTGGGTATTTCACAACCTTCATTTTATGGTGACATAATTAACAAGATAAGAAGGATCAAAGATAGAAAACATCAGTATCGAAAATGCGTCAGAGTCATCAAACGCCTTTTATATCGTGGATATGATCCTAATGTCACCAGACGGACACTAGGCTTGGTACTTGACCAATCTACAGTCTTGTACCAGCGCATTCTTAAAACTTACACTCTGACTGACTGTGACGACGGGACTCCATGACGGGCCCTGTCCAAGACAGGACCAAGACCACCTGTCCTCTCTGAATGTCAGTTGGACTCCTCGGGTGATAACATACATGAGCTCGCGACAGCCGGCAGAGCACGGACTGTATTACGTAGGCCCTCTTTTGTTATCCATTTACATATTCATCTGTGTTGCTTGGGCCCTTGCGTTTTACGGTCTTGTTTGTGTGTAGTCATCTGACAGTAAGGAGGTTGTTTTACACCACAATTGTACGTTCTTCGAGACCTCTGGGTAATCGGAAAAGTGGGAGGGTTGTGCGCACGTAATCCAGGATAACTACACCTTCTGCTACTTCCGTGGCAGATGGCCGTCCTAAGTCGTCACCGGTTTCCCATTGGTCTCGTTGGTTTATGTGTAGTTCTTTGTGTTTGATGTTTCTGTGTTGTGCGTTGACGTTCCTTGTCCCTTATGCATCTCTTTCTGTACTGGACTGCTTTGTGTTTTTGCATTGGGTGTTATGCTGTGGGCGCTGCAACCTGGTGTTGTTGGAGTTCCCCTCCTCTGTTGTATATTAAACATTGTCGGAGTTTTAGTAGGTTCCTTTATGTAATACCCCAATTGTTTTCATAAGTAAGATGTAACACTTGTGTTTGGTCCTTTTCTAAAGCAACACGGAAGTGTTCCAACCTTATACCTTCACATTTCAAATCAATTTATTATACACCAGACACGTGTTTCGGATATTCAATCCTCATCAGTGATGCTTCCGTCCGAAGTGACTTTTAGACACAACCAAAATTCATTTTAGTAGCATCCTGGTTATATTTTTTAGATTTGTGCACTTTGCAGAGAGTGTGCGGCTCCAAATTTCCTGTAGGGTATATATTCCGTAACATGTCCAAATAAAAACCTATGCTCAAAATAGCATTTGCGGAATGGAGCTAAGATGTTGATCTACTTTAATTTCGATGATATTTTTGAACGAAATGACAAGTTTTTGAAAAAGCAAAATAATATTTATAAATAGATAAAGTGCCAAAATCAAAGAATATCTTAGGAAGCAGAGCTCGAAAGAAGTCATTTGTACATTTAAAGCATTTATCTCTATATGTAATACTTTGATCAAGTGAAAGAATATCAAAGCATCGAATCCTGAATCTTTTCCAAATCCGTTTTCATTCCAGGTCCAACTCCTCTAACACTAAAACAATTCCCTTAGACTCGCAAACAAGGATCTAAACTTGGATCTCAATCCATTCTGTATCCTACTCTCATTGGATCCAATCCGACAATACCTAATGAACCTTACTTCTGAAATTCGGATCTGGATCCGAAACGATATTTTTTTTCTCTAACGAGGGTGAATCCAAGATGAACCATAGGGTACAGTCAGACTACTGCATGAACTTGATACAGTCGGCATAGCACAGACTGAATTTCGTATGCCATCTATTTTTTTTATATCCATTTACATATCCATCTGTATCATGCTGTCTGTTTGACTGTTTATCTTACAGTGAGGTAGTTATTTTACACCACAACTGTGCGCTTCGAGACCTCTGGGTAATTGGTAAAGTGGGAAGGTTGTGCGCACGTAATCCGATTACAACACCGTCTGCTAGATGACAGATGGTCGTCCTAGGTCGGCATCGGTTGCCCATTGGTCTACTTTTTTATGTGTAGTGTTTTGTGTTTCATGTTTCTTTGGCGTGAATTTTTAAAGTTTGTTTAAATACCCGAAACGTGCATGTCTTACTCCTCCCGGGCACCTGGTCCCACCTCTAGCTTGCTAGGGTTCCGTCGATGCTCAAATTTGTGCTCTATTGTGAGTGATGTTGCGATTATCATCAGGATCTTCTTTAACTCATTTGTCCCTTTTGCGTCTATTTCTTAACATATCTGCTATATGTATTTACATTGGGTGTTTTGCTGTGGGTGCTGCAATCGAGTGTTGGTGAAGGTCCCCTGCTTTCCTTTATTTGATTAGTGATATTAAAATTTCATTGGAATTAGTGAATTAATAATTCAATATGATATATCTAATTAGATTAATGATATAACTATCAACCTAGTGACATCACTAATTCAAACTATTGATATCACTTTGACAAGTTATTGATATCTCTAATTTAATTGTTGATATCACTCTTTTCTGAAAATACTCATATCCCTTATAAAATTAGTGATATCAATTTTTGAATAAGTGCATTCAATAAGTCTTTCAAAATCAGAGATATCTCTTATTCGAATAAGTGATATCTCTTATTCTGAACAATAATTCAAATGACTTCTACCAAAGCAGGCCCAGGATCGATAACCGAAAAAGAATTAGTGATATCACTTATTCAAATAGTGATATCGCTATTTTAAATAGTGATACCGCTATTTTAAATAGTGATACCGCTATTTTAAATAGAGATATAACTATTTGGAAATAGTGATATCATTTATTGAATTAGAGATATCACTAAATAAAATTACTGATATCTTTTGAAAAAGTGATATCATTGATTTTATTACAGATATTTCTAGTTCTATTAATGATATAAATACTAAAATTAGTGATATCACTCGTTTTGAAGATGTAGGGAAATTAGTGATATCTCTATTTAATTAGTGAAAAAACTCATTTTAATGAGTGATATCACTTTTTTAATTAGTGATATCACTCATTATAAAGAGATATCACCCGTTATATAGGGATATCACTCATTATATAGTGATAATACTCATTTCATTATATAGTGATAGCACTCATTAAATGAATATAATATTGTTAAAATGAGAGCAAATTTATGTTATCTGAGTTCTTACTTCAGTAATCCAAGCCCTCAAATATGTAATTTAAAATATAGATGTGATTGCACTTCAGTAAAATGAAATCAATGTTAAGTATTACGAATAATAAAAGTATATCTTATTCATAATTGTCTCCTAAAAGTTTTATTTAAAATATCTTTGCTTATGGCAATAAAAAGGCAGCCAGAAAGGTCATAAATAATCTCAGAGAGATGAGAGAAATAGCCCCACTTGGGCCTCAATTTATAAGAACATTGACAAGGATAATTCCCATTGAAATAACTGCGTCTTTTAAAACTCGCAGAGTTGATTTCAAGCAATTAAAGTCGTGCAAAAAGATATCAATAAGTACTACTTCATCGCATCAAATTGCTTTCTGCAAAGTCGGCATGACGAGATTTAGGTAAAAATTCGAGATTAAGAACTCGATATTTGACTGAAATCGACGAAAGAGAAATCGCACGAAATTAATTTGACATTCGAAAATTCGACTTGGTGTATTTTCGGCATAACTTCGATATAATAATCTCGTCAGAAGTTTGTTTACTCCAACATATCAACTTGAATGATGTCGATACATCTAGATGTTCATGCCATAACGACTTTTAAGACGACGAATTATTTTAAAAATGACATGAGACAAATCGCATTGAATTTTCTTGACTTAAATGAAATTAACTTCATGCTTTTGAATGACATTTTGTCCAAAACACCCCGCTGAGGACAAGTTTACAGCGACTTTTCGACTTAAATACGTCATAATGCTTCATTTATCTCGGCAATTCGATTTTCTTTTTGTCATGAAACCTACTTACAACACAACAACAGGAGGCACTAAAACGTTTCCGTATCGAGATACTTTTCTCGTTATAACGAGATCTTTTCTCGTAATAACGCGATCTTTTCTCGTAATTACGACTTAGTTATTAGGTGAATATGTATGAATAAAGCATGATTTATTTATATGCATTTTTTAGAGTTTAAACATGCTTGAATTGAACCAGTTCATATGAACTTATTTCCGAATAGGATTCAGTAACAAAGAAATTATTCAATTGTTAGCACATTCTGAGAAAATAATGATAAGTATTTCGACACTGAAAAGAAGAATGGAATCTATGGGTTTGTTCATTTAAAGATATATACAAATAGTACCATTTGAAGATATCTTTAATTCATTTAAAGATATCTTTAATTCATTAGAAGATATCTTCAAATCATTTAAAGATATCTTCAAATCATTTAATTTATGTTAAAACGGCGCTCTGGAACGCCGTTTTAACATATATTCAATTATTTGAAGATATCTTCAAATGAATTAAAGATATCTTAAAATGAATTAAAGATATCTTCAAATATTTAAAGATATCTTTAATTCATTTGAAGATATTTTCAATTCATTTGAAGATATCTTCAATTCATTTGAAGATATATTCAAATGATTTGAAGATATCTTCAAATGATTTGACGATATCTTCAAATAGTACCATTTGAAGATATCTTTAATTCATTTGAAAATATCTTCAAATCATTTGAAGATATCTTCAAATCATTTGAAGATATCTTTAATTCATTTGAAGATTTCTTCAAATAATTGAAGATTTCTTCAAATAATTGAATATGTTAAAACGGCGCTTCATACATAACCTCCATCCCCCCGAAAAATTATTAAAGTGATTACTTATTTAATTTTACCATGCATTTGAAGATAATAAAAACTTTCTCAGTTGGGATAAGAAAAATCCGTTACAGAACATAAGTAGTAATTTAAGACAATTATGATAGAATTTTCTTTAGAATCAAAAACCATTTTACATGTCATGTCTTCATAATACATATATGATGGGATATGTCATGTACATATCTGTGTGGATTATATTGCTATATTGATATACATCTATTAAATATAATTTTCAACATTATTTATTTGCTTAGAGCTTGCTCCCCACCACCATTTTCTCGGAAATTTCGATCGTCTGGTTGACATCGAGTCGTCTGAGCAATCTTGCTTCAGGATGCTGATTGCTTATCGGATAAAACCGATTTCAAGTTTGAATTAGACGGAAATCCTGGGGGGGGGGGGTTCGTTAAACCAAGGACTTATAAACAGGGGTTTATAAGTCCTTGGTTAAACGTGTCCAGCTTCCATATGTTTCAATCATTGTTAATTTTGAAAGTCCCCGCCTCCCCAACCCCTTTACCTCTTTTCATTTAATCGGCTACAACGATTTTTTTCTCTCATGTTGTACAAATGGAAAGAGAAGAGAGGGGGGGGGGGGGAGCTGGAATGATTGAACACGGAAATAAAAAAAAAATCCGACAATGGCTCCCCCTGATCTGTTTATAAGCCCTTGTTATTATTCAGCAACAATATTACAATACCCTTCCTTTTTTAGTTTGACTTAGTTTTTATTTCTTATTCCCACGAATAAAACAAAATGTAATAATAAATTCACAAAAAAAAAAAAAAAAGACGGACTCGTTATCGACTGTCTCGTCCCGCCCACTGCTCCCGCCAACTTCAAACAAAAAGCTGAAAACCAGTCCACTAACTTGCTCTCTTGGCGAGTATAACAGATATAAAGCTGTAAAAAAATTCAGGTAATTAGAATTGTAACAACAGAAGGTTTGGATAAAATGATCTGAAGACCGTTTCATTGACAAAGTCAAACACTGACAAAGGCAAAGGTGTGCAGGTGCCCGTTTAGCCGCAGTCATTTTCAGTCCAAGGGCATGGCAGTGACGTACTGTAGATAAAGTTAATACGTTATAAAATAAAGTGGTTGATTCCCATAATGTTAATGTAATGCTCTTTGTCAGGAGGGGAGGGGTGTAATCGAAAAAACTTTACTTTCAGCTGCAGCAGGAATTTGATAGTCCTGCTATACAAGACCTATTTATTCTGCTGGCGTCAAGTAATATTTTGAATCAGCAATATGTCAGAGCACTGGTGTAGGACAAGGGGGGGGGGGGGCATGTGCCCCCCCCCCCCCCCCAATTTTGAAAGTGGGGGGGGCATACATGTAAGTATGTTTGTGCCCCCCCCACTTTTTGACGTAATTTTTGGTCATACAGATATAAAAAAACTGCAAAATACCTTTAACTCAAACTATATAGAATATCATTACATGTATATGTTAATGATAGAAGACACAGACAGTATTTTCTGATTAGTCAATATTTTGCTTAAAAAAATTCTTGGCTCGCTACCGCTCGCCAGCCATTTATTCATGTACTTAAAATTTAGAATTGCACCAGAAATGTTAAAATTTGTGCATACAGAACATGAAAACCCAATATTTATTTTTCAATCTCTTCCTCTTCCTGCTTGTTAGAAATTTTGGGATGTTGTGTCCCTCCACTTTTTCAAGCAGAGCTACGCCATTGCAGAGTAACAAGAAACATCAGATCTGTAGAGCTTTTCAACCGACAGTTTACAGTTTATACAATCATAAGTTCAGAATTTAAAGTTAACAGGTTGGGACTGCCCACAAGATATCGATGGCGATGCTATCATGTAAATGCACGACTGTCCTTTAAACCAGCAACTGTAATGGTCATGGTTTTGTGTGACTCAAGTGTTTGGAACAAGGGAGATTCTCAATTTGGGCCTTAATTTGACATTTTCGCTTGTTCTTTTTCAATTAGTCTGAATGGTCTTTTCATGAAAAATCGACTTCCGACATTTAATTGTCCCCTCTATATCGGCAATCTCCAGGAAACGATGATCCAAGTAACAGAATGGCTTCAAAAAATCATGGGTACATCTGTAAAAAGGAGATATGTCCCTAAAAATAAAGTTTTTTTTTCCCAAATATACTTATGTGTTCGAAAATTCAGTTGTTTATGTCTCCCTCCACATGTTTACCGGAAGTTGTAATGATCGGTATTAATCAATCACGTGGTGTTAATCTCTTGTCAAAATGTAATTGCCTATATTTACGGTATGCAATAAGGGCAATTAAATCTAAATGTTTCTCGAAAGA
Source organism: Pinctada imbricata (assembly GCA_033119305.1). Classification (NCBI taxonomy): domain Eukaryota; kingdom Metazoa; phylum Mollusca; class Bivalvia; order Pterioida; family Pteriidae; genus Pinctada; species Pinctada imbricata. Next base: position 62,960,864 of record VSWD01000007.1, read on the forward strand.
AATAAATGAAATTATTTTCTTTGATGATTAAACTTAATTTTCGAATCGCAAATGCACGTGTAAATTTACAGAAATTACCGAGTGTAAATATTTCATAAAAATTTGAGTAAAAATCACATTAAATTCAGGAATTTAATTTTTATGAAACATAACTCGTCCATCTATAAAAAGAAGAGCTCTTATCTCAGGGACTAAAATTAAAGTTTTTGATATGGTAGCCACCCGGGCCCCTACATTTTCAGATTTATTAGCCCGGAGTAAATTTTGGTAGCCTGTGAAAAAAAATGAAATTTTGCAATTTTTGGCCGGATTGCAAAGCAATTCCGGTCTATAGATTGACTCTGTCCGTCTGTTCATCTGCCGTCAACATTTTGGTTAAAGTTTCTGGTTGAGGCAAAATCTAAGGAACTATATGCAGTAGAAACTTTATATTATACATGAAGGTTGCCCATGACAAGACCTTTCAATTTATGCCGTAACATTTGACCTAATGACCTTGACCTTGGACTTTGACCTAGTTAAAGATTTTGGTTAAAGTTCCTGGTTTAAGCAAAATCTATGGAACTGTATGCAGTAGAAACTTTATATTATACATATAGGTTGCTCATGACAAGACCTTTCAATTTATGCCATAACATTGGACCTAGTGACTTTGGACTTTGACCTAGTTAAAGATTTTGGTTAATATTCCTGGTTTAAGCAAAATCTAAGGAACTGTATGCAGTAGAAACTTTATATTATACATGTAGGTTGCCCATGATGAGACCTTTCAATTTATGCCGTAACATTTGACCCAGTGACCTTGACCTTGAACTTAGACCTAGTTAAAGATTTTGGTTAAAGTTCTTGGTTTAAGCAAAATCAAAGGAACTGTATGCAGTAGAAACCTTATATTATACATTTAGGTTGCCCATGACGAGACCTTTCAATTTATGCCGTAACATTGGACCTAGTGACCTTGACCTTGGACTTTGACCTAGTTAAAGACTTTGGTTAAAGTTCCTGGTTTAAGCAAAATCTAAGGAACTGTATACAGTAGAAACTTTATATTATACATGTAGGTTGCCTCTGACAAGACCTCTCAATGTATGCTGTAATATTTGACTTAGTGACCTTGACCCAGTTGGTGACAAAAACTTACTTTGCAATCCGGCCATACCGTCTTTAGCGGTGTTTTATTGGCCGGATTGCAAAGCAATTCCGGTCTATAGATTGACGATGTCCGTCCGTCTGTCCGTCCGTCTGTCCGTCTGCCGTCAACATTTTGGTTAAAGTTCCTGGTTTAAGCAAAATCTATGGAACTGTATGAAGTAGAAACTTTATATTATACATGTATGTTGCCCATGACGAGATCTTTCAATTTATGCCGTAACATTTGACCTAGTGACCTTGACCTTGGACTTTGACCTAGTTAAAGATTTTGGTTAAAGTTCCTGGTTTAAGCAAAATCTAAGGAACTGTATGCAGTAGAAACCTTATATTATACATTTAGGTTGCCCATGACGAGACCTTTCAATTTATGCCGTAACATTGGACCTAGTGACCTTGACCTTGGACTTTGACCTAGTTAAAGATTTTGGTTAAAGTTCCTGGTTTAAGCAAAATCTAAGGAACTGTATGCAGTAGAAACTTTATATTATACATGTAGGTTACCCATGATGAGACCTTTCAATTTATGCCGTAACATTTTACCCAGTGACCTTGACCTTGAACTTTGACCTAGTTAAAGATTTTGGTTAAAGGTCTTGGTTTAAGCAAAATCTAAGGAACTGTATGCAGTAGAAACCTTATATTATACATGTAGGTTGCCCATGATGAGACCTTTCAATTTATGCCGTAACATTTTACCCAGTGACCTTGACCTTGAACTTTTACCTAGTTAAAGATTTTGGTTAAAGTTCTTGGTTTAAGCAAAATCTAAGGAACTGTATGCAGTAGAAACCTTATATTATACATTTAGGTTGCCCATGACAAGACCTTTTAATTTATGCTGTAACATTGGACCTAGTGACCTTGACCTTGGACTTTGACCTGTTAAAGACTTTGGTTAAAGTTCCTGGTTTAAGCAAAATCTAAGGAACTGTATGCAGTAGAAACTTTATATTATACATGTAGGTTACCCATGATGAGACCTTTCAATTTATGCCGTAACATTTTACCCAGTGACCTTGACCTTGAACTTTGACCTAGTTAAAGATTTTGGTTAAAGTTCTTGGTTTAAGCAAAATCTAAGGAACTGTATGCAGTAGAAACCTTATATTATACATTTAGGTTGCCCATGACGAGACCTTTCAATTTATGCCGTAACATTTGACCTAGTGACCTTGACCTTGGACATTGACCTAGTTAAAGACTTTGGTTAAAGTTCCTGGTTTAAGCAAAATCTAATGAACTGTATACAGTAGAAACTTTATATTATACATGTAGGTTGCCTCTGACAAGACCTCTCAATGTATGCTGTAATATTTGATGTAGTGACCTTGACCCAGTTGGTGACAAAAACTTACTTTGCAATCCGGCCATACCGTCTTTAGCGGTGTTTTATTTTTTAACTATGTTTAATTCAAAACTTCAAAATTTCTCTATTTCCCTTTCAATTTCAAATATTCTCTCCATTACAACTTCACTTTCCTCCTCCTCCTCAGAATCCAGAGATGTTGAAATTAACCGGTCCGACTGGCAAAACCGGTTAAAATTTGAAATGACCGGTTGGTAACGCCAGCTCACCGGTCCGAATGACCGGTAAAAATTAAGAGGAAACGTTTTCTTTTTTTCTTTTTTTTTCATATCTAGCCACTGCATAATATTTTAGGAAGTCATATTGTCCATTTAAATATCACAGTTTACGACTTTATCACTATAGGATAAATATTAATGATTTCTGAACATGACATTGTCATGGAAGTCATTTACTCGTACATGTGACGTTGTCAGATTTAATTAAAAATCTCTTTTCTTCGATGTATTTAAAAAGAAATCGACCAAATGTCAAGTATTGTCCGATTGATTCTCGACAACAGATCTTTCGAACGTCGTCTTGAATTGAAGACGTTTAACATTGTTACATCAAAATACACAGACTTAAATTACGCATATTTGCAGTAATGAGAGCTGCCAATTGTAGTAATGTGCAAACTTTTCTGAATTATTAAAGTTTGAAAACGGAAAGTCCGACTCGTTAAACATGCAATTACTAAACTGACCATGCACATGCTCATTTTTTTTCAAAGGGATGGGATGGGATGGGATGTTCCTGTCTGTTATTTTAGGAAAATTCGCAAATATAAATCGAAACAACAATTAAACTCTTCTTACAAAATACGTAAGAATAGTTGCCATAACTAAAATTCGTGGATCGTCGATAAAATTTTAGTCTTGAACCGTGGGTTCCCTCTCTCACGGAAAATGGATTGATTTCCCTATCAATGCTACTTTCTAGATATTCTTATTTCTTATGAAAATCTCCATTAGTACTATACACTATTGGCATATTGTTATAATAAATAAAAAAATCCAGAGAGACACTGCGCATTTACGCAAGGGTTGATCGCACGGCGCAACATGTAAGTCCTGCATTTAATTTCGGTGACATTGGTACATTTGTCGATTTGTTGAAGGGTGCCGAAATAAAAAAACCAATTCATTCATTCTTGTTCTTCTCGAGAACTGTAACTTCGTAAAAAGTCTCCCTCTCATTTTGGTGTTAATTCAATACGCATGTAGATATACATGTACGCGATGGCCTCATGAATTGACATACATGTAAGATATAAAACATGCATGTTTAATAAAAGAAATTGAAAATTGAATAAAAGAATTTAGATATTTTTTCTTTTCTTTTCTTTTTTTTTTTTTTGGATAAAGAAAAGGTCCTGAATGGTAACAAACGGACAGTACAGTTACACAGGCAGACAGACGGCAAAATATTTAAACATGACTGTCTAATTTGACACAGGATATTTAATTGATAATTCAATCATATTTGGATTACCATCATTTCCATAGTGTAATGTATTTCATAATATACAGTGTATACTGCAGAAATTAACTTTTTATTTAAAAAAAAAGTCGGACCAGTTAAAATTCTTTCGGACCGGTTGATTTAGGACTAGTACCGGTCCGAATGACCGGTTCATTAGAAAATATTTCAACAACTCTGAGAATCTGTACTGGACTCAACCTCTCCTGACTCTGCTACTGTCTCTATCTCTATTTGCCCACTTTCAACCGTCTGTGCTTCGAACTCATCTTCCAAACTGTCATTTTCTCTCTCTGTCTCCTCGCTTTCCACTGCCTGCCCTTCAGACTCAACTTCCACACTGTCATTATCTCTCTCTGTCTCCTCGCTTTCCACTGCCTGCCCTTCAGACTCAACTTCCACACTGTCATCGGGTCCGTACTTTCAAACACTCGCGCGACTTAGACGATGCAACTCTTTCAAGATTACGATTGACGTCGATGTAAACATCGCGCGAACAACAGGTGCTTTGTTAATAGGCTTGAAATATCCATACAAACCCCGAGAATTTTTAATCGCCACACGGGCGAGCGAGTAGGAAGGTTTCATGGGCCCGGGAGCAAAAGTGGTCGCCTCAGGCGACCGGGCGACCGTTAATTTTAGTCCCTGTTATCTAGTTGTTGAAGCATTGTAGGTTTGGGCCTCCGGAACAAAAATAGCTTCGGCATTGTTCGTTGGTCATTTTAGGTTGGCCGCTGAAAGATCAAAGTCAAGGTCACGTGAAATGAAAGTTCTAATGGTGGATAAGAGGGAAAAGTAAGAAACAACAGGTAAATTTGATGAAAAATCAACACATCTACAATATGCATTGTTGCAAGTACTGGAATTTCTAACCCACATGTGGTATAAAGTCTTTTTCGCGGAAAATGCTTGTATGGAATAGGAATATTTCACCATTTTCGAACAAAGAAATGAACGTATTAGTTGTCTATTAACTTGATTTATTGCGAAGACACGGAGTTAAACGATTACAAGAAAAAAAGCATGATGAGAGCATTTCACATACGTATTCGCGTGACTGAATTTAACACTGTTTTAAAGGACAGTCGCGCATTTATGTGATAGCATCGATATCTTGTGGACAGTCCCAACCTGGTTAAATCATAGCCAACATCCTCCCATTTCGATTTATTGACTATGGATATACTGTCAGTGAAAGATATGGTCGCTTGTTAGTTAGATATTTGCAAATTTGTGATGTTTGCAATTTCACTACTGTTTAGAAAATTAGTTTAGATTGGGGGAGGATGTCCTTATTTATCATGCAAAAAAGGGTACTCATTTGAGTTAAAATGCTTATATAAAACTTCAATAAAGACAGGTATAAATATATTCACATCTAATTTCAGGAATGCAGTCTCCAGAAGAAAATGATGCTGGGCCTCAAGCTAAGAAATTGAAGCAGACAGACCTGATGCAGTTTAAGCAAGGTTTGAAATTTTCATAAGATTAGGTTTCTCCGACTTATATATAAATGGAGAAAGTAATCCCACTCTAAGCTTGCTTAAAAAGTAGGGCTGGGCGGTGCATCGAAAATTTCGGTGCTTCGAAAATAGCATTGTCGGTTCGATGCATCGACTTTTAATTTCAGATTTCGATTCGGTTCAAACATAATTTATTAAAGTAAACTGAAGCCAAATAGTGACCAGAAAATCTTTGAAATAGCTTAGAAATTACATTAAAGAAAGCTAGAAAGTAAGAAAAGGGCGTACAGTGACTGCTCGCGCCGATTTACCTGCGATTCCCCCAACTTGCAGGCCTCCAATGAAAAAGAAAGTGAAGTTTTTGCAAAGCAGCAACAAGAATAAACGGGGATATTAGTCGCCAAATATCATGTAAGGAAAGCTATGTCCACTTTGATATTTATTGTGAAAGTCCTATGAGACCTGTCAATACTTGGTTGTTGAAAAATAAGGTGTTGAACTTTGTATTTATATTTGATTTCTCATAGTACGTACTGTATGTTGGAGCACATACAGCAACAAAAATTTGGGATGTAAAAACTGATTATTGTTTTAAATCACGGTATATATACCCACACATTCTTCAGATATATGTAAATTGACACTCTATAAGGTTAGACTGAAGTGATAGTTTGACGAAATCAATTTTTGGCCGGATTGCAAAGCAATTCCGGTCTATGGATTGACAATGTCCATCTGTCCGTCCGTCCGTCCGTCTGTCTGTCCGTCGGTCTGTCTGTCTGCCGTCAACATTTTGGTTAAAGTTTCTGGTTGAGGCAAAATCTAAGTACATGTAACTATATGCAGTAGAAACTTTATATTATACATGAAGGTTGCCCATGACAAGACCTTTCAATTTATGCCAGAACATTTGACCTAGTGACCTTGACCTTGGACTTTGACCTAGTTAAAGATTTTGGTTAAAGTTTCTGGTTTAAGCAAAATCTAAGGAACTGTATGCAGTAGAAACCTTATATTATACATTTAGGTTGCCCATGATGAGACCTTTCAATTTATGCCGTAACATTGGACCTAGTGACCTTGACCTTGAACTTTGACCTAGTTAAAGATTTTGGTTAAAGTTTCTGGTTTAAGCAAAATCTAAGGAACTGTATGCAGTAGAAACTTTATATTATACATTTAGGTTGCCCATGATGAGACCTTTCAATTTATGCCGTAACATTGGACCTAGTGACCTTGACCTTGGACTTTGACCTAGTTAAAGACTTTGGTTAAAGTTCCTGGTTTAAGCAAAATCTAAGGAACTGCATGCAGTAGAAACTTTGTTATACATGTAGGTTGCCTCTGACAAGACCTTTCTATTTATGCTGTAATATTTGACCCAGTGACCTTGACCCAGTTAGTGACAAAAACTTACTTTGCAATCCGGCCATACCGTCTTAAGCGGTGTTTTATTTTTGGCCGGATTGCAAAGCAATTCCGGTCTATAGATTGATGATGTCCGTTTGTCCGTCCCTCCGTCCGTCAGTCCGTCTGTCCGTCTGCAGTTAACATTTTGGTTAAAGTTTCTGGTTGAGGCAAAATCTAAGGAACTATATGCAGTAGAAACTTTATATTATACATGAAGGTTGCCCATGACAAGACCTTTCAATTTATGCCGTAACATTTGACCTAGTGACCTTGACCTTGGACTTTGACCTAGTTAAAGATTTTGGTGAAGGTTCCTGGTTTAAGCAAAATCTTAGGAACTGTATGCAGTAGAAACCTTATATTATACATATAGGTTGCCCATGAGGAGACCTTTCAATTTTTGCCGTAACATTGGACCTAGTGACCTTGACCTTGGACTTTGACCTAGTTAAAGATTTTGGTTAAAGTTTCTGGTTTAAGCAAAATCTAAGGAACTGTATGCAGTAGAAACCTTATATTATACATTTAGGTTGCCCATGATGAGACCTTTCAATTTATGCCGTAACGTTGGACCTAGTGACTTTGACCTTGGACTTTGACCTAGTTAAAGATTTTGGTTAAAGTTTCTGGTTTAAGCAAAATCTAAGGAACTGTATGCAGTAGAAACTTTATATTATATGTGTAGGTTGCCCATGATGAGACCTTTCAATTTATGCCATAACATTTGACCCAAAGACCTGGACCTTGAACTTTGACTTAGTTAAAGATTTTGGTTAAAGTTCCTGGTTTAAGCAAAATCTAAGGAACTGTATGCAGTAGAAACCTTATATTATACATTTAGGTTGCCCATGACGAGACCTTTCAATTTATGTCGTAACATTGGACCTAGTGACCTTGACCTTGGACTTTGACCTAGTTAAAGATTTTGGTTAAGTTTCTGGTTTAAGCAAAATCTAAGGAACTGTATGCAGTAGAAACCTTATATTATACATTTAGGTTGCCCATGATGAGACCTTTCAATTTATGCCGTAACATTAGACCTAGTGACTTTGACCTTGGACTTTGACCTAGTTAAAGATTTTGGTTAAAGTTTCTGGTTTAAGCAAAATCTAAGGAACTGCATGCAGTAGAAACTTTGTTATACATGTAGATTGCCTCTGACAAGACCTTTCTATTTATGCTGTAATATTTGACCCAGTGACCTTGACCAAGTTAGTGACAAAAACTTACTTTGCAATCCGGCCATACCGTCTTAAGCGGTGTTTTATTTTTGGCCAGATTGCAAAGCAATTCCGGTCTATAGATTGATGATGTCCGTTTGTCCGTCCGTCCATCCGTCTGTCCGTCTGCAGTTAACATTTTGGTTAAAGTTTCTGGTTGAGGCAAAATCTAAGGAACTATATGCAGTAGAAACTTTATATTATACATGAAGGTTGCCCATGACAAGACCTTTCAATTTATGCCGTAACATTTGACCTAGTGACCTTGACCTTGGACTTTGACCTAGTTAAAGATTTTGGTGAAGGTTCCTGGTTTAAGCAAAATCTTAGGAACTGTATGCAGTAGAAACCTTATATTATACATATAGGTTGCCCATGAGGAGACCTTTCAATTTTTGCCGTAACATTGGACCTAGTGACCTTGACCTTGGACTTTGACCTAGTTAAAGATTTTGGTTAAAGTTTCTGGTTTAAGCAAAATCTAAGGAACTGTATGCAGTAGAAACCTTATATTATACATTTAGGTTGCCCATGATGAGACCTTTCAATTTATGCCGTAACGTTGGACCTAGTGACTTTGACCTTGGACTTTGACTAGGGCTGGGACGATACTGCACCCAGCCGATCCGATACGTATCACGATACCTAATATCCGATACGATACGTATCGCGATACTAAGTTTATTAATAAAACCTTCTCAAAAAAGTTATTTGATGGTATTTATGTACGTCATATAAGCAGCTTTTTTCATTCAACATGATTAATTAAATTAGCTTTACGTCTAGAATAAAGATGTGAAAGTAAATAAACGGATTTTTTTTTAGTTGATTAGAAGAATTGAAAAACAAAATCACTTGAAATTACAGTAAGAAGTCATTGGAAAAATCATATCAAAAATCAATGGTCCTAATAATTTTGTCATGTTTACAGTGATCGGGAAGACAAACTTTCTCAATGGGACTATGGCCCCTTCCACTTGGACTTAATGGACCATCTCAAAATCAATGGGCCATCTTTTTTAACGAAAGGGCCATTCCAAAAATGATCAATTTTCGAAAACCTTGTCGGTGCCGTGGTCTAGTGGTAAAGGCCCCGGGCCAGTGACCATAAGGTTGCTGGTTCAAGTCTCACCAGGACCACGGGTCGGCCGACATATACTTATGTATGTTCTGTGTTGATACAAAAACATGTCATTGTCTGTGTTGTTTACATGTCTGTTGTGTTGTTTAAACAAATTTAGAAAAGCTTTGATACAATGTATGTATAATAAATACATCAGATGTTAGCACATTTCTTAGTCCTGAAATTCCCAATTTTACCATTTCCAATGAATAATTTACAGTGAATGTATCACAGACCAGCCAAGGTCAAGCTTTTAGCCACCTATCCTGCATTTTTCGTGTCCACGTATGGGCAGCATGTTGAAATTAGGGGGGGGGGTGGTGACTGCAATTGACATTTCTGTACAAATTTTATTACTTCAGTCTGAACCCATTGACTGACCTCTTAAAATGACACGATAATTTTACCGACGAACGCATACACAAGTACCTTTACGTCGATAAGATACGTAAGTGGACGTTGGGGTCCGTCGATGTTAAATTTTGTGCTCTATTGTGAGTGCTGATGAGATAATCGTCGGGATCTTCTTTAACTCATTGGAGATTTAAATCTCAGGCGCAGAACGAGGATAAAAAAGATTGTCAGAGAAAAATCAGTATTGTATCGTTATAGCAAAGAACCTTTCGGATGAGCGGAGCAATTTTAAGTGAACAGAAGAATTTTGTGCTTCTGACTGGCCATGTACAGTAATCTGTGATCCACACGTTACTGCTACTGGTGTAGATCTACGTTACAACGTAAAAACGAGTACAGAACTTTTAGATAGATTTGAAAACATGGACAACGTAGAATAATGCGCACCAAGGCGCAGCGAGTTGCCGATTTTATGGGCCTTTTTTGATCGGAATGGGACTATGTCGCAGGGTGCGTGGCCTTCCCAATCACCGTACAGTTTATATCTATAAGTAAACAGAAAAGAAGTTGGATTTAAACTTGAGTACTTTAACTGTTGAACACGTATTTTTATGTAAATTTTTAACTTAGGTATCGTCGGGGTGTATCGATACTTGGATCGCGAAATAAAATATCGCGATGCATCGATGAATCGGAGTATCGTCCCAGCCCTAACTTTGACCTAGTTAAAGATTTTGGTTAAAGTTTCTGGTTTAAGCAAAATCTAAGGAACTGTATGCAGTAGAAACTTTATATTATATGTGTAGGTTGCCCATGATGAGACCTTTCAATTTATGCCGTAACATTTGACCCAAAGACCTGGACCTTGAACTTTGACTTAGTTAAAGATTTTGGTTAAAGTTCCTGGTTTAAGCAAAATCTAAGGAACTGTATGCAGTAGAAACCTTATATTATACATTTAGGTTGCCCATGATGAGACCTTTCAATTTATGCCATAACATTGGACCTAGTGACTTTGACCTTGGACTTTGACCTAGTTAAAGATTTTGGTTAAAGTTTCTGGTTTAAGCAAAATCTAAGGAACTGTATGCAGTAGAAACTTTATATCACACATGTAGGTTGCCCATGATGAGACCTTTCAATTTATGCCGTAACATTTGACCCAGTGACCTTGACCTTGAACTTTGACCTAGTTAAAGATTTTGGTTAAAGTTCTTGGTTTAAGCAAAATCTAAGGAACTGTATGCAGTAGAAACCTTATATTATACATTTAGGTTGCCATTGATGAGACCTTTCAATTTATGCCGTAACATTGGACCTAGTGACCTTGACCTTGGACTTTGACCTAGTTAAAGACTTTGGTTAAAGTTCCTGGTTTAAGCAAAATCTAAGGAACTGTATACAGTAGAAACTTTATATTATACATGTAGGTTGCCTCTGACAAGACCTCTCAATGTATGCTGTAATATTTGACCCAGTGACCTAGACCCAGTTGGTGACAAAAACTTACTTTGCAATCCGGCCATACCGTCTTTAGTGGTGTTTTATTTTTTATTTTGTTAAATTCATTCATTTCACACACCATTTTGTATTTTTTCTCATTCAAACGAACTGAATAAAAAATAACCGAAACGAGGCCCTGCGATTCGAAACCGAACCGAATCGAGGGATACCTGAATCGTCCCAGCCCTATGAAAAAGATTGAAATGAAATAGGTTTAAGTTTCAGTGTTCTAGGATTTTTTTCAAAAACCATTTACCAACGGGTAAGTGCCCACCAAAAATATGCTTACCCAGCAAGGAAACTCACTTACCCAAACAAAATTGTCAGAATAAAAAGGGGATATTAATTTTCTATCGTGCATCTGATCATAGCCATTACCATGAAATTAATTATTATGTCCAGAAGTATTATCACACTGAAAATACAGGATGACTGCTAAAATATGATCTTGTAGTACTTTGGGGCGACTATTTACTTCTGTTTTTGCTACTTTATACATGGAGAGTGTAATGGGGATTGTGCTTCAAAATTCACTTACCAAAGGGTAAGTAGCATTCTGTTTTCCAGATACCCGACTTCAATTTTCACTTACCTCGGGTAACGGGTAATTGAATCCTTGAACATTGTGTTTCATGAAGTAATAATAAATGCAGCTTCTTTTAATACATGTATCTTGATAGTACATGTAGCTTAGAGTTTAAAAATTTGATTAAATATTAAGGTAAAATATTATAGTTGAGTGAAAGAAGTGTCCATCAGAAGAAAAATAATGTTAATTGTTGATACAATGTAAGATGATAATTAGTAATATTTACTCATTAAAGTCATTATGACATTGTACTCCAATCACACCTTCTGAAGGTTATTCATTTTACTCTTCTTTATGTTAAAAAGAAAAACTCGTCAGACAGATAATTAGAACAATATGCTACTGATGTGATTTACCATTATACATGTAGATCACATACCAGTAAAAAATCAATATGATGAAAAATGGTCCGACTCCATTTGCATGAATTCATTTTATTTATAAAGCAATGTGCAATTTATAGTACTGAGTACTTCATGTTTTCTTGTCACATTTTACAGCTCGATTACCTTTTGTGGCTCTTGATCAAAAGCAAACCCAAATACCAGGAAGCACACCACCAGGATCAAAGAAACGGAAATTATCTGATGGAGAATCTCCCAGTGCCAAACCACCAAAGACACACAAATCTGTGGTGATAGAAAAGCCAAGTATTGTAGAAAATGATCCGGAGGTCAGCTCAAGCTCAGAGGCAGAGAATGTTCCTCTACAAAATCTGAAATCTAGAGTCAGAAACACACTGGAAAGATTTGTCCGTAAGAATTCACACGAAGAAATTACTTCAACGAAAGACGAGATATCTTCGACAATCGATTGTGTCGACTTAACTGATAGTAATGATGGGATAAAGGATGAAGAAAAAAGTAGTGATAAAACTATTGAAAAAGAAGAGAAGGAAGAAAATAAGGAAAATGAATGCCAGAAAGAAGATGAAGTAAATGATAAGCAAGAAAAAGTTTTAGAAGATAGAAGTAACGAAGATCGGGGGGAGGAGGAGGTTGGTACATCCTCTATGGAGGTGGATGACGGAGAAAAGGATTCCAAGTCAGATGGAAACACGTCAGTGTCAGATACAGATAGGAAGAGGAACATATCTGAAGTTTCTACAGGGTCTGTGGAGGAGGAGTTCACCACACCCGCAAAACAACGACTACAGACCTCACTGATTACTGTAAAGTCATTTTATTATTATATGTAATAGTATAAACAAGCATTCTTTTGTTGTAATTTTAAGATATTTCTTTAAAAGTACATATTATTGCCTTAATGAGCTTTTCCAATCTTTCATCCTCAAAATTTATGAATTCTTTGTGATTCCCAATACATGCTTCATGCTGTGTAGCATCAACTTCTTTGTAAATTGATTACAGACACCTAGTTCAGAGACAAAGACCCCTATATCACCTGACAGTCTTGATAACAGCCAGAGTGATGCCACACCCAAGTCCTCTAAAACCAAAACTCCTAGAAGGGTAAGATCTGAAGATAATTGATTTTTTAACACGACAGAAATCCTTGCTGGCCTACATTAGCATACTATTATGCCTTCCTTTGTTGGAATGTGCTATCTACCTTGATGATTTAGCAAATCTGAGAATGGGAAAAATTATTCTTTTACATGTACAATGTACATGTATATAGTACTAGTAGTAGTATTGTTCACATCAAAGTTTATGAAGTCATGTTCATTCTTTGTGTTCAGAAATGATTGCGCCTCTGAATTGTTTATTATTTTCAAGTAAGATGTTTCGTAAGCAAGGCTCGAACTAAGTGGTTCACGTTTTCTTTCGTATGTAATACTGCATATACAGTAAATAATTTCTATAGGAATTTCTGTTTGTGGTATAACACTAAGGCCATACCAAATCTATTAGATGTTCTTTAGATTTCCCGCACCATATTTTTCAAAATTCAAAAAATAATATTATAAAAATAAAATGCTCACCCACATCACTAAATTTCTGGTTCAAGAATTTTTTGGGGTCGGTTTTGATTTCTGCAAATCTTAAAGCTTCTAGAAGTCTCAGATTGTGCAAATTTCGAAGAAAATAATGTGTTTGAAAAATTTGTTTGGAGCAAATTGGTTGTCCCATATACATGTACATTGCACTGAAAGTCAAAAGGGGTGGGGACTGTTCGAAAATCTGTTCTGTACTGCTATATGCCAGGCTTCCTAGTAACCAGATTCCTTTGGGTATTCCTTTTTGAGTATGGAAAACACCAGGAATGTATTACTTGGGTAACTTATATCAAAAATGAAATTATTTCACGTACTTTAAAAATTGCAATATTTTGAAATAATAATAATGCATGTAATTATATATTTTCGCTCGCTTGCACCCTTGTTTTCACAAGAAAATCTGAAGAACATTTAATTAATTTGGTATGGCTTAAGTAAAAAGAACATAGAATTTTTGAAAAATTCATTTGTTGTATTAAATATTGCTTCACTGGATGTGATTATAGTTATCTGACGTGCAGAAAAAGGAGAAGGAGATCATGCGACAGAGAATAAAAGAACAAAAGGAAAAAGAAAGAGAGGAAAAGAAAAAACAGAAGGAACAGGAACGGTTAGCAAAGGAGGCAGAAAGAGAAAAACAAAAGAAAGAAAGAGAAGATGCCAAAGCTGAGAAAGAAAAACAAAAGAAAGAGGCTCAGGTAAGCAAGAGTTTGTAGCTGGTATTTGGTCTTTTTCGATGAACGGGTTACTTTCCATTAAGGACAATATCTAGTGTAAACTTATTGTGAGTCAAATTCTATGGAAACCATAGCAAAATTTAGGGAAAAAAAAAACACTTCAAACACAACATTTCTACAGAAATTTCATGACGTCATAATTAATGCATTTACATTTACGACAGATACCATCCCAAATGGGAAGTAACTCTGTATATAGAAAATATCAAGTACAATCAAAGTAGATCAGTTATTGTAGTGGGATGATGTATTAAAAAAAAAGCTTAATATATGCTGCAGTTTGACAGAAATATAATCACAGCAAGGTCAATTGTGAATATGGATTAACACTGTTAAAGGCTATTATATAATCAAATTGCTGTCCACGCAGCCCACTTCAGAAATTGGAAAACTGATGTTTTGTCTCATTTGTCAGAATACTTTGAGATAAGAACTTGTATAGGGGATAGATCTCAAACTCTCGTAACAAATGGTGCAAGTTATATTGCCATACTACCAATACTAGGCTCACAGTGAAAGAAAATAGTTTTTGATAGGGTTTTTTTCTATGTTAATTTTAACGTGACGTATAGTAGTGCTGGTAGCGTAGTGGTTAGCGCGTTGGACTGCGAATCCATAGGTTGTGGGTTCGAATCTCAACGTCGCTGATCATTGCAAACCATTGTAACCTTGGGCAAGTTACTTTACACTACGTTGCACTCTCTCCACCCAGGAGTAAACCGGGTACCTGGCACAAGAGACGAGCTTGTAATGTGAATAAAAAGCATTAGCGCCTAAACGGCAGCTCTGCTTGTATACTCCCAAGGGAGTTGAGAATGCACTAAATTGTACAGGTCTCGCCAGGAAGGTGATTGTAGAAGTTGCGTGAAGCTCAGGTGAACGAGACTATAAACCCTACCTTTACCTTTTTACATCGTTAATATTCTGCATTGACTCATTGTGAAACATTGGCGATGTCACGCTAAAATTAACAGAAAAAAATAAAAAAAAACACCATCTTAATCTTTTTTCTTTCACTGTGAGCTAGTATTGATTGCACAAATATTACTTAACACCCTTAGCTACTAGAGTTCGATATCAACCCCTCTATATGAATTTCATTCGGAAAATTTGCCAACAAAGTAGACAAAACTTCAATATTTTTCATTTCTGAAGTGAGCTGCATGGACAGTAAGAGTTGCTTGTGATGATGGCTGTATTGTGGAATTGGGAAATCAGAGTGGATAGATTGACTAAAAATGTATGTCTGGTGGAATTAAAAAGAAAGAGCAAATACATGTACATTCATGTATATAATTTATTTAGTATTACTCCCACAGGTATATGCATTTAGCTCTGAAACATGTAGAAATGATAAAGACGTATACATTATATGTACATGTATTTAATTTTACAGGAAAAAAGAGAGAAAGATAGACAAGAAAAACAGCAACAAAAAGAAGAAGAAAAAAGAAAGAAACAGGAAATTATAGAGTAAGTTTGTTCAAATTTGGACATTGTCCTTGTTAATTTTCAGTGTTCTCCCCAGAAATTTCAAATAGCATGGTGCCATTTCCTACACTTTGTGTCGTCAGAGGTGTTTACTTTTACGGTTTGTTCGTATTTTTTTACAGAAATTGAGTGAAGAATATAATTTACGTTTTGAATTGTCAAAATACGGACATAAGAAATCTGTTAAAGGTTTCCCTTTTAGAAGAATAATACACGTAATAATAAAGTACATGTAAATTTTAAGCATTTAAAAGATCAGACGAAGAGACTGTTTTGTATGTTTGTTTAATACATAAAATGTTATTGGTAAATGCTTTAATTTAACTTCAGAAATCAGAAATTTTAATGATAAACAACACAAAATACTGACAAACTTGCCAGAAAATACAGTAACGTCCCAGAATGGTTAAACAAGTCTATGTTGTGATGTGTTGTGTTGCATTGCATCGCATCACAACACATAAGTAGTCATTGAATAATTGATTCAACTATGTATCAATGATTTGTTTCTTTCACTGAATGACAGTTTCAATTGAATGCTCATTTCAGCCATTATTCTGATGTACAGTAAATGTAGAACTACTTCAAGTCTTAAAGAAAAACCCAAAAGATTGAGAGGACTTTTGAATTACATTTGAATATTCTTATTGCCAAAATCTTTACTTTGACCATGTAACATTGACTTTGCTGGAAGTTCAATTAAGCCTATGAACAAAAGATAGCCGCCATCCTGGCAAGTGTTGCACATTGATTCACATCTCGCTTCTGATATTTAAGTGCAAAACAAGAAGAAAAGAGGAAAAAGGAAGAGGAGAAGAAACAAAAAGAAGAAGAAAAGAGGAAAGAAGAAGAAGAGAAGGTTATTATGATATGAGGGTTGATTGATATGTTGTGAGCCTTGGTTTTCGCGGTTGCAGAAGGTATTCTGCTGATAGATTATCTAAAAAAAGGACAATCAATCAAAATTAAGGATTCTTTAAAAGTGGTCTTGAGGCACTTAAACACAAGTGTATACATGTAGATACTGAAGGGGATCATGTAGAAAAATAATGCAAAATGTCTGATAAAATTCAAATCCTTAAATACGAGGCTCACAACATATCAATCAGCCCTTGTATCATGAATCTTATAAGTTACGATTCAATGATAAACTTCTGTACAAATTTTATTGATGGATATCAGGAATGAAGATTTCAGAAGATCTTGACTCAGATTTGTCTTTGTACCGTTGAAGTTCAATACCTTGGAATCTTCCTTTGAACATACAGAATTTTTGTAACTGTTTCAACATAGAATTCAGAAAAGAATAAATCTTGTATATTATTTGACTGGACTTGATTAACTTTTAAATGTACATGTATATTTAATTGAATATACAGTTAATATGATTACATGTAATCAATATTCAGCCAATAATAATTGTTTTGTCCTTTCTTTATGATTCAGAAAATGAAGGAGATGAAAGTAAAGGAGAGTTTTACTAACTTCTTTATCAAGTCTAAAACCTCACCTGTCTCAAAGGTAATACTATTACAGTACAACAAGGCATGAACGTATGAAATATGTCATCGTTATGTGATTGCAATAAGCTTGTTCTATAATATGTAATTTACATGTAACTCTGTAACTGAAGGCCATTTAAAATTTGACTGTTGTATTTGCTAACTTTTACTTCTTCAAATTGTTAATTTATCATACCGTATTTAATACTTACTGTTCATGATTTTTAATATACATTCATTAAGGAAAACTACATACAGTATACAGCTGTATATGTAGTATTCATGAAAGATTTCTCATAGCCATGGCCAGGGAGAGGGGATATTGATAAGAGGTAATTAATACTAGGGGAACAGAGGTAAAATTTGATAAAAAGGGGGGAGGTCCATGATCACCTTGGAACGGAAAAGGAATACCAAAAAAGGGGGAGAGGTGTAAGGATGTAAAGTTTGCAAGAATTCATGAAGACTGGCTAAATCTTCTACATGCTTTGTGAAACATCATGTTCATACTTCTGTTTGATCTTCTATCTTACAGCCAAGCAAGTCCTCCTCTGGACTATTTATGCCGTTTGAACTGAAGAAAGACATGTTTTTGGCCCCGGAGAAAAGGGAGCAGCTTGATGAGGATGCTAAAAGTCAGCTAGACTCACTGATACAGAGTCAGGTTAGTGTTGGTAAAAAAAATTGCAGGACAGTACTTGAAAGTATATATACATACTGTATAACCAATTAATCAGGTAAAATAGTGTCTCTATCAATTTTTCAAGATTTAAGGGAAAAATGGAGTCTTGATTGTATGTATAATTCTTTTGTGAATCCAAATATACATGTATGTACAATGTAAGTACATGTTATGCATTTCTTTTTTACCAATCGTAATTTGATTTCTAGTTACATGTAGTTCTACTTTAAGAATGTACTCAATTCACTTTTCCTTTTGTTTTATCTTGACAAGTTAAGAGTTGTATATGTAATAAGAATATGTACCATGAATGCTGAAAAATAAATTGGCCGGGCACTATTGCTTTTTGCTTTACAGAGTTGCTTAGAGAGTAACTCACTATAGGTGTCACCACTTCCTTGTAAAACATCAGAATAGATAAGTCTGTCCTTTTAAAATTACTTTCAAGGTCATGTGATGCACTAAACTTATACATGCATTTTTGTGTGGGTACTATTCTCTCATAGTGTTGCTTTTGGAAGGTAAATAGTGCCTTCGCTGATGCTCTGGCACTATTCCTTCCAAAATCAACACTATAAGAGAATAGTACCCACACAAACGGGCATAAATAGATAAATAATACACATTTTAAAATAATTGAAAAATCTTCTGTTTTTTCCCCTAAAATAAATCCATTTTAAGCTCGCCAGAATGAAAAAGTCCGGAGAGCTAATGCCATACCCTTGGCGTCGCCATTGTCGTCGTCCGTAGACAAAACTTTAACCTAGGCTATATCTCTTGAACTATAAGGGGTAGGGCTTTGATATTTCACATGTAGATACCTTGTGACGAGACCTTTCATTTGAGACCATGACCTTTGACCTAGTGACCTTGGACTTTGACCTACTTTTCAAAAACTTTAACCTGGTTTCTGACAAAAACCTGTATAGGCGAGCTATGTAATCTTTGATTACCCTATGTTTATGTATGTCATACAGGTTAATAGTGGTTATGAATATAAAAAGATTCAAAATCATATTTCATTTTCATTTCTTGCAATTCCATTTTACTGTAATTTAAGAAATTGATTTTACATACCCATTCACCTATATCAAAGTGATAGATAAATTTTCTGCTACCGGTGAAGACAATTGTCTCCTTGCACTTGAAGAAACATCACTAAAATCTCCCAACCATCCTTGAGGCTGTATTCTAAATATGCAAAGAACAATTTTTCACGTTTTCAAATCACTCGCAGGCGTCAATAAGTATTTTCCTAAAGGGATAGGGCCACACAACCCCTAATCGGCCCTCCATTTTCCCCTAGAATTGAATTTCATAAGGAATACTTGTATCTCTCATAAAACCCCATGAATGGTTACTGCTTTGATGAAAAGAAAAAGATCACCAAACAAAGTGCCATTGGATGTATTATGACGTCATGAAGAGACGTCATTTTGATGTTTTTGACAAAATATGGCAGATATTACTGGGAAATTTGTCTTTATTGGTAGAACTTGATGTGGCCACATGCACTAAGTAAGAAAAATTTAATGACAAAAGATACGATAATCTTTTACATATAATTTTTTCATGTAAGTTAATGCATATGGCTATTGCTGATCTAATAGAAAATGTAAATATTGCAGCAATTTTGCGGAATATTGCAGATTTTGGTGTTTTCACTAGGCTAAAAGCTAATGATAAATGCATTTATTACAAGAATTAGATTCATTTTTCAGCAGATTCATTTTTCATCAAAGTGTCAAATCACAGTTAAAAATTCCATGAAGTACAATGTTGAAAATTAGGGCCAATATCGGGCTGCGTGGCCCCACCCCTTTGTCGTTATACGGTAGTTCAGGGATTCAAGTGAATTTATATTAATTATAAATGTACGCTTTACATGGACATATTTGCATTTAGATTTTTTTTTAGTCTTATGCATTTATGCAAGTCCAGTACCACTTCTGAAGTACTTAGCTCCATAAGAGGCATATAGAGGATGTTAAGTGTACATGTATGAATATGTAGTGATACATGACACTTTTCTATAATGAGATCATTTATTCTGTGTGAAGTAAGCAATCTTGAAATCTACATGACATGTGTATGGTTTATGTATACTTCTTGTGTATTTTATTTTGCAACTTATTTGGTACCTATTTACAATGTAAGTATCAAAATAAATGCATGTTCATTGTTGATGTATATTTTTACAGGATCATGACACTTTGTACCTACGGCAGCTGAAGGATAAACAAATATCTCCTCATAGGATTGGAAAAACTCAAACGTATGTTGTTTATAGTGTAGTGAAAATTGATTTATTTTTCAGGGACTAAAGTTTGTTAAATTAAAAGATTCCTTAATTTCATAGGCATGGTTTGGTTTAAAGTTTATATCATAGTGGAGAGCAAATTTTTATGTTGCCTGCAACACAAGAGTGACATATAGTGACATATAGGGCTCACTTTGTCTGGCATCCGTCTGTTTGTCTGATAGTCACACTTTTACAGATTTGGCTATAACATACTTAATATACATCAGACATGTTTCATACTTGCAGGGATGGTAAAGCATGATAATACTCAGCACCTAATATAGGTCAAGGTCACTTCAAGGTCAAGGCCACATACTTAGGGTCAAACATGCGACAGGTGACTGTTCTTGAAAAGTGCTATTTTGTATGGTCAGCTTGCGCATGAGAGTAATCAGTTGTAACAACAGTATTTTGATAAAAATGATACGTGTACTATGAATTGGTAATAAATATCAGGATTCGGTTGTTTGCATTTGCCAATACTATGAATTGGTAATAAATATCAGGATTCGGTTGTTTGCATTTGCCAATAAAAACCAACTGTTTTGTATTCCTTCAGAAATGTTCGAATTATTACTTGTAGGCATATTGAACTGGAATTTAGATGGAAGATTAATGTCAAACTTGATAACACTGAATTGGATTTGCTCATTAATTTCTTTAAAAATTTTCAGGAAAAATGAGACAGCAGATGTTGTGTTGGTGCATGACTCTGAGTCGGTAAAGAAAGTGACATATCACTGTAAACTGTTACAGTTCCACATGAATTATCGACCACCGTATTATGGTACATGGAGGAAAAAGTCGAAGGTTCTTACACCGAGGAATCCATTCAAAACAGACTCGGTAGGTTTAATAGTAAATTGTTCTATATATGTACAAGCTGTGATTTTAATATTGTAGTTGAAATCAGCATGCTTAATACACAAGAAATTTTTAGCTCACCTCACGAAGTGAGAGGGAGCTTATGCTATCACCCTGTCGTCGGCGTCGGCGTCCGCACTAGTATGTTAAGAAGTTTTATTTCTCTATTATAAGTGCTAGGAAGTTCAAACTTGCACAGATGATGCGTCTTTATGAGTAGATCACAAATCTACATTCAGATGTAGGTCATGACCTACATTTTCCGCTTGAGTGCACATGTTGGGAAGATTTGGGTATCAATGTTAAGAAATTTTATTTCTCTATTATAAGTGCTAGGAAGTTTAAACTTGCACAGATGATGCGTCTTTAAAAGTAGATCACGAATCTACGTTCAAATGTAGGTCATGACCTATATTTTCCGCTTGAGTGCACATGTTAAGAAGAATTGGGTATCAATGTTAAGAAGTTTTATTTCTCTATTATAAGTACTAGGAAGTTCAAACTTGCACAGATGATGCGTCTTTAAGAGTAGATCACGAATCCACATTCAAATGTAGGTCATGACCTACATTTTCCGCTTGAGTGCACATGTTAAGAAGATTTGGGTATCAATGTTAAGAAGTTTTATTTCTTTATTTTAAGTACTAGGAAGTTCAAACTTGCACAGATGATGCGTCTTTAAGAGTAGATCACGAATATACGTTCAAATGTAGGTCATGACCTATATTTTCCACTTGAGTGCACATGTTCAGAAGATTAGGGTATCAATGTTAAGAAGTTTTATTTCTCGATTATAAGTGCTAGGAAGTTCAAACTTGCACAGATGATACGTCTTTAAGAGTAGATCACGAATCTACGTTCAAATGTAGGTCATGACCTATATTTTCCACTTGAGTGGACATTTTAGAGAGATTTGGGGATCAATGTTAAGAAGTTTTATTTCTTTATTTTAAGTACTAGGAAGGCCAAACTTGCACAGATGATGCGTCTTTATGAGTAGATCACAAATCTACATTCAGATGTAGGTCATGACCTACATTTTCCGCTTGAGTGCACATGTTAGGAAGATTTGGGTATCAATGTTAAGAAGTTTTATTCCTTTATTGTAAGTGCTAGGAAGTCCAAACTTGCACAGTTCATGCATCTTTATGAGTAGATCACAAATCTACATTCAAATGTAGGTCATGACCTACATTTTCCGCTTCAGAATCAGTGCATATATTAGGGAGATTTGGGTATCCATAGAGTACACCCATTCAGGCAAAATTTGGGTCAATAAATGAAATACTCTACTTCCCTTTACTACTTTGTTTTTGTGTGGTATCATTTTTGTTGGTTCTCAGTAGGACAGGTTTTCAAATTCAAAACTGTGTATTCTTTGACTCCTGCCATGATAGAATGCTGCCATGAGGTGAGCTTTGTAATCTTTGATTACACTATGTTTTCTTGCGTATTAATCTTTAATTTTTTCTTTTCCTTTTTTTGTTCTTGAGCAGCATACCCAACTTTTTTTCCAGTCAATATGAAAGTTCAATATTAAGAAATTTTGTGCCTGAAAAAGTAAAGCTTCTGTAAAAGTTACTGAAGATACATGTAGATACTGTTACATGTAAAAGAAAAACACAAAATTTTGTTAAGATCGTCAAACTTTTATTTATAGGATTTATTTGATTATGAAGTGGACAGTGATGATGAATGGGAAGAGGAAGAACCAGGGGAGAGTTTATCAGCTTCAGAGGTAGAATCACCTTGCAAATTTTACATGTATTTTGTTGGAGAGACTTAGAAGATTAACATGTTCTATAAGATTGTCCTCTGGTAAAAGTCAGTCACAAAAACGTAAATTTGTAGATTTGTGTTTGTTAAAAAAATCTTTCGGCAGTTGGTTTAGATGGTCTTTCGAGACATGCATTGATGAAAAATACTACTTGTAGATTTGTTATTTTGTTCAGGGCGAGGAAGAAAAAGATGAGAATAGTGATGATGAAGAAGAGGATGGCTGGATGGTGCCTCATGGTTACCTTTCTGAAGGAGAGGGCTGTGATGATGATGAAGAAGTAAGTCTTACTTTGTTAACTAGCTGTGTCTAATTTAATGTGTCAGCAGAGGTTCATAGTAAACAGACCTGATGAGGTTTGAAATGCTGATACATGTAATTGCTGCTATCCTACTTTAGAGATTTGTTACAGTTATTTTCCCAGTTCAGAATTCTTTGTCAAGTTCAAAAGTTCTGTTAGGAACAACTGTATCTTGAAATGAGAAATTGCAAAATTATGCATAACAGGATTAAGAAATCATCTTCTCTGCGTAAAATGATGTTACATTGAATTAAATTACTCTTTGTTATATTTTTTTTGACAAGTTTCAATTTTCCAAAAATGTGCAATTCTGATAATCAAGCAAAAAAAAAATAATTACAAAACCCTCTTATTTTTTACATGCTAGCTACATGTACAAGATTTATCAGCAAATATACAGAGAATTTAGGTGAAATTATTTGTTTTCTGAAAAAAAAAAGATCAAGTAGGCTAGGTACCTACATTTATTATTTGTAGGTAGTGTAAATTGTTGTATAAATTTATCTTTAGATTACACCAGAGGTTATGAAGGCTCGACAGAAAGCAAGAGCCGACCAATGGGAGAGTGAGCTGAAAAGACAAACCCAACCTGTACTCCCCATAATCATAGGTTGCTTCTGGGAACATGCTGTACACAGTCTACAGAAAGAGGTGGAAGAAAAACTCAAAGATTACAAGGTACTTGTATTACCTTAACAAAATGCTGCCCACTGTGAATCTACGAAACTGATGTCTTATTGTTTTTGAAATAGAGGTTGGGCAGATATATCCAAGACAAAGGAACATTTGTAAAGTCACAGGTGAATAAGAATGATTTTAATGGGTTATTTTCATGACTCAAGGGAACACTTGATTGGTCGAATGAAGAGTATATGGCATCCAAGTCAATTATTAATCTATATGTATCTTGAATATAACCTTAACCTTCATTCCTTATTCCTTGTTTTATTTCTTTAGGGAGTTAGTCTACAAGGAGAGCAGATACAAACTTCATACAGTGGAGCAAAGTCAGAGAAAGGTTCTTCATCTAACGGCAATGGTGATAAAGATGATACGTCTAAAGTCAACCCTCAGATCAAACCAGTGCCAGAGGAAGGTTAGTAGTAGCTGAAAAATGTAACATAGAAATAAGGTTTACATGTAGATTCTTTTTATACCCTGTACACAGAGATTAGAGGCGTAAAGTTTTGGCGTGTCCGTTTATTTGTCTGTCTGTCCGCAAAAACTTTAACCTTGGCCACAATTTTTGAATGGTAAGTGATAGGGGATATTTCATATGTGTATTCCTTGTGACAAAACCTTTCAATTGATACCAAAATTTTTTACCTTGTGACCGTCACCTTTGACCTACTTTTAGAAAACTTTAGCATATTTCACATGTGTATTCCTTGTCACAAGATTTTTTCATTGATACCAAAAATTTTTAACCTAGTGACCCTGACCTTGACCTTTCACATACTTAACAGAAAATGGTGTTTATACTAACAAAGATGCCACCGGGGACATTTGTGTTTCACAAACACAGGATTTATTTTTGAATTGTAAGTGATGGGACTTTCATATTTCTCATGTGTATTCCTTGTGACAAGACCAATCCATGGATACCAAAAGTTTAGACCTTGTTACCTTGACTTTGGAGATTGACCTACTTTCGAAAAACTTAAACTTGGCCATAACTTTTGAATGGTAACTGATAGGGCTTTCATATTTCACATGTGTATTGCTTGTGATAAGACCTTTCCATGGATACTAAAAGTTTTGACCTTCAGGCCTTGACCTTGGAATGTAAAATGCTTTCTCATTACAGCTGTTTTACTATTAAAGAAGCCAACGGGGGCATTCATGTTCACAAAAATGTTTTTTTTATTACTTCTAAATATGACTGACAGCTTTTGTGTCTGACCTTACTTTTGAAAATTTGTAAGTTTTGTTATTACTTTGGAATGATAGATAAGAGGCTTTCTGTATTTCACGAGCGTATGCTTCCTGTAAAGAACTTTATTTTGGTATCCAAAAATATGCTACACCAGCTTAGTTACAATAGGAATATAAATCTACTTGTTTAACTGAATGTTTCACTATTATTTTCAGCAATGCCAGACCTTATCCGATTGGTTCATGGAAATTTAGCAGGAATTAAAAAACTCATCAAGGAATTCAGAATGTTCTGGAAAATGAAGACATGTAAAGATAAAGGGGAGTTGGAAATTTCAGCTGATGTTAGCATGGAAGAGGAAGGCAGTAAAACTGAAGTGATGGACATCTCAGCAAAAACAGATGTAGAAATGATGGAGCAAGAAAAGACTGAAAAAAACAACTCAAATTTTACGATCTCAAAACGTCAGCTAGAAATCAAAATAAATGCTATAGCAATAAGGGAGAAGAGGGAACCATTTAAGAAGATATGTTGGTATGTACATGATGCTGTTATGAAGCAGTACAATATGCCGGAACTGCCTGTACCTAGCACTTGGGAGTTTGTAAGTCAGCCTGCAAAGACGCCAAACAAACCCAAGGTGGAGGAGCAACCTAACTCAGGACGTAAAACACCGACAGTGTCCATCACTCAGTTTGCTAAGCCGATGTCACCCTCTGCTAGACAGGCTCAGTTCGCTGCTGCTAATGCTGCTGCATTGGCAGAAAAACAGAAAGCCATGGAGGCTGCTGCAGCATTAGTAGAGAGACAAAAGATGGCAGAGGAACCCATGGATGTAGCTTCAAGCCCTGCACAGAAAAATGATCAAAAATCAATTAAAGATTTTGCTAAAGGTTCAACTCCTACTAGGCATCACGAGTGGAAAATGACTCCAACGGGCAGTGAGGGTAAGAGGCTGGTACTGGTGTCTCAGTCACCCACAACTAAGTCCAATACTGACAAGGCAATAGAAGCTGGTGCTACCCCCACATCAACAAAATATGGTGGCACTGTCACCACCCCAGCTAAATCTAATCAGCAAGCTCTTCCTAGATCAATGTTTCAATCCCCAGGAGGAGAAACATCCAAAGCTCCCCTGACAAACAGTTCATCAGGAGGACTAAAACCCCTCAACAGTCCATCCACAGGATTTAAACCACTGAACAGTCCATCAGCTGGACTAAAGCCCTTAAACAGTCCAACTGCAGGACTTAAGTCCCTTCAAAGCCCACAGCAGTCTAGTGGGACCAAGAAAAGGATAATTCCTATACCTGTAGTGGATGGTAAGCCCAAACCTTCATCTGTACAAGTAAAGCCTCTCGCTACAGCACAAAAATCCAAGGAGAATGAAGTTATGGATGCAACAGGTACAGGAGAAAACTCGATGGATGCTATCGTTTTGGATTAATCATCAGTGTGCTGAAAAGTGAGGTTTATGAATTTTGATATTGTTTATAAGTTATTTTGAGAAATACGTAAAGGACTTGGAAAAAGCAAGTGCACCTGTGTATGTGTGTTTGTTAGTGCCATTTATATAGGAAAACTGAACATTTTACAGGTAGCCATCATTCATGAGAGTGAACAAAAGTATCATCTGTCGTTTGAACTTAGTGAATTCGATACTTGGTAAATTCAATATTTTAAAAGCTGTGATCTAGTATCAAGAAAATGTGATATACTTTCAGGTGAAAGCCGTTTTGAAATTGTTCACAAAGTAAGAATATGTGCAATTTCCTCATTGTTAATTAATTCCTCACCTTCAGACATAGAGGGGCACTTTATTCACATTAGTGCTTATGAAAATAAGTAGAAATATTTAGCATTATGTATAACTTATGTATCTCTGTTGTTCTTTTTGCGTAGAATTTCTAATAGTAATTGAAATTAAATTATAATGAACTAAAGCATGATATTTATACATTTCTACTATCCAATCATGTTTTTAAAACAGATTTGAAGATAAAATAGATTTTCACAACAGCTGCTTTTAATCTTTATGTTTACAATTGACTTGAATCAAAGGAACTTTAATTCAAAACATATTTATTTGTAAATTGTTTTCCCTTGCCAGTAAGTCGGTTTCCAGTGCTTCCAGCTGAAGAATGAAGCATTGTCTTGCAAGTGCATAGTCTGAAACCCACAGCCTATTTCACCACTTTGATAAGTCTTTGGCTGAATGTGAAGGGGTTCCTGTTTTAAACATTGTATGGATAGTTATAGAAACCAATTTAATATTAACTGTTTGAAAGGTTTCTATGTCTTAAGAATAGCAGCAAAAACAAGCCAAGGACACTTTGCTATTTGAATGGTTTAACAGTTCTTGCCATGATGTAAAAGTGGGATGGATATGTCCGGCACATTTTCCTTGGGACTTGTGACTGCCTGACTCCAATACAACATAAATAAATGAACATTAGTCCTCTGATAAAAGTGCCGGACATATCCTGGATTTCCATCCTACTTGAACATGTTGGCAAGATCTGCGGCTAACACACACAAATCATCAAAATAGCAAAGTGTTGTCAGCCATTTCTGTGGCTATCTTTTGTAAAACACAAAAAAGTATTTGTTCCGATTGGTTGAAATTCTCTGTGTGACTCCTATTGGAGTGGGGCTTATCCAATGAGCTATCCTACAAACATCTTCCATTTACTATTTTGTTTCTGACAATGGCAAAGATGGTTTTCATGAATATGTAATGATGAACAAGGTCACTCATTCAGAATCGAATGATCTTTTTACCTTTACAAACATTGGGTTTAGGTCGCATGCACCTGGGCCCAAATTTTAGCAATGGGTTGACCATGACTTCTTGCATTTTCCTTTCCACTGCTTCAATTCCATTAGCAACTCTTACACTATTAAAGCAAGTATTCAAGGAATTACAAAGAATTTCTATGAAGTGTCCACCCTTAACTTTAAAACCTAATGAAAAATAAATCTACAGAATGAAAATGTCCCAATTTATCTAAGATGGCAAAACCAACATACATGTATATCCAAACAATGATTTGAAAAAGGACAAAAATAGATTTCGTAGATGTTCATTACGTTTTCCTTGATTTGAAAAAAATCCCAAGTTGATGCTGTTTTATCTCACCTGAGAGAAGCTCAAGTGAGCATTGTCGTAGCGCACTGTCCGTCTGTTGTAAAAGTGAGCTATTGTCATAGCGTACAGTCTGTCTGTTGTAAACTTTTAACATCTCGGAAACTGCTTCACAGAATTTCACCAAACTAAATAGGAAGCAAGAACTCGAGGTCCTTTTCAGTTTTTTTTTAACCCGATCTGTCAACAAATATGGCTGTCTAGGTCTCGGATTGGCTCATGCATTTTTCACTTCTCCGTAGCTGTTGCAAGGAATTTCACAAAACCCTAAATGAAGCAAGTGGTCGTTGGCCTCTACCAAATTGACCATTATCAGCCCTTCATCCGCAATGATGACATGTGTGAATTTTATTTTCTACTTTTTTTCAACAGCCAATGCACAGAATTTCACCAAGTTCTTTATGTCCCAAACTCAATCAAGCCTTTGTTATTGATTGTAATTTCATTAATATACAAAGCTTGATGTACAGTGTACCGAGATGAGCAATCTTGGCCCCATTGGCCTCTTGTCTTTCCATGTACATGTGCTAAACACCTTGGTGCACAGGGACACTAAACAGAAATAAAAGTTGGAATGGCCTAAACTTAAAAAAGATTTTCACTAGAGATATTCTGGTATAGATCTATCTGTCTTTCGATTGTATTATGCATTGTCCAATTCATTGTTTCAATTATACCAAGAAGACTAAATCATAAAATTTACTGAAAAAGTAATCTGCAAAACTAACAACGCATATTATACATTATTAAAAAATTAGCACCGGATAATGAAATGTATATCAAGGGACTAACATTAAGGCTCATACTTATGGCACGTTAAACTGAAAGTTCTATAAAAACTAGCCAAAAATACTAGTACATGTAACTATAGTAATAACTACATTAATATAAAACATGGATAAAATTAAACATAGGTAATCACAGATTATGAAGCTCACCTCGTGGCAGCCAAATTCAATTCAATCATATTTCTTAGTACATGTATATTGGCTTTTAAAATCAAAAATCATTCAAGTGGAAAAAGTCATTTTATGAAAGTTTGATCAAAGATAAGCAAGTTTGGTACATGAAGCACTTATACTTTGCTTAATATTTGCTTTTAAAGGCAAAATCACTCAAGCGGAAAAAGTAGGTCAAGGTTATTTTATGAAAGTCTGATCAAAGATACATCCAATATGCAAGTTTGGTACATGTAGCACTTACACTTTGCTCAATATTGGCCTTTAAAGGCAAAATCATTCAAGCGGAAAAAGTAGGTCAAGGTCAATTTATGAAAGTTTGATCAAAGACACATCTAATATGCAAGTTTGGAACATGTAGCATTTATACTTTGCTCAATATTGGCTTTAAAAGGCAAAATCACTCCAGCGGAAAAAGTAGGTCAAGGTCATTTTATGAAAGTTTTATCAAAGATACATCCAATATGCAAGTTTGGTACATGTAGCACTTATACTTTGCTCAATATTGGCTTTTAAAGGCAAAATCACTCAAGTGGAAAAAGTAGGTCAGATGCTGCATCCGATACATGGGTCCATCTCAGCATCCAAAGATGAATCACAAGTTTGTGCAAGTTTGGTTACTGTAGCATTAGTACTTTGTCAGATACTGAGCTACCCCAAACTTCTTAACCAAGTCACTCAAGCGGAAAATGTAGGTCAGATGCTGCATCCGATGCATGGGTTCACCTCAGCATCCAAAGATGAATCACTTGTGCAAGTTTGGTTAATGTAGCATCAGTACTTTGTCAGATACTGAGCTACCCCAAACTTCTTAACCAAGCCACTCTGAGCTACCCCAAACTTCTTAACCAAGTCACTCAAGCGGAAAATATAGGTCAGATGCAGCATCCAATGCATAGGTTCACCTCAGCATCAAAAGATGAATTGCTTGTGCAAGTTTGGTTAGTGTAGCATCAGTACTTTGCCAAATACTGAGCTACCCCAAACTTCTTAACCGGACACGGACAAGGACGCGCGGGGGTATAGCATAAGCTCACTCAACTTCGTCCAGGTGAGCTAAAAATTGCATATTCCTTTATGGCTTGTCTACAGCTACACAGCTAAATAGGAGGTAGTCAACAGTGTATACAATATTGAGCATTCTGATCCTCCAGGATGCTTGAACAGAACTGTAAATATTTCATGCAATCTTCTTTTTGTCCTTTCCTTGGCCAAAAAGTACAGCACACATGCACATGGATATAACGACTACAAAGTCAAATCCATGATCCACCATGGCGGTGATGGGCGAGCGCTGAGAAAACATACAATGTGGTAAACTGGTAGCAGTGATGATTAATGAAAACACCATACCATACTGTACAGCCTCCTTATATGAGGATACCTTGGCATATTGGCTGTAAAAGATACACGACATCATCTTAAAAGAAATGATCAAGCTTCAAGAAAACTTTACGTAAGGCTCTTTAGTCCTTCATTTGTCTGTTTGGAGAGGAATGTACATGTATGTCAATGCTTTGCAGCTGCACTACAAGAAGGAAACAGAGTCCTAATAGATGACTTTCTGATGTCCATATTATAGTATGAATGGAAATGATCACCACCATTCCATTAAAAAATATCTAGAGGGTGTTAGTTATTTTAAAATAATATAACCACCAAAATTTGTAAAGGCTTAATTTTTGTAGATGTATGTAGTACCATACCTTATTATGACATTGACGAGCACTGCCAGGCAGGCATAAGCTATCATTGACACAAGGTATGTCATTGGTAACATTCCTTCTCCTATCTGGTCAAATGTCTTCCCCGGGAATGTGGCTGTCATCCATGGACCTCCAAGGACGGGAGGGGAGTACCAGGTCACACCCAGGATTTGACTGCACAGAAATGCAGTAAGGATTCCAGCTATCATGGTTGATTTGATACCTGCTTAATATGTTGCAAATTTGTTAAAATAATATGGAAATGTTCAAACTCTACGTAACTTCTTGAATAACATTTCAAACCAATTTTAGTGCACCAGACACATATTTAGGTACTTCATTAAATGCCGAAGTGATTTTCAGACGCTGCAGTGAGCTAAATGTATTTTAGTAGCGCATTCTAGTTTAAGTTTATTTTTTAAATTATGCACTTTCTAGACCCCCTTTAATTTTGATGATGTTTTGGATGAAATGGCAAGTTTCTGAAATACTTGTAGCAGAATAATATATGATGTCAAATTAATAAAGATTCTTTAAGAGAACAGAGCCATGGTAAGAGTGATTATGACACTTTTACAAAAACATCCAGTCATGGGGAAAAAGTTACTCCGCACTTCAATAGGAAACAAGTGTCTATAAAAATGATACAGAAGTACAGTTCTATAAACTTTTTACCTTCTTGCAGAATTTTTTTCAAACCATTTATACATTATTGAAACCCAACTTGAATAGCAATTAAATTCATTCATATGACCCAATTGTTGGCCAGCCAAAATTTAGAGACCTAATTCAAAAATTATTGTCAGTTTTAGGTCAATGGTAATTTAATGTCTTACTTAATAACACATTTGAAATTATTAGACTGTTATCAAAGATGACAAGTTCATCTCAACGGCAACATTACTTGACCAGCAACTAAATCACAATTAGCACTGCCACTGGCATTTTCAGAGTTCAGCCCCATGCATCATTCTCATATATTAGGACTATAGTAATAACTTTTTTTATTTTAAGCTACTAGAGACTGGAGGTGTTCCATTTCACATAAGATGTATTCTGTTGCCTAAGGCTTAGTTCTGAATAACAGAACTGATATTTATTAATTTTGACACAGTAAAGTAGTATCAGAACTACCTTTAGAGCTTTAGGCCAAGACTATATATTTTACTGTGC
Organism: Pinctada imbricata; assembly: GCA_033119305.1. NCBI lineage: Eukaryota > Metazoa > Mollusca > Bivalvia > Pterioida > Pteriidae > Pinctada > Pinctada imbricata. The sequence goes on from VSWD01000007.1 coordinate 62,992,980, forward strand.
AGTGAAAAAAAATTAAATGACTTAGAAATATATATGTACACCGAATAAATTTAAATATTCGTTTAATTCGAATACCTTAGAAAGAACTTCTGTCTTCAGCCTTTTTACATAAAACAAAAATATTTAGGTTACCTGTTCCCGCCAAAATTACCTTAACAAATGTGAACCCGAATATTGAATGACTAATTGTTTCATAAATATTGTATGTTTTGTTAAATAGGGAAAGCAGATGGTAAAATTATTTGAAAGTACCAGACTATTTTTGCCTATGTATACAGAATATGCACAGTACTTTTCACTGCTAGCTGACGTTGTTCAAAATCGGGCACTACATGACAATATTCTACTTTCGGTTTTGATGTTGTCAGAAAGAAAAATGGAAGAATTTGGCATTGCCAAAGATGCAACACATGTAATCAGTATCCGTGATTTCCTAGAAGGCTGGGATGCTTCAGTTATCCCGGGAATGGAGGAGGAACTGACAGGGTCAAAGAAAGACCCAGCGGCTACGGAGGCAACGATTTTATCCACTGAAATCGAGGTCCCTGTAGAGACTGTAAACGAACTGGCAACGGTTTGTGGGTAAGGATACGCACAATAGTTCGATATTTAGTGATTTAAGTGCATTACAACATCATATACTTGTTATCTCTTTAAGTAAACAGTGAAGTACTAGTTTGCAGGTACCCAGCCCGGGACTTGAACCCCGGCCATCCGCTCCACAGTCAGACATGTTACCGAATGAGCGAAAGAGAATCCCGATACGTGTGGGGCGTATAGCTCAGTCAGTTGAGCGCCGGATTTTCAATCTGAAGATCCCAGGTTTGAATCCGTTGAGGGCGGACTTTCTCAGAGGTGATTTATCATCTCGTCCCCCACCTGTTCTCTGACTCGGAGGGAACTAAAACGGTCTGAGTGGCCCCTCGGCAGCTGCGGCTGAGGAGATTTCCTCATATGATGGCACGTTAAAGGCTGTTGGAAATACTGACCATCCACTGAACGTATAGTACATAAATCACACCTTCCCAGCATACACTGCATACACTTCACTTGCATACATAGTGGAAGGTACCTTGTGCAGAGCATGGTGTAAGAGTGGTGAGTTGTGAGTGTTGAGGAGTAAGAGAGGAATTTAAAATATTTTCTTGATATATAATGTCATGTTTAATAATATGTGATTCCCTCTGCATGGAGAGTGTTCCGATAAGCGGAGGGTCATACTAAGGAAGAAGAAGATAGCCCAGTCATTTGAACATGTACTGAACTATCGGTACCTTCACTGCCGGAGCCACTACACTCTTCCCTCTTTTCTTTGAGGGCCACTTTCCAACCCCTGGCATGGTACGTTCTGCCTCCACTCCTGGTTGAGCAATTGAGCTTGCCCACACTGTACACCAATTCTTTACATCGTTGCCAGTGAAGTAGTTTGCAGGTACCCAGCCTATGACTCGAAACTTGGCTGTCCACCCCACAGTCAGACAGGTTACCGAATGAGCTAAAGGGACATCCCGATAACCCGTCATTTGAACATGTACTGAGCTATTTTATTGGTACCTGCACTACCAGAACCTCTACAGCAGGTAAACTTCAGGGGCACTAACGCTCAAGTCGGGTATCAAACTGTGGGCATATTGGATTTGAATTCGAGAGCGTTACCAAGTGTCAGCTAAATGGTCGACCAGATAGCTCAGTAATTTAAAAGGTCTGGGAGAACTCCAGAAATGGCTATTATAGCTATATATGGCTATATATTTTCAGTACTAAAAATGAAAATAATGGATTTTTTTGTCTGAAACTCTAAATCACACATCTATATGACCATCTGAACATCTGCAGAAATTTGACACATTCAAACTCAAAGATTATAAGATATTCATATCAACTTTTTTTGTATACATTGTTCAGATGGTAGTTACAGTGAGAAGGTTATTTTACACCACTATTGTGCATTCTTTGAAACCTCTGGGTAACTGGATGGAAGGGTTGTGTGCAATCTGGATTACCACACCTTTTGCTTAGTGGCGTAGCAGATGGCTATCCTAAGTCGGCACAGGGTGTCTATTGGTCTTGTTGGTTTATGTGTAGTCTTTTGCGTTTGATTTTTCTACAGTGTGTTCTTTCGTCTCTTTGCATCTCTTGCTATGTGTGTCTGATCCGTTTTTGCATGGGTGTTTTGGTGTTTTGCTGTGGGTGCTGCAACCGAGTGTTGTTGGAGATCCCCTCCTTTCTTTTATTATCATCCTTCATGTTCTTAGTTTATATTTTTACATTTCATTTTGACAGGGAAGATACACTTCGATGTGGACAGGAGCCCACCGATATTGAGCTTATTCAGAACTTGCCAGATGATGTCCAACTAATGACACTCAGGTATTGTTAATTAGCAGTATATTGCGTTAGCTTCAAATTGGTTGTTTATTATAAACTCCCTGCAAACTTCTTTTAAGGTAAGAATTACTATACCCTGTTCATCTGTACATGCTGTATTAAGCAGACAAATCTAAAATACAGTCTGATGGATACTGGATATGGCTTTCAAATTTTACAAATACATTTACTATAACAGGTATTACATTTTGATACTAAGGCCTTTGAATTAATTACCTTTACCTAAAATTTGGACGTTGTAATACTAGTACTTAACCTCTTTAGAATTTTCTTCTGAGACTTCCAGTTTTGGAAAATTAATATTTCATATTGATTTTCCTGCTGAAGGGTTACTTTATTTGCACCAGAAGGACTGTTTTAGTTGATTTTGGTACAATGGTTGAGAAATAATATGTTGATATGTTTACATGAATATTCAATTTCAAGTTGAGACAATAGTAATACATGTAGTTACACAAATTTGGCAGTAGTCAGTCTGTGGTCTTTTATTATGATCACTGAAACATTCTATTTCTAGATACAGAAGACAAGAACTGGATAAAAGGAAGAGAGACCAATCATACAAACATGTTTCTAGCATCCGTAAAAGATACAGACAATTAGATTCAAAAATGGTATATTTTATATGTATTTTATATCTTACAAAAAACAGTTCCAACCCAAAAGGAAGTTACATTTAAATGTCATAATAATCTAAACTCATAACAAGGCTATTGCCTAACTTGATGTAGGTTAAGCGTCATGTAATCATGCAGATTTCAGTAAAAAAATTTCTGCAATTGATTAATGATAAGCATTTAGTTTAGTAATAGGACTGCAATGATTCTCAATTAACTGCTATTCACAATGACAATTCATTATTCAGTATGACACTGCCTCTGTATCAATCTATTTTGATTAACTTACATTTGTATTAGAAAAAAAAAACAACACTGCGGTAAACAAAGTTTCAACATACCTTTTTATAAGAAACTTTATAAAAAGTCATTCAAGATATCTCAACATGCTCAAGGTGGTTGTTACTGTATGTTATTCTTTTTATTTCACTGGTATCAAATACAATTTTAAAGAGTACTCAAAACCCTTAATATTAAGTCTGATTTCTTCACTGAGCAAAAAAAATCAAACAACTGTGATACAAATTATACCAAAAGCCAATATTGTAATACATGTATAAACATTTTTAGCTCACCTCGATGAAGTTCAGCGAGCTTATGCTATACCCCTTTGCATCTGTGACTGCGTCCCCATGGGCGTGCAGTTAAGAAGTATTTGGCAAAGTACTGATGCTACAGTAACCAAAATTGCACAAGTGATTCATCTTGGGATGCTGAGGTGAAACCGTGTATTGGATGCTGCATCTGACCTACATCCTTCGCTGGAGTAACTTGGTTAAGAAAGATACATCCAATATGCAAGTTTGCAATATGTATATTTTCCCTGACATGGTCGAAAACAGCACTTTCTATGTAGACATTACCTAAGACAGTGCATGTTTTGTAGATATTTCATTTTCGTGCGTGAACATGGACAGCTGGTGCGGCTAGCCAAAAAGGGGATTCTTACTCCTCCTTGGCATCTGCATGGTCCCACCTCTAGCTTGCTTTGATCAAACTTTCATTAAATGACATTGACCTTCTTTTTTTCCCTTGAATGATTTTGCCTTTAAAAGCTTATATACATGTACTTAGAAATATATAATTTATTATATTGTTTCTCTTCAGTTAAACTTGTCAGGTATGCGTTCAAAGAATATTGAGAAGATACCAAATAAGTTCCTGGTACAGCATCCCGATGTGATTCTGTCTGTGATGGTTGTGGAAGGCAATATCAAGCAAAACATCTCCAATATCAAGGTGAGTTACTCATATACATGTATCATAATGATTGTATTCTGGTCGGTGAATGAACCTTTTGTTGTACATGTAGTACCATGGCCTTTGGCAATCCAAAGTTGTTTTCTGTTTTAAAATTCTTCACACTTTCAAGTTCTGTATATGCTTTCCCAATTCTTATTTCTTGTGTGCTAATAATGCTTAGAAATTTTTAAGCTAGAGCTCACTATTTTTGTTCTGTGCCATTAGAGAAGTCCATAATGTACTATAATTGTTTCATACCATCATTTACAGTGGTACGTGGACCAAGTGTTCTATGTATTAGGCTGTGAGAAGCTAACAGATTTACGAGACAAGATAAGCTGTGTTAATGACCTCGCAGTGGCAGGGGATTTCAGCTCCAATCCCAGTGCTCCAGGGTTTTATGCTAAGGTAGCAAAACCTTTTTTTATTGTTGTCATTTGCATTACATCAACTACCTAAAATGACTATAGACCCTTTCAATCAAATGACGTCTTTGGTGCATGCACAATTTATTGTTTGTCCCCCATAGCTGAGCTTCACACTGGGTATCTCAGATAATGTGAAAGGGTCTATACTGTTGTTATTTCTTACTCTAAAGCTTTGTGGTTGATGTTAGCAATTTGTTGCCAGTATCATACTATTATTAGAAATGTATTTGCAACTCTTGAATGAAATTTGCAAACACTAGAATACACTTAAGATATATATAACAAAATCTGTCAGTTTTGTTGGCAGGCTATCATATATATGGCTACAGCTTTATCCATAAAACTTTTTTGGAGGATCAAGCATGATAAGACCTGGCACCCACCAAGAGTCAAGGTCACATATTTAGGATTGTCACCAATATGCAGGCAAGTATTTAAACACTATAAAAACAGGAAATAGATAGTTTATTTGATCTAGAATTATCTTGTTTTGTTGTAGGATATATACAAATCTGGATTTTTCTTTATCGAGGGCTGCTTTTATAACGACATGAGGGAGTCAGACTGCAGGGATTACAGCCAGTAAGTACTGTACCATCACATTGTACACATGAATAGGGTAACATGTAACGTAAATAAAAGTTTTTCATATTTCTTCTAAGAGTAGACAAATGGTCTAAGGAGCTTCAAAAACAGGCACATAGCAACCGAAAAACGCTGTAAAAACCGTGTACGCCGGTACATCGTCCAAATTGTCATACAATTTTCATTAATTCTGAATCGAATTTATATCTAAGGACTACAGTTAACAATTTATTTTGCATGTTTATCATTCAAAAGCAGATCTTAACAACATTGAATGATTTACATGAAAGTAGTTCTGGCTCATCTGGTATATTATCGTGTTCATTGGGGTATGAACATGTATTATGAACGTATTATGAATGTGTATTATGCCCAATCAAAATGGGTAGATTTGTGTAAACAAACATATTTGGAAATTATTATCCAATACCCATCAATTGTATGTTTTCAAGGTCTTGATAGTTTTACAAAATATATGATGTGACAATTTAAAGTTCATAGTAAATGCCAAACACAAACAATCATTTTTACTATCTATATGTATAACAAAACTCGCTTTAATAGGAATATACTTCTGCAAAAAGAAAGAGTACTTTAAAAAGAGTATGCTTCTACTGTATTGTTTAAGTGGCATTTTACATTCTTTGTGCACAGAACCATTACAGACTGGTTAAAAACAACAAATAGAAGCCATCTTAACTTTGACACAAAAAATATGGAGGACGTAAGATTTCTAGATCTCAACATACGACTAGGACAGCCATATTTATATATGCATCAGGGGGACTGTGAACATCTTCTTCTGTTTTCTGATATCAGGTTTGTTTTTAAATATGACAATTATATTTAACAGCTCAAGACATGTTATATGGTTTCATCTCAGAGAAGCGTGTTTTTGTAAAATTGTCGTACTACTGTAACCACAAATCATGTATAGTATGCTTTTTGTCTTAGGACAGATTTTGTAAAACTTTTTAATATGTTGTCAGATCATATACATGTATTTTTTGCACCATCAATGAGGTAATGTCCTTTGATGGTACATGCATGTACATGTATATTCAAAATGAGTAAACGGAGAGTAGAATTAATTTTTTCACTATAAACTCAGAATTTAAGGATTTCAGACAAGAGTAAAACAATCATGAAATTAATTTTTTACTGGAGATACTTGCTATGACATCAAAAGAGAATGTGACATTAAAATGCTTTATACAGTTCAGTTTTCAATATTCAAAATAATAGAATCAAAGTCATGACAAACAAGCAACTGGGAACCCATCAAATTATAACAAGTTTTATGTAACATTATAAATATTCTGTTGTACTTTATAAACATTCTGTCCTCATTTTTCAGGCTACTTAGTAAAGACGACCTACAAGATATAAGGGAGTATCCTCGTCTTGTACGGAAAAAAAGACAACATCGAACCAAATGTAGAGTGTGTCAGATGCATTCAGCTCGGTGAGAAATTGAATCTTCACCTTTTTCGTTAAGATTTTATACCTTATTCTATCAGTACCTTGATTATTTAAAAGTTTAGAAAAAAAAATTCCAAAATGGAGTTTAATTTATAGTCTTTTATGTCCTGTTCAGGTAAGTGTGCATTAAATCCAATTTAAAATAGAGTTAATGCGCATAACTTTGAAATCAAATTAGGGTTACATTCTATTGGGATGGCAAAGCATACTAAAAGACATAAAGACATCAATTTTAAAACAAAAAAGATAAAATTGCATCTACTATATTGTATGTTGAAATTGTTGCAAAATTATCTGACCTTGAACGTGTTCAGAATGTTTAATGTGCATTAAACCCTCAGATTGTACAGGCGTTAATTACATATTTCCTTCGAAATGCACATGCAATATAGAAACAAATTTAAAAAGTTTAGGCATTTGTAATCTTCATCTGTAATGAAATTGACATTTTGACTGTATCGTCCTTTCCTTTGTATTATACAGATGGATAACAGAGAATAGTGAGCACACGCCGGAGAATCCTTGTTTCTTTTGTGATCAGTGTTTCCATGCGTTACATTATGATGAGAACGGACAGAAACTCGGTGACTTTGAAGCATATAGATTCTTTGACAATAGTGCTGTGGTCTGAGAGATAATACCCCTGTGACAATAAACAACAATAGTGGTACTGTAACACAGTGATCAGGGATGAGAATCTCACCTACAGTGGATGTACCACACTATAGAGAGATTATCACACGTTTGTCATGTGTCGATGTAGAACCTTATTGTGTTCAGGGACAGAGATGATAATTTTGGAAGTGATAATGTATCAAACTTTTAAATTATCACTTTAATTATAAAAAAGGGGGCAGTACCAAGTAATGAATCATGCTGATGCCTTATGTGTATCAATTTACCAATACCATCATCACACACCAAATTGTGTTCAACATTTAATTATCTAAAAAGTTTTGTTATGATTCCCTCTCTAGAGATTGTTCTTGGATAAGCAGTTCTTGACCTGCCCATCTGACTGCCTGTCCACTAATTTCAGCCATAACTTCTGAAGGACATGTGAGGGCATCAGTGTTTGCACAAGCATTTGTATTAACGTACTGTAACACAGAATTTTCAATTCATTTTAACATCAATGATGTTTGTATATTTTTCTCATATTGTGAATAAAAAATCTAAGATTCATTTATGTTTATTGCAGTATTTCAACTTCTTATTAAAGTGAAGATGTGCTGCATTCTATCAATCTGAATTAGACAAGTGCATTCTATCAATCTGAATTAGACAAGTGCATTCTCTCAATCTGAATTAGACAAGTGCATTCTCTCAATCTGAATTTAGACAAGTGGAGAGAAAAAATACCAAACACTATTATTAGTTTCAGATAATTTTAAATGCTCTTCACATTATGCATGTCAGAATCCATAGAGACAATTTCAAGGTCATTTGATATTACTAGTTGAAGGTCAATGTCACAGCAGACAATGAAAGTAAATAACATTGGACAGACTCTTAAAGTCAAAGATTTCTTAAGATTATCACCAAAATTTGATTTGCATTTGAGTTGTCAATGATGAGAGGAAGACACATTCTTATTTTCAATATCAAGGATTAAAGGTAAAGGTCACAACATGCTTAACTATGTAAAAAATATTGTGGAATTTTGGAAGTCACAGACTTTGTATTGATATCATTAACTTTTTCATACTAGTTGAAACCAGATGAAATGGGGGGTCAGTTTTCTAGTTTAATTCATATGAATTATGAACTCAAAAAAAGAAAGCTCTTAAATTAATCAAAGGACTAATTGTCTATTCAGCTACATTATCACAAAGTTTGTGGGGTAATAAAGGAATCGCCCTATCTGTCTGACCATTAGTTGCTTCTTGGCTTTTACTTTTTTTTAAAAATAACCTAGAATTTTTTACAGAATAAATGTTACCCAGGACTCAAGGTTGTGTCAAAATATTGCACCACTTAGATCATATCTGCAGGGTCAAAATGACATTGAAAAGTATCTGCAGGGTCAAAATGACATTGAAAAGAAATTTCCAAATCTTTTCAAGACAGTATAAACTCTTCATGAATTTGAATATTCAAGTATTTCTTAGAATTGTTGCCCAGGGTCCTTGAGTGTGCCATTACCTTAAACCAAGGTCATATCTGTAAGGTCAAAGAAAAAGTGTTATATTTTTTCCTGGCCTTTAAGGTATTTGATGGGTAATGAGAAGAAATTTGGCCACCCATTTATGCAATCCTGAGACCTAAAAGCATAGCATAGTTATAAAGTAAAAAGTAATTGAAAATTTTTGACCAATTTTGATATTGAAAAAATTGCTTACTTTATGAGTTATGGGCCCATACAGTTTTCATTGAACTCTATGGGGAAAAGATAATTCCTTAAATTTTTCAACAGAATGATGGGGTATCAAATATTGATTGGTCAAAAATATCTAAAAAATACATTTCATCAAATTTCACTGAAAAATCAAGAGTTCACCAATTAGTTTTTCTGCAATTAATTTTTTTTCTTATTTTTCATCAAGAGGAGATAACTCCTAAACACAACCCTTTTGGAAATATTTCTTCTTTCAATATCTACTAGGCTAGTGCAAAAGCTTTTAAAATATCATATAACACAGAAATATACTGAATGATAAGTGCATCTTATTTCAATGTTTTCGGCACAATTTCCTTCATTACCCATCGAATACCTTAACTTATTAATCTGACATGATAGATTTATGTGTGCATTTTAAAACTATTGAATTGGATGTATTGAGGCTTTGATATTTCACATGTAATCCTTCTACCTTTCTACCGAAACCAAAAGTTTGGACCCTGATTGTTACCTTAATCACTTCGAGTTTGACCTACATTTGCAAAAATAAAACATTGCGCATAACATGATTGGTAAGTCTTTATAAGGCTTTAATATTTCAAATGTATATTCCTAATTTGACAAGACCTAATTTGCATATAGGTACTACCAAATTAAGTGTTTTGCCCGTGATTTTGACTTATTTTTTAAAAATGTCCAACATATAAACTTGACTTTGCAAAACTTAACACTGGGTATGACTTTTGATTGCTGTAAGTGATCAGTATTTTCCTATGCTTATTCGATATGACATTAGACCTTCTTTATTAAATTGATATTATTTTTTCCCTCATGGCATCCGTCAAAATTGATATATTTGTTAAAAAAAATTTCATGTCCTGCCGGGGCATCTCATCTTTTTAAATGTAAATTGCCCCACAAAATTTATCATATATCTTGCAAATGAAGTAAACATTCTTAATCCGAATTTGTTTTGGTATGAATTCACACAATTGCAATAATTCATTTTTGATTAACACATGAAAGATGTTTTTGTATGAATTCATGCAATTTCATTTTTAGCTCACCTCGACGAAGTAGAGGGGGACTTATGCTATCGCCCTTCGTCGGTGTCGGCGTCCGCACTATAGGTTAAACAAAACGGGACAGGTCCATTCCCACCAAATTATAAGTCCCACATTAACCAAACTTGCATGGATGATGCATCTGAGGATGTTTATAACAATGCATGGTACAGAGGCTGCATCTGACCTACATTTCATGCTTGAGTGAGCAGGTTAGGTAAAATGTGACAGCTCCATTTCTGCCTTACTACTAAGTCCTACATCAACCAAACTTGCATGGATTATGCATCTGAGGATTCTTACTGCAATGCATGGTACGAAGGCTGCATCTGACCCACATTTTACACTTTGCAATGCTCTGTACAGATGCAGCATCTGACCTGTATTTCACACTTGATTGACCAGATATGGTAAAATTAGAATCTTCATTTCCAGCCTTCTTTGAATTTTTAATATCAACCAAACTTATGTGGATGATGCATCTGGAAATAATTTGTGCAATGTACATGTAGGTGCAAATGCTGGTCATGGGACAATGATGCCGTCGAGGTGAGCGCTGTCATCTCTGATGGCCCTATGTTTGATAAATCATATATTATTTTACCCATTTTTGTATTACACAAGTAGTACTTTGGGTGCACCCAAAGTAACCTGTGTAATGTTAAAACGGGGAAAATATTATTTATATTGAATATATCGATATTATGCTCAAAGTAATCTATTTTCACGCCCGGGTGCCCAAACGGAAAGAAAAGAAAACCGGAATTGTCCGGAAACTAAAATGCATTTCCGTAAAATTTTCTACTTTCACTTTCACATTTACTTATGAACTGATGAGTGTTTGGCAAAAACTGTGGAAACCAAAGGAAAATGAAGATAAAAAGGAAGTATGGGGACGATTTTTGTACTTTCAAATGCAAATGAATAAATATTGAACCAAATCATAAGTTGAACGAAGTTTTTGCCTTTGGAATCTACCAACTTCGTATCAAATGTTCCATGCATTGCTTTCCACTCCCAATATGACATGCAGTGCTATCATGACATTTGTACAGTGTTTAAGTATTGATGTGGAGTCCCTCACCCTTTCTTTCCTATCTACCCTATCAGGCGCGTAGCTGCCCATACGCAAATACGCAACTGCGTACACATCATTTTGCCAAAAATGAATAAATAAATGAATGAATAAAGATAAAATGTTAAGAAAATAATCAAAGTAGGAAGAAAAAAGGAAAAATGTTTCGTATGCATCTATACTAAACCAAGAAGTTTTATTCATATGTTAAACGACATTTAGATGCCACATTTTACGAGCTTCGGGGGAGTTTTCGCCCCCTGACCCCTATTAGGGGTTCGTCTTGAACCCACTTGGGAGGGGGCTTAATGCAACCCCCCCCCCCCCCCCCCCGTGCCTAGATTGATTTGAGTACACATCCTTTCTACTCTGGCTACGCGCCTGCCTATGGATGCATATTTCGATGAAGCATATTTTTATCTATCGGTAGTAGGTGAAAACCCTCACTCTGACTCTGTGCACCAAGATGTGGGTTTACTTCTGTACTTGGTAGATGGTCTCAATTACCATCTGAGCTATCTGGGCCATTATCTGCCCCTGCCACAATTGTATGTTGTGAAATTGAAACGGAAATTCAAGTTTTTATAGTATGTCAATCAGCTGAGCACATTTTCTAGAAGGTGTATGTTGGAATGCAAGGGTGATACAAATCATCAACCTGTTTGTCTATTATAGTCACACTTTATAATCATGTTATGAATTACTATAATGAAAAACTCACAAGGTTGTATCAGTATAACAGGGGATTAAAATCTCTCCTGGAAGTTCATCAGGCTAAGTTAGTTCTGCCAATGACTCGTCTGTCAGTCATAACAATATTAATATCATGGACTTCATTGATAATTTCTGGAGTTGCAACAGTGATAGGCCTTCGAGGACAGAGAGTCATCCTTAAGGCTCTGTCTGCCGCACTTAATTAAATTCCGCCACCCAACTTTTCTTTGTAGCATATGAGGGGGCATCTTTCCCTAGTTTATTACCATATCATTATCCTTAGGTGTTAAACCTTTTTATTCATAAATTGGACCACTGCCCTATCACCAATTTTGTCCATTTTGCAAAAGCAGCTTGTCTTGTTTACTTTAGAGTGTTACCTCGTCGATCTAAATTGATGAAATGAGGTCAGTGCTTGGGTACATGGCTGTATTTAGTCAAAGAATAGCAGGACTTAAAAAGAACACCTCTGTGTATCTTCTTCAATACGAGGCTCACAACATACAGAGTTAATTACGAATGAGACCAAAAATCCAAAGGACATTTGTCCTGTAGTTTAATGAAATTTCTTAATATCTACCGGACAAAGCTAAAAATTACCGGACAATTACAAAATCATTATGGTTTATTTCAAATTTGTTGTTTGTATATATAGAAAAAACCTGAGCTGAAAAGAATACAAACTTTAAAAAAAAATCACAAGATGTAGAACTCATGAACATTATCTAAATATCCGTGACACGTAACGGCACATGGTCAGTATCTCTATTGTCAATGGGTACAATATCGATACAATTTTCTCTAGTATTCATTTACAAAATGTGAATTAAGTGGGCACGTATCACGCCATTACTGTAAAATGACTCGTGATGCAATGCCGAAAAATATATGGGACACAGTCACTCACTTTCATTTTCACTGAAATATCTATCGTTGTACAATGATGTTCATAGACAGATCTTAGTTGGGACAATGTAATTCTTTTAAACATGTTCAATAAAATTAATACAGTTATATTATTAAATACTTCACATTTAACCAACGATCGATAATGTGACATTAATATGACGGATACTTTTTAATCTGAAGTTGAAAGAGCGTGGCGATGTCAACGTAGCAAAATTGATGTGTTAATTAATATCTTGGAACAAAAAACCATCGGACATTTTGTCGGTTTCGGAACCAGAAACTGTCGGACATTTGAAAAATCCACCGGAGATCGCCGGCAATCCGGCACTTTTCGTAAACTCTGACATATCAATCAGCCCTCGTAGCTGTCCTATAATTCCTATTTTTCCTATAAAAAATATAGGAACCTATAAAAGTCCTATATTTGAAAAATTGTTTATTTGTTGCTTCATGGATTAACTCAATCATGTACAAATTAAAAGCACTTTGCAACATTCCCAACAATAATATATGAAAAATTTTGACTGGCTTTGCTAGCCACCTTTCCCATCTTTATCATACACTTCATACTATGATACTGTTTTATTTCAATTGTTTAAGATCACATAAAGTAAAAAGGTGATACAAGGAGGTGAATTTTCTCTCAATTGCATTTTTTCAACTTTGTCTTTGAACATACGTATTGTCCTATAATTTTCCTATTTTTCTAGACAAATTCCTAATTATTTTTTCTTGTACTTCCATATAAGATATATCTATATTGCTATATTTTGAGTAAAAAGGAGTCGCTATGACCCATGGTATTACAATATTCCAGGTGTGTGTAGATGTGATAGGGGATGACCAGCCATGTAATCCTTTTACAGAAGTCCTTATTTTACAACATCATACAGATATAGTACGACACTTACTGTTACTGGATGATAAAAGGTTTGTTTATTTCTAGTAGGTAAGAAAAAGAAAGAAAAGTTACAGTTGAATATGATGTTCTATATGCATGATTAACATATGACCAAAGTTCTCAAGTATTCAATTTTATTGTAGTTTGAGTCAAATGACTGCAGGTGACAAATTATGTTTACTTTAAAAACTCTAGTTTAGAGCTACATATGTATTTACATTGTACATTTTCAAAAATTATCTTTGGTAGAGATTTTCAAATAGCGATATTTGATGCAAATAAAACTGAGGTCCAAAATTACCTGAAAGTTAAGTAAGTGGTTGCTTTGATAATAGCTTCACCAATTTTTTCTCTTGAAGCTTGACTCTCTTGTCACCCTTATACAATATAGCTAGAGAATGTGTTAGTTACCGGTAATTTATAATACTGACATGTATAAACGTTTTGCTAGATGTGTGTCAGCCGGTGATGACGGTTTAGCAATTATTTGGGATTACCAAGTAAGTATAACCAGGATCTATTTGCTTATCCTTATGTTTTTAAAACTATTAGTAATATGTTAATGAATTCTAAAATATGAGGTTCTTTTATAATGGTGTTTCTCAAGTCTCTAATATTTCTGATACAAACATGTTTTTAATTGACTAAGATAATTACATCAATACTTGTCCACTGCATTTTATAATATTTCTTTGTTTTAGCTATGTATAAAGTTGAATGTGTTAGAAGGTCACTGCAGACCAATCACATCTATGTTACCCCTGACAACAAAGGTCAATGGTTTGGATTGGCTGGTTACTGGATCTTCAGACAAACACATTAAGGTCATATTTGTTCCTATAATAGCTATAGTAATTAACATAAATGGTTTGCTCTTTCAAAATGAAATAATGAATGAGTAATTTTAAGATGATGAAATCACTTGCATTCACAAACATATTTTATGAAATGATTATTTTTCCCCTTAAAGTTTCATGTGGGATGTTGCATCACTGCTGTGCATCCATATGTTAATTTGTGTTGGTGTTAATCTGTTCAAAATCTTTTAAACATGGTACATCAGACAAACTATGCAAAGAGTCATATCATCTTCCATAAATGTTGGCCATTGAGAAATGACGAATACTATTGCTTTTCAAGGTCAAATGTCAAGGTCACTATGCATGTACATGTATTGTCAGATACACAGTTTCCAGGGGATGCTACCCTTTGAGGTGCTTTTATTAAAAAGTTTAGTCATCAACATAAGTCTTATTGTTTCAGCAAGCAAATGTTATATGGACATTCTGTCTTTATAGCTATGATTTGAACTCCATACTGATATTATTATGATGATAAATACATGATAAATAGAATCACTCATTTGAATGAAGAAAAATAATGCATATACATGTAATTGTTTTTTTATCTTTGTTAGATTGACCATATTATTTCTTAATTAGAGTTTTATTTTACAGATATGGGAGGTAGATACGGGTATGTGTATAAAAGACATAACGGAGCATGGATCATCAGTCAAGGTAATCAAAATGCAGTATTAGCCCTGTTTTCTAAATGTTTTAAATTTCAATCATTTCTTAGTCATCTTGTAATGTGAAACATTCTTCTGATGTAACATGGTAATAACATTGAATTTCATCATTGAAGTAAGGTTGTGTTATTTCCAGTGTCTTATGCTGATTGGAGATGACATGTTTGTTTCCGGGGGACACACATTACACCTCTGGTCACAGTATGGAAAACTTCTACACACACATACACAGAAAGGGGAGGAGGGTAAGATTACTAACTTATGTCAGCCATACTATTCCTACACTAAAAGCGTATTTAAGATCTATAATGAGATTGGGCCTTGATATCTTTGAATAGTCCATTTTTCAGAAAACATCTATGACCGTTTTAAACCTTGATTTTATATTCAAAGATACCAGACATCACATCATTTGGCAATTTTTTCCATTGTGACGTCTTGAAGCACCTTGATGTGTTGCCATGCCTTTTATTTTGACGTCACAATGAAAATATCGCCAAATTTTGTGATGTCTGGTGTCTGTCCGCCTTATGAATCTATTGGAAAATCATCTATTGTCCTCACAATTTTCACTAAGATGAAGGTTTGTCAGAAACACTTGATGTAACTCAGAAATTAATGGTAAGTCAGAGTGTATGATATATTATACATGTATAAGAAAATCAGAATATCATCCACAAAGGTTCTTTACTTACTAAACTAGACTTAGGGGGTGAACGCAGACCTAACGATAAAGTGTTGCCTAGGCCACATTTTGTCTAAACTAACCAAGTTCTTGAGATTTTAATTAGAACGACTTAGGCCAAAAAAAATTAAAGTTTCGTTTGACGGGCACCGCCGCATTGCCTAAAAATCCGCCGCATTTCCAATTTTTATCGCGTGTTTTACCATAATTTTAAAGTAGTCAATTGAACATCGCCGTGCTAATACAAACTGTTTGTTTACATATTCTTTACTTCACTAAATATATAAATTGTAAAGCTGTAACTCAATACTTGTTTATATAAAATAGTATTATTCAATTTATTAGAAATTTGAAAACGTTTTTGTTTAGAACTCACAGTTTACGTCAGATTGATCAACCGGGAACGCCGGTGACGGGATCGAGTGGAGGAGCAGAAATACTACGCGATCCTAAGGAGCTGATAAGATAAGGCGTAAAATCTGCCCTGAAAAGTCGAAATTTCAAAATGCAAAAATTGAGATAAGTTTTCGGTAAAAATAAGAAGTTATTTGGTACAGATATGAATCTTCTATCAGGTTGGATAAATTATTCAAAATAAGACCGATTTTTGGGTCAAAATAAGCGTTTTTCCCTTAGAAATCAAAGGAAAACGGAAAAGTTTTCTACAACATTGTTCCCCCCCTCAGTTCAGAATGTCACTTTCACCAAATGTGTATATCAATAAAAGAAATGTTCTGGCCAAGTGGGGTTCTGAACCGAGGGGGGGAACAATGTCCCACGGGCGAAAAACGAAAAAAGGGGGGATGGATGACTATTTTAGAATCAGTCCTTAGAGCGGTTAAATAGATTAAAATTGCCTTCTTTTCCTTTTAATATCATAGAACAATCTATTCAGAATATGTTCTGATCAAATATTTAACCGCTAGGAAGGAAATAAACAAGATAGTTGTCTATTTCCACACTATGCGTATTTCGCGCCTGAAAGCTACATATGTGGCTGATAAGTACGAAATAAAACCGTTTTCAAGTTTCCGGATTGCGGATTTTGCCGATTATATTGATATAATAACCTCAAGGTTCATTTCATTTATCAACTTTTGACTTAAAAAGCTACAGAAGCATGATAAACATCAAATTTCTCTAAAATAATGCCTTTTTTTGTGAATTTCGCTCGATATTTGACGTTTTCTCTCTTCAGTACCCCTACCTCTTCAACCCGTAATTATAACATCTACCACTAAATCTATTTAAATAAAACTATAACATCTACCACTAAATCTATAACATCTATAACATCTACCACTAAATCTATTTAAATAAAATACCTACTAGGAATTTTCTAATACTTGATATCTTTATCCTGACCAACTTTTTCCTAAAATAGAAGGACAGCGCACGAGAAACAATCAAGGGATTTCAGGGCTAAATCCAGCCCTTATCTTAACAGCTCCTTTTGTTACGAATAAACTGGCCAATTAAATCCTTAGCACATCGCAGAAACTTCAAAATTTCCGCGGGATAGAAATTCAAATTTCCAGACCGACAGTGAAAAGGGATGACGTATCGATCAGGGTACCCTTGTGTAATCGTTGTTAAAATTCAAACTAAATTGTCAGACATGCAGTGATCGGGAAGGCAAACTTGCTCAATGGGACTATGGCACCTTCCACTTGGACTTCAATGGGTCATTCTCAAAAACAATGGGCCATCTTTCCTCACGAAAGGGCCATTCCAAAAATGATCAATTTTCGAAAAGCTTCGCATATGCATGTATGTATAATACATTA
Organism: Pinctada imbricata; assembly: GCA_033119305.1. NCBI lineage: Eukaryota > Metazoa > Mollusca > Bivalvia > Pterioida > Pteriidae > Pinctada > Pinctada imbricata. The sequence goes on from VSWD01000007.1 coordinate 63,010,729, forward strand.
GACGTTAGCACATTTTTTTGTCGCGATATTCTCAATTTTACCGTTTCTAATGAGTAATTTACAGTACATTTTTTTACTTAAATTTGTACCCATTGACTGACCACTTGATAATTTTACGGACGAACGCATACACAAGTACGTAGATAAGATACGTAAGTGGACGTTGGAGATTTAAATCTCAGGCGCAGAGCGGGGATAAAAAAGAATGTCGGAGAAAAATCAATATTGTATCAAAATAGCAAAGAATCTTTCAATTGTTAGTGGACAGAAGAATTTTGTGCTTCTGACTGACTGGCCATGTACAAAAAGCTGCGATCTCTGTATTACTGCTCCTGGTGTAGATCTACGTACAACGTAAATACGAGAACAGAACTTTTAGATTTAAAAACCAAAAATGGACGCCGTAGAATAATGGCACTAGGGCGCAGCGAGTTGACGATTTTATGGGCCATTTTCTATCAGAATGGGCCTTCCCTATCCCTGGACATGTTTCTTTGTATTTTTCCTACTCTTTTGCCGACGCCAAGGGTCAAATTTTCGGTCTAAGCACTGAGCAACAATAACGATTTTCACTCACTTAGTTGCACATAAAAGAAGTAGTTCACAAAATGTTAACGTCATTTGAAGTTTTAACCTTACACAGGGCAACAGTTAGAGATTGGTGTTCTTTTTTATGCATAATTTAGATGTACAACATACATGTATTAAGTCTATATCTTCATACTGGTCTGTCATAGGACATCGTCATATGATAATATAAGAAGTGTGACCAAATCACAGAATATCTAGCAAACCTCAGATTTGGAAATGCAATTACTATATTACAGGAAGACGTTGGGTTATCTTGTTAATCAATGAACTAAACATCACCACTTCATACTATACCTAAGTTTTAATGTATTTTCAGCATCAAAACACTTGAATTAGAAATTTGGTTAAAAGATCAAATTTCACGTTTGTAAAAAAAAAAAAAAAAAAAAAAAAAACCTGCCTCCCTCACTTTTTTTTCTCAAAAAGTGCCCGTCAAACAAAACATTAATTTTGTATGGCCTTAAAGAAATTCATTTGATTTTTAAATTGGTTCAAATGAGTGAATACAAAATAAAGTTCCAATATAAATGCATCATGTGAAAAGGAAATTCATGTATTAGATATGTTATGATATAGAAGGACTTGAGTATTTGTTCTTACAGCTGCCTTAATTTCAATGTTTCAGCTGATGTGTGTATTATGATGTTGACCAGACATGACAGATTTGTCGCTGCTGCCAATAAACAACTAGGTAAGAAAGGAAATAGGAAACGTGTACAAGCATATTTCAATGTTCAAATCCAAGCATAAGTCTGCATCTCTGAATATATATTTATAGCTTGCCGGGACAAAAGTCTGCTCAGCTTATGTCATACCCTTGGTCCCATCTTGGTCATTTTAAGACAGAAAATAAATTATTGTTCACTACCTCATGCCTCTGTATTCATATTACAATTTTCTCCAGGAATGAAACAAAATGGAAAAATTCTCACCATCGAGTTTCCCAACATAACTTCGCCAATATATTGTCTACATGGGATACGCCGGACGAATCATGATTTCCAATTTTATATTTACAATATATTCTACTGTAAATTCCTTTATTTTCATCAGTGCCAATTTTTGTCAATTCGTTAAAATCGACCATTTCATCAGTATGTAAATTCTTCATTCAAGGGTCCCTAAAATGTAAATTTGTATGTTCAAATTCCAAGTGAGAAATGTAAATGGACTTGGGCTATAATACATGATAAAGTGATACGGCCCAGGTTGTGTGATTTGTATCCTGTGGTTACTTTTATATTTCAAGCATTTGTCTTTATGTATTGTGATATATCATAAAATACCAGTATTTAATTTTAATATCGCAATATATTATCGCCAAGGAACGTATCGGGATATACCGTTATACTGGTTATATCGCACACCTCTAGTAATAAAGGTCATTGTCATATCAGGGAAAATTCTTTGATGGGTGTTTCTTCTTCCATTTCGGCACCCGGCAGACCTCTATTGGGTCAGTTGGCTGTATTGATCTTACATTATATTGCGGGGAACTCATTCGCCAACCCCCCGTTACAGAGTATTTACGCCAGGCCGTTCCCCTTTGAGGTGCCTCATAGACCCTTCTATTATTTAAGGGGCAGAGTACTACCCTATTTAATGCCCACCCTCCACTTGTGTATGTAGTGTATGCATGTATGCAGGAGGGTTGTATAATTATGTACTGTTTGGATGGTCTGTATTTCCAAGGGCTTTTATAAGGTGCCACCAAAGCTGGATACCCTTGCCACAGCATTGACGTAGGTACCCAACTGGGCTCTTTATAGTTCCCCCGGCCAGGAGACTAGGTAGGGACAAACGAGCACTCATATGACTGCACTGGGATTCGAACCCCGGTCGTCTGCGTGAGAGTCAAAGGCCTTATCCACTTGGCCATCTCTACCCTGCCATTTATTTGTCAATTGCTGTTTTTGTTTCACCTTGATCTTGACCCTTGGAAAAAATTAATACAACAAATTGTTTCTGCTTACATTTTGTTTGGAAAACTCTTACACTATTTTATTCTTAGAAGTATGAAATAAAAGGAAATCTTATTCTGACTACCTACTTTAAATCATGTATAAAATAAATTCCATTTAAAAAAAAAACAAGTCTGTATATAACTCTTTTGACAAATTTTCAGTTGTATACCAGCGTAAGGAGATTTGGCGTGATGAAGAACTCTCATGGCAGATAAGTTATGTAAGAGCGTTAAAACACCATTCAGAGGCCATCAGAGCTCTCACCCTGGTCTCAGGTCAGTCATATTCCATAAGTTAATCTGTACCACACTGAATTACATGTACTTGTTACTTACACAATCCTGTCTACTTTTACGATTTTGGCTTAATTTTTATGATTCTTGACCTAAAATTACGCTATACTCTTTTGCTGCTCAAATTTATGCTTCCAATTACATATTTCCATGAAGAAAGACTTTTTAAAAGTATCTCTGACAAACGAATAGTCTCACATACATAATTTATTTAAATGTTGAGCGTTTGATATCATATTTGCAATGGTGTAAATTATTTTGATAAATACAAAAATGTAGTAATACGGAAATGTTCCAACTCTATACCTTCATGAAGAAAATTTCAAACCAATTTTCTGCACCAGACACGTGTTTCCAATATTAAATTCTCATCAGTGATGCTTCCAGTGGAGCCGCCAAAATTCATTTCAGTAGCGCCCTCTTGTTTTATTTTTTGAATTTATATTTGTACATTTACTTTACAGAGAGTGCGCGGCTCCGAATTTCCTGTAGGGTCGATTCAGTAGCATATCCAATTAAAATCTATGTTCAAAAACATACTCGTTTACACAAATTTGGCTTTTATCAAGTGTAAACACGACAAAGTATACAATAAGACTAAGTGAAATCCATCCTTGCCTCTCCGGCGTTCACAGCAAAATTAGTCTTACTGTATACTTTGTCGTGTTAATACACATTGTAAATATACACATACTACATATAGTAATTGTTAACATTTTTTTTCCAGATATATTGTTTGCCAGTGGATCAATTGATGGTACCATTTTGTTGTGGTCCTCCCAAACTTTTGTTCCCATGGTAACACTTAATTCAGTTAAAGACTACAAGGGAACCAATAATTTTTTTCCGCACAGTATCCAACATCTCATTGTCGAAAGCGAGGTACGCATGATAGGATACAATTAATTTGCTGATACATTATTTTTAATGCTTTGATTTGCAATGGTTGTTCTTCTTTAGATTACAACAGGCATAAGAATTTAAGATTTACATGTATTTTAGAGGTATGTGGTGGCGGCCATAGGTTGTGGATTCTCCTTGTTTGACATCAAGACAAAGAAATTGATATGCCAGAAACCATGTGCCCACTTCTCTAAGATAATGCATCTGTCATTTGTTTGTGATGGGTAGGTTTAAAAATATGGTTAAGTTTGATTCATAAAAGCAATTCCATACATACCACAATACTTGATGTAGGATATGGTATGAAGTGAAATTTACAAAGTTTTATCAATATATCTTGACTGTTTTTGGTCTCTTTCTAATATTCTAATCTTCAATACCCTTGTTCCTTTTCTAACACAATGTTGGTTCTATTTTCTTACATCCCACACCTTATACAGGAGTTTTTTGGCCACATGTTCTGAGGATGGCAGTATACGGCTTTGGGGAGCTCGCACATACACTCCAGATACTGGTCAGGAGGAGAGAGCAAATCTAGCTACAGGGGTTGTTAACCAATTCCTTAACATCAGGTGATGCCTTGAATTTATTTCATTGATTTCCGCATCAAGTATATTATGTGAATTTCTGGATTTCAACTCCCTACCTGTCTACTTTCATAAATCTTCAGTTGTGTATCCTTCTTCAAATCTAATACAGCTGAATTTTATAAATTACTTTGACCAAACATGTGAAAACCCAATATGAGTCAAAATAATTTTGTTGTCTTTAGGTATTTCAGTTCTTGCTTAAAAAATCTAAGTTGTTTCTGTAGAAAAAAGATTTAAAGTTTTAAATTTTTCATTTTCAATCTTTCTACTTCATAAAAATGCACAAGACAAGAAAAGCATAAATGGTTAAAGGTCAGAGTGCAATAATATGTATGGTAGTGCAAAAGGCTTAATCTCCGCATATTTATAAATAAACTTTACTGTTTTTCAATTAATTACATCTTGCACCCCTTATACCAACAAAGTAGAGGGGATATAGTCTTTTTAGCAATTTCTTTCTGTCCATGGACATAAATGCTCTTTTCCATACAATAAATCAAGTAATGCCTGACCAGCAGTACTTGAATTAATACCGCAAATTGGTTATTTTTGCTGTCGATCAATTTCGAGGGATTTTGTGAGCATTATGGATTTGCAAAAAATATTTATCTTAAAAATAAATCCATGTGAAGACAGTTATGCTCCTGGTACATCAATTCAACATATACATGTACTTTCTTGCACATGCATATGCAGTTTTTATTCCCCTACCAGCTCCTAAATTAAAGTCATGAAACCTCATACTTTTACATTGCATTGGTAGGACTACTGTTGATTTGAGATTCAGAAGGTCAAAGTTCAAGGTCAACTTTTTATTATAGAAAGGTGTGGTTCAATTTCTCTAGACCTCCATGATTATATACTATACACAAAATTTCTTTCAAATCTGAGACCAAAATATCAAAGGTTAAGGTCAAACTTTGCACATGTTTACAAAAGTGTTTCCAAGCCATACTGCAAGTATTTTTCACCTACATTGATGATACCTACAGTTTCCCATGGACAGATAGGTACCGGTATTCAGACCCTATGGTGAAAGTAAGTCTGGTCTTACATGGACAAATTATGATTATGATCAGGAAGATCTGTTCTCTAAGCAGCTGTTGTATAGTAATTGAAAATATGGTATTTTATTGTACATGTACTTGTGAACCAGTAGCTGCAATTTTAAACAACACTGCAATGGGGATTTTTTTTTTGCTGTAGGACAGTTCTAGTTTGAATTTCTTGCTCCATGGACCCCTTCATTTCAGCATCTGAGCCAACATAGGCTTTAATACATGTATAAATTGCATTTCTTGTGAAACTGTTCAAAATAAACAAAGTTTGAAGTTTAGAATAAATATTTTGTTTATATCTTAATTGCAGTCCAGAGCAATTAAGATCACGTCAGGGCCAGCTTTTACCTGAACCTGTACTTCTTGGAGAATGCCTCGCTCACTCAGGTGTTGTCCAGGTAAGATAACTTCAAAAGCATTCCTACGCCCAGTTGAAAGAGTCGTCTTCTTAATACCAAAGAAGGATGAGGTCTTCCTTTATCCTTTTCTGAAGAGAGAATTTCCTGCAAACTCAGATGCTGTCCAGCTGAGATAACATTTAAACCAGTATTTAACTGACCAAAGCCTTTTCTTATGGAAGAATTTTTGAAAGTCCACTCAGATGTTGTCCATGTTATATCTTATAGCGATCAATCGTCTAGTCCACTTAGATATTATTATACAACCCCCCCCCCCCCCAAAAAAAAAAACAAGAGGCCCAAGGGGGCCATATCACTCACCTGAGTTGCACTCAAAAGAATGATAGAGGACAATTTGGTAGAGGACCTTGAGTACTTGCTTCCAGTAAGGTTTCGTAAAATTCTGTGTAGCAGTTTCAGAGAAGCCAATCAGAGCCCTCAGAGGCCATATTTGTTAAACGATCGGCACGAAAAACTCAAACTTGATAGAAGACCTTGAGTACTTGCCTCCTGTAAAGTTTCATGAAATTCTGTGCAGGGGTTGCAGAGGAGATGTCAAAAATGTGTTCAGCCAATCAGAGCCCTTGACGGCCATATTTCTTGACTAATTGGCACGAAAAACACAAACTCGGTCGAGGACCTAGAGTACTTGCCTCCTGTAAGGTTTCATGAAATTCTGTGCAGCGGTTGCAGAGGAGATTTCGAAATTGTGTCAGCCAATCAGAGCCCTCGGCGGCCATATTTGTTGACCGATCAGCATGAAAAACACAAACTGGGTAGAGGATCTTGAGTTCTTGCTCCCTGTATGGTTTCATGAAGTTCTGTACAGCGGTTGCAGGGGAGATGCGAAAAGGTGTCAGCCAATCAGAGCCCTGGGCGGCCATATTTGTTAACCGATCGGCACGAAAAACACAAACTTGGTAGAGGACCTTGAGTACTTGCTTCCTGTAACGTTTCATGAAATTCTGTGCAGTGATTTCAGAGGAGAAGTCGAAAATGTTAGAAAATTAACGACAGACGACAGACGGACGGATGGAAGACAGACGAGGGACGAAGCGCTATGACAATAGCTCACTTGAGCTTCGCTCATGTGAGCTAAAAAACACACACACCAAGTTGAGGGGGTATACTGATTTCACCCAATCTGTCTGTACATGTATGTCTGTCTGTCTGTCCGATGACACAAGTTTCATCTCCGGATCAAGAAGGAGTACATGTAATTCTAGACCTAGAATGATGAAACTGTACACATAGATTGTCCATTAGGAAAGGAGGATCCCTCTTGATTTTGGGATCCAAAGGTCAAGGTCAAACTTGACAGCTACAGAAAACAGCATTTCAGAGCATTTCCACACATAAACTCAAGTAATCCTTGACATACAGACATGAAACCTTATAGATTTTGGGATCAAAAGATCAAAGTCAAGGTCAATTTGTTCTTCAGGGCAGTTCTAGTTTTCTCAGTAATTTTAGATCACATCATATGAGTATCTCCCTCTGATTGAATTTCTTGCCTGCTTAGATGATTTGCAATCAAGATTGCATGAGAGCAAGCTTTTACCTCATCCTGTTATTAATCTATAAACCTTTTTCACATGACTGTGCTCCAGTTGTTTTGGACAGCAAAATAAGTACTTTTCCCGCAATATGGTAATCAGTTTTTAACCGTGACGTAGCAAGAGTCAGTACTTACCGTCCACAAAATGCTAGTCATGCAGTCACACGAAAAAAGGCTTATTGAGATGCATATCCAATTAAATGTTATTTTACATTTATCTGTTTACTATATACTTATGTATATGATTAATATAACCTGTTTTATCTCAAAGATGTAACACTATGATATACATGTATGTACAATGTAATAGAAATTCAAATTTGATGTTTCTTACCCTTATTTTTACAGAAAGTAATAGACTGTGGACAAGAAGGAATGTTTACATGTGGAGATGATGGCTTGGTTATCGGATGGAAGGTTACTGTCATTTTAATTTTATTACCAATTATACAACTTTGTAAGGGCACCATTACCCATGCATAAACTATATGATATGATATGCACACGTTTGTACATGATAAACATTAGATGCACAATTACATTTAGGTCCCACAAATTTGCACTTTATACATGCAAGGGAATCACAAAATTTGTGTTTTTATATGGCATATACTTGACGGGACATATATATTGTGTCCTGGAGATGTTTGTCTGTCACATGTATGGGCCATGTCTTTTATATGCTAACCCATTTCGATTCATACTTGATAAGTTATTTCTTCTGGGCTCTAGACTCTGAGCCTGAGTCAAGATCATGTAAAGATGCTGTATTTACATTGCATTTGTTTAAAAGTTGATGTGATGACCCTATATTAGATTCAATATTTACTCCAATAGGGTACTTGTTCTTATTTTAGTGCAACCATATTTAAGTGGAAACAAGCAAAATTAGACAAAGCTAAAGGCCCGGTCACACTGCGCCATACGGCTTGATCGTGGCCAAAACACGTCCAAAAAAAGGTCCCCCATGAAGCAGACGTTGTTGTTCGCTTTTAAGACGCGCTACAAACGATTTGTAGATGTGGTTGGACGCGGTAAAAGATCTGAACGGCGTTGGACGCTGAAAGAAGTTTTGAACTGCTCAAAATTTTATTCCGCGGACAACCACGGACAGTGTATGTGGTAAAGACGTGCAACGCACGCGAAACACACGTGATAATCCCTGTTCTGGCAGTGATTGATACTTGGAGAAGACGTGGTAAGACGCGAAAGCTTAAGCGGTCTATCACGGTCAGAGCACGGCCATTGCACATGTGTTCGCGTAGGTATTGCGGGTAAAATCGTGTGTATAACGTCTTGTCGCGAACACGTTTAGTATTAGACGTGGTTGGACGTTGTTAGCCGTGCTTAGGCAATGGTTCAGCAGTGGAACAGCCGCCGGCGGTCATACCCATACAAAGCACAGCCATTGCAAAAATTACCACGTACGACGACGTCCAGCAGATTTTTTAACGTGATATGGACGTGGAGTGCAGTGTGACCAGGCCTTAAGTTATAACATAAACATGAATTAGCTCAAGTGTCATTTTCTAGTTTATATTCATTATTAGTATAGATATTAGAGTGCCTTCAGTTTTAAATTAGTGCATTTGTGACAGCGTAACTCCGCTTAAGTATGAATCCCACTAAAAAAAGTACATGTACAATAACAAGACCTAAGCTTCTGAATTGTCATTCTGTTCAAACATTGTTGCACATGCAAATATTGTATTGAATCCCTATTTGATAGACATCTAGTGTTGTCTACAATGTAATGAGAAATTTTTAGGTACGTTACTAATAAATATTACATGTAATAATGGAGTTTCCTTCAGCTAATTCATCTATTCATCAGCTCAGAGAGGGATGTATGAATATTCGGATTGTACAATGTGATTATCAGTGAATTATAATTCTTCAAATAATTTTTCAGAATTCAGAGCTACAGAAATTGAAAAGAAACCAATTACTCCAAGAGCAGGTTCTAGATCCAAGTGGTGTAGTGTAAAAGTTGAAGCTGTATCATAAGAATTCATTCCATAGTTGTACTGTTTGACAAGTAATCAAAATCATGTCCAAAATCATTCCACTATTTTGACATAACCAAGCAAACTCTGACGCTAAGATTCCATGTATTTATTGTACAAAAGTATACTGTAAGATCTCTCTAAAACCATACTGATACATTCCTGACCAAAACAATACTTCAAGATTTTTGCAATATTGTTTTAATGTTGAAAACATTTTTAGCTCACATATACACGTAAACAGTCAGTTGTCTAGCTCATGAAACATGTACATTTTGTATGCATACTAAGGCATGTTCTTATCAAAACTGTATTTTTCTTTAATATACTCAAATGTAGTAGAACAATGATGGACTGTGGACCTTATGCATTTTTTCTACATTCCACATTACGGTCTGTAATCAAATATGGTTAAAAAAACTTTTCTTTCATGATAAGCACTTCTTCGCTGCAATTAAAAGGTCATCCTTCATGATAACTTGTTCTGCAAATGCTTTATTTTCACCAGTTTATTTATGCTACATAATACCTTCAATGATTTCCTGCAAAATTTTATGTCCCCACTTTTAAGGTCAAGAGACATTGTTTTTGGGGGTTTTTTTTGTTTTGCATATTTCTTAATTTCTTTGTCAGAAACTTTTACCCTCAGCTATTGAATGTTGTACAAAGACCTTTTTTTAATCAGAACTTTTAGCTTCATTTGTTACTCAATTTTGAAAGAAAAAACAAAATTGTAAAATTGCACTTCCTTTTGATTTAAAATGTGTTGGCACTGTGACCTTGACCTTGACTAAATGAAAGTGAAAGTTTTCGATTGGGCATAGCCTTTCACAAACATTTCAACTCAAAATAGATTAACAAGGATAAATAGATGTATGATATTTTGAAATACCTGTATATGGAACTTAATTATTTCTTAAGATTCCCAAGACTGTCCAATTATTCAGATTTTTTATCATTTAGTAGTACAATTTCACCACTTTCATCATGAATTTAAACAAAAGAATATTGCAAGGTGTTTATATGAATATATGATGAGATTACATTTTACTGTATTTGTTAATTAGATACTGATCACTTTTGTATCCTTGTTCAATTTAGATGAGACTACAGATTGTTCCGAATTTTTATTCATCAGAAGTTACTATTGAATCATTCATTCCTCAGACATGATTAAGTTGTTTAAATTAGTTTATAATTTGATATTACAATGTATAGTACATTGCAGTAATTACCTAGTCATTTTGTAAAGTTGAATTTAATAAAATATGATGAAATATTCCTGCTTACTTTTATTCTGATACAGTGAAACTTACATGGACCTATCTGTTTGATTTTGAACATCTTTATACATTTATATTAAAAACAATTCATGTCATGATCAAAGTTGACTATATAGTCATGATTATGATTTTATGTATCAGTTTGTAGTGCTTAATGATTACTTTACTATGAGATATTTACCTCTCAATACTTGCATTGTATTTTCTCACAGTGGTGTTACTTTACATTCCCAAAGTTGCTTTTTGAGAGCATAGTACCCTCTAAAACAGGAATAATTAGTAATACGTTTAATTAAAATAGGGTTCTCAGATTCATTACTATTTATGTAGTTTGTTGAATCTTATGCATCATAAATGTGAACCAATGGTGCTAAAAAGTCCGGGCCGAAGGATATGACCAGCAAAATTTCATTTGGACTGGCTTAAAGTTTTGTTATGTACAATGTAATTCTTTATTTGGACTGGCATCATGCATGCCTCAAAAGTTTTCAACATCTCTGGTGAACAGTCAATCTTGTCTGTGTAAGGAATGGTTAATGTCGTCTCCATATTTAAAAACCTTTTAGATCCTCTGTTCTCTCCTTCATTTGAAGGAGAAGAGAAATGGTGCTAATTGGTTTTGCCATGGTTGTCTTTCTGTCCTTCACATACATTGCACCTTATCTGACGACAATTTTAGACTGATCCCCCTAAGCTTTCATGGAATGAGATCTGCACACCCTCCCCCCTTTGAATGTTAAATTGGGGAAACTTTTCACAAGACGTAATTTTAACAAGAGGATTCATTTATATGAAGATGTGACGATAGAAAAGATATTTTCTATGTGTCTAAGAATGCCTGGTTTACCTAAGGTAAGAAAAACTTCTTCCATGACCAATACAAAGTAAATAGAAGAAGTCAGCAATTGCAATTGACAATACTGGAAGAAATTTTTGTTTCAGTATTGTTGTACAGATACTGGTATTCCAGTATTGTTGTATTAAAAATTGTTTTGTGAAAGTGACAATACTGGAATTCCATGCATTTTATGAAATAGACAACACTACCAATGAAATAAACGATATAAAGTTGTCTATTTCTACACAATCTGTATTTCGTGCCCATACCTGTCAACTCTTCCTCCTTTGGAGGGAGACTTTTTGACCTCATCTCCCTCCTTAGCATTTCTCTCTAGAGGGAGACCAAAATCTCCCTCTTTTTTTGCCCAATCACCCTCTTTCTCCCTCGTTTGGTATGTTTACCAAAGAAGAATAAGTTTACATAGCGACATTCAGAGCATTTCATGAGAAAATGCAAGAAAAGATGTATGCAATAAATTATTGATACCTGTTTCATAGTTTACCTTCCTACCTATGTCTGTTCCGAAAGCAGGAGCATAGCTGGTTCCTCTGTATTCGGCTCTACTTATGTTGTTGACTTCTGTCCCGATTGATGGGCTTTGATGTTCACAGTAGTCAGCTTCAAGCGCGGACCCAGAGGGGGGTCGGGGGCCAGACCCCCCCCCCTGGAATTTTCGAAACATTGCTCGATTTTTGTGCATATTTCATAAGATTAAGTCCCAATTCTCCTTTTGTCGTCATAATATTTGAAAAATATATCATGAACTTGTATTACAAATCTTTCATTTTGATAATATTTTGCCGTCAGTATTTCAAAAATTTTCTTGCTCGCTTCCGCTCGCCAAAATTTATTACATACTTGTACGTTATTTTCAAATGATGCTGTTCCTATATACAACACATATACATTACACCTAGGTCAATAAACAAGCTAGGGTACTAAGGAAACGAACAGAACTGAAAAAGACACGAACAGTGGATTTTATTCCAATTTTTGGTATCGCTCGCCATTTGTTGTATTTACATATTAGAACTGACAATCAATTTAATCAGTAACTATGATGTGAAAATTCAAAAGTTTAAGCTGTTAGCTCGCCATTGCTCTCCAGTCACCTGTTCTATTAATAATTAGAGACAGAACTGACAATCATCAATCAATCGCGTGTTTTTTTTTTTTTTTGCTCTTCAAAAAATTCGGACTTCAGCCCCCCCCCCCCCTCCCCCCCCCCCCCGAAAAAATTTCTGGATCCGCCCATGAGCTTTATGATCAAAATACATTGGATGATGTTCCCAATATCTATCTAAACGATTTTCGAATGTTTTGACATTCTTAGCTTATGATGTAATTTGGCAAGCTATTCCACAGATCCACCACTCGATTAGTAATGAAATTCTTCCGCACATCCAAATTTGACCTGTTCTTTGCAATTTAAGATTGTGTCCTCTCGTAAAAGATGATGTGACACGTTCGAATAATCCACTTGTGACTCTACAAATGTCTTTGCATTGAAATGTCAGCACAATGAAATTATTTGAAATTGGTTTTGCACAAAATGTAACGATTCATTCAAAATGTAGCAAAAATTGGTTCGCGTGCATGGAATCTCCCTCGTTTTCAAGTCCCAAGGAGGGAGATCTCCCTCATTTTAAGATTTCAAAGTTGACAGGTATGCGTGCCTAAAGGCTGCTTAGTACAAAATAGTTTGATTCCGGATTGCAGAGTTCTAATTTCTTGTAAAGTTTTAATGCATTTTTGTTCGCTATTTGGCGTTTTCTGACAGTAACAAAAAATCCTGAAATACATCTTTTTAACTAAAGTACCTATAAGGAACCTCCTATAACATTATAGTTTTAACCATATTTTACCTTCAAAATAAGGACAACGCAAGAAAAATAAGTCCTCACTTTTATTAGGCCGGCAGGATCATCGTTATGGTCATTGACTACAGCAATACTCAGTTTGACTTTTTAAATATATCATTGAAAAAAAAACCCTGAAAATTAATAGATTTCTTCATCTTTTCACAATCTTAAACTTGAAAGAAGCATTAACATATAATTGAGTAAAAATGTATTAAGAAAAGTGAAAACCGGCAATAATTGAGTGTATAAATAATTTTAAGGGTCATAAATATTTTACATCGATCTTCTCCTCTCTGAAGCTTGATTGTCCTGCATAGAACTTGGCCAAGCTATTCAGGGGCGGATCCAGAACCCCAATTGCCGGGGGGGGGGGCACATGTATACAATTTTTATGGAAATCACTAATTGCGAGGCCCGAAGGGCCGAGTGGGGGAGGGTATGGGAGGGGGTTTCCCCTCCCATTGGTGGGGGTTCGGGGGGCCTCCCCCGAGAAAATTTTGAAAAAATTAAGCAATTTGGTGGCATCTGAAGCGTATTTGAACTGAATTTAGAAGGGATTTGGCGCGCATGATTCAGTCAGTGTCAGTAACGATAATTATTATTTATATAGAATATATTTGAAAATTTTCGAAATTTTCTGATGCTGTACTGTTCTTGCACTGCATGAAGAAGTCAACATGTTCAGGATTTCCTAAAGAAACGGGCGGATCAGGAGAAGTTTTGAAAGGGCAGAGAGGTCAGCCCATGGGAGGGAGGGGTGTCCAGCCATAAATTCTCGTAAAACTACGAAAAATCAGCACTTCATGCAAATTCCAGGTAGGACTTGACCCCCCCCCCCCTAACCACTTTAGATCCGCGCTTGTTTGTTAATATTTGTATAAAGGTAAAGAAAATAAGTAATTACAGGGTTTTTTCTAGCCCTTGATGTCAGGGGCCTGGGCCGATGAAATTGGGAATTTTGCAACATTTTAACCTAAATTGGGAAATTAATTTCAAACAACAAAAAGATATATTCATGCAAATTATCCCTTATCATATCAATTGTATATATTTTGAATCCCTCCTAGAGCATGTTTGTTCTACTTTCGTTTTCCTTTCAGTTAATGATACGTAAATTGGAAATTAATTTCTCGTTTTGGAGAAAAGATTGGGAAATTGGGGAAAAGTACCTCTTTTTACCGAATTTCGGCCCCATACAGACCCCTTGTAAATGATGAATTTCCTTGACAAACTAGAGATCACGGGTGCCCCATTCCCTGCATCGTCCAGATTGAAAGGTTTAATTATTTCTTGGCAGTTCTATCATTATTATATTTTTGATTTACCTAGGGGCTTAACCAAAAATGTAATCATGACAACTTTGACTCTAAAAATAAAGAAAAACATGCATTTTTATCTTTTCAAAATTCTTGGAGGTAGCCGGTTTAAATCTGGACAAAACAATTTCAATTGCTCATTTTAAAAATATTGATCACGACCTCAAATTTAGAGTTTAAGAAATGTAATTGTTATAGGAGGTTGTATCGAAGATTTGGTCAAGAAATATGTGTGTCAAATATGCCTCGCATAGGATATAAAGTTCCAGATTCATCCCTCAGATAAAGAAAATTCCATATGAACATGATTCAATGTAGGTTGTTTCCGAAACGTGTGTGCGTCCACGTACAGACAATGGACATGACTATCTATCCCCGAGAGACTTTTGGAAAATTTACTCAAATCGGTGGTTTCTGGCGTGTTTTGGGGCTATTTTGACTAGTTTCATAGATTTATTACGGAAACAGTAGTTTAATGCTTCCAAAAGCATGTCATAAGTGTCCCTTCTTCCCCCCCGGCTGAATCCGCCACTGCTATTTCAAAACTCAAGACCATAGCATATTAATGGGATGTAATGATTGGGAGGGCCGGTCGCAGAGAGGGGATGTTCACCTCCCCCGGCATGCAGTGATCCAATTTTTCAAATCAAAAATCAGCAAAATTTGCACCTCGAATCCCCCATCGGCCTGGTCAAAGGGGCGCTCGAATGCATCCGAAGTGATAATGCATTCCTTACGTTTACGCATTTTAAGGTTGGTCCCTACTCGATTCGTTATAGGTTTTTCTTATACACCTGTTAGTGTTTTATTTTCTTCATCTATATACATTATCTTATGGAAGAAAATCCTTATTTGTACTTGCAAAAAAGAGGATAGTATATACAGGGACGTAGATATATATATATATAAAAATCATATGGAATTTGCAGTTCATTTTGTATTTTTTCGTAGATAATGTGTTTATAATAATATACATGTAATTGAATAGATGAGGAAAAATTTACACATAGGTATTCAGTTTTATTAAGGATCAACATATGGCTCCAAACCCAAGGGTTTCTTATATACGTACTTGGTTTGACCAATTTTGATATTAAAAAAATTGGTTACTTTATGAGTTATGGGCCCTTACAGTTTACAATGAATGAACTCTATGGGAAAAGTTAATTTTCCTTAAAATTTTCAACAGAATGATGGGGCATCAAATATCGATTGGTCAAAAATTTCTTTTCTTTAAAAAATACATTTCATCAAATTTTGCTGAAAAACCAATATTAGTTTTTCTGCAGTTATTTTTTTTTCTTTATTTTTCATCAAGGGGAGTTAACTCCTAAACACAACCCTTTTCAAAATATTTCTTATTTCGAATTATACTAGACTATAGCAAAAGTTTTTAAGATATCATATTATGACATAGAAATATAATGAATGATAGATACACCTTATTGGTCGTAATAGTTCACTTCGTTTTGGATACCTTGCTAAGCGGATATTGACTGTAAGAGTTACCTTTCTTTACATGCTGTGCGACAACCGAAGCATATTTCGCTTCCTGTTCAAATATCGAGGATGGAAAGATTTTACGTATGTAAATTTTATCTGAAATCTGATAAGAATAAGGACATGTTGACGATATCTCTTTTTCAAACATGTATCACTCAGTATAAGTCAAATGAACTCGTTAGACATGAATTGGTTCGAATTTCCTCTGCTTTCATTTTGTTTTTATTAAAGATTTTCATTTTTGAAAGGCAGTGAATCCGTAATCACTTGACGTGTATATAACCTTCTTGGTAGAATAACACTTGGTCTAATATAATTAATCAATTCATGCTTATTGAGTGTGTTTAATGTTATTTTGTACAAATGGGGTGCCCAACGCTATAGGCCGACTTGCAGACCTACGACTTTCCGTCTTGAAAAATAGTCCGATTTGCAGACCTACGCCTTTGTCGAAGACAAAAAAAAGATAACACTGTCGTAGGTCTGCAAGTCGTACTACCCACACTACATACTGGCTCAAACCACAAGCCCTATGAGTATGATACAAGTTAAGAATACCCACTTTACTGATACCTGTCATCCAACTGTCCTGTTCACTAAATCCAGAGCACCCTGTTTTGGCGATTTATTCCGTCGTCTGAAGAACTTTGCTATAAATTATTGTTTCCGAGAATTGACCTCCTTTAGTCGTAACTGGAAATTAACTTCAACTTACAGGTACCCTATCAGCTGCCTTTATACCGCAATATGAAAAATGAAAATGTCTACGGGAAATTCCCATGTTAATTTCAAGCCGCTGCCATATTGTTCTCCGTGTCAACAATAGTAAACAGTGACGTCAAAGCCTCCGACATCACACATTTTCAGGGATTTTACTATAGAAAATCCCCGTAGACTTTTTATTTTCCGTCCTATTTCTAACTTAGCTGACGCACAGCCAAAAGAATGGTATTTTCTGTTATGACTAAAGAAGTACTATAAAATTGATATCTTTTTGGAAGATGAAGTTATCATATTTTAGAGAAAACCGGGAAAACAGGGTGCTCTGGAATTAGTGAACAGGACAGTAGTCCTGCATACAAGACTTCAGGTACTCTTTTTTATGTAGTCCAACTTGCAGACCTTCAATCTGTTATCTGTTTTTTCGTCTTCGACAAAGACTTAGGTCTGCAAGTCAGACTATTTTTTATGCTTCTGACATACCAGAGATATATTGCCACCCAGCATTTTGGTAAGAAGAATTCTGCATCATATTTGTTGATAACTAGAATAGGGATTCACGATGATTTCAGCTCTGACAGCGAGTAAGAGTACATGGTATTAATGGACCAATTATTATGAAATTGACTAAACTTTAAAACTTAGGATAAAGTGCAACACTTACATGTAGGGTACATGTAATTGTGTTATACCACATTAGATTTACTCAAATAAATTACGGTAAGTTGGCGATACAAAAACCCCAGTCTGAGATTTCATTTGGATCATGAAAATTTGTCATACAAATTGCATATTTCATCAACTAATGATTATAAATAATAAAATTCGCAAGATAAAGGTAAGGAAATAATGTCTTTTGAATGAGTGTCTCTACACCACTGTCCTCGCGGCTTGTACTTCAGAAACTGGTGACATTGACTTCATGCAAAAATTGAATTAGAATTTATACCATTGAATAGACCTTGCTTAGTTGTAAATTTTGATATGTGTTGTTTGGTTGTGAGTTCATGCAATTAAATTACAGACAAGATACTTTTTAGATCAGTTGTTTTCAATGTTGAATTTCAATGTGACATTGCAGAGTTTGACATAGAGCAGTGTTCCAGGATTCCATTACCTTTACCCGAAGTTAGTAAAAATTAAGGTCAGGTACATGTAACTGAAAATTGAATGCTACTTACCCGTTGGTAAGTTAGTTTTGAAGCAGTGCCTTTTACATTCTCCATGTATATAACAAAAACTGAAGTAAATTGTCGTCTCAAAGTACCGTACCGGTACATGATAGCAGTAATATTTTTGCAGTGCATCTTGCATTTTCAGTGAGACAATATCTCTGTACCGTAGATGAAAATTCATTTTGATGGTATGTCTAGGATATGCTATAGAATATTAATATCCCCTCTTTATTCTGACTGAATTTTTTGTTTGGGTGAGTTTCCTTGCTGGGTAAGCTCATTTTTGGTTTTTGAATAAAAACCTGGAACATTGATGGAGCCCATAGAAATGAGAAAAATATCGAGGAAAGTGGCCCATCTAAAACAAGCTTTGTCTATAAAGTTTGATTGCATGTACTGATGCTTGCATAACTTAACGTATCCATTGTACAAATGGAGATCTCGCTGACATCTCGTCCATTTAAACAGCGTTAAAATTATCTCGGTAATCTTCGGCAGTGTCTCGATAGTTTCCGTGGCTTAGTTAGCGGTTGGCATGTTAACCTTTGATGTTGGATACCAACTTTTATGTTGCATTATGATATATTTAGGTAAAGATATGCCGTAATTCTAAGTATATAATACACTTAATATTTATTTGTACAACGGATAACTTAAACCAAAATTTACGACAATGCGTGATATCAAATTCACCGAAAGTTATCATCTGTAACCTCTCATCTCTCAGCAATGTTATATGTTACAGAACTACTGTCATTCTATTTAATTACTCAGTGAGCTAAAAGAGTCAACATGTTTGGCTTGGATCCCCCTCCCCCCTGGAATTTTCGAAGCATAGTTTTAAAAAATTATTAATGTACATATTTCATAAGATAAAGTCCCGATTCCCCTTTTGTTGTCATAATATTTGAAAAATATAACATGAATTTGTATTTGAAATCTTTCATTTTGATGATATTCTTCTGTCAGCATTTCAAAAATTATCTCTGGCTTGCTTCCGCTTGCAAAAATTTATTACATATGTTATTTTCAAATGATGCAGCTTTCCTATACAACCCACAGGAGCTCTACGATCCACAAGAATATTCGCCTCTACTTTCCTTATCATTGAGGGTTGTTGGCATCGAACTTTGAGTAGAGAGATGGGAAGGGGCAAATGTCTGAGGGTTGTTGGCATTGAGCTCCAGTGATACAACTAGGGCTGAGCGGTTTTATCGCGGTACCGGTATATTGCGATATGAGGCTTCGCAATACGTACCACTGTATTTGTTTTGAAAAAACAGTTTTTGACAATATTTTTTTATTTTTATTTTTATTTGTTATGTTGTTTCTTTGAAAATTATGAGCAAACGCGAATTACTACTCAAAATACAACAAAGAGTCATTTTAATTGCAAAAGGTGAATTCTTATGTCTGTGTTGTTATGATATCTCACATTTAAGATACATGTATGACATTTAAGTTAGAACGTTGTGAATTACGTCATGCTTAATCCAACTCTTATTCTCAATGTTTCGTCCGATAACATCAGTGATAAAATTATGATCAGTTCTACAATTTTCTGACTAGTCACTTTTAAGCAAGACAAAGAATCCGTACTATGCTACTAAGCCTAATAGATTCCAAAAAATAAATAAATAACGCTTGTTCCGCCTTGAAAATGATACGTCGACACACTGTACATGTTAAGGACTAAAGTAAATAATCTATGGTACACTTACTGAAATTCACAAACTTTCGTCTTAATTTCCTAAATTAACGGTACTTTAAATGCTAGTAACTTTTTAGCTCACCTCGAGGAAGTTGAGTGAGCTTATGCTATAACCCCACGCGTCCGCGTCCGCGTCCGGTTAAGAAGTTTGGGGTAG
Source organism: Pinctada imbricata (assembly GCA_033119305.1). NCBI lineage: Eukaryota > Metazoa > Mollusca > Bivalvia > Pterioida > Pteriidae > Pinctada > Pinctada imbricata. The sequence continues at coordinate 63,030,658 of VSWD01000007.1, forward strand.
CTCAGTATCTGACAAAGTACTAAAGCTACAGTAACCAAACTTGCACAAGTGATTCATCTTTGGATGCTGAGGTGAACCCATGCATCGGATGCAGCATCTAACCTACATTTTCCGCTTGAGTGACTTGGTTAAGAAGTTTGGGGTAGCTCAGTATCTGACAAAGTACTAATGCTACAGTAACCAAACTGGCACAAGTGATTCATCTTTGGATGCTGAGGTGAACCCATGCATCGGATGCAGCATCTGACCTACATTTTCCGCTTGAGTGACTCGGTTAAGAAGTTTGGGGTAGCTCAGTATCTGACAAAGTACTGATGCTACAGTAACCAAACTTGCACAAGTGATTCATCTTTGGATGCTGAGGTGAACCCATGCATCGGATGCAGCATCTGACCTACATTTTCCGCTTGAGTGACTTGGTTAAGAAGTTTGGGGTAGCTCAGTATCTGACAAAGTACTGATGCTTCAGTAAACAAACTTGCACAAGTGATTCATCTTTGGATGCTGAGGTGAACCCATGCATCGGATGCAGCATCTGACCTACATTTTCTGCTTGAGTGATTTGGATAAGGAGTTTGGGGTAGCTCAGTATCTGGCAAAGTACTAATGCTACAGTAACCAAACTTGCTCAAGTGATTCATCTTTGGATGCTGAGATGGACCCATGCATCGGATGCAGCATCTGACCTACTTTTTCCACTTGAGTGATTTCGCTTTTATAAGCCAATATTGAGCAAAGTATAAGTGCTACATGTACCAAACTTGCATATTGGATGTATCTTTGATCAAACTTTCAAAAAATGACCTTGACCTACTTTTTCGGCTTGAGTGATTTTGCCTTTAAAAGCCAATATTGAGCAAAGTATAAGTGCTAGATGTTCCAAACTTGCATATTAGATGTATCTTTGATCAAACTTTCATAAAATGACCTCGACCTACTTTTTCCGCTTGAGTGATTTTTCCTTTAAAAGCCAATATTGAGCAAAGTATAAGTGATACATGTACCAAACTTGCATATTGGATGTATCTTTGATCAAACTTTCATAAAATGACCTCGACCTACTTTTTCCGCTTGAGTGATTTTGCCTTTAAAAGCCAATATTGAGCAAAGTATAAGTGATACATGTACCAAACTTGCATATTGGATGTATCTTTGATCAATCTTTCATAAAATGACCTTGACCTACTTTTTCCGCTTGAGTGATTTTGCTCTATAAAGCCAATATTGAGCAAAGTATAACTGCTACATGTACCAAACTTGCATATTGGATGTATCTTTGATCAAACTTTCATAAAATGACCTTGACCTACTTTTTCTGCTTGAGTGGTTTTGCCTTTAAAAGCCAATATACATGTACTAAGAAATATGTTTGAACTGAATTTTGCTGTCACGAGGTGAGCTTCGTAATCTGTGATTACCTATGTTTTTACTGTCTGTCCAGGAGTGTCTGCCAATGTCCAAGCAGAATTGTGACAGGATATATTTTAATTTCTTTTCTTTCAGCCGGATATCCATGCATATACATGTATGATTGACTTCGAATGTCAAATTTGCCTGCATTTGTCCTTCATTACATGTATATCATGAAGACATTTTCAGATTTTTAATGAAATTTTGAAAGCAAAATTGAAGAAGGAAAATGAAAATTGTGAGGAACCTCAATGCTTTGAAATATTGCAATATATCGTAGTATTTTTCCAAATATCGCAATATATTGCAATACGAAATTGACCTGCAAAACTCAGCCCTAGTTAAAACCCATATACATTACACCTTGGTCAATAACCAAGGGCACTAAGAGTAATGAAACAGCAAAAGACACGAATAGAGGATATAAATGCATTTTTGTCTAACTTTTTTATTCTAATTCTGAAAAATTTTGGCTGTCTCGCTATAGTTCGCCATTTGATCTGAAAATTCAAGATTTTAAGCTTTTTGCTCTCTCTTGCTTGCCAGTCATCTGTTTTAATTTATGTGTTTTTTTTTTTGCTCTTCAATAAAGAATTCGTACTTTAGGACCCCCCCCCCCCCCCTCTGAAATTAAATCCTGGTTTAAATCCTGGTTCCGCCCTTGCAGTATGTAGGTAAATTGTTGCATTTTCTCTAAAAGCTGGGGTATGATTAAAGCATAACCCATTGACATAGTGTGGGTGATGATGTATGACCTTACTATGTTGCTGCTGGAATGTAGTCAAAACCACAAAAACTCAAAAGGTGTGGACTCATGCCTCGTAGTCAGCTGAGTAAAAATGTACATTCAGGTGAGACTGGAAATTGTGTTTTCACACCTCAGAAGGAGGTACATGTATTAAAAATTACCCTCACTGCTTTGCAGAATGTAGTTTTTTTAAGTAGAAAAAAATACATGTCTACAAAATACTGCATGTACATTTATGCAAGATTCTTTATATTTAAAAAGTAATGCTTGAATGCTTGTCAGAATGAGAAGAACAGGGTTATATAGTCAAGGTAACTACAGTCACTATCAGAAATTTTTTAGGCGCTCTAAAAGGTACAAATTACTTCGGCTGGTCATCACTAGCTACCGGTATTCACTTGGCATTCTTCCTTCCATAATCAGAATATCAATTTTTGTGACTTTCGAATGGTGACAAGTTGACAACATCACTTGATATTTCAAGGTCAGGGATATGGATCAAGGTAAAATTTGGCAAAGATCATCATCTTTTGCATACATGTATGAGTTATTCATGATGGAAACCATCAGCTTTCAAGGCTTTCATGAGTTTTCAAAAGTCAAGGTCATTTGGTTTTTTAAAAATCTATTCAAGTTTTTTTTAAATTTTATTAAAATTGATTGATTTTTGGCCGGATTGCAAAGCAATTCTGGCCTATAGATTGACGATGTCCGTCCGTCCGTCCGTCTGTCCGTCTGCCGTCAACATTTTGGTTAAAGTTTCTGGTTGAGGCAAAATCTAAGGAACTATATGCAGAAGAAACTTTATATTATACATGAAGCTTGCCCATGACAAGACCTTTCAATTTATGCCATAACATTTGACCTACATGTAGTGACCTTGACCTTGGACTTTGACCTAGTTAGATTTTGGTTAAAGTTTCTGGTTGAGGCAAAATCTAAGTAACTATATGCAGTAGAAACTTTATATTATACATGAAGCTTGCCCATGACAAGACCTTTCAATTTATGCCGTAACATTTGACCTACAGGTAGTGACCTTGACCTTGGACTTTGACCTACTCAAAGATTTTGGTTAAAGTTCCTGGTTTAAGCAAAATCTATGGAACTGTATGCAGTAGAAACTTTATATTATACATGAAGCTTGCCCATGACAAGACCTATCAATTTATGCGGTAACATTTGACCTAGTGACCTTGACCTTGGACTTTGACCTAGTTAAGGATTTTTGTTAGAGTTCCTTGTTTAAGCAAAATCTATGGAACTGTGTGCAGTAGAAACTTTATTTTATACATGTAGGTTGCCTCTGACAAAACCTTTCAATTTATGCTGTATTATTTGACCTATTGACCTTGACCCAGTTAGTGACAAAAACTTACTTTGCAATCCGGTCATACCGTCTTTAGCGGTGTTTTATTAAATTTTTATTGAAATTGATTGATTAAATTTCAGGATATAAAAAGTAGTATACATGTAGTATTTTACTTTTATGAGAATGTCCATTTTCAATTTTTAAAATTGAAAAAATGGACATATCTTGAAAGCACTAAGGATGTAAAAAAGTTCCTGGTCGAAAAATGATTATACATTTTTACATCCCTATAATGATGTTGTTTTATTTATACCGTACACATGTAATACAATTCATACACTGTACACCTAAGGCTGTTAATGATTTGCTACTACTGTCTGCCAAAGAGCTTTGGAAGGGGGGGGGGGGTTCAGATATTCATTAAAAAGAATATATTACCAGTTTCAAAACCATCGAAACATGCGTAAAGAGCGATACCTCATCTGCAGAAAAAAAATGTACAATGTATATTTGTTAATTTTCTCATCCAGTATCCTTCACGTAGATTTTGCCTCTCAACTAACAAACGTACTACTCTCTCCTTTGTGAATTGTTAGTTTAATTCCTCGAGCAAAAAAAGAACCCATTTTTACAGCTTGCGGAAAAGGTACTTAACCTCGAGAAATGTACGAAGCCGGAAGCAGTGCTATGTGATTATGTTATAAACATGGTGAATCTCGCCAGGTCTGGAGAGAATGCCAGCTTTATTATCAACATATGTTACTGTGATGTTAGATACTCTAATTATGTTTATCACATGCTATTCTCTAATACACCAATAAAAATATACCGATTAAATGAAGATTTCAGGTGAAGAAATTGTCGGTAAGTTTATACAACTTTGTAGCCTTCCGTCCCTAGAGGTTCTGATAGAATCATCAATGTAAAGATAAATTGTTTGATCTCCTGCTATGCACCGATCATAGTAAATCATACTTCGTTAAATCCGACTAAATAAATATAATCCTCTGTTTCAGCCGAGCAATATTTCCTTGTAGCTTTAAATAAAGGAGGAGGGGGGGGGGTGGCTTTTGAATCACGTGAAATTCGCTTAATCGAATGTGATGGTAGTTTTTACATCAACTCCGTACTACCAAGTCGCTATGCCATGTAAGACTAAAAAAACTCGCGATATATGGCTGTCCGTCGATAACCTGGTGTTCATTTGGAGGGGGGGGGCTAAAATTCTCTTTAAAAAGTATAATACTGTTCTACTTTTTGTGTCGCCTGCGAAGCATAGCGACACTTATTCTTTCTTGAAATCGATCAGTATATTCTAACAATCTATATGAACACGTTTACATGTACCAAAAGAATGTCGTTCTAAATTGATCTTGAAATCCTATAAAGTCTTAAAATATCCGAAACACGTGTCTAGTACAACAAAATTGGTACTATAGAACATATATTTCAATATTGACAATTTTAAAAGATTCTGCAACATTTTCAGAATAAATTTTGGTGCCCCCCTCCCTAACTTCTAATCCTGGACCCGCATCTGATAAATGTGGCATTTGGTAGTTTTCACCAAGAACTTTCTTCATTTCTAGAATCAGTCCTACTGTACAAATTGATATTCAAGAAAGTTGATATTTATCATAGAAAATAACCAACAGGATTCACTAGAATTGTATGAACGAAGCCACTATTTTAAACCGCTATAACTGGCATTCATACTACAAAAAGTGTGGGAACTTAAACATCGTATGGAAACGACGGAGTAAAGTGCATAATTCCTGTATTTCAATGGGAAAGAAGGCATACATGAATAGTACTAGTACAATGTACATTATTTACACAATACAAAATTGCATCAGAATGTGAATTTATGGAATTGATAAACAACGTGGGCTTGACGAGAAATCAAACAATTTCTAAAATTATGGGAAATAAATATGTCATATAGTCATTCATGTTGTAGATATCGATCAGTACTTTAATGAAGCGATAAATACTATGGTCGGTATAGGGCCCCACCGGTGAGTGGTCTATAACCCTAGGTACCATTACCCTCGGGACATGCTGCGCTATGTGTCATTGTGATCAGGGCACATTCCATATAATCTGTATACAACCCATATCAGCTGGTTGTTGTGTTGGACATCGTTTATGATGATGTAATATCAAGTCTTAATCTGTGTATTAGGATGGAATGTCAGAAACAATGATTGTCTTTTACTGATGGAATAGGTATTCGGTGACTGCAGGTTTGTGTTTGACGTAGATCTAGGAAATACCATGTATAGTCATGTATATGTAAAAAAAAAATTGATAAGTCAATAGTCATAGAAGACAAGGTAATGATGGTCTCTCATTGTTTATGTCCCGTAAACGATGGGACACAGTTTATGTCGTTCAAATGGACAACTTTATATGGTGCCCGATTGTCCGTCCGTTCGCTAGTTTGTGCGTCGTCTTGTAGTCGCAATTTTCGTTATATTGTCATGATCAAACTTTCATGAACAATCATGATGGGATTCGGTATTCAATGTCGGTCAAGGTTATACTGAAGGTCAAAGTCCTATATAGGTCCAGATGACACATGGTATACTTGTCATGTTGGTCTGTCAGTTTGTTAAAAAAAATTGACCATAGTCTTAAAACTTTGAATGGTATTTACAGGATAATCATATTAAACATGTGCATTAATTGTGATGAGGCTTTTCTGTTACATGTAGTATCAAAACTATTGACCTTTAGAGCCTCGGCATTTGACCTACATGTAATTCATTGATATTCTATATGTACGGGATATAGAATGAAATGTAATATTTATTTATTCTAATTGAGCCCTGATGGGCATTGCATTACAAAAAACACATTATATCATAACATGACAGTAAGGAGCTAACTAAAATCTATCATATGATCATATCATGATTCATGAGAGGGGAGGAGAACGGCCTTTTGTCCTGTTATATAAGCTACCGTATTATAACTTACTAATGATACAAAATGTTCTAGAATTTAATGGTTTTCAATTATTATGGATGTAGACGGTAGAGAAAGTTGTATAAAACTGAAAAATGAGAATTTAAGGAAATTATGACGTGTCAGTCCAAGAGACAGCTCTAAAATGTACATTTTTGCCAACAAGATTATTAGGAGCGTTTTGTAACAAACATTTGAAATAGTACTTTAAAGTTTTGATTCTGTTTTCCCCCCAAATCAGAAGTCGTGATTTGAATTGTAAAATAATACTCTAGAATGCAGGAAATATTATGCTATGATCACAAACTTCCTTATGCTGTACATTTTGTGGGAGGACTTCTCAGGAAGTACAAAATCTGATTTACTTCTTATTACACTCATCCTCTTATAGCAGTACATGTATGTATCACAGTCTTCTAGGAGGAACTAATGTAGCTGAGAAATAAAACTCTATGGAGAAATAAAAAGTACATGTACTCCATACTGATCATCAGTTACTTTGACTCCGTAATCTATATACCTGATAGGGCTTTCTTATTTCACGCGTGTATTGGGACGAGACCTTTCTTCACTTCTATGTTCTCCATGGCCAGTTGCATATTTTGAAGTATTTCACAAACACTGCGTTATTTTACTAAAAATAAAATAGCAAAATCCAGGTCTGTGATAATGTAAATCCAAAGGAAGTCAGGACTAAGAATGAAACCAAAATAACTGCCGTGATAAGTATACATGAGTGATACAGGCTTTCTTAGGTGCTTTGTCACATCTCATAAAAAATATTCTTATGAGGAAGAGGGTGTGACTCCATTACAAAGCAAAACGTGGAAGTTGTTACTCAGCTTTCTAATTTAAAAAGAGATATAGACATGTTCAATGATCATGTTGTACTATTGTGTCAATTGTCGGATAGTAGATGACTTTTATTAATCACTTACAGTTACATACAATACATTCAAGCAGAAAAGCCAGTGTGCATCTATTCAAACTTTCTAGGCAATTCTTCTGTACAGTAAGAAAATGAGAAGTGTTAATTTTATTTTTCATGTACTACACAATGTTTTTGTAAGTTTTGAGTTAATTCTGTTTTTATGCCCCCGGAATCAAAGATTCGGGGGCATATAGTTTTTGGCCTGTCCGTCTGTTTGTCTGTTTATCTGTTTGTCTGTTTGTCTGTTTGTCCGAAAAACTTTAACATTGGGCATAACTTTTGAATGGGAAGTGATAGGGCTTTCATATTTCACATGTGTATTCCTTGTGACAAGACCTTTCCATTGATACCAAAATTTTTGACCTCGTGACCTTGACCTTGACCTTTGACCTACTTTTCAAAAACTTTAACATTGGGCATAACTTTTGAATGGGAAGTGATAGGGCTTTCATATTTCACATATGTGTTCCTTGTGACAAGACCTTTCCATTGATACCAAAATTTTTGACCTCGTGACCTTGACCTTGACCTTTGACCTAATTTTCAAAAACTTTAACATTGGGCATAACTTTTGAATGGGAAGTGATAGGGCTTTCATATTTCACATATGTATTCCTTGTGACAAGACCTTTCCATTGATACCAAAATTTTTGACCTCGTGACCTTGACCTTGACCTTTGACCTACTTTTCAAAAACTTTAACATTGGGCATAACTTTTGAATGGGAAGTGATAGGGCTTTCATATTTCACATGTGTATTCCTTGTGACAAGACCTTTCCACTGATACCAAAATTTTTGACCTCGTGACCTTGACCTTGACCTTTGACTTACTTTTCAAAAACTTTAACATTGGGCATAGCTTTTGAATGGGAAGTGATAGGACTTTCATATTTCACATGTGTATTCCTTGTGACAAGACCTTTCCATTGATACCAAAATTTTTGACCTCATGACCTTGACCTTGACCTTTGACCCACTTTTCAAAAACTTTAACATTTGGCATAACTTATGAATGGTAAGTGATAGGGCTTTCATATTTCATATGTGTATTGCATGTGACAAGACCTCTCCATTGATACCAAAACTTTTGACCTCGTGACCTTGACCTTTGACCTTTTAACCCAGTGACTTCACATACATGTACTTAACAGAAAATAGTGTTCATACTAACAAAGATGCCACCGGGGGCATTCGTGTTTCACAAACACAGGCTTTTTAGGAAATCATATGATAATTGATATAATATAAATCATACAGTACAAATAGAGCATGGTAACCATGGTTACATTTTCTTTCAGAGAAAAAATAGAACCTGGTAATAGTATTTACTTCTTACATTGATTTTCTTTTGATTACAGATGAGAGTAGAGGTGAAGGGTGAGGAGGAGTAGTACAGCATGCCTGTAGACCCCATGGCTCATCATCATCATCAGAAGGTATATATGTAACATTGTTGTGGATCAGTCTATTGATTCATGTTGTAAGTCTATTTAAATGTGATCATTTTCTACTATGCAACTCTATGTAATCTTGTGAACACAAATTCTCAGATAGTATAATTTGATAAAGAGGTTTTTGCATTATATTCAGACTTGCGTCTTGTTATGCTTGTGCATCTGATATATTTTTTGAGCCCCTGACCCTTGGGTCTTAGAATATGGTTGTGTGACTTAGATGAATTTAACTAAACAACCAGGAGAGCTTCAGTCTCATCAGAGACTTCTAGTTTAATTTTTTATGATTTATTTTTCTTATGTAAAAAGGAAGGGGGTGATTTTCAGCTTCTTTTCCTTAACTGCTTCTCAGATTTTCATGTAACTTTGTAAGTATGAGGTACTAATGGTCCCCTACAAGTGTTGTTTTATTTTGTCCAGATCCATTAACAGGTGGCACCACCACAGGCAAAAGTAGGTCTTTCAAATTTTGTACAGAGTTATTTTGGTGAGACTTTCTACTTCTGTTCAGAGTAATTTTGTTAAGACTTACAAATTCTATACAGAGTTATTTGGGTAAGACTTACAAATTCTATACAGAGTAATTTTGGTAAGTCTTACAAATTCTGTACAGAGTAATTTTGGTGAGACTTTCTACTTCTGTTCAGAGTAATTTTGATGAGACTTACAAATTCTGTACAGAGTAATTTTGGTGAGATTTTCAAATTCTGTACAGAGTTATTTGGGTAAGACTTACAAATTCTATACAGAGTAATTTTGGTTAGTCTTACAAATTCTGTATAGAGTAATTTTGATGAGACTTTCTACTTCTGTTCAGAGTAATTTTGGTGAGACTTTCTACTTCTGTTAAGAGTTACAAATTCTGTTCAGAGTAATTTTGATGAGACTTTCAAATTTTGTACAGAGTTATTTTGGTGAGACTTTCTACTTCTGTTCAGAGTAATTTTGATGAGACTTTCAAATTCTGTACAGAGTTATTTGGGTAAGACTTACAAATTCTATACAGAGTAATTTTGGTAAGTCTTACAAATTCTGTATAGAGTAATTTTGATGAGACTTTCTACTTCTGTTCAGAGTAATTTTGGTAAGTCTTACAAATTCTGTATAGAGTAATTTTGGTGAGACTTTCTACTTCTGTTAAGAGTAATTTTGTTAAGACTTACAAATTCTGCACAGAGTAATTTTGGTGAGACTTTCTACTTCTGTTCAGAGTAATTTTGTTAAGACTTACAAATTCTGTTCAGAGTAATTTTGGTGAGACTTTCAAATTCTATACAGAGATAATTCGGTAAAACTTACAAATTCTATACAGAGTAATTTTGGTAAGTCTTACAAATTCTGTATACAGTAACTTTGGTGAGACTTTCTACTTCTGTTCAGAGTAATTTTGTTAAGACTTACAAATTCTGTATAGAGTAATTTTGGTGAGACTCTAAAATTCTCTACAGAGTAATTATGTCTCCCCCCCCCCCCCAACGGGGAGGAGACATATTGGTTTTGCCTTCGTCGTCTGTCTGTCCGTCTGTCCGTCTGTCACACATCGTGTCCGGGCTATATCTCCTGAACAGTTTACCCGATTACTTTCATATTTTAGTATGTTGTTGCTTATGACCCGAAGGTTTCACATCACTTTGACCCAAGGTCATGTGACCAAGGTCAAGGTCACTTAGTGCATTTTTAAAGAAATTATAAATACATTCCTGTCCGGGCTATATCTCTTGAACCGTTTGCAGGATCATTTTCATATTTTAGTATGTTGTTGCTTATGACCTGAAGATTTCACATCACCTTGACCAAAGGTCATGTGACCAAGGTCACTTAGTACATTTTTAATGAAATTGTACATGCATTTCTTTTCGGGCTATATTTCTTGAACCGTTTGCCGGATCACATTCATATTTAAGTATGTTGTTGCTTATGACCCGAAGGTTTCACATCACCTTGACCCAAAGTCATGTGACCAAGGTCAAGGTCACTTAAGGCATTTTTAATGAAATTATGCATACATTCCTGTCTGGGCTAGATCTCTTGAACTGTTTGCTGGATCACTTTCATATTTTAGTATGTTGTTGCTTATGACACGAAGGTTTCACATCACCTTGACCCAAGGTCATGTGACCAAGGTCAAGGTCATTAAGTACAATTTTAATGAAATTGTACATGCATTTCTGTCCGGGCTATATCTCTTGAACCGTTTGCACGATCACTTTCTTACTTTAGTATGTTGTTGCTTATGACACAAAGGTTTCACATCACCTTGACCCAAGGTCATGTGACCAAGGTCAAGGTCATGTAGTACAATTTTAATGAAATTGTACATGCATTCCTGTTCGGGCTATATATCTTGAACCGTTTGCATAATCGCTTTCATATTTTAGTATGTTTTTGCTTATGACCCGAAGGTTTCACACCACGTTGACTCAAGATCATGTGACCAAGGTCAAGCTCAATTAGTATACATATATTTTAAATGAAATTGTATTTGTTATGTGTATTATGTCCAGTCTTAATCTTTTGAGACCATGACCTTTGACCTAGACCTTGGATTTTAACATACTTTTCAAAATCTTTAACCTGGGCTATATCTCTTGAACTATAAGGGGTAGGGCTTTGATATTTCATGTGTAGATTCATTGTGATGGGACCTTTCCGTTTCGTTGAGACCATGTCCGTCGACCTAGTGACCTTGGACTTACATTTCAAAAAAATTTAAGCTTGGCTATACCTCTTCTACTATAAGGGTTAGGGCTTTGATATTTCACATGTGAGTATTATGTGATGGGACCCTTCATTTGAGACCATGTCTGTTGACCATTAAATTAGTGATCTTGACCTCAAAGATTAACCTACTTTTTAATTACTTATACTTTGGCCTTATCTTTAGCTCTCTAAGGGATAAGACAAATTATATTAGATGCATAGTCCCTCCATGACAATGGTTTTTGTATTTTAGAAGTTATTTGATTTTTGACAAAAACCTGCTATGGCGAGCTATGTAATTTTTGATTATCCTATGTTTATTATAAATGATATGTATTGTACAAAAATATTGAAATACTGATTGTTCTGTGTGCAAGATTACCCACTGTGACAGAGTAATTTTGGTGAGCCTCACAAATTCTATTCAGAATAATTTTGGTGAGACTTACCAAATCTTTACAGAGTAATTTTAGTATGACTTACGAATTCTGTATGGAGTAATTTTGATGGGACTTACAAATTCTATACAGAGTAATTTTGGGGGATTTTTACGTTCTAGCAATGTTCAGTATGGTTAAGATTAGTACTGTTGGTATAAGCATGACAAGATATAGATATGTCACTTAGTGGTATTGTTTTATGTTCACACCAACACTCTATAAACCATTGTTATATACAATACTGAAACGGATATTCAGGGACTTCCTATCCTATAGTAATACTATTATACAGATTCCTGAAGGGGAATTATGTATACATAATTAGCTTCTTTTTTATTTAAATGTAATATTTCTGACTGACTTCCATACGTGCAGTGATAAGATACAGGGTTTTAACTTCCTTATTGATTTACCTGGACTAGAAGTTAAATGTGTGTACATGCAGGAAGTTTTATTGTAAAGAAGCATTTCTTACATGGCAGACTTGAAGTTTATACCTTATAGTTGGAATAATGACAGCACATGTAGTCACCAGTAATATGAATGTAAGTTAGTTTATATTGTCGTTCTTTGTTGTAGAATTCTGCTCCTGGGGAGGTGTGGAAGGAGGGGACGGATGTCATAGCTACCTATAACTTCCCAGGATCATCCCCTGAAGATCTACCCTTCAAAAAGGGGGATGTTATTAAAATCATATCAAATACAAAAGTAAGTTGTTTGTTTCGTTTCAAATACAAAAGTAGAAAAGTTATTTATATCGTGGTGTGGAAATTCACAACATTGATAAGTGAATCAATATAACTTTAGATTATACAGTCTACTTTAGTCACTGTTCAAAAACAGAATAGTTATCAGCTATTTGTGTCACCTGTGAAGCATAGTGGCATATAGAGATAATTCTGTCTGTCTGTTCTTCTGTCAGTCTGTCTGGTAGTCAATATAATCACATCGATTAATGACAAACTATCTTATCATGTCACTCATGCATGAAACTTGAAATGAAGATATACCGTGATAAAATACAATAATCCTAAAAGTCAAGGTCGTAATCAAGGTTACTCTTCACGTTAAAGTCTTAACATATTTTACACTATAACTAGTTAGATGTAATGTAACATAATCTTTTCTCTTTACACCCCATTGGGACATCGTTTTGTCATGTCTATCTTTTTTCTGTCTGAAATTTTAATCTTTCATATGAATTTTAAATGAGGAAATAGAACCTTCATATTTCACATGTAATTCATTGTGATGAGACTTTTCTTATGGTACCAAAGATTGACATCATGACCTTGAACTTGGGTGGAGTTTGATTAAGCCCTCATTCAAAGGATAGTTGATGATGTGGGTATAACATGTATAGTGTTGTTGATGTGGGTATTACATGTATAGTGTTGTTGATGTGGGTTTTACATGTATAGTGTTGTTGATACATTTATTTGGTCAGCATTTGAATACCAGGCTTCAAGCTCTTTACAAATGTTATGAACACCAGAAAAGAAATTTATTTCAGATCATATGAATGCCTATAATAACATATAATAATCAGAATATTCAGCAGTAAGAAAAGGGATCAAAGTCTTGTACGTATAGATAATAAAACTGTGTGAAAACCAGGAAGTAAGTTAATAGCCGTGCTAGACCTTGATATTTCTTTATATCCCTGGCTAGTAGTTAGATCTGCATAAGAGAGATAAGTCAGACAAAGATTATGTTTTAAAATACTTAAACTAATGCTGTACAAAAATTATGATAATACATCATTGTTTCCTTAAACATAGAGTCTAACCTTCCTGTAGAAAATGTAAAATAAAAATGGCATTTATAAACATGGTTATAAGGAAGGTAATGTAAGGATATGAAAGGGGGAAAGTACAGGATTAGACAGAACTTGTCTGTTCTCAATATTAGTATTGTTTGTTCATACTATACAGTTATCCACATGCTAGGAACATTCCAAGGATTTAAAACAAAAAATACTTGTAAATTTACCAATGAATACAATATTTTGTAAATATAAGTGCATTGTAATAGCTTTTCATTTTTAGCTCACCTCGACGAAGTTGAGATGAGCTTATGCTATAACCCCGACGTCCGCGTCCCCGTCCGCGTCCGGTTAAAGTTTTTGGGGTAACTCAGTATCTGACAAAGTATTGATGTTACAGTAACCAAACTTGCACAAGTGATTCATCTTGGGATGCTGAGGTGAACCCATGCATCGGATGCAGCATCTGACCTACATTTTCTGGTTGAATGACTTTGTCAATGTCTGGTTAAAGTTTTTGGGGTAGTTCAGTATCTGACAAAGTACTGATGCTACAGTAACCAAACTTGCACAAGTGATTCATCTTGGGATGCTGAGGTGAACCCATGCATCGGATGCAGCATCTGACCTACTTTTTCCGCTTGAGTGATTTTGCCTTATAAGGCCAATATTGAGCAAAGTATAAGTGCTACATGTACCAAACTTGCATATTGGATGTATCTTTGATCAAACTTTCATAATATGACCTTGACCTACTTTTTCCACTTGAGTGATTCTGCCTTCAAAGGCTAATATTGAGCAAAGTATAAGTGCTACATGTACCAAACTTGCATATTGGATGTATCTTTAATCAAACTTTCATAAAATGACCTTGACCTACTTTTTCCGCTTGAGTGATTTTGCCTTTAAAGGCTAATATTGAGCAAAGTATAAGTGCTACATGTACCAAACTTGCATATTGGATGTATCTTTGATTGAACTTTCATAAAATGACCTTGACCTACTTTTTCCACTTGAGTGATTTTGCCTTTAAAGGCCAATATTGAGCAAAGTATAAGTGCTACATGTACCAAACTTGCATATTGGATGTGTCTTTGATCAAATTTTCATAAAATGACCTTGACCTACTTTTTCGACTTGAGTGATTTTGCCTTTAAAGGCCAATATTGAGCAAAGTATAAGTGCTGTATGTACCAAACTTACATATTGGATGTATCTTTGATCAAACTTTCATAAAATGACCTTGACCTACTTTTTCTGCTTGAGTGATTTTGCCTTTAAAGGCCAATATTGAGCAAAGTATAAGTGCTACATGTACCAAACTTGCATATTGGATGTATCTTTGATCAAACTTTCATGAAATGACCTTGACCTACTTTTTTTCACTTGAGTGATTTTCTTAATATACATGTACTTAGAGATATGATTAAATTGAACTTTGCTGCCGCGAGGTGAGCTTCGTAATCTTTGATTACACTATGTTTTATTTAAGTTAAGTGAAGATGCTGTATATTGTCTATATTATATACATGTATCTGTATATTGTCTATATTACATATATGTATCTGTATATTGTCTATATTATATACATGTATCTGTATATTGTCTATATTATATACATGTATCTGTATATTGTCTATATTACATATATGTATCTGTATATTGTCTATATATTACATATATGTATTTACTGAAATATTATATTTTAGGACTCAAACTGGTATAAAGGCAGGAATAGTCAGGGAAAAGAAGGCATGATTCCTGCACCGTATGTACAGAAAAGGAAAGAGGTTCATCTCCAAAAAATGCCGTACGTAGCATTTCAACATTGTCTTTTGTAGATCTTAATTTAGTATTTTATAAGATGTATTCCACTATTTAATATGTGTTTATGACAGAGACATTGTGCTGGCTCATATCACTTATATAGAATGTAGCATAATGGTTTTGATATAGATATTCTCTTAATTTTTTTCATAGTGAATATCTTTAATAAATATATTTCTAAGCCTAAATTACTGTCAGAGTCTGCATTTTTCATGCCAAAATTTCAAAAAATTTTCCCAAATGTATTGAAATTCTGAACTAAAAGAGAAAGAAATGTAGTGTTTTTAGCTCACCTGAGCCAAAGGCTCTAGTGAGCTATTGTCATAGCGATCCGTCCGGCGTCCGTCGTCCGTCGTGTGTCGTGTGTCGTCTGTCGTGTGTCGTGTGTCGTCTGTCTGTCGTAAACTTTTCACATTTTCGACTTCTTCTCAAGAATGGCTAAAGGGATTTTGATGAAACTTGGTAGGTATAAAGTACTAATGGTCCCCTACAAGTGTTGTTGTTTTTCGTCCGGATCCCTCAACAGGTGGCGCCACCACAGGCAAAAGTAGGTCACAGGGGGTACCCTCCTTTGACAAACTTCTTCTTCAGAACGGAAGCACGTATCGACAAACCGAAAGCATCAGGATGATCTAGAGAGATGTCTTAAGAAGTGTTGTTATTTTTGGTTCCACTCCGAACTCAAATTTTTGACGCTTTTTTGACGTCTCTTCGGACTTAGTCAGAAATGCTAATTTTTGCACTATTTCTTTAAATAACTCAATAAGTGTATGATTTTACACTCATTTACTGCATATTTATCATATCTAACTTAATCATTGCTTTGATATGAATTTTATGCTTAAATTTTATTTTTTTGATTTTTTATGAATTTTTTTCTTATGTAAAAAGGAAGGGGGGGGGGGGGGTGATTTTCATACATTTTCTGCTTCTTTTCTTTAACCACTCTTCAGATTGTCATGACATTTTGTAGATATGAGGTACTCATGCATGGTACCCTTCAAGTGAAAGAATTTTGTCAAGATATCCACTTTTGGATTTTTTAGGAATATTTTTTAAGATTGTACATAGGTATAGTGTATGTTTTCCATGCCCAATGGACCCATGGGGAGTGGCTTCAAACCCCGGCGGGACCCCAACAAATTTTTTTTCCCTTTTTAGCTCACCTGAGCCAAAGGCTCTAGTGAGCTATTGTCATAGCGATCCGTCCGGCGTCCGTCGTCCGTCGTCTGTCGTGTGTCGTCTGTCGTCTGTCGTGTGTCGTCTGTCGTCTGTCTGTCGTAAACTTTTCACATTTTCGACTTCTTCTCAAGAATGGCTAAAGGGATTTTGATGAAACTTGGTAGGTATAAAGTACTAATGGTCCCCTACAAGTGTTGTTGTTTTTCGTCCGGATCCCTCAACAGGTGGCGCCACCACAGGCAAAAGTAGGTCACGGGGGGTACCCTCCTTTGACAAACTTCTTCTTCAGAACGGAAGCACGTATCGACAAACCGAAAGCATCAGGATGATCTAGAGAGATGTCTTAAGAAGTGTTGTTATTTTTGGTTCCACTCCGAACTCAAATTTTTGACGCTTTTTTGACGTCTCTTCGGACTTAGTCAGAAATGCTAATTTTTGCACTATTTCTTTAAATAACTCAATAAGTGTATGATTTTACACACTCATTTACTGCATATTTATCATATCTAACTTACTTTTTTTCTTAGATTGTCATGAAACTTGGTAGGTATGAGGCACTCATGGTTCCCTACAAGTGAAAGAATTTTGTCAAGATATCCTCATTTGGATTTTTACGGAAAAACATTCATAGATACAATGTAGGTTTTCCATACCCAAGAGTAGTGGTTCAAACCCCGGCAGGACCCCACTTTTGCAGTTTTTTTTCTCCTTTTTTAGCTCACCTGAGCCAAAGGCTCTAGTGAGCTATTGTCATAGCGATCCGTCCGGCGTCCGTCGTCCGTCGTCTGTCGTCTGTCGTGTGTCGTCTGTCGTCTGTCGTGTGTCGTCTGTCGTCTGTCTGTCGTAAACTTTTCACATTTTCGACTTCTTCTCAAGAATGGCTAAAGGGATTTTGATGAAACTTGGTAGGTATAAAGTACTAATGGTCCCCTACAAGTGTTGTTGTTTTTCGTCCGGATCCCTCAACAGGTGGCGCCACCACAGGCAAAAGTAGGTCACGGGGGGTACCCTCCTTTGACAAACTTCTTCTTCAGAACGGAAGCACGTATCGACAAACCGAAAGCATCAGGATGATCTAGAGAGATGTCTTAAGAAGTGTTGTTATTTTTGGTTCCACTCCGAACTCAAATTTTTGACGCTTTTTTGACGTCTCTTCGGACTTAGTCAGAAATGCTAATTTTTGCACTATTTCTTTAAATAACTCAATAAGCGTATGATTTTACACACTCATTTACTGCATATTTATCATATCTAACTTAATCATTGCTTTGATATGAATTTTATGCTTAAATTTTATTTTTTTGATTTTTTATGAATTTTTTTCTTATGTAAAAAGGAAGGGGGGGGGGTGATTTTCATACATTTTCTGCTTCTTTTCTATAACCACTCTTCAGATTGTCATGACATTTTGTAGATATGAGGTACTCATGCATGGTACCCTTCAAGTGAAAGAATTTTGTCAAGATATCCACTTTTGGATTTTTAAGGAATATTTTTTAAGATTGTACATAGGTATAGTGTATGTTTTCCATGCCCAATGGACCCATGGGGAGTGGCTCCAAACCCCGGCGGGACCCCAACAAAAATTTTTCTTCCCTTATTAGCTCACCTGAGCCAAAGGCTCTAGTGAGCTATTGTCATAGCGATCCGTCCGGCGTCCGTCGTCCGTCGTCTGTCGTGTGTCGTCTGTCGTCTGTCGTGTGTCGTCTGTCGTCTGTCTGTCGTAAACTTTTCACATTTTCGACTTCTTCTCAAGAATGGCTAAAGGGATTTTGATGAAACTTGGTAGGTATAAAGTACTAATGGTCCCCTACAAGTGTTGTTGTTTTTCGTCCGGATCCCTCAACAGGTGGCGCCACCACAGGCAAAAGTAGGTCACGGGGGGTACCCTCCTTTGACAAACTTCTTCTTCAGAACGGAAGCACGTATCGACAAACCGAAAGCATCAGGATGATCTAGAGAGATGTCTTAAGAAGTGTTGTTATTTTTGGTTCCACTCCGAACTCAAATTTTTGACGCTTTTTTGACGTCTCTTCGGACTTAGTCAGAAATGCTAATTTTTGCACTATTTCTTTAAATAACTCAATAAGTGTATGATTTTACACACTCATTTACTGCATATTTATCATATCTAACTTACTTTTTTTCTTAGATTGTCATGAAACTTGGTAGGTATGAGGTACTCATGGTTCCCTACAAGTGAAAGAATTTTGTCAAGATATCCTCATTTGGATTTTTACGGAAAAACATTCATAGATACAATGTAGGTTTTCCATACCCAAGAGTAGTGGTTCAAACCCCGGCAGGACCCCACTTTTGCAGTTTTTTTTCTCCTTTTTTTATATTTATCGTTAGAATAGAAAGTGTGAAAGAATTCTGTCAAAATATCAACTTTTAGATTTTTCATAATTTTTTAAACAGACAAGCTAGTTTGGCTTTGTGTACTTATTTTCGTACGTCGAAATAACTCAGGCACACATGCAATCAAATATATACTCTGAATTTATTTTTGAGATGTTGACTTTTTCCATACATGCATATTATATAACAATTTCCCTATATAATGATTATTTTCTCCGCTTTATTTTTGTATCTATGGTAAACAAAGTCGCCATATATCTTGTGTTACAGATTTGATTGGTTAATTCCTCCACGCCCATTTAATAGTCACGGTGGGTAATCTCGCAACGCAGAACACTAGGTTTATCTAAAATTTCGTGTATTACAAATTATTTTTCACAAAAAGGGGAATGTGATGCAGTGTAAGGATGCCTTAGATACGAGTTTTATCGAAAGTAAGAGAGGTAATATCCTTTTATAAAGCCGAAAAACTATCGGCATGATTGCTGTAGATGAAAGTGAAAGTAGAACGCCGATCGTGTTTGTGCATTATAAAAAGCTATAATATCCACCTTATTTTGGATACAACTCATAGTTAGGGCGTTGTTACACTGCATCACATTTCCCTTTTTGTAATAAATTATCTATTTTGCGCAAAAATATTGAAAAATAAATTGTTCTGCGTTGCGAGATTACCCACCGTGTTAGTACTGTACACGTGATACATTTCAGGAGATTAATTAATAGATGATCTATCGTGCAAACAAAATAGTACTGCCGGTATTTAATAGATTTTATTTAATGTGCATATACTGGGAACACTTTCATGCTTGTTATTATTCATGTACTTGGAACAATTCCATACTTGTCATCATTTATAAACTTAGCTCGAATTTCCTTTGTCTTAGACTCTCTTAGATGAATTGTATACGGACTGATTTCTTGAAGAAACATCTAATGAGTAATCCCTTCCCGAGGATTTTGAGAATGTATAGGACATTTGATATATCTGAAATTCTTGAAAACAAATGAGTAATTTCTTCCCGAGGATTTTGAGAATGTATAGGACATTTGATATATCTGAAATTCGTGAAAACAAATAATTCAGTTCAGAGTTCTTGAAATCTTTCAATGCAATGTTGGACCACAGGAAGCTGTTGATTTAAAAGAGGAAATAAATTATGATTCACAACCTTAAGCCACTGTGTTCGACATCTTGTATGTATACAACATTTCTAAAGACGAACACAAGAGGCTTTGAAGGTCGTGAATAATAAAACATTTTCTCTCATAAAACGACAGGTTCCTGTGGTCAGACATTTGGGAATTTTTATCTGTCCAAATAATAGATAGAACATGAGTTTTTATCGGACCAAATGATTTTTTATCAGCAAATCCGATGCAGCTAATACTTTTCATGAACTCTGTCAGCTAATAATTTGTCCATGTAACAGTCCTATCATGAGGCGAAACATAGTTAACAGTAAATAACGATGTGGTAGGTCTGCTAGTTGGACAAGCTTTACAGTATCATGGGCCTATTAATTTGTTTCCCTAAAAGCAGCATACACCAGAGTTTATTTCATTGTTTTATTCTTTTTGTCTGTTTCTTCATCACTTGCTGCACATTAATGTGGAATTTTACAAAATGATTTTTTTGATGTTGAATAATTGAACTATACACTAGCTGGGCATATGACTTTGGATCACATTATCCGTCTATTCAAATCAGTAAAAAAGATAATGTTTTGAAATGTTACTATTTCTTCTTGTTTGTACTTTTAAAGGCTGTAAAAAAAATCTTGTCTGCATCCGGCAAAAATCTTTTTAGAAAGAATGTAGGCTCAAATCGTGATACTGGCACTATCAATTTTACGTCTTATTCAATGTCAGTATGTCAATTAGAGCACCCATGGGTATCAGGTGAGCGTTGTGCCCTCCTGGGGCTCTTGTTTGTATTTATCGTTAGAATAGAAAGTGTGAAAGAATTCTGTCAAAATATCAACTTTTAGATTTTTCATGATTTTTTAAACAGACAAGCTAGTTTGGCTTTGTGTACTTATTTTCGTACGTCGAAATAACACATGCAATCAAATATATACTCTGAATTTATTTTTGAGATGTTGACTTTTTCCATACATGCATATTATATAACAATTTCCCTATATAATGATTATTTTCTCCGCTTTATTTTTGTATCTATGGTAGACAAAGTCGCCATATATCTTGTGTTACAGATTTGATTGGTTAATTCCTCCACGCCCATTTAATAGTCACGGTGGGTAATCTCGCAACGCAGAACACTAGGTTTATCTAAAATTTCGTGTATTACAAATTATTTTTCACAAAAAGGGAAATGTGATGCAGTGTAAAGATGCCTTAGATACGAGTTTTATCGAAAGTAAGAGAGGTAATATCCTTTTATAAGGCCGAAAAACTATCGGCATGATTGGTGTAGATGAAAGTGAAAGTAGAACGCCGATCGTGTTTGTGCATTATTAAAAGCTATAATATCCACCTTATTTTGGATACAACTCATAGTTAGGGCGTTGTTACACTGCATCACATTTCCCTTTTTGTAATAAATTATCTATTTTGCGCAAAAATATTGAAAAATAAATTGTTCTGCGTTGCGAGATTACCCACCGTGTTAGTACTGTACACGTGATACATTTCAGGAGATTAATAGATGATCTATCGTGCAAACAAAATAGTACTGCCGGTATTTAATAGATTTTATTTAATGTGCATATACTGGGAACACTTTCATGCTTGTTATTATTCATGTACTTGGAACAATTCCATACTTGTCATCGTTTATAAACTTAGCTCGAATTTCCTTTGTCTTAGACTCTCTTAGATGAATTGTATACGGACTGATTTCTTGAAGAAACATCTAATGAGTAATCCCTTCCCGAGGATTTTGAGAATGTATAGGACATTTGATATATCTGAAATTCTTGAAAACAAATGAGTAATTTCTTCCCGAGGATTTTGAGAATGTATAGGACATTTGATATATCTGAAATTCTTGAAAACAAATAATTCAGTTCAGAGTTCTTGAAATCTTTCAATGAAATGTTGGACCACAGGAAGCTGTTGTTTTAAAAGAGGAAATAAATTATGATTCACAACCTTAAGCCACTGTGTTCGACATCTTGTATGTATACAACATTTCTAAAGACGAACACAAGAGGCTTTGAAGGTCGTGAATAATAAAACATTTTCTCTCATAAAACGACAGGTTCCTGTGGTCAGACATTTGGGAATTTTTATCTGTCCAAATAATAGATAGAACATGAGTTTTTATCGGACCAAATGATTTTTTATCAGCAAATCCGATGCAGCTGATACTTTTCATGAACTCTGTCAGCTAATATTTTGTCCATGTAACAGTCCTATCATGAGGCGAAACATAGTTAACAGTAAATAACGATGTGGTAGGTCTGCTAGTTGGACAAGCTTTACAGTATCATGGGCCTATTAATTTGTTTCCCTAAAAGCAGCATACACCAGAGTATTAAGTTTATTTCATTGTTTTATTCTTTTTGTCTGTTTCTTCATCACTTGCTGCACATTAATGTGGAATTTTACAAAATGATTTTTTGATGTTGAATAATTGAACTATACACTAGCTGGGCATATGACTTTGGATCACATTATCCGTCTATTCAAATCAGTAAAAAAGATAATGTTTTGAAATGTTACTATTTCTTCTTGTTTGTACTTTTAAAGGCTGTAAAAAAAAAAATCTTGTCTGCATCCGGCAAAAATCTTTTTAGAAAGAATGTAGGCTCAAATCGTGATACTGGCAC
Organism: Pinctada imbricata; assembly: GCA_033119305.1. Taxonomy (NCBI): domain Eukaryota; kingdom Metazoa; phylum Mollusca; class Bivalvia; order Pterioida; family Pteriidae; genus Pinctada; species Pinctada imbricata. Next base: position 63,053,553 of record VSWD01000007.1, read on the forward strand.
TATCAATTTTACGTCTTATTCAATGTCAGTATGTCAATTAGAGCACCCATGGGTATCAGGTGAGCGTTGTGCCCTCCTGGGGCTCTTGTTTAAGTGAATTGATACAAAGAGATGTGCTTAATACTGCTTAAATATAAAATTAGCAAATGTTAAAGAAAGGAAAATTATCATTAGACCCTTTCACACTAAAATTCCATTTGGTTCACTTTTGTCTCTAGGACAATTTTACTCACCAGAACAATCAAATGATGTCATTTTTGACGATGCACACTACTACTGGAGTGGAATTACATCATTTGATTGTTCTGGTGGGCAAAATCGTCCTTTGAAGAGACAAAAGTGAACTGATTAGACATATGCATGGAAGGGTCTATTCATGAGCTCACTATGTTTTAAGTTTTCCCCAAATTTCATTGAAATATACGTTCTTGACTTCCCCTACCAACTAACTTTTCTCAATGTTCTAATATGTAGTACATGTATATTAAAAATGGACAAACCTACAGTTAAGATCAAGGGGTTTTTAGATATATCTATGTTGATACTTTACAATGTCAAACAGCTGGTTTCATGGACGTATCACCAGAGAGGAAGCGGAACATCTCCTAGTGGAGAAGAATGACGGGGTATTCCTGATCCGGGACAGCGTACACTTTCAGGGTGATTTTACCTTGTCCATAGCATTCCAGGGTAAAGTGGAGCACTACAGAATCATAGCCAAACATAACATGCTGGAAGTTGACGGGGGAGAGTGTCTGTTTGAGAACCTGATCCAGCTGGTCAAGGTAGTCTGGGCATGCATATAGCTGATCAAGGAAATATCTCCATTCTGTAATCACAAGGCATAGGTTCTTATGGTGCTAAGATTTGATACCTCTTTATGTTTACAGAATTATTTCCCTTTTCTGAGTGAAAAAGTGATTGTGAGGCAATTTGCACAGTGATTTGAGTAAAAATCAGGAAAATTGTTATGATAAAATGAAGCCATTTTTGAATAAAAAAATATCACAAGGAGTTAAATTTGTGAGGTAGCGTCATAAATTAGAATAATTCTGTTTTATAAAATCTCTCAATTACTGAACATTTTGATCAGTACCAAAAATTGCTTTGGACTGAAGCAAAAGAATCCCAGATTAATTAAAATATATTAAGTATAGATTGTAATGTTGTATCCAAGATAATTTAAGATACAGTAAGTGCAGGTTGCAATGCTGTATTGTTTGGGAATTCAGAATGGAGATATGTCCTTACTGTGGTAGAAGCATGCCTGACTGGCCTTGTGGTCCCAGTGTTAGCCATTAATCACTCATTGTCTATATATTGTAGGTAACCCATTAATCACTCATGTCTGTATTGTAGGTGTGTGCTTCAGTAACATAGGCAGAATATCAGCTCTGAGCTAACTTTGTTAGAGCATGATTATTTTAAGTGATAAATTACACTTACTGTAATGATTTGATATTAGAAAATATAGCTTATCTTGCTCATTCATACCCTTTTACCCTGAAATATGGACACAATTCAATAAAGGGAAAATTTATACCAATTTGATGAAGGTATTGTTTCAAATAGTTATTACATAAGCCGATTGAAGACATGGTAATTCTGTCCAGAACATTTCGTGTTCATGACCAAATTTGGATAGGCAAAGTCAAACTGTAGGATACTTGTATTCTGCATATGGAGAAAATAGAATATAGGGATTTCAATCATACAAAACTTTTAAAAAGTATATTGGAGACTGGTGTTGGCCAATGTATGTGCAAAAAGGGAAGGTCAAATGTCTGGATTTGTCGTTAAATGAAATATCCTCTGTACTGACCATAACAAATCAAGTTATTTAAAAAAAACCTTTAATATCTGGACTTTCAGTTCACTCATTCTTGTTTGACATGTGTGACAGTTTGAATTTTCTTGTAGGACAGAGTGCAAATATCAAACTGGGAGCAAACAGTATGTGAGAAAAAGGACTATACACAGACCCTCATTTGTAATATAAAATGATTGGCTTATCTAAAACATACTGTGTAGGAGGTAATAAACTCTGAATTGTGAAAGAAGGTCAGAACTGGATTAACCATTGACAATAACTGCCCATTGACCATATCATCATGATTGTTATCAGGTGTAGTGTAGTCATCAAGGCATGCTCCTCAAGACAGCTACATCGGTACATGCCCTTAGATTGAATGAAAACAGTTTATTTTGTTTCATAAACAGAAATACTGCAAAATCAGGAATACCTGTTGTAAATATGGTGATATGTGTACATATGTACTGCCTAATCCATGAAAACACTAAAACCGTAATATAATAGTGACAGCTATATCTCAATCACTAATCATCATCATAATGTAGCAGTGTTATTGATCATGTGTTGTGGTACGCTTATCCTGAGTTTATATTCTGCATGTAGCATGTAGCATTTCTCATTATAGATGGTTCCATGGCAAAATCAAACGTGAAGATTCAGAAAAGCTGTTAGAACCGTGGACTCCTGATGGACTTTTTCTTGTGCGTGAAAGTGCTAATTACCCTGGTGACTTTACATTAAGTGTTTGCCATCGAGGCAAAGTTGAACATTACAGAATTATTTATGCTCAAAATAAGATGACAATAGACGAGGAATCGTTTTTCGAGAATTTAGTGCAGCTTGTAGAGGTATTCTTTTTTTCCGTTATTTAGCTGTTCCGCTGGTACACTTCATTTGCTTGATCATATTAAGACTCTTATAGAAAGGCCTTATTCTAAAGACTAAATTTCATTTATCAAAATTCTATTCTAATGTCTCATCACATAAGTATAATTATATATTACGTTACATGTTTAAACATTTTAAAGAGATATGATGTATGTGTCAAACTATCAGCATACTGTCTGCAAATTGTATTTGTCCTCGTTTTCTCTTGTATTTTATGATTTTTAAAAAAGAAAAGGTCTGAAAAAAGGAAAAGAAAGAAATGAAATACATGTAGTCATACTAATCTGATATGAAGTTTGTAACAAAATTTTACTAAAATCAGAGTTAAAACAGAATAAGTGATATACATGTAGATACCTATCCTTTATTCCAGTAGATTTTGTTTCTATATTTCAAAGAAATGTTTATGGATTGAATTTGAATTTATTAACTCGGTCTATACGATTTGTATGTTTAATGTTGTGTTTTCTGTTCACTTCATTATTTTTTACCCCTGTACCTTATATTTTAGCATTACACGCTTGATGCTGACGGATTATGTACACGGCTAATACAGCCGTTACAGAAGAAGGGCGATGCCTTTTCTGCCGTACAGATGGATGACTTTGAGGCGGGAGGTTGGGTAATACCAAGCAGAGATTTACAAGAAATAGAACTCATAGGTCATGGTGAATTTGGAGGTAAGATGAAGAGAAGAAATTATTATTACACAAGAGTTGATGTACCAATGTCATTTGTGTTTATTAAAAAAAGAATCATCCCAAAAAGCATTTAGTATCTATCAGATGTTTGTCTATGGCTTATACTATAGGCATAGTTTTTAAATGGGAAGTGAAGGGCTATTATATTTTACATCTTTTAAAAATAATTCTTCCAACTAGGTTTGTAATTGTATTTGTATAAATTTTTTACCGTGAACTTAATGTGATTTCTTAATTTTTCTTATTTTTAAAGCCCTGCTACAATATACAGTTAAAGTATACCATTGAGGGTGTTAGCATAATTCTGGTTTCCCAAGACTAGACCTATTTCCTGAGGCAAAGCCGAGGGAAATAGGTTTGGTCGAGGGATACTAGAATTGTGCCAACTCCCTTTATGGTATACTTTAACTGTTTTATTATACTGTCACTAGCGTCAAGCGCTGAAGCTCCGCCCCGTTTCGAAGCTTTTTCATTAGGGAAAAAGTCTTCTCAACTAACACACCCTTTGCAGGGAAAAAGTCTCATCAGGAGAATAACAGCTAGTTTAAATTGGTATCTTTTTAAATAGGAAAAAAACAAGTAGAGGTATAACAATATGTTTTATTATACTTAAAAAGATACTCATTAAAACTAGCTGTAACTCGCCTGATGAGACTATTTCCCTGCAAAGGGTGTGTTAGTTGAGAAGACCATTTCCCTAGGGAAATAGCTTGGAAATGGGGCGGAGCTACAGTGCGTGACGTCAAAGTGGGGTGGAGCTACAGTGCGTGATGGTATAATAAAACAGTTAAAGTATACCATTGAGGGAGTTAGCACGATTCTAGTATCCTTCGACCAAACCTATTTCCCTCGGCTTGGCCTCGGGAAATAGGTCTAGTCTCAGGAAACCAGAATCATGCTAACTCCCTTAATGGTATACTTTAACTGTATATTATACACCCACCATAAGACAAGACATATTATGGTATGGCTCTGTGCATCCCCTTTCCTTGTGCACATAATAAAGGCCAAGTCGTTAGACCTAGGAAATTCAAATTTACCATGTAAATTGCCTACAACAAGATGAAGAACCCTATCGATTTGAAGGTCAGGGGTCAAAGGTCAATGTCATGTTGAACTAAAAAACAGCTTTTTTGTGATCTTTTTTTTAATTTATTAAAAATACATTTTTTAGTTGAAATGTTTTGAAACTTTGAATAATTTAAAAGAAGAAAGAAGGTTCTTTCACATACATTATGGGTTTTTGCTCGGGGGAGCATATAGTCGTGTTTTTGATGACAATTAACTATGTTCAAAATGTTTTTGAAAGAATGATTGTTCTGCAAATAAATGATTGTTCTGCAAATAATCTGAATGTAATATATAGGTCTGATATATGCATCTACCTCTCTTTTCCTTTTTCATGGCAATTTAAATCTTTATTGAATATCACTTATAAGACAAATATTGTATTGCAGATGTGTATAAAGGTCTATACAAAAATCAATTTGTTGCAATCAAACAGTTAAAGGATAAAAACAGAGCTGCACAAGCTTTCCTTAAGGAGGCCTCTGTTATGACGTAAGTTTTTACATTGTTGAATTATGGTTTATAAGTACTGTTAATAAGCTTGAACACAGATAGATGTACTATAGTTGTTTGAATGCAAAGTTTTTATCAGTTTGCTTACTGACATACTTATCTGTTTTCCAGGAATCTAAGGCACCCCAACCTTGTGCAGATGATTGGCATAGTGAAGGGAGACATGATCAAACTGGTTACAGAGTTTATGGGCAAGGGTAATCTGGTAGAGTACCTTAGATCAAGGGGGAGGAGTGTCATACGCAAAAAAGACCAGATTGACTTTGCCACGTAAGATCTCTTGCAATTATAGTTTGTATTTCACCTTAAAGATATAGATTTCATTGTTACGTATCATTCAACTTTTTGGCAGTTCCGGTCTATGCATCGATGATGTCTGTTTGTCGTCAACATTTTGGTTGAAGCAAAATCTAAGGAACTGTATGCAGTAGAAACATAATACTTGTATTATACATGAAGGTTGTCCATGACAAGACCTTTCAATTCATACTGTAAAATTTGACTTAAAGTTTCTTGTTGAAGCAAAATCGAAGCATATTAAACATGTAGGTTGCCCATGACGAGACCTTTCTATTTATCAATAATACTTCCATATTATTGTTGTCCTAAATGTTACATGTATGCCTACTTATATTTTAGTGAGCCTACTTGTATTTCAATGATATGTGTTTGATATCAGTGATATGTACTTGATATGCCTACTTATAATTCAGTGATACATGTTTTATATTCCTACTTATATTTCAGTGGTACATGTTTGATATGCCTATTTATATTTCAGTGATATGTGTTTATAAATACGCCTACTTATATTTCAGTGATAGGTGTATGATGATATGCCTACTTATATTTCAGTGGTCCTTGGTTGATGCCTACTTTATATCAGTGATCTGTGTTTGATATGCCTATTTATATTTCAGTGGTCCTTGTTTGATGCCTACTTTATATCAGTGATCTGTGTTTGATATGGCTATTTATATTTCATTGGTCCTTGTTTGATGCCTACTTTATATCAGTGATCTGTGTTTGATATGCCTACTTATATTTCAGTTGTCCTTGTTTGATGCCTACTTTATATCAGTGATCTGTGTTTGATATGGCTATTTATATTTCATTGGTCCTTGTTTGATGCCTACTTTATATCAGTGATCTGTGTTTGATATGCCTACTTATATTTCAGTGGTCCTTGTTTGATGCCTACTTTATATCAGTGATCTGTGTTTGATATGCCTACTTATATTTCAGTGGTCCTTGTTTGATGCCTACTTTACATCAGTGATCTGTGTTTGATGATATGCCTATTTATATTTCAGTGGTCCTTGTTTGATGCCTACTTTATATCAGTGATTTGTGTTTGATATGCCTACTTATATTTCAGTGGTCCTTGTTTGATGCCTACTTTACATCAGTGATCTATGTTTGATGATATGCCTATTTATTATATTTCAGTGATACGTGTTCGGCAATGGCATACCTAGAAAGTAAAACCCTGGTTCACAGAGACTTAGCAGCCAGAAATATTCTTATCAATGCAGATAACTGTGCTAAGGTAAAAACTTGAACCTCTTATAATTGTGCAATACTGAGAAATCTATATGATAGTGTGTATATGCAGAGATAACAAAGGCAAGCTCAGTAGTTACATGTATGTTAAATCTATTCCAGATTATTTAAGGAAATTATTATTATTGTTACATTTTTTTGCAGATTGCACTTTGAATATTCATCACATTCACCAAATTTTAGCGGAAAGGGTGAAGAAATGGACATAAAAGCATAATTAATAAATCATGAATTAAGATATGAGCCTTGGTTTCCATTAGAATGTATCACATGTATCACATGTACAGTGTTATCTTCATGAAAATACATTTTCCCCTTAAATGTGCACACTTATAGATAAAGTACATCTGAAATTAGGGAATAAATAGCTTCTGATGTTATGTTTGCCTCCGGGAAATGCTGCTTGCAAACAGTTTTTTTTTCCTTTCAAGGCAAAAGCAACAAATAGGGATTACTTTGTGCGACATCTGTCTGTCTGTCTGATAGTTACACTTTCACATATTTGGCTATAACTTACTTGATATACATAAGACATCTTTTAAACTTACAGGGATGTAAAGCATGATGAGATTCAGCTCTCAATATATGTCAAGGTCACTTTCAAGGTCAAGGTTACATACTTAGGGTCAAACAAGCATTTTTAGTGAAAAAATGTCATAACAGAGGAGTGATCTGCCTATGAAATTTGCTTTACTTGTGACATTGCATTTTGCTGTCTTGTTTGTGTGGTCATCTTACAGTGAGGAGGTTATTTTACACAACAATTGTGCATTTTTCAAGAACCAGAAAAGTGGTAGGGTTTAGCACACGTAATCCGGATAACCACACTATTTGCTATCTGTGTGACAGATATCCGTTCTAAGTTGGCACGGATTGCTGGTTGGTGTATGTGTTGTCTTTTGTGTTTAATGTTTCTATGTCTTACTGGGTGTTCCTTGACTGTTTTGCATCTCTTTCTGTGCTTGCTTTCTCTTGTGTTTTGGCATGGGGTGTTTTGCTGTGGGTGCTGCATCCGAGTCTGGTTGGAGATCCTCTCCATTCTTCTATTGTATTAGAATAATACTGATGAAGAATAGATTACACATGAACATAAGTTTAATTGATTAATTTCAGGTATCTGATTTTGGTTTGGCCAAGTATGGTGATTTTAACACGGAAGGAGGCAAATTTCCTATCAAGTGGACGGCACCTGAGGCCTTAAGAGATAATGTAAGTATCTTGATGGACTGATGATTTATCCTTATAAAACAACAATTGTAGTTAATAAATTCAGAAGGAATGATATTGTCTATTTCCACAACTAGTATGAACGTAAACATGTTGATTTCAGAATTATGAAATAAAGTAAGTAAAATTGGGATATAAAAATAAATGTACAAGTCATTGATAAATAACACAGTAAATTATTCATTATTCATTATGTACTTCTGTTATTCACCTGTTATAAAACTCTCCAATTTAACTTAGTTGATTTAGGCATTATTTCCTTGTTGATTCCATGTCCTGAAAAAGTCTATGTTCATTTTAAGTTTCATAGAGTTGAATACATATTCATAGCTTTATACTATAACATTACAGAAATTCTCAAACAAGTCAGATGTCTGGAGTTTTGGTATACTGTTATGGGAACTCTACTCATTTGGCCGAGTACCATATCCAAGAATTGTGAGTTTATACTCATTGATAAATCTCCATGTAAATTTTATGATTAGTATTTTATCTCTTTTTGCATTAAAAGATCTTGTATTGAAATGATTTACCAAGAATGTAATTAGTAAATAAAAAAACATGGTATAACTATTAATAAGAATTAACATACATGTACTAACCTTCAAACTAAACCATTGATGACCTAAATTTTAACTTATCTCTTTACCTAGAAAAACACAATTTCAGAAAACAAGAATGAAACAGATGATTGTGGTGCATTGATATAGAATAAATGTCATAATTTGTGTTTTGTTACGGGTATGCAACACACAGCAAGTGCATTAATCGAATGAAATGTGCTAACCTGCATTACATTTATAACCTTTAAAAAAACGCAAATTAAGACACTTATTCTCTATAAAACATAAAGATAGCATAAGTTTATTTCTAATTTTGGGTGCCTCATTGCCAGAACATTAAAACAAGATTTTATTATTACCTTGCGACTCTGTTTTGGAAGGGATATATCATATTGCATATAGCATCACTGCGATGCATCTGTGTGTTTGTGGTTAGTTAGGGTGTGTGTGTGTAGGTCTGGAATTTTTAGAACAGCCTAGAAATGAAATCAATCATCATAGAAACATCAAATCTTCCACAAATGTTCCCCATTGGAGAGAGGATGGATTCTATTTATTTTCAAGGTCAAAGGTCAAGGTCACTGTGGACTCTGCCTTAAAATCCTTGTGAACAGTAGAGAAGACAAATCAGTCATCATTGAAATATCAAACTTTCCATGAATGTTCCCCATGGAGATAGGATGAAGCCTTTTCATTTTCGAGGTCAAAGTCACTGTGGACTAAAAATCCTTTTGCTGATAGCTTAGAACATGCAGTTATGAGGGGATGTAACGTTTGCTTTCCCTTTATTTTGGATCATTAAGATTGAAATCAGCTTGTTTGAAAGTTTGTTGTCAGTGAAACATTTTAATAAAGTAGATCACATGTATGTAGAGGCATTAGCCCTTTATTGGATGGAACATGGTTGATTTTACCCTTTTTGCGCTTTATACATGTATATGTATGTAGTTTGAATTTCTTTTTTTTTGACAAAATTAAATTGACCTGTGTCAATATTATAAAAAATGAAAGTAAAGCAAAAATGATAACTTTTGAAGTTATCACCTCTGATGTCATATAATTGTGTCTGTTACAGTGATTTTTCTATGAAATCATATCATGTTTATTTTTTCAGCCTCTTCAAGACGTTGTGGTGCATGTAAACGGAGGTTACAGAATGGAGTCACCAGAAGGATGTCCAGCGGAAGTATATCAGATTATGTTAAAAGCTTGGAACTTGGATCCTGACAAAAGACCCATGTTTAAAGACATTTTAGTAGAACTAGATAATTTACGGTGTACAACTGTATAGTTCTTTGTTATGATGTTGAGATATATTTGTTTGTGTTTTTGACTTACTGTTATATGTCTAGATGAATGCCTACTTTGAGTACAGACTTTCAGATGCAAGAATTACGTCTATATAACAATAGCTGTGGTTTATATCAGCTGAGAGTATGTACAATGTATATTATATTTATTTGCTGAAGAAAATGATCACATCATTTGATGCAAGTTGTCCCTTATTTCTGTTTGTATAGATCAAATTAAACAAGGTCTTTCTACAGATTATTTGCCTCAAATATACAGTAGCACAATGCTTAAGATTACTGCTATATAAATTATGAAATATTCCATTTTCGTGTAGTGTAAAATAGGACCTTTTGTTCCTATACGATAGATTGGATGTATTTTATTACTCATTTAAACATTTTGAGGATGTCATTTTCTAAGAAAAGAATCATCTTCTACCTATATGTACAGCTATTGACCCATTAATCCACGTAAAGATATGATTATTTATCGTTGACGTATTAGCAGGGGTATATTTGTCAGTACAGGTTGACTTATCTCAGAGATTATAATATTTCCACATTATTTTGAGCATTTTACAAGATGACAGGAAATTACATGATTCTTTTAAACAAGTATATTTGGATAAGAAATATTCCTGGTTTAATTTTATATCACATCTCATCTAGTAGTTCAAAGGTTGCTGATAAGTAAGTTTTTATCAATAATTTTCTCCGATTTTCTTGTAGAGAAAAAAATACTGACAAGGGCTGAAAAATATGGTAAATTTACTGTTAATTTACAGACACCTTTTGACAAGGTTAAATACATGTACATGTATGTACATGTACTAATGTTATTTCTTTTTGTGGATAGAAATGAAAGAAAATTTCAGTACGGTATTCTTACTTTCACACTGAACAGAATGAAATTTAAATAAATTTGTTTTAAAGGGAAGGACTATTTTTAAGGAATCGAAAGATGGATAATAATCTACTATCGCTATACACAGGTCTGTGTGTCCTGGGTCAATATATGGTACTTCTACACATTACATGATGTGTATATACACATAGTATTTTACAAATATTTCTTCTTTTTATCTCTCATTACTTTATACATGAACTGTATCATGTCATGGGACAATTTTGTTAACATTGCTCCTGTTGTTTTCATTCTCACATTATATGTAGTAGGTCATTAACAAAGAGATTTCTATCTGATATCGGTTATATATATTTGATTTTGTATGAATACATGCTCATTATGCCAGTATGCTTTGCTTTTGTGTTGATTACATTATACGTAAATGAAGTTATCTTCGTTATAAATCATTTTTAGGTACCAAATGTTGTCGTACACACGATCATCTTAATTTAAGTACATACATGTATTATATCCAACATTATCTGTCGTCCCATATCATATTTATTAAACTTTAGAGAACTGAGGAGTAAATTCATGTTATACAGATATCAAGTAGGTGTTGAAGAATAAAGTAGTGTAAGTGTTTTGGAAGTACATGAAGATTTAAATGTAAGTAATCTGTCTTCATAAAAATGAATATTTCATACTAAGATTGTATCTAATGCACGCTTAAAAGGTCTTTTTCTAGCTGCCAATCTTACATTTCCTAAGATGTACATTGTATCTGTATTCGTGGATTTTTTTGTTGGTTATCGTAGTCCTTTTACAGCATTAAATATACATAACTGCTGACTCCACAGCTTTATGTGCCAAGTTTATCATTATAACCTAAGCTTTAAACTAAAGTTCCCTCAAGCAATCTGGACTTATCTGTCCTTGCATTTGCGTAACTATATATCCCTTATAGTTCTAGTTCACTGTTTTTCTCCCTTTTGTAAAAATACAAAAATGTTGCTGTTTATTGCGTAAATACTTGACATTAAACACTATGACAATGACACATTGACAAAAATGTATTGCAAAGTGACTTTTCTGTTTACAATTTTTTGATATTACAGGATTCTTCTTTGAAAGTTATGTGAATTAGCCTTATCAGCATTCCTGTCAACTCTCCCTCTTTTGGGGGAGACTCCTTCTTTTTGACCTCATCTTCCTCCTTGGCATTTCTTTCTCCTATGAGACCAAAATCTCCCTCTTTTTGGCACAATTACCCTCTTTCTCCCTCTTTCGGCATATTTACCAAAGAAGAATAACTCAAGATAGCGAAATTCAGTGCATTTTATGAGATATTGCATGACAAAATGCAAGAAAATATGTATAGAATGCAATAAATTATTGATACATGTTTCATAGTTTATAAATGTTTTTGCATTGAAATGTCAGCACAATGAAATTATTTGAAAAATATCGCAATTCTTTGAAAATGTAGCAAAATGGGTTTACACGCAATCTTTCTCTTTTTCAAGTGCCAAGGAGGGAGATCTCCCTCTTTTTAAGATTTTGAAATCGACAGGTATGCCTATCAGTGTCATAGATGCTGTATCGTTTAATTTCATACCTGCTCCCAAGCTGTAATACAAACCAATTAATATCCAGTCTTGAATGAACACACGAGTCATTTCTAAATCTTGTTGAAAGAGTCTTTTATTAAAAATGTTCATATCATCTGTTTCCTTAAACCTGCAATTCATAGATAACATGGAGTTTGCACATGTTTAACAAATGAAAAATAAGTAGAAATTTGTACTGCTGATGTTTTGAAAAAAAAAACCCTCTATAGGCCATTATTTACTGCTTGTTTCACTGATTGTGGCTGTGATTGAAGAATAAGTCCCCATGTGTCAAGAAAAACAGGATTATGTTATTTCTATAGTGAATTAATGTGAATAAGAATTATTTGTTGCATAACTGTCTGGAAATTGAATAATGATTCTGTATGAATTGCTTTAGTTAAAATGGATGTAACCAACATATGGAGAATGTGACATTTTTTATTAGAGAGGTATTGAAGTCAGTAACTTTTTAAAAGTATTTGAAACTATAGCATACAATGGTATCGACCTCATTCAGTGTAAAGTAGTCCACATAGAAAGATATAGAAACAATTATCTGTTCTGTAAACGACTTTTTATGTGTACATTCTTTGGTGCTACCCTACGTTTTATAATGCTATATCTGTATGAACGACAGCATGTTATTGTCACTACTTGTATGAGTTGAAGGACTTTGTTAGAGCATGACTCTTTCATTTCCTAGAATACCAGCATATGATAACAATATGTATCTTGCAAAGAAGAGATGCGCTTAGTTTATATCTTCATACAGTTGTACTAGTTGAGTATTTAGGTCTATATTTCAAGGTATTGACCAAATTGTATAAAATCTGATCATTTGAATGATTTAATCATTTTGATGAAAATTGCAAAGTAGGTAGTCCTCACTTGCAGATATAGACCCACTTGGGCCTCTTGTTGAATTTTACATAGGAGAATGCATAAATGGAACATTCATATTCAATATTTGGTAACGTACATATTTTTATAAGTTTGAATAAACCGTAGACATGTCTCGTTCCTGTATTCCAAAATTCTGAATACTAGTATAATATAAACAGAAAATTGTCACATCCCTGATTGGTTGATATAGCAGTTCAGAGGTTATATCTGCTCAGGTGATATAATCTGAGGTGGATTAGAGCTAAAATAGTTGTGTGCTAAAAATAGAATAGATAAGCTGATTTGATTATTTTGATAAATCAGTGATTTTAAAACCTAATCAATAAAACAATTATTTGACTCTACCTCTGTAAATACGATCCCTCGAGAAGCAATGTTCATTTCACTTTTTGGGCCTGGAGAACATTGTCCTCTGAGATGCTAAAATTGTAATTGCCTTCATAATGTTTCTTTAGGTTCTGCCTGTGAAATGAGACTTTTTCCGTTAGTTTGAATAAATAGAAAACTATATTCTTGAATATATGTTGTTGAGTCGGCGGCCATTTGTGATTGAATAAATGTTTTTACAATTTGTAAGTATGAGGGTATATATGCTATACAAAATAATGAAGTAGATCATTATAATCATTGAAATGTATAGTGTTTGTAATCTGATCACTGAGAAATACTAAAAAACTGTACAATAAAATATAACACTCGCCTATCTTATTGACTGCTTTACACGTGGTATAGAAAACAAATGTATGAGCTGAAATAACATTCTCTTTGTCATCTTTCTTTTCCTCATACCCAACAGTTTGTGTTTATGAAGTGTTGGGTCAAGAATTGGACGAAATAGATCTCAAAGGAGAGACAATGCCAATTGAATCGATATTATTTAAGTATTGAATTTTAAAGAAAATAATTCCTAACACAGAATGTTGTCAAACCTTGATTTTAAAATTTTCAGTTATAGAAAACATAATAGCTCCTTACATGTATGAGCAATATCAGGAACCAAAGGTCAAGGTTAAAAATATGGAAAACTTGAGAAAAGAACTTGTACTAAACGGTCTAGGTCAGCATAGAAATAGAAATATTAAACCATAGGAATGGACTTGGGACTAAATGTCCAATATAAGATCTGCAAAAAGACGAGTGATAAAAGTAGTCATTGACATGAACCGACTGAGGAATGAAAGGTCAAAGTTGATCGTAGACAGTATGAAAAACCGTCAGAACGCGAAATGGCGAATGTTGGAAAGTTGTCTACAGAGACAAAAAGAGCGAGCATAAAGAATATTATGGGACCTTGCGTTTGGGTGTTGTCACAATTAAGTTGCACGAAGGTCAAGGTAACAAGTCCAAGCATTTCGATATCAGTCAAAAAAGGTCTAGTGACAATGAAAACTCTGTCCGCTAGTCCATCTGTGGGCAAATGAAAATATATTTACGGCTATAGTAATTTCTATTGCACGAGATATGAAAATGTGTAAGGTTTTGAATAATATATCGGTCCACGTACCTTATAAAATAGAGATCTGTCAAATATAAAGTCAGTATCATTTCTTGGGTGTAAATTGCTATCTTTAAAATACTAATCATATTTCTTCAACGCAAGATTGTCTTTCCTTAACCAAAAAACTATTCGTATCTAGGAGAAACATCTTTTCTGTCAATGCTTGGCTAAAAGGTTATATTTTCCCCTTTTGTTCCTATTTCCCTTTCGTTTTCAAACTTGTTGACAGTTATTTCAGTTTTTGTTTTATCATTATGCTATCATGGTCAGTATTGTCCGGAATCCCCACGTGGTCAGTGTTGTTCGAGGTCTCCTCGTGCCCGGGACACGACCAGCGGTATTAATTAAACGCCTTGCGATGTCTTTCTCCCATCAAAGCCCCCTTTTACGGCGAATTAATGTTTGTAAGGCAAATAAATTGACATAGTAGCATATTTATTTCTTGTTCAAAAAGTCGATGGGGTGTAAAAGATAATTAATTAGCTTAGAATGGGACGTTTTGTAGGCAGAGAGTATTTTTCGTGAGGGTTGACCTTTTGGGGATAGCAAATGTATAATTGATAAGGCAGCTGTCTTTTAGTTCATGTGTGATGTTATCTGATTGGAAATTAGTGTTTGATTGAATATCCATGTCTATGGGTACGTTTTATTAATTTAGTAATTTTAGTATTTCTTTACATTGTTGATGTTTTGACGTTCTGTTGTGACAAAGAATTCTGTTTTTCTCCGGTCGTACACAGCCAGTTGTGCCTCACATGAAATTCATATGAAATGAGCATCATGTAATTTTCACGAGAAAGTGCATGTGAAATTCATATAAATTTTACATCAAAGGTATGTGGGAAAAATTCACATGAATTTACTTCATGAATTTTACATGAATTTTTCTTTGTGACCTTCATGCAAAATTGACTTTACATGCAATTAGCGTCAGAAACTTCATATGAATTTCATGTGAAATTTTTCATGTAAATTTCATGTTCGTAATCGATTCACATAAATTTCATGTGAAATTTTACGTAAAATTCATGTAAATTTCACATGAATTTCATATGAGGCACAATTGGCTGTGTAGAGTAGGATCTTCGAAATGCATTAGACAACGAACATAATAAGTATATGACTCAAGTCTACAAGTCTACAAAGATCTGGATGAATCGGCTGATTGTGATCTGCGACTCTTCTGGAAGCTTGTTAAACGTCAAAAACCAAGGGCTTCACGTATTTATCCGGAAATTGACGATTCTTCCGGTAATACACAGTCGCATCCGGAAGGTATTGCAAAAACATTTGCTGAATTCTTTCAAAACATCTACAGTACCCGTAACGATTCAAACTCTGATCCGGTATTCGATCGTCTTATCGAAGAAGAGTATTTAACAATGTGTAATGATTGCGCTGCTGAAAGAACTCCACTTCCGGGAGGTCTCGTATCGGTTGAGGATCTGAAACTTATTATATCTCAGCTTAAGCGTCGTAAAGCGCCGGGAGTAGATTGCATTACTAATGAACATATCATATTTGGCGGAAAAACAGTACTTAAGTGTTTAACCGATCTTTTTAATGCATGCATTGACCTTGGTACGATTCCGTCAAAATGGAAAGACAGCCTCATTGTACCATTATACAAAGGGGGTAATAAATCGAAACAGTCATGTGGAAGTTATAGACCGGTTTCTTTACTGTCATCCTTATTCAAAATGTTTGAAAAACTCATTCTGAGTAGAATGAAGACATTTGTATCGTATACTAGACCCTTTCCATGTCCACAACAACAAGGCTTCCAAGAAAACCTGGGCTGCTTAACCGCTGCTTTTAATCTCCAAGAGACAATATATTATAATTTGGAAAAAGGAAGCAATGTTTATGTAGCATTTCTAGATTCGTCGAAAGCATTCGATACAGTGTGGAGGAAAGGGTTGATGTACAAACTGCATAAACTTGGAGTAAAAGGGAAAATATGGTCCATAATAAATGACTGCCATATTGATACTCGTAGTGCCGTCGTCGTAAATCAGACACAGTCTGACTGGTTTCCCGTTCTTCAGGGCGTCAGGCAGGGGGGTGTATTGTCAAGTTTTTTGTACTTGGTTTTTATCGACGATCTTTTGGTCGAACTTGAGACCACGTACAAAAATACAGGCATTTCATCGGTTACAAGTTGTTGTCCGACCTTGGCAGACGATTTATGCTGTATCGCGACCGCGCCTTATCCCTTGCAATCTATGTTAAATATCGCTTCAATATACTCAAAGAGGTGGCATTTTGAATTTAACGCCAACAAGTCGTGTATTTTAAAGTTTCGCGCAATCGGCAGAAAGATTGACAATGATTGCAAATGGTACTTGGATGATGTGGAGCTGCCCATCACCCAATCGCACAATCACCTTGGTATCACTGTATGTAGTAATTGTAAACTCTCTGAGCGTATTTCTATTGCGTGCGAAAAGGGACGGAAAGCCTATTTTGGACTTTCGGACATTGGGTCACCCTATTTGAACCCCTTGACGATCTCGCACCTTTATAAAAGTGTTATACTATCATCAGTTCTCTACGGATGTGAGCTTTGGAACGATATGACATCACTCGACACACGAAAGCTGACAACATTTCAACACTTTGTCTGCAAGAATGCTTTAAAACTACCTCGCCATTGTCGGTCAGATATATGTGAATCCTTGCTTAATCTCGTCACGGTTTTAGCTGAAATTGAAGTTCGAAAACTTCTCTTTTTCGGTCGACTTTGCCGACTACATAGTGATACACTACCAAAAAAGATATTTCTTTATCGCATGTTTGAATATATGGAAGCAGATGAACACAAACAACGAGGATTTATTCCGGATGCTTTACGTTTACTCTCTTTCTATGGATTATATGAACATCTCACTGTGTGGATATCTGATGGAGATTTCCCTTCGAAATTGTCATGGAAACAAATAGTTAGATCAACTGTAAGAAATCACCATATTGAATCCAGAATCGATAGAATCGAATCAGACTCTACATTCTATCGTTTTAAAGAGATATTCTCTACCAGAGAACCGTGCACCTTTTGGAGTATTCCAAAAAACTGCTTCGAAATTGCTCTCTGTAAATTCATTTGTAAACTTTTTGCGGAAAGTAATACCCAGCCCGCCGATCATATCTGTAGTAATATGTTCTAAGCATTTTAGCGATGTTTATCTACATGCTTCGCTGGAGTGCAGGGGTACTGAGAGTCTCCGAGATCTGTGGTGGGAGACAATCGTCAATGATTTTGACATCAATATTTGCGCCGAGTTATGCGGACTTACAGAACCAGAACTATTTATGGTACTCTTGGGCCGCCATACCTCTTACGTTCACGATAAAGAAAGTGAAATATCTTTTATGTTAACAAATTTTCGCTTAATTCGTGATTCCGCCGTTCTGTACAACCGACTTTGTCGGTTATTCTAGTGTCTGCCATCGTCGGACCTCCATATACATATGACACTGACTTTAACATTTATCACATAAATGTAAATATTACACTTTTTTGTATGTATTATTATTTTTTTTTTCTCCTTTTGAATAATTGTTTATGCCAAAAGTTTATGTATATATCTAAAATGATTGACAGACATTTATTTTGATATTGTTCATATCATATAATCTCATGTAATGAGGAAATAAAGAATGAATGAATGAATGTGAAATTTTACGTAAAATTCATGTAAATTTCACATGAATTTCATATGAGGCACAATTGGCTGTGTAGAGTAGGATCTTCTCTTGCTCGATAAAATTATTTTATTTAATCGTTCAATCGTTGTTTTGTCCATGCACGGTAATTCGGATTCGCCAAAACTTTGGTAATTTTAGAATATTCTTTAAAACAATAAAAACCGGTTCTCCCGAACATGGAATTTACTTTGGCCTTAGTACAATTCTGAAGTATGTAGAAATCGCGTTTCAGTTATGGATATTCTCAAATCATTTCTATATTTTAAATTTGTCAGTGGATGGACCGTTAAATTCTACTCAAGATATGTAGTACGATTTTCTCTTTGTCAAACTAGATATGCATTTTTGAAGTGCTTTAGAAGATTTTGTATTTATTTCGTTATGTAATTCATACATGATGTGTTTTTTTTTTTTTTTTTTTTTTTTGGTCACGGGAGACATTATCGTGCCTTTGTTCCCAGAAATGTTATTCTAGTATAAGAACCTGTCACTCATAAAAGTAGATGCTTGTGATCCCATTGGGAGTATACAACATCCCAAAACGTACTGTGTGTTATTCATATCGTACGTAAGCATGCACAATTCCTAAAACAAGAACACAGCATTCATTAAAGTACTAGTACTACTAGTAAGTGATTTCATAGTGAATACTCGCCATTTTCAAAAGAATATGTTTCTCTTGTAAGTGCTCACCATTCTAATGATTATACGATTCTATGCACGCACCATTCCTATAAGTATTCGATTGTAAGTTCGATCCAGTTCTAAAAGTATACGATTCTATTGAACAAAAGTATGCTATCATATTGTATAATGTAAGGATGCAACAAGTCATTCTTGAGAATGCGGTGCTAATATACATACTTACACACACCTTCTATAAGTATGTGATTATACAGGCATTGCAAGTATTTGATTCTATTGAACATTTATGTACACTTTTCAGAAAGTTTACGATTCTATTAGCACTCACCATTCCAACAAGATTTGCATTTCTATGATAAGCACGCACCATTCCTAAAGGAATGCGATTTTATTGTAAGCACCCACCATTCTCAAACAGTATGCGATCCCTAAACGGTATGCGATTCAACTGTAAGCACGCACCATTCATAAACGGTACGCGATTCAATATTGTAAGAAAGCATCATTTTTAAAGGAATGAGGTTCTATTATAAGCACGCACCTTTCCTAAAAGGTATGTGATTCTATTGTATGAACGAACCATTCCTAAAAGGAATGCGATTCCATTGTAAGCACGAACCATTCCCTAATTCTTTTGAAAGCACTCATCATTCCTAAAAAGAATGCGATTCTACTGTAAGCACGCAACATTCCTAAAGGAATGCGATTCTATTGAAAGCACTCACTATTCATTAAGGAATGCGATTCTATTGTAAGCACTCACTATTCATTAGGGAATGCGATTCTATTGTAAGCACCCATCATTCATTAATGAATGCGATTCAATTGTAAGCACCCATCATTCATTAATGAATGCGATTCTATTGTAAGCACTCACTATTCATTAAGGAATGCAAATCTATTGTAAACACTCGTCATTCTTTAATGAATGCAATTCTATTGAAAGCACTCACTATTCTTTAAAGAATGTGATTCTATTGTAAGCACTCACTAGTCATTAATGAATGCGATTCTATTGTAAGCACTCATCATTCCCAAAGGAATGGGATTCTTTGAAAACACTCATCATTCCTAAAAAGAATGCCATTCTACTGTAAGCACGCACCATTCATAAAGGAATGCGATTCTATTGAAAGCATTCACTATTCATTAAGGAATGCGATTCTATTGTAAGCACACACTATTCAATAAGGAATGTAATTCTATTGTAAGCACTCACCATTCATTAAGGAATGCGATTCTATTGTAAGCACACACTATTCATTAAGGAATGCGATTCAATATAAGCACTCACTATTCAATAATGAATGCGATTCTATTGTTAATGAATTTGAAGACGTTAAACACTCACCTTTCATTAATGAATGCAATTCTATAGTAAGCGCTCACTATTCATTAAGGAATGCGATTCTATTGTAAGCACTCACCATTCATGAATGAATGCGATTCTATTGTAAGCACTCACCATTCATTAAGGAATTTGATTCTATTGTAAGCACGCACAATTCCTTGAAGGTGTGCGATTTTATTGTAAGCACACACTATTCAATAATGAATGCGATTCTATTGTTAGCACTCACCTTTCATTAATGAATGCGATTCTATAGAAAGCACTCACTATTCTTAAAAGTAATGCGATTCTATTGTGTTTCGAATTAAAATGTATATTGATTATCGAGAAAAAGAGATACATCTATCGATTGTAATGGAAAATTTCATAATGAATTCAGTCATGATATTTTTAAAATAAAACGGTACAGATTAGCTTTTTCAAAGTTCAAACTATGTACCTCAGGGAAATTTTATTATTTCTTACAAGCATTGATAAGTTTACTAAGTGATGTGATGTACATCCTTTTACCATGTTATATTTCGCAAACATCTATACGCTTTCAGACTTAATTTGATTGTTTTAGGCCACAGATAGCAATACCTACAAATATCAACCATGGACACTCGACTTGTCGAAAATCAGGAGCAAACTACCACAGGAATGACCAATGATAATGACTACCAGATTTATAATGAAGCTCTATGTGTGCAAGAGGAGACCGAGTACAAAACCGAGGACTTGAAGGCCGAGAATTCAGAGTCTAGTCAACCCCGACGAACAGACTCCTACAAATCTGGCGATCCTGTAACACAGAATTCTATGTTAAATCTGCCCCAAGCAAACGACTCCATAGATAAAGACAATGGTCTCACAATAGAGGACCAAGGCACTAGTTCACGAGAAGAGATGAGCACAAACGTGGTAGACGACTCAGGCCCGATGGCCGAGGATTCAGGTTACCATGACCAAGCAGAGAAAAACGTTTCGGGGAATACAGATGAACCAGACATGGAAAGCATAGGAAATGAGAGCAATGAATTTACTTCCCATGCAACAGAGTCCTCGGAGACAAATCAGGTACAATGACAAAAAAAAAAAATCAAAGCAAAATGTCACAAATTTGTTTCAGTGTCCAGTTTATTGTACTTTACTTTAACGAAGTAGCATATTTCCACGTTTCATGAAGTATAATTGACCATAGGTGATGGCAATTTGGCGCAGATTCAGCATGGGTTGATATCTCTCGGTACCAATGGTCACATGACCTGTCATACGTCATGGCTTTGAGCAGGTGTAGACACCAGTCTTACTGACCGTGTATAATGACCATTTTGTAGTGACAGGAGGCTGTCTTACTTGTCAGCATACTATTTTACAGCTCCAGATAATTTATTGCATTCTGAAAATTACTTTTTTGTTATATCGCAACAACAGTGTCAGGAGTTTACAAGTGATTCTTTGTATTCTAGTTTTTAACGGTTTCTAATTGGGACGAAAATAATTTGAAATTTCAGATGCAATAGACTTTGTTCTATAGGATATTGTTGATTCCATGAACTTTTTACCCATTAATTCTTTAAGTTACGGAACTGATTAATAGATTAATCATTCACGTTCATGTCGGCTTAGATTTAGAATCTTTGAAAAGAAATCTGTATTAAATAAAACAATACTGGCAGATACGTTATTTCTATATACTTCCCAAATCTAGGACAAATGTCGTGGACCTATATACATGTATCTAGTATCAAACCCTTCTTGTTTTGGTTTTGATTTTGTCGTTCATTCTATTAGCAAGGACCTTTTTATCAGTATCCGAAGAAAAAAAAAAAATACAGGAAATATTAAAAACAATTTGTCAAACATCAAAGAATCTTTATGTGTTTGACCACCTGGAATGTTTTGTTTTACTGCCCTGTATTGGTACGGCCATGAAATGTAAAGTGGACGCTGTCCACTCTGGTGTGAAATTATAGTTAGTAAGTTATGACAGTTTTGACAAGGGAGTAAAAGTCGCAAATGTAAAAAGAAATATGCACGATTTAGTCATGAGAATTTGCTTTTATGACAATTTCTATATTTATATAGTAGAAGGTACAATACTTTATCATTCGCATTGTTTTCTTTTGTGATATTCACTGAGAAAGATTTTAAGGAAACAACATGTAATGTACTTTACAATTGCATTGGTTAATGGAAAACAATTTGTTATGGGAAAAATGTGCAGCACGTGTACCAGTGCAATAGCAAAATATGACAATAAAACAATTCGTAATTGCAAACAAGGATCAATATTAATCTTTGTTTATTTATTTATTTATTTTATTTTTTGGTTGGTGGAAGAACATATTATTTCAGAAGTATAACAAGAATGTACCTTATCTCGGTTTTGGCACTAAACAAGTGGAAAAGGTTTTAACTGGTGTTTTGAACACAAGTGACTCTGAACAATTTGCTGGGTGAAATTTCAAATTTTAAGAATTTTATGGAAAAAAGGGTACTTTGATACAATATTAAAGCTTTTGGATAATTCTTTTAATCTAGTTATCAAAGTGCTTTCGTTGTATTGATACATACTTTTTGTATAATTTTCTCTATAGGCTGATATTGCCAAAGAGGGTATCGACGACAAAAAGCATGAACTATTTAGAGATGTTAATATGGATGCAGTAAATGGAAACCGAATGATCATGGGGGACGAACATCGTTATCCCAAAAGGTTTGTAATGTTTATGCCAGTTATTTCTATACCAACTTGTTATTTTTATTCTCCATTTGATAAGAAAATATCCATTTTCTCTGTTCAGTCTTTGAAATGAATGTAAATCAATATCATCAGATTTTACTGTGTAATAGTTGGTCAATGAGTTCCCAATCATGATGATTCAAAAGAAGTTCTGTAGGACGCCCATACTGAAAAACAGATATAATGTTTTTTATTAAGAAATATTCAGCAAATTTTCGTCGTAATTTGAAGCAAACGGATTTAACAAAGTATCAAACGCCCAGTCAAAAAAAAAAAAAAAAAAGAAAAAAAAAAAAAAAAAAAAAGCAAACAAACAAACAAAAAAACAAAAACAAAAACAAAACAAAAAAACAACAGTAATGTTGAAAAAAAAGATAAACGGGAGGATAGAATTTTCCTTGAAGTATGAATTCACAAAGACTTCGTCAAGATCATCTCTTTTTCAGTAACACATGTACCGCATTAAACTAATTCATATATATATTAATTAACTTGCAATTGTTTACCATATTACATTTTGGAAAAAAAAATGTCCTGAATCTCCATTTGACGCACATGGGCACGTTTGTTTGATGCTTTTTACTGTAAGTTCTGAAATCTGAGGCTCCCAGTCCTGCTATGTTCGAAGGTCGGCACCTCCGGTGTTCTTGTCAATGGACATGGAACTTGTATGTAATCCGGATAACAACACTGAGCGTAGCCCATGATGAGCCGTCTTCAGTCAGCTCTCGATGTGTTAGTCCATTCCGTTCATGTATTTTCTTCTAAATGTTACTTGTTTGAAATTTTCTTCAAGAAGATACAGAGTTGGAACAATTCCGTATTATTGTTTTAACAGTTTGGGATTTTACTTGATATTGTAAATTACTGTTAAAGCTGATATTAAAAAAAATACTAATATCAGAAAAACCATTTCGCGTAAAAGAGACAAATATTGAAAGAATTTTGATTGAGGACACTTTATGCCTGTACATGTACGTGTTCGGTACGATATACTGCATGTTGTTCTACTAGTGGAAGTGTCATGTCATTACGGACCATGTTTGTACTAACGTTTTGGTGGCAGTAGTCATGTCGTTCGTGTACCAGTAATTGATATTCCTGATACCTTTTTGGTTGTAGCCGTCCTGTAAGTGTGCGATTATGCCACACGGGACGTGTCTACGGCACCCACCATACAGAGATGCCAGAGTCAGCTCAACATACCGTCAGCCGGACCCAGGGATAATCTCCTCAGAAGGTAAGGAAATGTTTATTAAATATTTTCTAAAAATCGTAACAAATTTGAGAGATTATCTAAAACATCCAAATTTCTAAAGATGGCAAAACTCGTGGAAATCAGATACCGATACAGCTTTAAAATGATTCTCTATTGATAGATAAAGAAAGAAAACCACAGGAAAATTGCAGCAACATAATTTGCTTTCTTAAGATTTCTAAAAGAGTCCATTCTTAGTGATCTAAAAAATGATAAACTGATTGATATTTAAAGTGGACTGCTAATCTGCTATGATGAAAAATAAAAACAAATCGAATGTCATTTTGACGAAATTTAA
Source organism: Pinctada imbricata (assembly GCA_033119305.1). NCBI lineage: Eukaryota > Metazoa > Mollusca > Bivalvia > Pterioida > Pteriidae > Pinctada > Pinctada imbricata. The sequence goes on from VSWD01000007.1 coordinate 63,078,030, forward strand.
CGAAATTATATCGACGTTATCGGGAGAAACCATCTTTTTCAAATTGCTACAAAAGCTTTGATACCAAACATACATACATATTTGTTTGGCTATAGAAAATTGTAACAATTCTATCACAGAGTATTTTTTGACAATTTTCCACAACAAGAAAGCGCTTGTCACTTGGTGAAGTTTATCCGAGCCTGAGTTGAATTTACATAAATAAAAAAATATTCACTAAATCAAATATATTTCCCGAATTCCATCAATCAGTAAAAGACAATATTTCAATACATCCGCTTACGAACAATACGATTTTGAAATAAAATATTACTTATATAAAGGATGGTCGGTATATATATTTCCAGAATGGACTGCCCTACGCCCCTGGGGCCTCCAGTCGGACAATGATATCAAGTAAATCTGGATATTACATTATTATCGTCACCCTATTACTATAATCTTAGGTCCGTCTCGTAATGCCCATCAATTTTATTTCCTAACATATGTTAAAGGAACAAATTTTATTTAAACAGAAAATTAGGAGAAACGTCATTTTAATATCGTCTAGTTCAAAGGTAAAAAGCAAATACTAGTAAGCCATACAAAATAAAATTGTTTTAAAATAATACAAAGCAAAGCAAACATGCAACCCGCAAAAACGAAAAAAAAAAAAAAAGAAAAAAGATAAATGAAAGAAAAATGAATAACACAAATAAGTAGGATGAACTTGCCGAAATCCGCATTTTCATATATTTATGTTTCTATGGTAACCGTTTCCCGTTATTTACAGGGGTAGCGTGGAGGTTGGGTCGAGGAATGAATCCAGAAGGTCGGCCTTCCAATCTCAGATATACAGGGTAATAAACATGTATTAATGAGACATAAAGTCGGGATTTCTCTGACCTGTAAAGCTTGATGAAGCGGTTAATTGATCTCGTTTGATTAATTTATTTAAGCTCCAAAACAGAATGATTTGTCAAATTGCTATTTCCACTTTGAGCACTTATAGTTGAGAATTTTCATTTCCGAGCAAAAACAGAGAGAACAATACCTTCTGGCTTTTATGATAAAAGACAGAACAACTGTGCTGTTTTTCAACTGAATCAAGAAATGTTCTCACAACAAAAGCACAGCTATCGACATTTTTATCATTATATATATTATATATATATACATATACTATACAATATCAATTTCAACTGTATAAAACAAAACTGCACTGTTTGATCATATTTCAGCGCTCACTGTCAGAAGTTATGAACAGAATGTCCGAATCCAGACCGTGGTTTGTCAGGTAATCCGGTTTATCTACTATCAATTTATCCAACCCCCCCCCCCCCCCAACAAGTGAATGTTCAATTGAATGATATGAGTATTTAGAAATGTACAAGGTTGAGATTATAAAGTTGTACCTATATGAATAAAAGAATTGTCTCTTTGAACTATGAAAAACTCGGATTGATAGGCATGTGATAATAAAGAAGTTAGAATAAAGTTTATTCAAGGACCCATATATAATAATAGAAGATTCACCATTACCTATATACCTTGGTGACAGAGAAAAATAAAATAAATATGGCTGTTTATGTTAAGCTGATGTGGCAGAGTATAGAGCACGAATGGTCCATATTTTACGATGTAGAGGACAATGATACCACGCATTATGGTCACTTTATTACAACACGGACAAGTCTTGGTCAGCAAAAATGATAATAGGGCAAGAAAAAACTCTTTCTCACGATAATGTATGCTAAATATAATGCAAGTCTTGGTAATGCTGTCCAATCCATGGGAAAAAGAGAGAAGAGGAACCTGTTTTTACAAAAATACTTTCGAAAAAAATTAGAAATTTTCGTAACTTTTGATCGCTTAGTACCTCTTATAAACTAAAAATCGCGATGTTTTGTTACTGAATTTGTATTTAATGTTTAGAAATGCCATTAGAAAGTACAATCAAAAGTGAAAAAGATCTTATGATGAAAGTTACAAAAATTCCTTAAATTTTTCTTGAGTATTTTTGTAAAACAGACTCCAGTACTATAAAGAATGAAAGAGGTTCTAACTCCGAGCCCAGATAACCAAATCTATGATCAAAGTAAATTTGTATCAAGTGCATCAGAAATATAAGTTTCGGACTCGTACTTTCACATTAAATACAAAGATCAAGTGGCGCCATCTATGCTGAAAAGTTGAAATTCACGTTTTATGATCAAGATGCAAAAACAAAACTGAAGCAGTTTTTTTTTGGTTGAAATTCTAACTATATTGTAATCGGTTAAGGTCAATTACACTTTTAAAAGAAGAATTTTAAAATTTTTCATTCGTTCATTATCCCCTATTTAACAACAAACAACAACTGATCAATCGTACAATATCTTAAGGCAACTTGATAATTCAAGTCTTTATTGAAGCGGACAAATCTCACATACAATCAGACCTCGTCCGTTTTGGGAGCATCTGGTCGTTTCAACTGTTCCCCAAGGGTGCAAGAGGCGAAGCAGAGGAATTTGGCCTACATCCCACCCTGGTATCTGCCCGTCTATCTATTGTCATTCCGGGCACGACCATCAGTCTGTGAATTACCATGGATATATTCAGAATAAAAATAAAATTATAATTCGGAAAATACAAATGGAAATGTGACTGTAATACCGTCATGTAGCCAAAATGAAAGGTAACTATTCTTGAATTTATTTTCTTTCATTATGAAATAAGGTGTTTGACGCCGAATCAGCTAAGAGAGGGGGAGCGTACAACTTATCCCGAGGATGTACAAAAACAGAGACATTATAACAGCCTTCTGGAGGTATCCCGAATGCGCTGTGACGGATATGCCATCAAGATGCTACCCGAGGAATTCCTACAAAGGCATGATGGGAAATAATTATTTCTTTATTAAATAGTGTATTCCTAATTAGTACGCTGACATTTATTATCCACAAAGATGACACGAAACAATCATTGTAACAATGTAATATTTTGTACGTTTGTTTGCCTTTGTACGGACTCACCTTTTCTGTTCTGTTCTTTTCTTTCTTATAAAGTAGTGAAACATTCACATTGAATTTTGGAATTAAATTTTAGAATTATTCATATAATACATGACATTACATGTTATATCATTCAAAAATGTAAAGTCTTGAAATTCCTAGATTTGATATATAAAACTGCGTTCATTGACCTTTTAGATCGACCGAAAAAAAAAAAAAATAAAATAAAGAAATATTATGTATTATTGCAATTGATATCATAAAGATAGAGTTGTCGGCAAGAAAAAGACAAGTAAAAACAACAATGTTATAATATGGCAATGAAGTGTTAGTTGGCCATATAACACACTGATTACAGAATACGATAAGTACGTAACGCTGTTTTCCATGTTCTCCACAGATACCGTGATATATCATTCTCACCTGAGGATAAGCTGAGTCCAAGTTTCCAAAATTGTGAAATTGTTCTCAGGGATTCAGGGATTCAAGGATATGCATTCGGAAAAAGACAGGTACTGTCAACTTTCTGTTTTATTCAATATTAAAGTTTTGATCTAACAGATTTTTTTCAAACATACCAAAAAGGAAAAAGTATGCAAAAAAGTAAAAACTTAACGTTTCTATTTTTATTGAAAAAAAATGAAATAAATACTGGTAAACAATGGGTAGAAGGAAACGGGCTTTATAAATTCTTTTTGAATTCACACTAAGTCACAACAGAGCGATCATTTTGATATGCGCAAACTTGAATATATGATAAAACATGATGAATCCATGATTTTCCAAAAAACCAACCAAACAAACAAAAAACACAAATAAAATCAATTTCCAAAACATTTAAAGAAACAACACATTTCATCTTTTTCTCATCTTAAAAACATACAGTTTACATTCAAAGGTTTTTCTAAGACATTGGCATAGACCTATCCTTCAAGATCTAGTATCCGACAAACGCAAAGAAATGGCTGACGAGGAGAACACAGCATTATCTGTAAGCGAGGCCACTGACCTGGACTCCACTTATGACGTAGTACAGGAAAGGGGGAGCACTCAGAACAGCTCTGTCACGTTTGGCCCTATTGCTGTAAAGGCGTCCCCTGTAGAAGAGATCACCGTGGAAACGGCCATCACAAACACTCCTCAGAATGCCTCCACCAATAATGACACTGTGTCCACCACGTCCTCGCGCCAGCGTGTGTCAGAGTGGATACAGCAGAGTGAGCAGGCCGAACCTGATGTTAAAATCCCTCCTTATGATCCTGGACCACCTCCTGTGTTCACCTCACAATCATCAGATTTGGTGAGCATTGTGCTTTGTATGTTTTACATTGGATAAAAGAAACGTTCACCTACTTCTGAGTCAATTCTTTGATCTAACTATAAACATTGAATTATACACTACATACTAGTATTTTGCGCGTCAGGATTCTTGACATACATAAATTATGCCTTATATCTTCATCTTTTTCTCAGAAAAGCAATGTCGCACACGTGAGGATAGATTTGTCGAAATCGAATGACAAAAAACTGCTGGATGCGTGAGTACTATTTTCATTCCAGTCTCTTAATGTAAGTTTCTGAATATCTATTAAAAATATAATGGTTTTATGTAAAGTAATTTTAAAAGAACTTCATCTAAGAACGCCTATCGACTGTTTTCAGGCGTCTGTGGGACCGGTTTCAGATGATCCCGAGGGAGCGTATCTCAACTAGCGACACCTTCCGGCCGTTTCTGCGAGCTTTCAAGTTTATATGTTACATCTTCCTGTTCTGTATAGTATTAGGCTCTGCCGTTGTCAGCAAAATCTGTATACTCATCATGACCTCCAGTATTACCAAGGTAACTAACATTTCAATTACCGGTATCCAAAATTACGTTTTTGCCGGTATCTGAATTTATTCGAACGAGGTGCTGTAATAATTTGATGAAGTCATGGTCTTTAAGGAAAATTCCTCAAATAGCTACGCTTGAAATTTTAGAAATTACTCCAAAAGTTTCTTAATGTAAATGAGTTATTATTATATCTTTTTTAGGATCCAAAAGCATTGAAGGATGGTGATTCTCCCGCCAATACGATGTTAGTGATCAGTATCTGCTTCCCCTATGTCTGCTGGGTCCTAAGTTACTCGGCAAAGTCACTATTTGGTAGCAGCTCTTGGCCTCGCTTCAAACTTGTAGTAGTGGTACGTACATATAAGGTTATCATTCCCGTGATCAATTATTTTTAAATACTACACTTGTTCCGGCCTCAATATCTAAATCATTTTACATAGTAGCATACAAGATAATAAACAGTTTTTGTGTCGCCTGCGATTCTGCGAAGCATAGCGACACATAGGGATCACTTTGTCCGTAGTCCGTCTGTCTGTCACACTTGGATGTCACACCATATATAAAAGTGATTCCTAAGTTTCGCTGTTTCGCAGGCGACACATGTATTCCTTTGAATGATTTTGTATTTTTTTGTTACAGACGTTGTTCGTCGAACTCCTCCATTCTTTCGGCCTATGTCTGCTGGTGTTCCACATCCTCCCCCGTATGGACATGGCTCGCTGCCTACTTAACCTGTGTGGCATATTCACCGTACCCGCCTTCCTCAAGACCATCAGCACAGCCATGGACGGCTCACTGCCTGGTATCAAGAGATTCACATTGGCAGTCCTCAACGGTATAGCTTTCCTGATACAGTTTGGGAACCTCGCTGCCACCACTATGTTCAGCCTACCTCTAAGTGAAGATGAGAAGCGTGATTTGCTCAAAGAAGTCATAGGGAACACAGAAGGTTCTGCTATTACATCTACTAGTTCAAACATTACACATTCAATAGAACGTCCAAATCCTACATTTGGGAACAGAATCATGTGGGAAATTCCTGTCTCTTTGTTTTTAATTTCGATATCATACTGGGAAAATTATGTTTCTTCCGACTTTTCTATTTGCTCATTGAAGATACCATTGTTGGAATGGAAGAAACAACTACACAGTGTGAGACAACGATTATACATTTTTGCCGGTATCTGGAAGATCGGTTGGACAATGGTGTTTGCTGTACTACTTCTGCCTGGATTTAGTTTTAATTTGGAATTCACTGGGGATCATCATGTCAATGTTGAGAAATCATTGACGACACCTTCCCCAAGATTACCCGAATTACCTCCGATTCTAACACAACCACCGCCAACTGTAGCTCGAAATTTGGTAGAAGACATGGAAAATATGTCTACCACAACGCTTGCAACGACTACTAATCAATCAAACAGCACATTAGTCGGCGGCGGCAGGACTTTTGTCAAACGTTCAATATCCGACGTAATTAACAATGCTATATCAAAGGGAGACTTTTCCAGTATTTTGAACCTGACCGAGGACAGCTTACCTCGCCGAAGGACACCGTCACCTTTACCTGAAGGCCTTACCACTACGACTACGGAACCGAAGCCCACAAAACCCAGTAATTCTGACAAATCGACCAGCAACCCCTCGTCCCTTTATATAATTGAGTTACCCGAGTCGGTAAAGGAGAATTTCCAGCGTTACGGTCCCTTGTATGCACAGATGGTTGCCAGTACATTGCTGTCCTATTTTGGAAGCCTTGCCTGTAAACTCTGCATGCAAACTTACGGATTTACCGTTCCCTTATTTCTGGCCACGCCCATCACCCTGGGGCTGGTCCTCGCCCAGTGTTATACCAACTTCATACCGTCGTATCTGTATATATGGCTTTGTCCTGAGAGCAGCGGTGATCTGAGACTCTTCCACCTCCTCTGGCTGTGCGTACTATGGATTTCACAGCTTATCGTCACTGGGCATATCTGGTCACCCAAAAATGGACGCATGGCTAAAATAGAAAGGTAAGAACGCCCAAACAAAATATCTACAAAGATTGATAAGTTATTCAGTATAATTTCCGTGCTCAAGAAACGATTGTGAATTGATAGTTGTACATGTCTAAACCGACTTTTTCAAATTTCAGGTTGTTCGTAATTCCACTTCGTTGTGGGGTTCTTACGGACCTTTCCATGATGTTGCGACGTAGAGTGAACGATAGAGATTTCTCTTTATTCAACATGGAAGATGACGCATCAATTATCTATGACGACGAAGAAGTTCACCGAGCAGATGACGTCGTGCCACAGATATACGCATGCGCAACAATGTGGCACGAGACTCGAAACGAGATGTCACAGTTATTGAAATCTTTATTCAGGTGGGTAATGATAAGGAATTATAAAGTTATATGAGCAACTCTGTAAAATCATCCAACGACAATAAATGCAACGATCTTACAATGACATTAATTTTGTTTATCTTTCATTTTTAGAATCGATATTGACCACAGTGCAAGATACTTGGCACAAAGATTTTACGGGATCAGAGACCCAGATTATTATGAGTTTGAAGGTAATTTTATGTCAGTGGTTAGAGGGCCTTTAGAGAAATGTTATTCTGCTCACAGCATCAGTAAATGAAAGTCAAATCCCAAATCAGAATTTCATTATTATTATCTATGGGCATACAAAATGTTTCAGAAGTAACTAGGAAATGACAGCTACGATGAAACAAAAGAAAGCAATGCATAGCATAACTTCGAACGTCACTCCCCTGACTTTCAAATGCCCAATCAAGTTAGATGTACTTGGTAGCCTGATTGAAGCAATCTTTTCTTATCCTACAGCGCACATATTTTTCGACGATGCAATGGAGCTGTCTGACGATGACCTTTTGGTACCGAATTCGTTTGTTGCTGAGCTGATCGAATGTATTGACGATGCCATAAGGTATGCTTATATGAAATTATGACGTCACCATAACTCTTTTATTGAAATATTACTGAATCGTAATTTTATAAAGATAAACTGTGATCTGTTTCAAATATTAAGCATAATTGTATTTTTTTTCATAAATCTTCAGTTCTGTACACGAGCGTCAGATGCAGCTTGGCCCGCCGATACGAACTCCCACACCTTATGGAGGACGACTCACGTGGAAACTCCCGGGAGGGACCCGACTCTTGGTACACCTCAAAGACAAACATAAAATACGACACAAGAAACGTTGGTCACAGGTGAATAATTATTGCGCTTCCTCTTGAAAAGGATATAAAATATATGACATTACATTTTGTGGCTTTGAGAACGATGACTGTGATAATATCATGGATTATTTTTTGCAAGATTTGTTTAAAGTGACTTTATATTAATCTTCAGGTGATGTACATGTATTACTTGTTGGGCTATAGGATCCTTGCCCAACCCGAAAACTTATTACATCGGGAAAGCAGTCGTAGTGAGACGCCACACAGCGAGTCTGACCGCGTCAAACTCACCGATTCCCAGCTCCGTCATCGACGCCAAGCGTCACACTTCACACGAAGCGTCATCTTCAACTATACCACGGAGGAGGTTCATACACAGGTAGGTAGAAATTGTAATAGTTTTATTTATGTTAGCACAGCGTTACTTGATAGTTGTTTAGTTTTCGCTGCAAGTACTAGAAAAAGAGCATGTGCTAGAACAAAAACGTATATATATATATTGGTGTTTTTGCATTACAGGCAGAGAATACTTTCATTTTGACGTTGGACGGTGACGTAGATTTCAAGCCAGATGCAGTTCGTTTGTTGATAGATCGTCTTAAGAAGAATAAGAAGGTTGGGGCAGCATGTGGTCGTATCCATCCTATTGGTTCTGGTAAGCTTAATTGATATACTTTAATTTAAAGCTGAATATTCATATAAATCGTAATCTAGCATTGATTTGTATACTTCAATGTTATGAATGAAAGTCAAGTTAAATTATGATGACTGCAATTTTTCAGGACCTATTTTATGGTATCAAGAATTTGAGTATGCTATAGGACATTGGCTTCAGAAAGCAACAGAGCACGTGTTTGGGTGTGTCCTCTGTGCCCCAGGGTGCTTCAGTCTGTTCCGTGGTTCCGCTCTGATGGACGATAACGTGGCCAGGACGTACGCTATCCGGGCATCTGAGGCTGGACACTATGTACAGTATGACCAAGGTAAGTAATTTATCCCGGAGATCAGCTGCTCAATGAGGCGGTGGCTTATGATAATGGCAACAAACGATGACTCGGCTAGGCTGGTCTAAGTAGAACACGATCACAGATATTATGGCCAAAGCGTGAATGACCACTAGTTATCTGATTCATATAGATATGGACATTACTTTACAGCATTCTAGTTAGTGTGAATAATGTTAAATAAAGAATGCAATAAAACAAATGTTTCGATATCATCTTTGCTTCAAGCTATATGTCATATTTTATCATAATCATGAGTAAGCCTTTTACTTGGGTGGATCAATACAAGTATTGAACCATCTAGGTACCTGACATAGGTTTCTTTTGATACAACAACCCCATCACCCTCCCGATTTTATTTTTGAACATTTCAAATTCAGAAGTCATATAATCACTTCATATTTTGTCTTTACAGGTGAAGATCGATGGCTCAGTACCCTACTCTTACAACAAGGTTACAGAATCGATTACTGCGCAGCCGCAGACGCCCTGACCCATGCACCGGAAACATTCTCGGAGTTTTTTAACCAGAGACGTCGTTGGGGACCATCGACACTGGCGAACATCGCCGACCTACTTGGTGACTGGAAGAACACCGTGAGGCTAAATGACAACATCAGCACGCCCTATGTACTCTATCAGTTCCTCTTACTAGTCTCTACAATCCTCGGTCCTGCCACAGTGTTACTTATGATGGCAGGGGCCTTCACCATCGTCTTCAAAACATCCATTATAAGCTCCTACGCCATCGCCTTGGTTCCTCCTATCCTTTTTATCATCATCTGCACGTATGCCAAACCATCGACTCAGATCACTTTAGCAACGATACTAAGCGCATGCTATGCAATAATCATGACTGTAGTTTTGGTCGGCACTGTAGGAACTGCAATAGAAGGCTCATTGACAAGTCCTAATGTCATCTTCTTGATTATGTTAGTATTCATATTCTTTGTTGCTGCGTTGATGCATCCAGAAGAGTTTGCGTGTGTAATACCTGGAGCTCTGTATTTTATATGTATTCCGACTGGATACCTTATTTTAACAATATACTACCTCTGTAACCTGCATATTGTTTCATGGGGTACGAGAGAAGTACCAAAGCGAAAGTCGAAAGAACAGGTGCTTGCAGAAAAACGGGCGGAAGAAGAGAAAAAGCGAAAGAAGGAACAGCGCAAGGGATTTCTGGGTTGGCTTGGATTTAGTGGTATTATGAATGAAATAGTTGAAATGTTTAAACAATTCAGAACCATGACCTTATCGAACTCGGAGAAGAAATCTCAAACTGATGCGCTGCTGGAGGAACTGATATACGAGCTTCGTCAGACAAGGGATCAGAAAGCGCCACCTCGACACAGGTCCTCCTCTACAATGACGCACGACACTAAACAGGAAACTATATCGGAGATCGTCCCATCTCAGGCAGCTGATGGCGACTCTCCACAAGTCAATGATGGTGTGCCCGCGTGGCTTAAAAACGAGGATCCTAACAACCCGGGCTGGCTGGGTGATCCTGTCTGCGGAGACGGCCCAGTCAAACAGCTCGAAGACAGAGAAACGATATTCTGGAAGCAGCTACTGCGTAAATACTTGAGTCCTATTAGCGAGGACAGAGTTCACCAGGAGAAGGTAGCAGCCGACTTGAAGAGTCTGAGGAACAATGTGGTGTTCGGGTTCTTCATGTCCAGCGCTTTGTGGATCGCTCTTACAATGCAGCTTCAGTTGTTACAAGATGACTTTAAAGATACAGCACTGTTTATCAAGATACCCCATTTTGACCCCGGTAAGAAGGATCTGACATTTGAGCCGCTAGGTATGGTTTTCCTCGCTCTGTTCTCGTCTATCTTACTCTTCCAGTTTATAGGCATGTTGTCACACAGATGGGGGACCATACTACACGTGCTATCTATAACAGAGGTGTCGTGTAGCCAGAAATTCACAGAGAGATACAAGGTACAGGAGATTATAGCTAAGGCTATGGAACTACAGAGGGTCAGTAACATAGAGAACGAACCAGAGCCTGACTATGATGATCCTATACCTGATTATGACGACGACGATGAATTTGACGATGATGAAGAAACTTTGTCTTCCGCATATACAGACGCTTCTTTATCAACTATCATTAGTTTCTCAAAGCCACCTTCTTATCATTCAAATGACGTTGCTAAGAAATCAAACTTTAGACGCAGAAATAGTGCAATTTTCAATCGTAGAGGATTGGCTACGGGTCGGACACTTCGCAAGGCTTTCGAACGCCGCTATCGGAATCAGTTACGTCGAGAAAAGAGTGGCGAATCAAATGACAGTGAAGGGGCTCTCGCAGCGGGATTTGATAATGTGTAATATAAATAACTAGCAAGAGTATGATATATTTAAAATTTGTTGTTTTGTTGAAAATAATTTTATTCTTTCTTCATTTACGTGTACAGTCATATTGCAATATCATTATTTTATGCAATCAGGATTTTATTCCATTTTCAAAACTTACCATTTTGTGAGACATTGTTTGATCAGTTCGTTAATAAAGACAGTGCTACAAAAGGTTACGGGTATCTTCAATACTCTGAATTTTATGTGACTTGTGTGCAAACAATACAAGTTGTCATTCAATCACAGAATGTTTAGAGCCAAAAGAAAAGCAACTTTGAAAACCATTGTAACGTGCTGGGATATAGAAAACTCGTCCTGAAAAAAAGTCCGTACAACCAAATCTTAAATAGGGCAGATTGCCGAGACCTTGTCCTTTTCGAAATGGGCTGATTGAATATACCGATGTTTCATGAACTTCTGTCACCAAAGTCGGTCAGTGACTCGGTGTGCAACGCTCGAAAAGATGCAGAATGTAACATCATCACATGACAAGTCTCATTCTGATAGGAGCAGGATTGTAATCCGGCAGAAGAGGCTCTCAGATGCTTTTGTCTCCAGGTTTATTTTGGTCAATTTTATTTTCAGCATTGAATGAAGACGGCGAATAATTTAAATGCCTTTCATAAAAAGTTTTGAAATACCTATGTGGCGCTCCGTAGAAGGAAGCAATCGAAACTACAACAGAATAGCCGATATTAGGAAATCAAAAAGAAAGTAGGTCAAACGATAAAATAATGCATGTAAATTATGTAATGTGAAGGATAACTCATATCAAACCATTATAAATGGCAGCAAATGACCCTTTAGACGATTTAAAGAAACAAATCACGGTAGGGAAACGTATATTATAGATACTAAGATAGTCGAATATTCAACATGGTATTGATTTAATCTCGTGCATATATGTTGAATATAATGAGAATGTACGTGTAGTACATAGTACAATTGCATTTGTATGCCTGCATTTTTTCAAATGTTTCCTTAAAATGCATGTGTATAAATTTAAATGAAAATGGAAGTCACGACATTGTAAACATGGTAAATATATACAGATATACATTGAATTCTCAAAAATGATATTGTACTTGTCAATTCCATTGTATACATATATCAATATATATATTCATAAAACATAATATCAATAGATCGGTTGATTAAACGTTCATGCGAAGAGTTGTAGAAGGGGGGGGGGGGGCATTGGGAGCAAAGTTTTCAGATTTTGAATATTATTTTCTGATAGTCAGGTCTTGAAACCCTCTTGAAAACTTACGTTTTGATCCCGAAATGTCATAAGTATAGTTAGCTCGAGCCTTCGACTAGAGTAAGGGATCAACCATTTGATTTTTAAAGTGATGAAAGACTTACCAGTCGGAATATTCTGTTTGACATTTTTCAGAGCAGGAAATATTTATTCGTGACCTCTTCCTAGGATCAAACCGGAATTTATTTTTTTCCAAACTCCCCCCCCCCCCGACCCTAACGTTAACATGTTTCTCCCTAACAAGTAGTTCCTTCTTCGTATTTATTTGGTCAACTAATCGTTTCCATCGTCGCGTCATTGAATTTCTCTACAACATATTTTTACAAACCTTGATAAATTGGGAGAAGGTGATCCCAACAGGACCACACCGCTCTGACCACAGCAGAACACAACTACAAGACTACGACAAAACCTGAACATTGATTGGACAAAACCATTTCAAAAAGAAAAAGGAAAAAAAACCCCGAAGACAAAGAAACAATACAACACCCATACAAAATGGACCAACAAACATACATAGGGGACACATTGAACCATGAATGAAAGTATGAAAACAATCGAGGGAGACAAATGTGCACCTGGTCCAGCACAGAATTTCTACAGCAAATGGCATGGTAATGCAGATTAGTTACCCACAATCCTTCCATTTTTCATGACTTACCCGGATAATAAGAGCCTCTCGAGAAACACAGGTGCTGTGCAGTAGAAAGAGCATCCTGAATGACCACAAGGCCCAATGTGACTTATAGTTTGGTTATGTGTTTCTGTTCTAATTAACTTGTTTGTCACTTCTGCAAGGACTTCCATTATATAAGTCTTAGTGAATGCATTTTACCTGGTTGTCCGCAATAGAAAGAATGCATGAATGAAATTGCCAAAGGTCACTGTTTACAAAATTAAGATGGGAAGATTAACTTATCAAAGGCAAGGACAAAATGGCCAGTATTTTTAAGTGCCAAGAATTCTGGGGGAAATTTCAAGGCAAAATGTGTGCATTGCACCTTTATGGCGGGGATTTTTATGCCCCTTTTGGGGCCGTTATTAGGCCCCATTCCCAATGAAAAATAGTATCTTTTTCCCCCATTTTGGCTATAAAATTTCCCTATCACATATTTATGGAATTATCACTGAAATTAGTGAAATTTACTGACTAAAAAGTAGCAAATTTACTAATTATTTGCCATATCGTTGAAAGCATAAGGAATTAAATCGTATTTAAAAGAAAATTATTTGATTAAACATTCAATTCTGAACATAACTTTTATATTAGTACTTCTCAAAATATTCCCAAATGTTGTTAAGGAGCTGTTAAGATAAGGGCCGGATTTAGCCCTGAAAGCACTCGATTATTTCTCGTGCGTTGTCCTTCCACTTTAGATAAAAATTAGTCAGAATAAAAATATAAAGTATTAAAAGATTCCTAGTAGGTATTTTATGTAAATAAATTTGGTGAAAGATGTTATGATAACGAGTTGAAGAGGTTGGGGTACAGACGACGGAAAACGTCGAATATCGAACGAAAATGCACAAAAAATGCATTATTTTACACATTTTTTATGTTTATCATACTTCTGTTACCTTCTCAAGTCTAAATTGGATAAGAGAAATTAACTTTGAGGTTATTATATCAATATAATCGGCAAACTCTGCAATCCGGAAACTGAAAAACGGTTTTATTTCGTTCTTCTCGGCCATTTATGTAGGTTTCTGGCGCGAAATACACACGGTGTAGAAATAGACAACTTTCTCGTTTATTTCCTTCTAAACGGTTAAATATTTGATCAGAACACACTCTGAATAGATTGTTCCATGATATAAAATGAAAAAAAAATTCAATGATAACCTATTTTATCGCTCTAGAGACACATTAAAAAATAGTCATCCATCCCCCCTTTTTTCGTTTTTCGCCCGTGGGACATTGTTTCCCCCCCCCCTCGCTTCAGAACCCCACTTGGTCAGAAAATGTGTTTTATTGATATACACCTTTGGTGAAAGTGGCAATGTGAAGCGAGGGGGGAACGATGTTGTATAAAACTTTTCCGTTTTCCATTGATTTCTGTGTAAAAAACGCTTATTTTGACCCAAATATCGGTCTTATTTTGAATAAATTATCCCATCTGATAGCAGATTCATATGTGGACCAAGTTACTTGACATTTCTACCGAAAAAAAATTCTTAAATTTTGCATTTTGAACGACTTTTCAGGGCAGATTTTACGCCTTATCTTAACAGCTCCTTTTCCCAATTACACGGGCCTGACCCCATTCCCAAATTACTGAAAAAAAAAAATCATTGAATGGTTTCTCATGGAATCGTAAAAGACATTTGACTGTTGAGTGAATATTGTCCTGCACTTTCTTGCATTTTTTCAGAGACTTGAAATTAGGGACGAGGGCATTAATAATGTTGTTGTCAACTTAAGCCCAATCCCTTTTCAATTTATTGAAATAAAATAAGTTTAAACTAAACTTGAAATTACCATTGTGGCATTGTTAAAAAAAAAGATAGGCTAAATATGTGAATTCATAAAATAAAATGTAATGTGTAATTCAATTAATTACATTTGCAATGTAATGTGTAATTTAATTAATTACATTGCCAAAAAAAAAAGGCAAAGTAATGTGTAATTTAATTAATTACATTGCAAAAAATTACAATTCAATGTGTAATTTAATTAATTACATTTCAATGTAATTGACCCCATCCCTGCTCTAGAGGTCGGGAAAAGTTTCCCCTATTTTTTTCAACCGGTTGAAAAAATACGGGAAACTTTCCTGCTCTCTTTGTGGTAATGAAATGGTCGGGGTTTGGTCGGAAAATCGGGGGTACAGTTACAGCCTAGGTTAATCGTGTCCTGGTCGGGTAAGAGCGTGGATTGAGCGTGGTCTGATCGGCATTTAAATTCAACCCCGCCCTCTTCACGCAGAAAATACGCTTTACTTACACCCGGTTCCCGATCTTTACCCGCTCTTAGCCACGATCTATCCACTATAAATTTAAAATGTTCGCTGATTTTACCAAGACCTTTTCATGATCATCTTGCAACCTATCCACGCTCTATATAACCAAGTTACGACCAAACGACGCTTCAATAGGATCAGTGCATATTTCATTCGTTTTCTCATACCTGATATTGATTTGCGACGACAACGCAAACGGCATAGAAATGTGCCGTTTGTGGCTATCCAGAGCCACTTTTTAAGTAAGAAAAATTTAATTTTGATCGCGACACTTATGGGTAAGGCTGGGTCAAAATTAGAAATACAGGCTTTTTCTTGGCCGATACGATCATTGGATGAGAAATGAGAGATGTTTAAGTTGGAAATTGTGTTTTGAAGGGGAATGCGTCGGGGAAAGTCGATAATAGATCGGGATTGCATCGGGAATAGATCGGAGTTTAATCGGATTGAACGGGACTTGGTCGGCAATGTGAGTTAATACGCGAATCGGTCATAAATTGATCGGGAATCGGTCGAGAATAGATCGTGATGTTAAAAAAAATTGAAAAATAAGTCGAGAAAGTTTACCCGCTCTAATGAAAATTTCGGTCGGGAATAGTCGTAGGTACAGCGGGATTGCAGTGGAACAGTGGCGTCAAGCACAAGTCGCGAGGGCCTTCGTTTACATAAAAATTCTTTAAGTTGATACATTTTGAATCACCTGTACTTTGCGATGCTCAATCGGGATTACTACAATTGGATATCATGCAGTCAATAAGATCTAGTGAAAGACAAACAATGGAGAAAAATAAAGCAATGGAAAAAATGTTTGCCCTTTCAGAGAATCTCAATGATTTTCTCCTTGTGTATTCATACACTACCAGACAGACATATGGACATAATTTTCCCTATATTTCACAGGCGACATACAACCTTTGATGACATAAATTTATGATTTGATAGTTGACCAGGTTCAGAGAGTTATTCCGGGGGCGTTTTACCAGAGAAGAACTACAGAGGGCTTTGGAGAACCATAACTGGAATCAAGATGAAACCATTGCTTTCATATTTGAAAGTGAGTTTTAGTTCTCATAACTATACTAGTGTGTAAAGAAAAGAATAAAGTATTATATGTCGATCTTTGTTTTTCTATGATAGTTGATTCTCAAGTGTAGTGCACGTTTGTTTCCCTCGTTACAGAGCATACGTCTTCTAAATCATAAATGAATCTTTCTGTTTTACACAGATATTAATATGTATATATTGTGTACTTTGTGGTGTCTAGTGTGATCGATATTTGATTTTTATCTTTCAGACGATGCCAGTACAGTACGACAGCTGATTCATACAAGAGAGGAGGCATGTATCTCAGAAAAGGGGGAGGGAGGGGGCGTTAAACCAAAATTAAGAAAAACAGAAGCATTGATGTGATTCATTGAAAAAAGTGCACAAAAATGAAAAAATAAAATTGAAGTAGATATTAAGTTAAAGTTTCGTTACATCAAAATTTTAAGCAGCCTGACAGCTTCGCGTATCAGTTGGGGGAATTTTCAGCCTCTGATTGGTCAGTTCGTCTTGCTAAGAGTTAGGGATTTTTTTTCAGTGACACGCATGTATGCATATATGCATATTCCATGCAAAATGTGTGTACTACCATACCCGTTGAATTTACTGAATACACATGCTTATTTGATAGGAAAGTTGTCAAAATATCTAACTTTATTTAGTAAAAACAATGTGATATACAGCTGTACAAAATGAACATCGTTACGATTATTATATTCTATAGAATTACATCCAAAATATACAAAGTGACTTGGACTTGGCGAGAAATGCTAAAGAGAGGCGGATCCCGACCCAGAGGCGACAGTTTGCCTGTGTAGACTGTGACAATGCTTGGTGGCAAACAGTACCTGCAAGGAAAATGGTACGCTGAACCATGTGCTAAACTATTTAATTTGCTAAGTTTATATAAAAAGTATTGAAAAAACTGTACAACACTGTGAATCAGACAACACGTATACATGTCTTTGTCGTAAGTAAATAAATGGGAAATCTTTATCAATGATGAAATATACGACTGAATAATTGTGAAATCTTTATCAATGATGAAATAAAAAAAAAAACACCATTGTAACAATTATTGAATAATAGTAGACACGTACACACACACACAAATCGAATATAGATTAATCTAACATATTTTATAATTTTTCCACTATTGTTTTCATTAAAGGTGTCTAAATGCCATAGGTGTCATAGGAAATATAAAGCCTTGCCACGTGAGGATGAATGGGGCTGGGGCGAGTTCTCATGCCCGTCATGTGGAAACCATTTCAAGTAATTTTCTAAGGATGTTTACTAGATATGATAAAGCATAAAGAAATGTAACATGTTACAATGAAAGTTTGGTGGTTTCGATATCAGTTAATGTTCTCATGAATTGTTTCAAAAGCGAGTGGTACCTTCAAGAGAAAATCGTCAAAAAGGGCGTTTTCTGCATGGATAGATATCCTGCTCAACCTTTACTCTTTTAACGTTTACAAGTCATACTTGTTCGTCCTCAAGAGATGTACATTAAGACTATAAACTTTATCAACTTTTTCATTATTTATTGATGACTTTTTTCAGTGGCTTTGCTCACATGAACAGGACACAGAGCTCTTGTTACCAGTGTGGGACCCTTGTTTATCCCATGTCCGTCCGTCCACCAGAACGAAGGAGTGGTCAGCGGCGGTCAGAGAACACGCACAGCTGTACGGGATGCCGAGGTAGAGGTAAGGAAATTGAAGTGTTCTAATTTACATTAATATAAACCTTCTTGAACAACTTTTCAAACCAATTTTAATGTACCAGACACGTACATGTATCGGATAGTAATTCTGCATCAATGGTACTTCTAGCCAAAATGATCTCAGTAGCGCCCTCTAGTTTGATTTCTGAATTTTGTGTATCTATGTTGTAACAGTGCTCCAAATTTCCTATACGATCGATTCAGTAGCACAATTAGATAAAATCTATGACAAAAGAGCATCGGAGGAATAGTGCAAGGATGTTAACCTCCATTAATTTTGATGATATTTTAGAATGAAATGACAAGTTTCCAAAAAAAAAATAGCAAAGTAATATATATGTAAAATTGATAAAGCAACAACACAAAGCTTCTTTGAGGAAATGCCATTATACCAGATAATGTGTGAATCTTCACTCCATTTAGAATGAGATTTATATGGCATTTTATGCAATACATGTATATATAGTTTATATAAAACACAAAGTGTAACATCCCCTCGCATGACACCAAAACTTCTAATATTTATTTTATCCAATCACCTTAATATGGCCCATTGTGACATTGGCCTTTTACCTTGAAAATCAATAGGTGTCATTCTTTTGCCGTTGACAACTAACAAGCAAAGTTTGAAGAAGACTGGAAGTAAACTGTGAGATCTAGTGTCCACAACGTTTTTCTATTATCGATCATTATGACCTTGACCTTTGACTATAAAAATCAATAGGTTTTATCTGCTGACCATGGACACCTTACATGTAGAATTCGATGAAGATTGAAAGTAAATTGTGGCCTCCAGAGGGTCAACAAGGTTTTACTTCTATTGCCCATTGTGGCCTTGATCTTTTGCCGCTGACCTTGAAAATTCACTAAATGTTGTCTAATCACCATAAGCAACTTACATGCAAAGTTTGATGAAGATTGGAAGTAAACCGTGATCTTTAGTTTATCCACTAGGTCTTTTCTATTATGAAAATTGTGACCTTGACCTATGACCATGAAAATCAATAGGTATCATTTCCTCACCATAGACACCTTACATGCAAAGTTTGATGAAGATTAGGAGTAAGCTGTGACTTCTCAAGTGTCCACAAGGTTTTCTTTGATTACCAGTAGTAACCTCGACATTTGATCTCTGACCTTGAAAATCAATAGGTTATTGTCTTCTCACCATGGACAACTTTCATGCAAAGTTTGATGAAGAATGGAAGTAAATTGTGACCTTTAGAGTGTCCACAAGGTTTTTCTATTATGGCCCCGTGTGACCTTCACCTTTGACCTTAAAAATCAATATAATAGGTGTGGTCTTCTTACAATGGACACCGTACATGCAAAGTTTGATGAAGATTGTAAGTAAACTATGACTTCTGGCAACGAAGTTGCAAGAGGGAATCATTAAAAAATAACTTCTAGCTAGCCGTGGTTCATTGTTTCGCGGCTCGGTGATAATTTGATTGGCTCATGCGACTCGTGGAATTACTGGACAATAGCAAGCTAGCTGTTATTCTAATGCTAATTTATTCTGATTTTAGCAGACGATACATAGCATTGCTACATTAGTTGTCAGAAAATGAAAGGTTTTGTTCGTGAGTAGGTAGGGCTTATCTAACTGTGAATGTGTTAGAAAATAGACCATGGGTGAGCGCTAAAGCCCACCGCAAGTCATATTAGAATAAGCGAGATCACACTGTATAGAACGACATTTTTTCCGCAGCAGTGAAGATTTCGAATGCAGTTCTATTCAGATCTGCGAAACACAAAAACTCAAATCTAAAAATATCTTGTCTTTCAATGAAAACGAAACATGTTCTTTCTGATTAACTTTAGGTCGGGGTGGTGGTGGTGGTGGTAGAGGTGGTGGTGGAATGTGCGTTCATCCACAGACACCACGTGCACGGCAAGTTCTAGTGGGCAGTGGATTGCACGTGAGTTCTGGATCCACAGTGGATAGTATTTTGAGTGATGACGTATCATCAGTCAGTGGCCGTTCTTCTCGACCTCCGTCTGAGCCGAGTATACCAGAAGATGACGAAGATGGACAGAACGGACATTAAAGTGGAGGGTTACTGTATATTCGATCTTGATCATTTCACTTTGGGACACTCTGCTTGTTTCCGCATTTACAACCTCTTCCTCTTGTCTGTTTAAAACTTGTGATGATAAAAAAATGTGTATATCCGGCCCAAAAATACGTGTAAACGCGTTACTGTCTGAAAAAAAAATCTTTTAAATACAATATGATGACAATTTTTGCTGCTCTGTTATCAATGTTGAGATATGTATGTCTGAATGAATTGTGGTGTAAACTACTTTTACGTCCTGTTGTGTTGTCCTGGTATATCATCCTGGTACACATGGGCGTCAATGGATGATGCTATTATTCATAGTTCTTCATTCTAAAAAACGATCTAGAACATGTTCTGAACTTCATTGCAATTTCCTACTCGTTCTTGACTATTTGTTGTAACAGTCCAATCTGAAAGAACAAATACAAATGAAAATATGTTCCTTTGCTCTCCCATATTTTGTTCTGTTCCTCGCCTGGAGGTCATATGAAAATTTAATTTCTGCTATAGGTTCTTGAAAAGAATGCACTCGTTCTCAAATATCGCTAAGAGACTCTCTGAGGCCAAAGTGGAAGTGGAGTAGTATGGTATGAAATTAGCAAATAGGCGAGAGCGCCGATATAGAATTAGGTGCGGGAGGGTTTATTAGTAATAGTACCTTCCCAAACGCATTTCAAACGTTTGGGAGCAACCATTTAAAAAGTTTTAGGGACAGGATAACTTTCCAAAAACAACTTTCCGGATCGATTTTTTTACCAAAAGAAAAAACAACTTAATAAATCTTAATAAATCTATAAATCAAATGAAAAAATATTCCTGCTCGAAAGTCCAGGCGAAATATTATTTTTCTTGAACATGCATTCGTTGTGGATTTAAAGAAATTAAACAACCCAGTCCGAAGGGAATGTAAGCCGGTGCGGGCTTACGAGCCATAATTCGTACTTCGCGTTGTGTGATTAATTGATGTTCTGTACTTTGTCATGGAAGGAAAACATCGTTGGAATTTTAACAAAGTTTATTTCACGAAACATTGTTTAACAGAATCCATAGCATGCGAGAAAGTAATCTAACAATTGAAAAATGACAAATTGTATTTAAACCTGGGAGGGGAATTGCACAAAATGATGGACATATTTCTATATAATTCCATGTTCATCCCTCAAAGATAAGGTTGTCTACAACTCTTCAAAGCATCTGAAATTATGAGGGATTGTACGTAAATAAACCCAATATGCTGGTACTTCACGTGTAGAATTCTCCAACTCATAGATAAAACCAATTTGTAATTAAGTTCTTATCAATCTCTGGACTTTCAAGTATTGGAAAATCAATATTTACAATTAAACATGTTAAAGTTGAGAAAATATTTCCCTTAAAAATCTTAATATAAAATCATTAACTGAGATTTCATGAATCTGTTTCTAATCTTGTTTCAAAATTATCTTTATGTGAATTAATATTAACATCATCCCTTTTTCATGTAAGGGAATTTATTTACTTTTGTGTTCTGACAAATGCATCTATTTAGTTTAGAGTTATCACTCTTTCTACAGTGTGCAAATTCCCCAACATAAAATAATTATTAACCATAAATATTGTGGGGGAGAGGCCATATGGTTACAATACTCCCCCAATTAAGAAAATAACCAAGATTTTCACAATCAAAATAAAACATTCAACTTTATAGCTTTTCATCATTCTTTTTTTTTTCTTTTCTTTATTTGAATCTATGCTTGGTTATTTTCTACACGCATGGCCTTGACACCACAATATAGATAATTGCATCATCTTATAGTGCACTCAGTCAATCATGATCAAGTAAATAAATATAAATGACATGCAGATTAAAGTCATCATCTCACGTTTTTCACTGTCTTTATCAAGTGACCCAATGTTCATCGTCATAATAAACTCATTATTGTTCATTCAAAATGTCCTTGACATGATTATCAAAACATAACAAATTCATTCAAGGCCAATACGTCAAATAGTAGTATGATATATCAATGTTCAATGTACATCATGCAAAAATCAAAATTCATGAGTTAAATATATGCAAGTATCATCATACATAAGCATAATACATTATAAAATTCACATTTACTCTGCTTTTTTCCACTGAAATAACACTACACTCAACTTGTACACTTCTTTTTCTTTTCTTCTGCAAGGGCCCTTTTTTATATGATGGTTCCTTTCCGTCTTATGGTTCTTCTTCGTGTTCTGTGTAACCTCCGTCGAGTTAAACGAATACATGGACCTCGATTTCATCATGGAAGGAATTCTGCACCATATGGATTTATCATCGTATCATCAATTGTTTTTCTTTTCGCTCGAGAATTAAATCATCTTCTCGTCTTCGGCATCATCTCCCACGGAAATGCATCTCATGGTTTCTTCTAAGCAATAATTTCTTCTTCATTGTTCTACCTCTGACGTATCTTGGTATTAGTGACGTTACCAAGATCTTCCCGTAATCCGGATGACGCCATGCACCCAGAAAAGCGACGGGGTATAAACTTTCTCGTTATAAAGCGTCAAATAAGGTAGTTCATTAATTGCAAATTGTCCTTTGCATTGGATTCTGCACGGATCGCTCATCCCTATGGCAGATTTCACTCTACCATAATCTTCGAATGTCTCTCCGTTTGCTATCGTGACGGGCTGGTTTAACATCCGGCCACACGGGTTACATCGTGCACAGAGATACCTGACGTCACTGCTTCGAGCTTCGTATTTTGGCTTCCGTCTTCTGTCCATTGGATTGACCTGTACACTCTTGATTGTCTCTCTATTAACAACAGGCGGCTCCGTTATAATAGCTGCTATTCAAAGTTCAAAGATATTCTGCATAACTATACTGCTTATCAAGCATTTTGCATCGTCATTTTTTTCCAGCGGTGTAAGCGTTTATAAGACAGAATCTATTGTTCATTGCTATAACATATCTGCATGTCAGATTAAATCGTTCTTGGTAGTTATGACACCGGGATTTCTCTGTACCCCTTGATTGACCAAAATTTTGAATTTACAAAAGTAATTTAGAAGCCTGTTCCAAAACTCAAGTAATTCTCAAAAATTATATCTTTTTTTTTTATTTGCAATAATTCATTCATTTAACTTGTGTTCACATATATAAATACTCAACAGGCAATGTCATTAATTTTGATTCAATCAAAAATTTAACTGATCTAAATGAATAAAACAATATTAGCAAAGTTGTACTTTTTCATTGTTGTTAGACGTCGTCTGTATTTATGTCGTTTGCCAGTAAAATACCGTCAGCTAATGCTAGAACCTGCATCATGAGACGACCGTCAATGAAATTCCAACACAGAGAAAAGGGCAACAAGGGTCAATATCATTAACGCGTTGACATAAAATAGTGTGAAGCGAGTACTGAAATACGATCACCAGAATGAAAGCTCTAGATATTGATTAAACCCTGATGTAAACCAGTGAAATCCAGTTAGAAATTACAACTAAAGAGCATTCTTAAAGTACACGCTGCATATATCATTTATGTTTTGTTTTTCTTTCATATTGTGTATGGATAATTTGATTTTATTCCCCTTTTTATCTCATTCTAATTTGCCGTTGTATCTGTGTAATTAATAGGTTTTTTTTAAATGTCTTTTGTGTGTATTTATAAAATCTGTATCTGTGATACGTTACTTTTTGAGTTTTAATGCCCTTTTCCTCCCTCTCTTTTTAGATAAAAAGAATATTTTATCGGATCTTTCAGAACTTTTTTTTTAAATTTCGTTTTGATTTACTTTATTTTTCCTTGACTGTTTAATTAATCATCTTTATTACCATTCCTTCTCACTTTCTTTTCATCTTAAAACATTTTAGTTATTTAATGCTTGAAATAGGAACTATATTTTAATCGGTTACAATGAAGATATATTAAGCTTTTGAGAGGTCAAAAATTTTGTCATTTCATAAATGCTGTTCATGAGTAGCAACTGGGGATCTGAAGACGGGGTATTTTCAACAGATTTCTGTTGGGAAGCCTTTTCATTTTGTAAGAAACTCGTTTCCGGTTTCTTGGAAATAGCGTCTATTTCCATCTCCTCCTCGCGATGCTCAGGAGTTATTGGTACACTCACTACTGGAGGATCAAGATGGATGTTCGTTTCATCGCCCTTGTCCGTACATGTATCGGGCATATCACGAGCTCTTAGTCGTCTCCGAAGTTCCATAAGTGGAATGTCATCTTCGTCAGACGAATCCTCTCTTTCTTGAATTCTGTGTCGAATCGCAACGTCTTGAGGAACAGGTTCATCATCATCACTGTCTGATTGTTCGGGCGGGATTACGTATGTCGTTTTACGTAATAAATTCCCTTCAGAGTCCCTCGGAATTTTCCATTCATCAATCTTTGCAGGTCTAAGATGTCGAGCATGTGTCTTTGTTGTATTACCATCAAGCTGATTTTTCACTATGAATGAAAGTGGTCCTGTTTGATCAATAATTCGAAAGTAAGGTTGCCACTTAACATCAAGCTTGTTGTCTCTTCTGTGATTCCTTAGGTATACGCGATCTCCAATCTGGAAGTTTTCCTCCTTACTGTTTTTGTCTGCGTACTTTTTCTGTTTCTTTTTAGCTTCTTTCATGTTTCTGTGAACCAATGTAAAAGATTTGTGCTGCTGTTGAAGAGCGATTTGATGTTGATCTTCACCCACATATCTACGTCTTGGCTTTAAAATGGTGTCCAGTGGAAGTACAACGTCTCTGTTATATAAGAGAAAGTATGGAGAAAACTTCGATGATTCGTTTACATGAAACCTAATGGCGGCTAGTGTCTGATTCAGGTACAAATCCCACGTTTGGACGTCTTCTTGAATTTTCTTAGACATGACGTCATGAAGAGTTCGGTGAAATCGTTCGACTTTACCATTTGCTTGGGGACTGTAGTACGATGTCTTGATGTGATGAATGTTCATCGTGTCCAAAGTTTCCTGTACTTTCCTATTGACGTTTTCTGTTCCGTTGTCCGAAATAATCTCCAGGGGACAACCAAATCTCGGGAAAATTTCTTCTAAAATAAGATGTACGATTCGATCTGCAGACTTATCAGGCACGGCGAAAGCCTCTGGCCATCCGGAATATATGTCTATGAAGGAGACAATGTATTTGTTCCCAGATAGTGTAGTCGGATATGGTCCAGATAAATCTAAGCCAATCTTTGCGAAAGGGTAAGGAGGTATGTCGGTTTCCTTGATAGGAGGTTTTGGTTTCTTGGAACTTCTTGTCTGACATGTGACACATTTCTCTACATATGCGTGAATTTTCTTGTACATATTCGGAAAGAAATACTTAAGACGAATGGAATGGTATGTCTTATCTACAGCCATATGACCGAGTTGATCATGGTACTGCCTGAGGACAACTGTCTCCATATCTTGAGGTATATACAGTCTTGGCTTTGGATCCTCAGAGTCCGGCTGAGAGAGGTAATAAAATAGTCCTTCCTTGTCCTCGAAGTAGTGTGTCTGTTCAGCTTTCGTGGCTGTTCCTTTCCTTAGTCTGTACTTTATTCTCACGACTTCTTGGTCTTTTTCCTGCTCGTCTCTCAAGTTGAACTCCTCAGGTAAATCTGAGACAGCTTTTGTGATCTCTTGTCGATCTTCAACGTGACAGTTTGCAAAGTCTCTCGGGTTGAACTCATTTGAATTCAGTACTCCTATCTCAAATGTTCTATCGTCAATATCAGGCTCTTCTTCGGATTCCTTGCACTTTTCGTTCGTCTTAGAATGCGGTATACGGGACAGAAGATCTGCACAGTGATTATCTTCTCCTTTGACGTATTCGATCCTGCAGTTGTATCCTGCAATGCTTAATGCCCATAGCTGTATTTTCTTGTTCTGCATTGGTGAATCTAAGAGGTACTTCAAGGGTTTGTGATCAGTCTTAATGGTGAATTGAGCTCCATGTAAGTAATGGTCTAACTTCTGAAGTGCATAATGGATGGCGAAAGCTTCCTTCTCTATAGTGGACCATTTCGTCTGTGTGTGACTTAGTTTGTGTGATAAGAAATAGATAGGTTTTTCTTCTCCTTCATCCGTTTCTTGAGTAAGGCACGCTCCTACACAGTTATTACTCGCGTCCGTATATAAGACGTATGGTTTGTTGGTATCTGGATATGCAAGGAGTGGTACTACAGTTAGGCTTTCCTTAAGATAATCAAAAGCGATTTGGCATTCCTGAGTCCATTTAAATCTTGCATATTTCTTGGTTAAATTGATCAAAGGTTCTGCTATTTTCGAGAAATTTGGAACAAATCTTCTGTAATAGCTGCACATTCCGATGAATCCTCGAATTTCCCTAACATTCTTCGGAGCTGGTAAGTTTTGGACTGCTTCAACTTTCTTTGGATCTGGAGCAATACCATCTTTGTTGATTACAAACCCTAAGTATTCTGTCTCTTCCTTAAAGAAAGCGCATTTCTTTAGTTTCAGTTTGAGGTTATGTTGTCTCAGTCGGTTGAATACCTCTTGAATATGTCTTACATGCTGCATTGGGTCGTCTTGAGAGAAAATCAAAATGTCGTCTAGATATGCCATGGCAAATCCCTCACATCCTTGTAGAACAATATTCATAAGTTCCTGGAATACCGCAGGGGCATTACTCAGACCAAAAGGCATCCTGTTAAATTCAAATAGACCTCGATGACATGCGAACGCTGTCTTCTCCTTGCTACTTTCGTCTAATGTTACTTGCCAGTACCCATGTCTTAAGTCCAACGTAGTGAAATATTTAGCATTTCCTATCAGTGATAAGATGTCGTCGATTAAGGGAAGTGGGTAAGATATCGGTCGAACAATTTTGTTCAGTGTTCTGAAATCGACACACATTCTCTCGCTGCCGTCCTTTTTCTTCGCCACAACTAAAGGAAATGACCAGGGAGATTGTGATCGTTGGATTATTTTGGCATCCAACATCTCATCGATCGCCTTGTCAACAATTTGTCGTTTGTTTAGTGGGGTCCTATACGGTCTGTTCTTAATCGGAGGGTGCTTTCCGGTGTTTATCCTCATTTGTACTGTCTTTGTTCCACCAAGATCCGAATCTGACTTAGCTATTAGATCCTTGTTTTTCTTTAGAAGTTTGACCACTTCTTGACGCTTGTCCTCGGGTACATATAGATCTTTTAAGTCTGTCATTCCTGGCTTTGCTTCATCAACATCCATTGGTTCTTCTTTGTTGAAAGCGTAAATTTCTTGTGGGGTCAAAGGTCGAGCCTTTCCTACTACGCTTCCTCTTCTGAGACGGTAACATTTGTTTGTCTCGTTAACAATCATAATAGGTACTTTGTTCGGATATCTGACTGTATTCACGGATTCCCTAATTGTGAGTCCAGGTTCTTCTACGATACATCCGGGGTCAAGATTCGTGACCTCTAGAAGCCTTGAATCTGATATTTGGAAGCCTTTCTGTAATTTAACGTGACATATAACCGCTGTCTGTGGTTCGATCTTCATCTTTTTATTGAGCCTTAAAATCGATGAAATGTGAATGTCTTCGTCTAGTTTCACATACGTTCTTCCTATTCTTAGCATTCCTAAGTCGAAGTAAAGACGTACGCCGTATTCCTTTAGCCAATCTCTTCCTAAGATGAAGTTTTTATTTAGCGTGTCTACCACGTAAAAGCTTTGAGACATTTTCAGTCCGTTTATCGAAAAGTTAAGTATTGTCCTTCCTAACACTTCAATAGGCGCACTATTTACCGCTCGTAAACTTCTATAAACGCGCAACATTTTTGGTTTTGGTGATAATCGATCAAAAGTCTTTTTATTCATTATGGAAACCTCAGCACCAGTATCTACTAAAGTGCGGTATCTCATCTTACCTATCTTTATAATACAGGAGCTAGGGTTTCCAGCTAAATTTAATTGGAATACGGGTTTCTTACTTTCTTTGTTTCTTATAATTTTAGTATTTTGTCTGCTCTCTTCAACGGCTTCCTTTTGAAGAGAGCCTTGAAGTTTCCCTGATTTTGTTTGTGGGACGATCGCCGTAAATACCTATCATGTGAGTAATTAAGAACTCTGTATCTATCCGGAAATCGGCGATTTGGACAATTCCGTCTAAAATGACCTTTCGCGTGACATAGCCAGCATTCTTTTAATTTAGCTATATTGGTGTGTTCTGACTTTGTCTGACCTTGTACTTGATTAGAGGTTTGTCTGTTTATGAGTTTCTGTTTAGGTAGGGTGTGTTCACATTCATCTAATGACTTTTTACGTTTAGTAGGAGAAACTTCTCCGTTTTCATCGGATTCAGGGTCTGAATAATCGAGAGCCGGTTTAATGCTTTGTTTGTTTACGCGCTGGGGACATTCCCAAACAGTATGTCCTGTACAATTGCATTTAAAACATTTCTGATTACTCGAATTTGCCAAATCTGAATTTTCATCATTTGTGAATGTTTCATTCTGTGTATTAGACCTTAAATTAAAACGTTTTCGTAAATTCTGCTCCTTCATTGCAATTTCAACTGCCTCATCATAACCTCTTGGATCACATCTCAGAACTTTCATTCGCAAGTAATCATAAAACAGACCGTCACAGAAAATGTCAACCAATTGTTTCTGAATAAAGGTGTATTCCGTTTCATCAAAAGGAGCAGTATATGCATCTTCAGCCAATCGGAGTAAACGTTCTGAATACAACTGAACACTTTCCTCAGAAGTTTGTTTAATTTTACGGAGCACAGTCATAGCTCTCTGATTATCAGTAATTTCAGCATATCGCTTTTGCATCAACCTTTTAAGATTTGACCAATCTGGAATTTCGCCCTTTGACTCAATTTCCTCTAAATACCGTTTCACAAAATCACCTACAGTGCCCGTACAAGTCATAAGAACTATTCTCGGTATGTCTGAATTATCGAGTCTTGCCATATGTGCGTACTTTTCAATTTCTTTGACCCACTCTTTAAATTGTGAAGAATCACCTTCAAACGATCTAACTACCTGAAGCAAAGGGACTGAAATAGCTGTTTGGATACCTTTTACTTGATGAGCTATCCATTTCATTGCTTCATCACCACTGTCCGATAAACTACCAAATTTTGAGGAACTGGAATTTGTGTTCTTTGGCGAAGAAAAACTTTTAGAACTACCCGAACCCAAATTTACACCAACGTTCGTTGTCTGACAGTCTTGGTCTATACTAGTCATTTGAAGTGTCACTTTTTTGTCATAATTAGTCATTTTTTTTTATTTTGAATTTTCAAAACAGATGTTCTAAACGTTTTCTGTCCAGTAAATTCTTTGATACAAAAAGAAAAAAAAAATGTTTTTACATGGTCAACCGATCTGAAAGTACGTTGAGAAATAAAGTTGTGTCCTACCTCTCACTTTTAGTATGTTCAGTTCAATCTCTGTTTTCTGGTAAAAATCCATGATCTCTATATTCTCCGATTCGTGTAGGTCGACGGCACCAGAATATTTATGTAAGCCGGTGCGGGCTTACGAGCCATAATTCGTACTTCGCGTTGTGTGATTAATTGATGTTCTGTACTTTGTCATGGAAGGAAAACATCGTTGGAATTTTAACAAAGTTTATTTCACGAAACATTGTTTAACAGAATCCATAGCATGCGAGAAAGTAATCTAACAATTGAAAAATGACAAATTGTATTTAAACCTGGGAGGGGAATTGCACAAAATGATGGACATATTTCTATATAATTCCATGTTCATCCCTCAAAGATAAGGTTGTCTACAACTCTTCAAAGCATCTGAAATTATGAGGGATTGTACGTAAATAAACCCAATATGCTGGTACTTCACGTGTAGAATTCTCCAACTCATAGATAAAACCAATTTGTAATTAAGTTCTTATCAATCTCTGGACTTTCAAGTATTGGAAAATCAATATTTACAATTAAACATGTTAAAGTTGAGAAAATATTTCCCTTAAAAATCTTAATATAAAATCATTAACTGAGATTTCATGAATCTGTTTCTAATCTTGTTTTCATGTAAGAGAATTTATTTACTTTTGTGTTCTGACAAATGCATCTATTTAGTTTAGAGTTATCACTCTTTCTACAGTGTGCAAATTCCCCAACATAAAATAATTATTAACCATAAATATTGTGGGGGAGAGGCCATATGGTTACAGGAAGCAGAAAAAATTAATCTTTGTAAACGGCAAGTCTCTCCCCCTCCTCTTTGAAATTCAATGGTTGCTCCCTTCGTATCATTGAGAACTCACAGTCGAATTTATTAAATGTTCTGTTCTCTAAATCCGGACGTTAACCTCACTTACCTTACTCCTGTTTTCAAATCCCTAGACGAAAAGAAAAGAAAACAAAAAAACAAAACAAAACAAAACAAAACAAAAAAACAAACAAAAAAAACAAAACAAAAAAACCGAAAAAAAAACCAAAAAAAAAAAAAAAAAAAAACCCCCCCCCCAAAAAAAAAAAAAAAAAAAAAAAAAAACGCGAAGAAAAATTATGCGGAAATTTCCATCATGGAACGACTTTTTTCTTTCCTCAAAATGGCACTAATAAGGTTTCATACACGAGAGATCGCTGCCATATAGTTCTCAATGTAAAGTTATCCATTTTCAGCTTGAGATTTCATAAGATTGATTTTTCCAGGTTGAAGACACTTTTTAACTTGTTGGATTTTTAAATTTGAAATTGTAATGAGTCCTTAATGAGCACAAATGGACAGCATGCTCTATTAACATGGAAAAGGGAGGACTCTTAACAATCTTCAAACTGACGGACATCTCAGTGACAACCAACCATCTTTTTCACTGCAGAATGACCCCCCTCAGTGCATCAAAATAGAAATTAATAAAAACAATATTGATTTATCCTAAAGTTTAACTGGTATATTTAATGAAGTATTTTAAATTATATTTTCCGTTTTATTTCCCTTAGCTTCGTACAATCAAACTTTGATTTTTATTTTCGATTGGGAGAGTTTTACCGACAATAAATGCAAGAGAATGTCGTCAAAACAGCTGCATATCGACAGCCAGGACCACCTTAAAGCTTGTTATGTAAAATACTAATGGTACTCATCTGTATTCACTTGAATTGAGGGATTGAATACCATCTTTCTAAAGAGAGAAAAATCTAAATGAATTCAGCTTTGTTTGTTAAAGAAATAACGCAAGTCAGCAAGGGATTTGAAACAATACCCTTTTACGACTAAACTAATTTTTGTCGGAACAATAGCTTCGTGCGATCGGAGAGACTATTCGGAAACAATTCAGACAAATTGTGAGTTATACACTCCATTGAGCTTGTCCTAAGAATTAATTTCCATGAATCCAGTTTTTCATTGTTGATATAAATTATGTAAAAGGTTCTACGAGAAATCATCAAATATTCATGAGCATGTCGGAAATCAGACGCTGAGCCTTGATATTATCGGACAAACATTATGAATTATTAGTACTCCATGATAGACAGAATTATTATTGCATTCAAGATCTGAGTGGCTATGCAGGTATGTACAGTTTAATTTCTATAAACGAAAATCAATATGCGCTCTGATGACCATGTTTTCTAAAAATATGTGAACAAAAAGTTCTAAAATTGTCTTTGAAAACTGAAAATTTTTCAAGATGATATCTAGAAAGTTAGAATTTGTCCTGTTTAGAAACATATTTGTATACATACATGTACATATGCTTATGTTCAAAATAACACCAGAAATATAACATTCTCTACCAACATGTTAAAACAACAAAGGACCTTTTGTCTGAACTTTGTGCCTTGATTAATGTTATTTTTCAGGTTTTAATGCAATGTATTTTTTAAACACTGAACAGTTGACAGTAAAACTTTTTTGCAGAATGTCCAGCATTCTTTCAACGGACGATTTAGTGATTTTCAAGACGTAACATAACGTAACATTAACAAGAGGAACAGGACGAGTGATTCAGAGACGTCACAATTTTTGTCTTTTATCCTATGTCTATCGACAATGTAATCTGAAATGGCCAGTTTTCTTCATGTGAGATGGTTTCTGAAGACATGGGGTTTTTCTCTGGCTGTCATTCTTGTTTTTGTCTTTGAAGTCCGCTACATCATTATTCCAAACAAAGTTGTAAATAAATCTCATATACGTAAATTAGAAATGGAGGCGGCAAGAACAGTTCCGTCGATGGTTACTCATAATTCCAGAAGCAGCGAATACGATCTATATCTGCAAGACGAAAGCAAATTCCTCACTTTTTCTTCTCAAGAAAAATCATATTGTAATGGCTCATTAGTTCCGTTAAATAACGGCGGTATTTTTATTCGAAATCTTATCCTGGATCCGACCATGTCATATAAATCACGTGTACATGGAGGCGAAAGCCTATTTGACTTTTTCGAGCTGAATGAGATTGAGGAGTACTTCCAGTTTCGAAAGGGATATTTTCAACTCCTGTGCCGAGAGAGACCCACACTTCATAGCAAAAGTAAAAGTCTAATTTCAAAAGGTATGGAGGCAATACGATATCTAGATAAAAGGGATTCGACAAAGCTTGTTAAAGTAGAAAATTCACCGACTTTGATGATTGAGAGAATAGAATACAGTAATTTGTACCATGCAATGACAGAATGGTATAATGTGTTTATTGTGTTAGAAGAATTGAACTTAAAAGATCATGCGGTGAATATTCTCTTTGTGGATAAACACCCGAGAAGCATTTTAGATGATGTCTGGAAACGGTTGTTTAGGAGAATAGAATTTGCTGACAAATTGTCTTCAAACCAACGTTTTGTTCATGCTTTCTGGATGCCATCTGCATATAAAAGTGCAATGAATAACCACAAACTGGTAAACTTGCCGTATGTAGAACACTTCAGATCCTTTTTTCTTTATAATTTCGGTTTCAATGACGAGATAAGTACGGATTTGGAGATGATTAATATTACATTTATATGGCGCAGGGACTTTGTATTTCATGCAAGAAATCAAAATGGAACTATACAAAGGAAATTCGCGAATGAAGAAACACTCTTACTTGCGACAAAGAGGGCTTTCCCATCTTTTAACGTCATTGGTATACAGCTTGAGAAACTTTCTTTTACTGATCAACTACGATTGATAACTGGTACCAGTATTTTAATAGCTATGCATGGTGCAGGACTTGCGCATGTCTTATTCTTGCCACGTGGTTCCGGTGTCTTTGAAATATTCCCAAAGTATGTCAACTCAGCAGGGAATGGACATTTTCGTGCTATGGCAAGATGGAGGAAACTTCATTATGTGTCATGGAGGAACTACCAAAGCAGAAACGAAGAAGAAAATTTCAAAACTCGTATACCTCAAGAAATAGTTTTAAACTATATCAAAATACTGTATTGGAAAATGTTTAAAAAAGAAATACCATATGCAAAACTAGTTTAATGTGTTTGCCTTCAAATTCTCGATAAAATTTGTTTAAAGTCGTTTATATAATGTATATTTCATGGAGTAGTTTACCATGCCCAAAATGTCTCTGAACTGTAAAATAATTAGTGACCGTTTGAACGAATCTCGCAATGACGAGCTGTAGAATGCGCTGACAGATTAAGGGTGTTTCTCCAAAGAAAATGTTCAGTCTGTAATATACATACAGTACATGTATAAAGCTTTAAAGGGAATATTCTCTGACAAAGAGCACTGCTAACATTGATTTTGTTCCACCTTAATGGTTATGAAAAAAGATATCAAAAGACGACACGAAGGCTACATCTGTGTATACTTCATAAAATAATGAAAATGATAGAAGACAAAAACAGAGCAATCAGTTAAGTGAAGGATGCTCCCAAAGCTCTGCAGTTATTAGAACACGTTAGTTCACGGAAGAGGGAGTCTGCCAGTCCTATTTTTCACAGAAAAATGTTTTAAACATATTTATTATGCAATATCAAAGCATTTCATTCTTAAACTGATGAATAATTGATATTGAAAACTTCATCTAAAATTCAAAAAGGGATAATAAATAGGTAATAAAGCTTTTATATTTGGTAACGATTGATTTGTGAAAGATTTTATCTTCATTATAATTTTATGTTCAGTACGTTCTGTGTATTGCTCAAATACAAAGAGTTTCTTACATTGAGAAACGACATACATTGCTTGCTACGAAACGTCTTCCGATTTCTGTGACAAAGGAATCAAGTACACAGATTTGACCATGAAGAGAGGTACTGCACCATCTTTCATGACTATGAAGTCCATCCACATATATGTCTTGCTCTTCTTTCTTATCAACATTCTTATTGTTGTGTTTATCCTTCAAGGGGATAACCTGTTTCTATATGAATGATTTGCAGGCATCAATGTATAATGGTTTTGAAGTCACAAATTTGATCAATGCAACTCATTCAAGTAAACGAGATGGACAAATGTCTTCAATAAGTCTTTCAAACTCCTATAGATACAGTTTAGAACGGTTGCTGTGAGCTTGAGTATTCCTAGCTGAAATGAAATTAGATTTAGATGGGATTAAAAGGAAAGCATATTTTTTTTCATTTTTTTTAGAAATGCTGTGACTATTTCAATTCTGAATCATAAGATTAAGCATAATGTGCACACTTTAAAGTTACATTAGTCTCGGCATGACATGAATAAACTATTCTTGTCAATTTCTTAATGGGATGACAAATATGGATAATGACCATATCCCTGTCTACAGTACAAAATCGATAATTCAGAAAATCAGAAACCGAAGGCATACAAAATCAGGATAAAACAGGAACCAAAGCAAACAAAAACAAAAACCTCCACCATATGAAAAGAAGCAAACTCCCGATGTGAGAGTGAGACCAGGTGCCCAGGAAGAGTAAGCATCTCCTGCTTGCATGCAACACCCGTCGCTTCAATTCGGTAGAATTGTCACATCCGGTTACTTCCATTTTGGAAGATATAGAGTACAATCTTTGGTTGGATGGTTCAAATGGTCTATGACAGAATATCATCCACCATTCTGGATAGTGGGACTATCCTCAAGGCTGATGCAATGACGAGCTGTAGAATTCGCTGACAGATTAAGGGTGTTTCTCCAAAGAGAACAATCTGGAATATACATACAGTACATGTATAATGGCTTAGGGAATATTCTCTGACAAAGAGCACTGCTAACATTGGTTTTATGTCACCTAAATGGTAATGAAAAAATATCAAAAGACGACACGAAGGCTACATCTGTATATACTTCATAAAATAATGAAAATGATAGAAGACAATAACAGAGCAATCAGTTAAGTGAATGATGCACCCAAAGCTCTGCAGTTATTTGAACACGACGTTAGTACACGGAAGAGGGAGTCTGCCATTCCTATTTTTCACAGAGAAATGTGAACATATTTATTATGCAATATCAAAGCATTTAATTCTAAAACTGATAAATAATTGATATTGTAAACTTCATCTAAAATTCAAAAAGGGATAATAAATAGGTAATAAAGCTTTTATATTTGGTAACGATTGATTTGTGAAAGATTTTATCTTCATTATAATTTTATGTTCAGTACGTTCTGTGTATTGTTCAAATACAAAGAGTTTCTTACATTGAGAAACGAGATACATTGCTTGCTACGAAATGTCTTCCGATTTCTGTGACAAAGGAATCAAGTATACTGGTTTGACCATGAAGAGAGGTACTGCACCATCTTTCATGACTATGAAGTCCATCCACATATATGTCTTGCTCTTCTTTCTTATCAACATTCTTATTGTTGTTTATCCTTCAAGGGGATAACCTGTTTCTATATGAATGATTTGCAGGCATCAATGTATAATGATTTTGAAGTCACAAATCTGATCAATGCAACTCATTCAAGTAAACGAGATGGACAAATGTCTTCAATAAGTCTTTCAAACTCCTATAGATACAGTTTAGAACGGTTGCTGTGAGCTTGAGTATTCCTAGGTGAAATGAAATTAGATTTAGATGGGATTAAAAGGAAAGCATATATTTTTTTTTCATTTTTTTAGAAATGCTGTGACTACTTTCAATTCTGAATCATAAGATTAAGCATAATGTGCACACTTTAAAGTTACATTAGTCTCGGCATGACATGAATAAACTATTCTTGTCATTTTTTTTAATGGAAGCGAGTCTATCCTCAAGGCAAATAAGCCATTAAACCATTAAACCTACTTAAAGAATTAGAAACTAACAGGCTACAACAGTCACATATACCCTCGCTAGGTACCGATTTTACCAATTATTGCTTATAAAAATGGGCAACCTAAAATAACCTAGTTTTCTCCGTAGAAAACCGAATGCGAACACGTGTAAGCACTTTTTTGCATAAGGCTAGTACTGTCGCAAAATAAAGCAACATGGCGGACGGATAAGACGTGGATCGAACGGTATTATCATAATCTAAGAAGGAAAAAAAATTAGTATTAGTGTATTGTGTGTATATATAGAGAGCTCTGGAATTAATCCATGCGATACAGTTCTTGCGAGGATAAAAATACCGCTACGAAAGATGGTCTTTGTTCTCGAATAGAGTACAATTAGTTTAGGCAATAGTCTTGTAAAACAAGAATTATAGATAATTCATGAGGAATTATCACATAGTATAATTAATGCATTGGACGAGATTCACATATTCGTAAAGACACAAAGAAGTGTAAAATTACATCAGTTTATCAACAGATGACATATACATGATAAAGAGAGATTATTTTCCAAGAAGCATATAATCACTGTTTAGAAAATAAACCACGTCAATGGATGAAGAAGACATAACTCTCATCTGAGAATCTCGGAATGCATCAACCTTCTCTTTGCCACCTCTAAACACTGACGCGATAAAGATTACGCCATCATCTCTGTCTTAGAGTATGGGAGTAGTTTTCTCAAAGTCTAATACAGAGATGAGCTACTTCATTTATTTTACAACATTTAACAAACAAGTTATGCAGCTTATATTAATGTCCTCAATTTGGCTTAAAGGATGGCGTGATAACGTCCTTGTTTACTAGTATATTGTGGAAAACAGGTGGCATTGATCAATCTGCCAACACTGATGAATTTCTCATTGAGGAATCGCTGAGTCAAATTCCAGTGTACCAAAAAGAGAAGTAAATAAAATATTGATGTGTATGCTAGCCGAAAGTTTTAGATTTTACATTGACTACTGCAAACTGAATAATCCTACCAACATAGAATGAAATATCACGCTGTCGCCGAGAGTCTTTCGATATTCAATGCTTCGTATACTACGGTGTTTTGCTATGGGTGCTGCAACCGGATCCTGTTTGAGACACCATCCTTTCTTTATATAGAATCTACTTCTGTAATAAGGACAGTCACTATCTCCTCAACACGACGTTGCAGTGATTTCAGCGGCAAAAATACATTGTTTGATCGCAACAAATAATATGCACCACACAGCTACACCAACAAACAATCGGAGACTCCGAGAAAAATCAAAACGGAATGGGCCATCAAAGAAACAAAGCAAAACCACAATTGAAACTCATGTGATAATACAAAGAAAAGGTCGACCTATGTGTATTCTGTTCTGCCAAATTAATAACAAATGGTGTCATTATGCGGGTTAGATGCAAACAACCCTCCCAATTATACATTTATCACGCCTCAGACAGAAATGTTGGAATCTGATTGGTCACATGACGCCGTGAAAAAAGCCGTATCAGGCTTGTAAATCCGTATCGGGCGAGTATATATTATGACGTCGACATGACGTCAACGTGACGTCGTATCATGCCGACGTAGCAAAACAAAATGGTGGCGACCAAGAGATTTGGGCATACTTCATCAACAGAAATTGACGAAAAAAGACTTTGAAAAGTTTTAAATTCCTAATATATATAGGTAGATTACTTATAAACAATATTAAGAAATAACGAAAACAATTGTTTTCAATGATTGATACGCTTAAAGGGAAGACATTTGAGTGAATTGTATGATACAGAGACCCCCACACATACAGTTAGAGGTCTTCGACGTGATAAATTTGTCACAAGGTGAGTTAGTGACCTGATACGGAAAAATACATGGTGTGAAAAGAAACCCCGTATCGGGCTCGGCTTTCGCCTCTCCCGATACGGGTTTTCTTTTCACACCATGTATTTTTCCGTATCAGGTCACTAACTAACCGTGTTACTAATAATACACTGAACTCTCCACAAACACATACTAGTAGTTGTTAAATACGCAAAAAAAACAACCCCTTTCCAACCTTCTCATCGTAAGATGATATTCGAATAGTATAGTAAGATACAGAAGTTTTAGTTTGCACAACTCTGAATGAATATCAAAAGAATGCGAAAAACGAAAAACAGTCGGTGTTGTATTGACTGAAGCCATCCCATGATCCCTCAAAAAGTCGAACCAACACTCCTTCCCATTTGGGAGTCGTCATTATGTCGTCATGCACAATATGGAAAATAAAGGAGGGGATATCTACAATACCCTATTGCAGCACCAACAGCAAAACACCGAAATGCCCAAATGCGAAAACAGAAGAGAAAGGAGGGGATCTCCAACAACACCTAGTTGCAGCACCAGCAGCAAAACCCCAAAACACCCACTGTAAAAACACAAAGCAGACACGCACAGAAAGAGACGCAAATGGTACAAGGAACGCCAAATCACAGAGAAACATCAAACACAAATGACTACACATAAACCAACGAGACCAATGGGCAATCGGTGCCGACTTAGGACGGCCATCTGTCACGTCAGTAGCAGACGGTTCGGTTATCCTGGATTACGTGCGCACAACCCTCCCAACTATTCCGATTACCCAGACGAACGTACATTTGTAGTGTAAACAACCTCCTCACTGTTAGAGGACCACACACAAACAAGGCCGCAAATGGCAGGGGCCCAAGCAACAGAAATGAATATGTAAATGGATATAAAAAGAGGGCTTACATAATACAGTCCGTGGTGTCGTGTCTTCTCTAAAGAGGTTTGGACAAGGTCAGTCTTGGAGTCATGTCGTCACAGTCAGTCAGAGTGTACTTCTCAAGAATGCGCTGGTACAAGGCTGTAGATTGATCCAGTATCAAGCCAAGTGTCCGTCTGGTGACAGAAAGATTATATCCACGGTATAAAAGGCGTTTGATAATTCTAACAGAATTTCGATGGTAATTCTGCCTACCTTTGATCCTTATTATTTTGTTAATCATGTCACCATAAAATGCAGGTTGTGAAATATTCAAAGTGATTTACCGAATTTCAAAAGAAGTTGTCAATAATTTTTGTAAAATGTCCAGAAAATCTTTACTAGTTTGTGAAAGCGAAAACCTTGGTCAAAAGTTTCTTGGTAATTTATAAATATCTATATATATAGATAAGTTATAAATTTCTATTATGAAAATCAAAAACATCAGTACATGCTCTAGCATACCGGATTAGCTGCGAAATGTAGATACCATATGACGTTAATCTAGGAACATCACCGTCAAGCCAAGGAAAATTTACTATGTTGAATCCAAAATCATCTCTTTTGTCATACACACTTGTATGAATCTCTCCATTAACAATTTTGATATTTAGGTCCAAAAATGGTGTTTCTGTGTTTGTAACATTTGCCTTGTTTAGAGTAAATTCTTGTGGAT
Organism: Pinctada imbricata; assembly: GCA_033119305.1. Taxonomy (NCBI): domain Eukaryota; kingdom Metazoa; phylum Mollusca; class Bivalvia; order Pterioida; family Pteriidae; genus Pinctada; species Pinctada imbricata. The sequence goes on from VSWD01000007.1 coordinate 63,118,033, forward strand.
AAATAACATTTATTTCTGTTATCAAAATTTTGTAGAAATTTATAAAACATGGGTCCTGTAGCATCATATCCAAGCCATTCTACTACGTCTTTCGGTACATTTTTAGACATAATAAATTTCACACTCTTTGACCATATTACATTGGTTAGACTGAGGATCACAGACGAAGGTTTAGTACCCGAAACGTGCATGTCTGGTCCATGCTGTAAAGTTATCCGTTCTTAAATGATGCTATTGAACTTGAAGACGTATAACATTTAGACCCCTTGGTTAGTGTCACTGCTGGTGGACCAGGAGTCCCCGAGGGCACATGTAGCTAAGTTTGATCAACTTCGGTTGATCGTTTCTTCATGACATTCGAAAATTTCTGTTATCAAAATTTTTTAGAAATGTCTAAAACATGAGTCCTGTAGCAAAATATCCCAGCCGTTCTACTACGTCTTTCGGTACATTTGTAGACATAATAAATTTCACACTCTTTGGTCATATTACATTGTTTAGACTGAGGTTCACTGACGAGGGTTTATTACCCGAAACGTGCATGTCTGGTTCATGCTGTAAAGTTATCCGTTCTTAAATGATGCTATTGAACCTGAGGACGTTTACGTTTTAATACTTTTCAAAAACAGATTTGTCGATAGTAGGAATATCATCCAGGTACCTACAAGTACCAATGAAATATTTCAAATCATCATGTTTTCTTTGCTTTTGAAGATTTTTGATAAATTCCTTTTCATACGTGTATAAAAATGAATCTGCAACAAGAGGCGCACAATTAGTACCCATAGGTATCCCTATAACCTGTTTGTAGAAATTCTCTACAAATCTTACATAAATGTTGTCCAAGAGGAAGGACAATGCAATACAAAGGTCACTACATGTCCATGATTTGTATGATTTGTATTCTGTAGCGGAGAAACGAAACCCTTTGATTCAGAAGTATAAATATAAGTTTTTCCCTCTCGATTAAAACGCCATATAATAAGTTTGGACAATAGAACGTTAATTTTATCGTGAGGAAGCGTTTTGTACATATTTGAAAAGTCGTATGAAGAAATCGTATTGACTTTTCTAGATTTCATTTTGTCAATAACATCCCATGAATTTTTAATAGACCAAAATAAGTTAACATCATTCCTGTTTAGAACAGATTCAATTTAAACACTTTTAAGTGAAAGCGCGGGGACATTAAAACCGTCCCGTCCGTCTTGTTTGTTCGTCTGTATGTCCCTCAGTCACAAAAACTTTAACCTTTTCCATAACGTTTGAATGGTAAGTGATAGGGCTTTCATATTCCACATTTGTATTCCTTGGAACAAGTCCTTTCATGAATATCAAAATTTTTGACCTTGTGACCTTAACCTTGAAGTTTGACCTACTTTTCAAAAACTTTAACCTTGACCATAACTTTTGAATGGTAATGAGTTAAAGAAGATCCTGACGAAAATCTCAACAGCACTCGCAATAGAGCACCAAATTGAGCATCGACGGACCCCTAGCTAGGTGCCCGGGAGGAGTAAGCATCCCCTGTTGGCTAGCCGCGCCCGCCGTCGATGTTCATGCACGAAAATGAAAACATCATATGAAATACATGCACTGTCTGAGGTTACGTCTATATAGAAAGTACTATGGCGACCATGTCAGGGAAAATATTCAAAACACTTACTGTCAAACCCCTCGCGAGGAACTTTTTTTACGAACTCCACACGGCAAAGGGCATAGGTGTGACACAAATGAGTTAAAGAAGATCCTGACGAAAATCTCAACAGCACTCACAATAGAGCACCAAATTGAGCATCGACGGCCCCTAGCTAGCTAGAGGTGGGACCAGGTGCCCGGGAGGAGTAAGCATCCCCTGTTGGCTGGCCGCATCCGACGTCAATGTTCATGCACGAAAATGAAAACATTTAAGTGATAGGGCTTTCATATTTCATACGTGTATTCATTTTGACAAGACCCTGTCATGGATACCAAAACATTTGACCTTGTGATCTTAACTTTGGAGTTTGACCTACTGTTCAAAAACTTTAAACATGACCATAGGTTTTGAATGTTTAGTGATTGGGCTCTCATATTTCACATATTTCATTTGGACCTTTGAGTTTTTCTTAGAATTAAATCTCCTTTGATATTTAGTATTTTGATAATACATGAGACATATGAAAACTTAAAGAATAGGGGATATGTCTGTAAGTATTTCTTTAAAGACAAACACCCAAAAGCGGGGAACCAAAATTTCTTGATATTTTTCTTGAACTTCAATCTGTCATTCATTCTTCTTACTTTGACAACACACCATAAAATAAATGCAAATAGATCTATACTATAGATCTATAATACTACTCTACTACTGGTCCTGAAAGGAGTTTTCAAAAAGAATCATTGACCAAAGGCCCTCTTTATTAATTGGTTCAATTTTACTTTAATAGTCCGATACCCGAGAGCAAGCTCCATTGTATCCAAAGAGTTGATATCATAAACTTTGAACTCCTCTCGACTTTTGGGGCAATTGGCTTGTTGAACATTACAGCAATATTCAATCATATATAAGAAACAATTGTTAGAAGACTTAACTATGATATTTGTATCACATACCCGTATGTTGATGTGATGACGATATGATAAGTTTCCTTTCAAAGGACCAAAACTCAAACCAGCAAAGTGTAACTAGATTCTATGTAATGAAAAACATCAAGGTGTTATGTGTCTACCTGTTTACAAAATTATCTCATCTGTTAACCGTCAACAGCCATCACAGGTATGATGTTCATTTATAAAATCATGATCATGAAAAATAATAATGACATTATACCCGATAAAGAGCAGTGAGTGTCTGGCTGCCGCTCGTGAAACTCATGCCAAAATATGATATACACAGAATCTTTAAGTGTAGGTCTATTTTGGTTTTACTATTTATTCCCTTTTTTATACCGTATATCGGGATTTTTCGCGTGCGTCAAATTTTCGCTATTTTCGAAAATTACCCGATATACGGTATAAAAAAGTGGAATTTGTGATATCACAAATTCGGTTTTTTTTAATATCACAAATTCCGTCATATTGTGTGCTATCAAAAAAAATTAATTTTTTGATATCACATTCTATTTTGTGATATACAATTTTGATAACACAAAATATGTCGGAATTTGTGATATTAAAAAAATTCTAATATCAAAAAATCGAATTTCTGATATCACAAATTAATTTTTTGATAAAAAAAGGGAATAAATAGTAAAATGACTAATACAAATTGAATTTTTGATATCACAAAATCCATTATTTGAAATCGAAAAATCGAATTTGTGATATCAATTAATCGAATTTGTGTTATCAAATATTCGATTAGATTTTGTGACATAACAAAATTGATTTTTTGATTTAAAATTGATCTTTTGATATCGCAAAAAAAATAATCGCGATATGACTAATTCGAATTTATGATATCACAAATTCGATTATCTGCTATAAAAAATCAATTTTGTGATATCAGAATTTTGATATCACAAATTATTTTTTGATATCCACAATTCTTTTTCTGATATATATAAAAAAAAAAATCTTTTTCTGATATAAAAAACTCTATTTTTGATGTCAAAAAATAAATGTGTGATATCAAAAATAGGAAACGGCGCCTCATTCGATTTTTTGATATAAAAGAATCGATTTTGTGATATCAAAAATAGAATTTTTGATATCACAAATTATTTTTTGATATCATAAAATATCTTTTGATATCAAAAACTTTTTCATATCAAAAATTGAATTTGTGATATAAAAAATTAGGGAATGAATAGTAAAACGGCGCCTCATCACAAAGTCATATTCTTGATATCAAAGAATCGATTTTTTGATATCAAATAATAGGGAATAAACAATATCTTTACAATTATGGATATTTGGTTTAGAAAAAAATGACCATTTCCCGAATTCGAAATCCTGACGTCGAGTAGTAGTTGGTAATTTCTCTTACTGCAATAGTACATTTAATTCACGCATGCCTTTCCTACAAAATGTTAGGTAACTAAAATTGATGCGCGAAAAACTTATTAAGATGTATAATAATTGAAGTTGATGATTATAATAACCAAAATCAGTCCTTTGAGCTAAATAGAGTAAGGCCTCTATGGATTACCTGCTTCATCAAACCAGTCTTTTTGATCATGCTTTTCGTCAGAGCTGAGAAAGAAGTTGCTCTACATTTGCTGTCAATTGCAGTAATGACGCCGTATTTCTTTGTCACTGGTCTCACAAAAGGGTCTATCTTATCTGTGATCAATTGAGAATATTTCAAACGAGGTCTTGTAAGAATTAAGGAAGAACGAACACGTTATGAGATACAAGTAAAGCAGAGAAGACGTACCAATCGTAGTCTAGGAGTCAAAGATTCAAGGGAACATGGCATAATTGTGTAAAAGGCTTTGGAAAGCCATATTTTCTAATATGTTCAAGGAAACTACATTCATTAGATATGGTTATCAACCAGGGAAGATTTATATATTACAAAAATGTACATGTTATAAACAAGCACAGCAAGAGACACAAAAGAGACATACGACATAGAAACATGGAACAAAGAGGACTACACATAAACCAATGAGACCAATGGACGATTGGTGCCGACTTAGGTGCATCTACCACGCAAGTTACAAATGGTGTGTTAAATTACGTGGGCACAACCCTATCTCTTTTCCGGTTAGCCAAAGGTCTCCAAGAACTCACAATTGTAGTGTAAAAGAACCTCCTCACTGTAAGATGACCACGCAAACAAGACAGTAAAGGAGTCCAAGCAATAAAACAGATAAATATGTAAACGGATATATAAAAGGGGGCGTATAAAGTCCGTGCTCTGTCGGCTGTAACGAGTTCATGCATGGAATCACCCGAGGAGTCCGATCGACATTCAGAGAGGACAGATGGTCGGGACCCCGTCTTCTCTGAAGAGGTTTGGAAGGACTCGCCGTCCCGTCGTCACAGTCAGTCAGAGTGCAAGTCTTATGTATGCGCTGATACAAGACTATAGATTGGTCAAGTACCATGTTGAGAGTCCATCTGGTGACAGTAGGATCATATCCACGGTATAAAAAGGGTTGATGATTCTGATGCATTTTCGATATTTATGCTGTTTACCCTTTATCCCTCTCATTTTGTTTATTATGACAAATATGCATAATGACCATATCCCTATATACAGCACAAAATCGATAATTCAGAAAATCATATAAACCGAAGGCATACAAAATCAGAATAAAACAGGAACCAAAGTAAACAAACAAAAACCTCCACCACATGAAAAGAAGCGAACTCCCGAAATGGGAGGGAGACCAGGTGCCCAGGAAGAGTCAGCATCTCCTGCTTGCATGCAATACCCGTCTCTTCAATTCAGTAAAATTGTCGCATCCGGTTACTTCCATTTTGGAAGATATAAAGTATAATCTTTGGTAGGCAGGTTGTGAAATACCCAAAGTAATATACTCTGTTGAGATTTTTGAAAAAAAAATCATAAAGACTGAACTAGTTTATGAAAGCAGTAACCTTGACCAAAAAGAATTTAGGTAATTTATAAATTTCTATTATGAATATAAAAAAAAGTACATGTTCTGTCGTACCTGATGAGCTGTGCCGTATGACGCTAGTCTAGGAACATCACCGTAAAGCCAGGGGACATTTCTATGGTGACTAATGACTTGGTTCCATTTTTGAATGAGCCTCTAGGCCTGCATTATATTTGTACCAAAGGAGCTGTTAAGATAAGGGCCGTATTTAGCCCTGAATCCCGTGATTTATTTCTTCCGCTTGGCGAATCGTACACAGAAAAACATGAATCATTATTGAAATATAATGTATTTGCAGACCTTTTACATGTTTTACATTATGTTAAGGAACTCTTAAGGTTGTAAAATTAAGGTCGAAAGAGGTAGGGGTGCTCGGATAGAAAATCCGATTATATCGACAAAAAACGTATACATTTTTGAATATTTTATCTAAAATGGATAAATATAAGCTAAAAGACATCAAATATGTCTACATTGTGTATCAAAAATAGATTTCGAACGTTCTACCTCCTTTAATCGGTAAATAATGAAATCCGGAACTTAAAATACGGTCTTATTCTTCATTCAATGGCTACAATGTAAGCCTTTTAGCGCGAAATACACATTGACGGAGAAATGAACATCACACTTGCTTATTTCGTTTCTAATTCTTGTATCTTTCATTCAATCATATCGAGTACACAATGTTTGATTGATTAAAGAGGAAAAATAGTCAAATGTGCTTTATTTAATGGTCAAAAAGATCGATTCTTATAAAATGCACCCCCCTTTCCATATTTAGTTTTTCGTCTCTGGGGTAGTGTTCCCCCCGGAGATACAGAACCCCACTTTGCCAAAAAATTTGTATCATGGATACACATCTCCAGTAAAAGTGGCTTTCTGTATATCCGGGGGGAACAATGTTCAATAAAACTTTTCCGTTTTCTATTGATTTCTATGGGAAAAAGATAAGTTTTGACCTAAAAATTTGCAATATTATGCAAAACAGATAAAAAATAACTTCATATTCTGATGGGATGCCGTATGAGTATACATTTTACCAAAAAAGGTTCTTGAAATTTCAATTTTCAAAATTCCACTTTTCAGGGCTGATTTTACGCCTTATCTTAACAGCTCCTTATACTCTGTTCCTTTACGGAAGTTACACGAAATGTACAAACATACGAAGGACCTCACATTTACCGATACACGTTCCCCAGAATACAGACTACAAGGAGTCATCTAGGACATTTGTACTTTTCGTTTATTTCAAGCAGTTAGATCAGATAAATCAGAGGAGAAAACAAACCGTCATTTCATTAAAGTAAGATTTGCAAACAAAGGTAATGATAACTTGAATCTTGTTCAAATTTTGAATCACAAAACTGTCACAGAAAAAATCCCACCATATTTCAAAAGAAAAGAAACTCCTTGTATTTCCTAAAGCTACACACCAACAGTTGCATCTAAAATTTACAATTACAAACGATTCTTGCAGTGTATTGATTTAAGTAATCCCTCACTACATCCACTTCCTTGCGAATGTTCGTCATTGGATTTCAACTACTCTCCTTGCGGACACGTTATTACTAGTGACCTTAGTATAGTCAAGAACGACAATTTGAGAGAATTGTTAAAAAAGGGTCCCAAAAACAGAGAACGTATGTCCTTTACATTGAACCAAAATGTCAAAATTATCATGGACTCTTGAGAGAAATCTGCAAGACGTTGGGCAAATGAAGAGGATGTACGGCTCGACACCCTTTCCGAATTGATAAAATCCATCAGAGGGTTACTTTTATCTAGAATTAACCGATTAAAATCAACTGTGAACACCAGATTCGAGTCTATATTTAAGACCCTGATGTTATCACAGAGCTTACCTACCTCCACGAACATTATGTCATCACACCAGCGGACAAAGCCTCAAATAATTACACATTTACTTGCAAAAAGTACTATTTCGACAGTCTAGTTAAAGAGTTGGGTTTAAATTCGACACCTGGAAATCTCACTTACACCCCATCAAACTTTTCTGCCTCTGAAATAATAGATAGCCACAAATCAGCTCTTGCTCCCTTTGGCTTCGACACTAATAATTTAGATTTGCCATACTTATACTGCATACCTAAAATGCATAAGAATCCGTACAAACAACGTTTCATAGCTGGTTCCTCAAAATGTTCTACCAAATCTGTATCGATCTTACTCACCAAAGTTTTATCTGAAATCAAATCTGGGCTTCAAAAATATTGTTCGACAGTATATTCTCGCAGTGGTATCAACCAGATGTAGATTTTAAAGAATTCGAAGGAACTTTAAGAACATCTGAAATCCACTCATTTGAGTACAGTCCATTCGATCAAAGCCTTTGATTTTTCGACACTTTACACTACAATTCCACATTCTAAATTGAAAGAGAGACTCGCAAAAATTATAAGTAATGCGTTTACAAGTAAGAACGGTAATCGCAAATACAAATTTATTGTTGTTAACTATGACAATACCTACTTTGTAAAAGAAATGTCAGATTCTGAAAATAAGTACACTGAAACTGATATTATTCAAATGTTAAACTTTCTGATCGACAACATTTTTGTGGTGTTTTGAGGAAAGGTCTTCCAGCAAATTGTCGGAATTCTAATGGGGACCAATTTTGCCCCACTCCTTGCCGACATTTTCCTTTACTCGTACGAAGCTGAATTCATTCAATCTTTTGTCTCTGAAGGAAAAGATACTTAGCTTTTGACTTCAACTTTTCTAACAGATACATAGACGATGTGTTGTTCATCGATAATCCAAATTTCGCGGATTACCTGAGCAGTATCTATCCTTCGGAGCTTGAAGTCAAAGAAACTACAGAGACATATAATTCAGCATCCTATTTGGACATAATGTTGTCCTACGACACTGATGGTCACATGAACACCTCACTCTATGACAAACGTGACGACTTCAATTTCAGCATTAAAACTTTCCTTTTCTGAGTAGCAACATCCCTTCATCGCCTGCTTTTGGCGTGTTCATATCTCAGTTGATACGCTATGCCAGAGCAAGTACCAAATATACGGATTTGTTCTGAGAAATAGGCGTCTTTCAGATAAGCTTCTCAGTCAGGGCTATGTTTGTGACCGACTAACATCGTCACTGAGGAAGTTCTACGGTCGATATGGGGAATTCGTCATACACTATGATGTCCCACTCTCCAGAATGGCGGATGATATTCTGTCATAGACCATTTGAACCATCCAACCAAAGATTGTACTCTATGTCTTCCGAAATGGAAGTTACCGGATGTGACAGTTCTACCGAATTGAAGCGGTGGGTGTTGCATGCAAGCAGGAGATGCTTACTCTTCCTGGGCACCTGGTCTCACTCTCATATTGGGAGTCCGCTTCTTTTCATGTGGTGGAGGTTTTTGTTTGTTTGCTTTGGTTTCTTTTTTATCCTGATTTTGTATGCCTTCGGTTTCTGATTTTCTGAATCATCGATTTTGTGCTGTATACAGGGATATGGTCATTATCCATATTTGTCATTGAATCCAAAATCATCCCTTTTGTCATACGGCACATTTGAACACCTCATTGTATGACAAGCGTAATGATTTCAGCTTTTTATTAATAATTTCCCTTTCATGAGTAGCAACATTCCGTCTTCTCCTTTTTGTCGTTTTTGTTTCTCAGCTATAACGGTACACCAGGGCATGTTCCAAATATGAAGGTTCTTGTTCAGAATTATATTACATAACGGATGAAATCATCATTGAGGAAGTTCTTCGGTCGCCACGGGGATATTATAAAGTATATTAGATCCTTCTTTCCATAGTGACATTCTGGATTGTAATTGAATGACTGCCATCATCACCAAACAAGGTATATTAACCTGATATGTACATCAATATGTACATCAAGACAATCAAAGAATTTGACGAGCTGTTGCGACGTGTGTTGCATGTAAACAGGAGACGCTAACTCACCTGGTCTCACTCCGGATTGTTGTTCATTCCTATGTTCGCAACTGTTCCAATGGACCTTCAAATGATTTTGCCTTGCCTTGTCGACTTTGAGACTGGATAAGTGATAGGTACTTCTTTGATGTTTATCATACACACTAAGTCTTGTATGAATCTTTCCGTTTACAAGTTTGATATTTAGTTCCAATAATGGTGTTTCTGAGTTGGTAACGTTTGCCTTGGTGAGTGTCAAATCATGTAGATAAATTTCATTCTTATATGTTTAAAAATCAAACAGGATTGCCAATAGTCAGAATATCACCTATGTACCTAGAAGAGTTAAAGAAGATCCTGACGATAATCTCAACAGCACTCACAATAGAGCACCAAATTGAAGTACCATTGAAACATTTCAAATCATCAAATTTTCATTGCTTTTGAAGATTTTGGATAAATTATTTTTCATAAGTATATGAAAAAATGAATCTGCAACAAGAAGGGCAGTTGGTACCCATAATACCCATAGGAATCCCCACAACATGCTTTTTAGATCATCTCCAAATCGAACAAAAATGTTGTCCAAGAGGAAGGACAAATTTTAAACGTCTTCTGATTCAATAGCATAATTTAAAAACAGATTTTGCAGGATGGACCAGACATGCACGTTTCGGGTACTGATCCTCACTCAGAAAAGGAAACTTTGTGATATTGAAAGTCGTAACGTTTGTCTTAGAGTGAGGTGTTCATATTACCATGGGCGTCAAAAGACATTATGATATCCAAACAGGACGCTGAATTAATGGTCTCTGAAGTTTTGTTTTAACCCGGCCTCAATTTGACACAATAAATATTATTTTGCTATTTCGGAAACTTGTCATTTCATCCTAAATATCATTGAAATTAAAGGAGATTAATTAACATCTTAGCACCATCCCTCCAACTGAATCGACCCAACAGGATATCTGTAGCCGCGCACAATCTGAAAAGTAAATTGACAAATTGAAATTCAGAGAATAAAACCAGAGGTAGTTTCTGAAATGAATTTTGGCGGTTTCTGAAAATCACTTTGGCTGCAAGCATCGCTGTTAAGCATATCCGAAACACGTGTCTGGTGCATAATAAATTGGTTAGGGAAGGTATAGATGTTGGAACACGTCCGTATTATTATACTTGTAACAAATAACATGTGGTTCAAAATTCTCAAAATATGTTTAGAAGATCAAAACCTTTGTTAATAAATTGAATCTTTTTTAATCGTCTTTTGGGAGTGGTATTTTTATAACAGGATAAAGTTTACAATGTGCGAATGAGACAATGATATTAAGTCTGAATCAGTCATGGTTTCTTAAGGATGCAACCTGTGCTTTATCCAAGACATATTTCTGTTGGCGTACGGAAATTGACGACAGATCATGCAACAAGTCTTGTCTGTCGCCATTACGTGCGAGTGACAACTGTTAGAATTGTTTCCAATGAGATTGACAGAGACAAATTAAATTAGAAAGCATTTTAAAATAGTTAATCAATGCTTTTGCATTGTTTCTTGCTTGGGATCCGTCAATGCTCAATTTGGTGTTCTGTTGAGGGTGTTGTCGAGATTGTCGTCAGGATTTTCTTTATCCCTATGTCCTTTGCCGTGTGGAGCTCGTAAAAAAGTTCCCCACGAGGGGTTTGACAATAAATGATTTCCCTGACATGGTCGCCATAGCACTTCCGATATAGTGTTAAATGTCCTCAAGTTCGATAGCATCATTTAGATCTCCTCCCTTCTTTTTAAGAACAGATGAATTTACAGCATGGATCAGACATGCACTATTCGGGTACTTAACTCTCGTCAGTGATCCTCAATCTAAACAATGTAATATGGCCAAAGAATGTGAAAAATATTATGTCCAAAAATGTATCGAAAAACATAACCTCAGGCAGTGCATGTTTTGTAGATATTGTTTTCGTGCGTGAACATCGACTACGGGTGCAGATAGCCATACAGCAGGGGATGCTTGCTCCTCCCAGGCACTTGGTCCCATATCTGACTTAACGTGCATGTCTGGTCCATGCTGTAAATTTATCAGGTTTTAAATGATGCTATTGAATTTCAAGACGTTTAACATTGCTACGGGTTCGTCGATGCTCAATTTGGTGCTCTGTTGTGGGTGCTGTCGAGATTGTCGTCAGGATCTTCTTTGTCTCATTTTTATAGAAGAACATATTGGAACGTACTCTGATCAATATTGTTTCATCTGATTATGTGAACCAGACAATGATTAAGAAATAGGAATGAAACAAATTTCGGACTTTGAGCAATCCTTCACATATGGGTTTTACAGTACTTTGTCGAAGAAGGTTAATCCTACATGAATTCCAGGGGAAAAGTCTGCGAGTATTTTGGACTGTGAAGTCTATGATACATAGTTGATTTATTTCAGGTTTATGGTTAAGAGATTATCAACTTGTGAACTGGATCTTATGAAACTGCTTAGTCGTGAACTTAACCCAAAACAAAATGAGATTTTTTTTTCTAAAACTAAGGGGTATCTTCCAGGTGGCAAAGCTCTGTCTAGCCGGTTCTTTGGTATAAATTCTATGCCATATTTAGAATTCGTTTTCAGTATTGAGCGTCACTGATATCAAATTTTTGAAATTAGCATATATGTGGTGCATTGAAATTGCTCATCACAAAGTCATACCCGTTACAAAGTTCGATTTAAGAGATAACCGACCTAATAAACAGATGATAAAGGACATTTTGAAGGCCACAAATCTTACATCAACTACAACATCTTATCGCAAGAAATGTGCGTTAGATATCTAACAGGAACCTGATTATTAAACTGTGTAGGAATTGTGACCAAACGGTGTAACTCGGATGGAAAGGGTGGAGGAGTGGGCGGGGAAATCTGGTATTTTGACAAGAAAAAAAAGGACGAGTGCACAATATGCGAATTTCAGTATGCAATGTCTCGCCGGTGATGCTCCGAAGCCATAATAGAGGAAATCCAAATAATATGAAATTATGTAGAGCAAACTTCTAAATATGACCTAAACTGTATGTCAAAGAACACGACCTAAACTGTATATCAAAGAACACGATCTGAACTGTATGCAAAAGAACATGACCTAAACTGAACACGACCTAAACTGTATGCTAGAGAACACGACCTAAACTGTATGTCAAAGAACACGACCTAAACTGTATATCAAAGAACACGATGTATGTCAAAGAACACGACCTAAACTGTATGTCGAAGAACACGACCTAAACTGTATGTCAAAGAACACGATCTGAACTGTATGCAAAAGAACATGACCTAAACTGAACACGACCTAAACTGTATGCTAGAGAACACGACCTAAACTGTATGTCAAAGAACACGACCTAAACTGTATGCAAAAGAGCATGACCTAAACTGTATGCCAAAGAACATGACCTAAACTGTATGCCAAAGAACATGACCTAAACTGTATGCCAAAGAACATGACCTAAACTGTATGCCAAAGAACATGACCTAAACTGTATGCCAAAGAACACGACCTAAACTGTATGTCAAAGAACACGACCTAAACTGTATGTCAAAGAACACGACCTAAACTGTATGCAAAAGAACATGACCTAAACTGTATGCCAAAGAACACGACATAAACATGACCTAAACTGTATGACAAAGAACACGACCTAAACTGTTTGCCTAAGAACATGACCTAAACTGTATGCTAGATAACACGACCTAAACTGTATGACAAAGAACACGATCTAAACTGTATGCCAAAGAACACGACCTAAACTCTATACCTCAGAACCTACTAAGGACAGAGCTATGCTTTTAGAGAGATGCTTTACCCGATTTATAGTTCTAGAATAATTTATCAAATTTCGTGAAGGAAAATGTACAAATATATTTGAAGTCTAGCGTTGAAACAGTGTAAAGCTAGGTAAACGATATCCTCCGCCAGCAGAAATGCCTAATTGGAGGATATAACTATCAATATTAAAATACATTTTCTTTTGTGGAATATTCCGATGCACCATATGCGCATTTAGTCATGTTGAAGATTTTCTTTATTTCTCTATTTTGCAAATGGGAGTCCTAACGATTAAATGTTTAACAAAGGACCACGAATCTCTATATATTACGTAACAAGTGTATAGCTCAACATTATTTACATAGTCTTTTAAATTCTTTTCACATTTCTTCGCTCAAACCTTGAATCTGCTTTATCCTAGAATACTGACACCAAGTTGTGCGCACAATTCTCGCTTGAAGGGCAGCATCTCCGTGTCATATGACGACGTTCCTCGTGGAAGTTCAAGGACATTAGTATATGGCAGTAAATATGGTACAAGGCTCTTGGATTTGCAACTTTGCAGAAGGATCTTAAAAATATACTTTGCAATATCATATGGGTCGGCATCTAACATAGCATCATGAGTCATCTGATCTGCCGCGCGGAAAGTACAGTTCTTCAACATGTAGCTTTTGATTATATGCCATGGTTTTGCTGGTAGCATTTTTTTCTTTTCAAAGTCCCTTCGTAAGCTTAAAGAGTCCCAAGGCATCACATCAACTATAATCTCTGGACATATATGTTCGCCCTTGACAAGTTTCGCCATGGCATATCCTCTAAGAAAGGCTTCTGGCAAAGATTTCATTAATGCGATTTCTGCTGGTGCAACAGAGACGCGAAGTTTCGACCTCCTGCGCAGCTTACCATCTTTGTCATCCGGAAATCCAAGTTTCATCAGACTATCTTCGAGGAACCTGAAGTTATGAAAGTCGTTTTCGTGAGATTGAAAAATCAGGAAACATCCAGCATCTCGTATGTCTTGATTCAAAAGTCTTATTTTTGCGGAGAGTATGTCTGATGGCCACCAACCCGGCATATATACATCGGGTACTAGATCTACACTTATCTTGATGTGTTTGAACTTAGATCCTGTCCAATAAATAACGAAATTGAAAACTGGCTTTCCGTCAATGACATGGATTTTGTTTTCACATCTGTTGGACAAGTCGGTGTATTTCCATGGTTTATTTGATCCTAGTGCTTTCTTTATGTATTTGTAGAGATGTTGGAGAAACTGATAGGCGACAAAGAACCCTTCGGAAGTTGTAAATTGTGCAAACAAGTCTCCACAAACATCAGGTTTCATTTTCAAACAAGCGTATGGTGTTCTTTGTACTCCTGGTGTTTTGATAATGTCAAAGCTGTTTAGCAACTCTTCCATTCCAAGAAAGAAATCGAATTCATCTAGTTTCCCTACTTTTGTTCCCTCAGCAGTACTTCCTGTCGGTATCAGTTTTACTTTGAAACGCGAGTCATACTCACCAACAAGATCGCACACATTTCCCACAAATTTCCGCACTGTCGACACGATGCGCTCTTCTTCGCTTCTAGGTTCTATCAATGATTGCTTCAACATATTCTCATAAAAACTACGTGGGTCTTCTGGGAAACCAATAGATATATGACTGAAGCCAACTTTTTGAATCTCTGATGCCGTAACACTGCTTCTACGCTGCCCCAGGATATCCATCGTGTTAACTCTTCTATAGAGGACAGATTCATTCTCTTCTTGGCGGAGTCTCCTGTATGAGTTGAGACAAAGATGACGATCTGCAGTTTCCCATGGTAAATCATTCATTTCATCTTTTGCGCCTTTGTCGGCTCCATGACTGAGTAATATATCTACTTGATAATCAAAATCGTTGTAAGCAGCTAGATGGAGAGGAGTCGATCCATATCTGTCTCTTATATGTACATCTGCACCTCCTTTGGTGATCAACGTCTTTATTACTTCTGGTCGAGGTTTCTGATCTGCGATGGTTGTGAAAGCCGAACGTTTCCATGCATCTGTTTGATTGAAATCCACATGTTCACGAATGAAGAATTCAATAACATCCATTTCGTATGCTAAGGCAGCAGGGGATTGGCCAAAGAAGTTGGTTTTCTTTGTCGGTGCGCCTGCGCGAACTAGGCAAATTATTTCAGGGATAATAGGCGATGCTGCAGAGCACACAAGTCTATGTAGAATTGTATTACCTAGGAAGTCTGTGGTAGTTGCGTCCGCACCGAAGCTCAGTAGTGTTGATATGAAGTTGCTGTCGAAATTTCTGTCTTCCATGACCAGTGAGAATGGGGTATTTCCAAAAGCGTCACGTTGGTTTAGTAATGCACGGGCGTCCTCCTTCTTCAGCGATTTCTCAATGAATTCTTGGGCTATTTCATATACTTCTGCGAACTGGAACATGTAAATGTGTAAGAAATTCTCATCCATCGTTGTAAGACTTAGAAGGTCAACATCAGGTATTAAATCCAGTATAGTGGACAGAAAATTAGTATTGTTCCTCTTGGCAGCAGCTAAGTGTAAGATACCGTATCCATACGTCGTTTTGCTGTTTCTGTTCGCCCCTGCTTCCAAGAGACTTCGGAACCCTGATGCCCAGTCTGGTGAAGCTTCTTCATGAGCATCTACCAAGCACAACAAAGGAGTATAGCCATTTAGGTCCTTTGCATCTATGTCAATCCCTTCTGTATTTAGAAGGACATTTAGATTTTCATTTTTGCCACTGTTGACTGCATAATGGAGAGGTGTTTGGTGCCACTTGTTTCTGGCATTCACGTTTGGTCTGAACTCCATTAAGATTCGCTTGACAGGGTTTTCCTCATTTCGTTTCACGGCGAGATGCAGAGGAGTTTCTCCTTTGAAATTGACGTCATTGATGAGATGTCCATACTTTTTCGCGGTCTGTTCATCTTTCAATAGGACAGCGCGATGAAGTGGTCCATTACCAGTTGGTTGATATAATTCTTCAACGATGTCTTCATATGATGCCATTACCTGAAACATAAAGTTTTCAGCCATCAGTTTGACCTCTGTGAAAGAATATACTCGTCATAATGAACATACAAGTATATATGCACAACCGATGTAATTCCCTGAGATGAAACTATTGAAAGGAACATGTATGCATTTCGCATGAAAACGCTCGTGATGTAACAATAATAAGATCTAGATAAACATTTTCTTGAGAACATTGATTGACTTATACAAATGTAGGTCAACAAGAAACATAGCTAGAAGCACTTATCTTTGAAGCTTCACAGCAAGTTTTATCTCTGATCATGACAAGACCCGTTTAAAAAGGGCAAATTCTATGTTCACAGAACCATTGTCGAACTATATTATGTAACTCTTCATTCTGAAGCTTCGTCTAAATGTATCCAATTGTGGGAGAAAAAAACCGACAAACTATTTTTCTTCAGAGGGGAATAACTCCTGTAAAACAAGGTTAATGACAACAATACAGTGCTCAAAGTTCGCATGAACGGTAAAATGCCGTTTAAGGTAGAGCATCCCTCGGGTCTCAGATGCTCATATTTCCTAAATAACAACTTGTGTAATATTTTCATTTCCATATATTCAAAGTTTATATTAAACCTAATATACAATCAAAATATAATTCATGGTTTCATTATTATACCCAGAACTTAGCCGTTTGAACTTTAACATTGGATCCTATGGGAACAGTAAGACAAATCCCGTTAGTAGAGATAAAACCAGAGCTTTGGCACAGATACTTAACATTGTGCTCCTCCCTGACAGGGAGGTGCAATAGCATCATAGGGTCCGGTCTAGATCTGACCCTCAAACTGACCAGTCGTGACCTCGAATAACTCTACTGATTAATCCCCCTACTCCCCTCTCCATCCCTACCCCCAGGGGTTGACCAGGTAAACCCGTACATTACAATCCGGGGATGGTACCCCCTGCGCCAGAATACGTCAGGATGACAAATGTTTAAATATTCAGCAGCAGCAGCAGCACCACCACCACCACAACCGCCGCCGCCGCTGCCAGCGCCACCGCCGCTTGAAGTACAATATGAAATGAATTTTTTTGATAGCGTCTTTTTTATTCAAATAATTCCTTGACCTCTCGGCGGCGGCGGCGGTGGTGGTGCTGCTGATGCCGTTGCTGAATATTGAAACATTTGTCATCCTAACGTATTCTGGCGCAGGGGGTACCACCCCCGGGTTGTACTGTACGGGTATACCTGGTATCTGTGCCAAAACTCTGGTTTTATCTCTACTCCCGTTTTAGAGGTGATAAAATGTAACTATAAAAGTATTTTTTCCAGAACAATATCCGTTTGATAATATGAAAAACATTTTGGAGAGAAAAAATGGGGTATAAGGCAAAAAATTACCAGCAATTCTGACCTGAGGGATACTCTACCTTAACTCCAACTTACCGTTCTAAAGCTTGACATCAATTCTTACTTTAAATTTCCCCAGCATGATTCTTCCAAAAAGCTCTTCACGTTGCAGTGATTAGCCTAAAAATTATTTCGTTCAAAAACGAACAAGTAAGGGTTATTCAACTGCTCCTCGGGCTACGCCCTCGGAGACAGTAGAATAACCCTTACTTGTTGCACGGCAATTGTTAGGCCATCAAACAATTTTCACCGATGGTTGACTAATTATAAGTTGTCATTCCAAGTTGGAGAAAACTACTCATGCTCAGTAAATAGATGAGAATTTTGTGCATTTCAAAGAAAATAACAGAAAGGAAATCCAAAGAATTTGGTCCAGTCTATGAGTTAAATGAGAGAAAAAACAAAAACAAAAAAGAAATTGATATTTTAATTTTTCAAAGTAAATAGACTACATAGGAAGCGGATTTTAGTAGTTGCGGTTTAGGATTCCCTGTACAAGTTTTCCAATAAATATTCAAAACTACGGGAATATTCCGCTATTATTATATCTTTATTTTTGTTCAGAACTATTCAAGGGTACCAGATAGTACATTATGAATAGAAATCGTAAGAGTTACATTATTCAATCGAAATCTTACGAGTTTTGTCTGGTTTCGTTAATAGTTGATCCTATGCAGATTGAAACATTTTAAAACGCATGGATCTAGAGTGGACATGGAGTCAGGTATCACCATCCCCCCCCCTCCGCTGGAATTTGCAAAAAAATGATTTAGTCCCGTTTTCCCCTATTTTTTTTTCAAAATCAAAGGTTGGACCCCTTTCACTAACGGGCTGGACCCGCCTCCTGGAAAAAAATCTAGATCCGCTCGTGACATTTAAAATAGTAGTTTAATCCTTCAATCGCGGGACTTTTTTTTCCTATGAAAACAATTTGAGTTATAGGGAACATTCGTTTCCTTTTTTAAAAATAGGGAGGCAACGGACGTCAGGTCAGTTAAGGACAGTTAACGGCTCAGTTGATCATACAATGATTAGTTCAATCATTAATGCAATCATTGCTTCACAATGAAAAATATTGCACTGTCTGGAAAGGTGTAAATTACCGTCTACAACGTAGACCGTGCAACAACTCTTGTTAAAGGTACATATAGTCTTACATGGATTAAACTGTCAATAATGACGTTTTACCGTAAATAGCTTTTAAGTACTACCATTTGAACATCTATATATTACTCACATTGTTGTTTTATAGAAGTTTTCACTCTCTGGTACACACGATTTCGGTAAACTTCGGAAATTGTTATTTGCATATACAGTATGTAGAAATCACAGGCGCCAGATTCCTAGAAAAAAATTAGAACCACATCTTAAACTATCGTTTCTCTTCTCTTTACTCTTTCCTTAAAGAGAAGAGAAAGGGCGTTTTAGATTTAGTTTTAGTTTTCTCTCTATGAATCTGGTGCCTGTGGTAGAAATATGTCACGTTTACCAAGGTCAAAGTGAACACGCGACCACGATCAGCCAATCGCTTGAATGAGCTTCACATCGTGGGATTACTACGATACATGTAGTAAACCACGTATACAGCCTTTTGAAATTCTCTCCCTCAAAAAAACTAACTCACTAATATTTCATTAATTGCAAATGTAAGGTTGATAATCATATCATGTATAGATATCATGTTCAATTCAAATCACCAATTTGAACGTGGATAATCGAACACTTCCAAATGACTAGTCCAGTGATCAAGGTAAAGATTTTTCTTCCAGTATTGACAAGGCGAACATCCTGAATAGGCAGTTCGAGTCAGTATTCAGCCCAAAATCACCATTAAGTCTTCAACATCTGTGTAAAATGAAAGTAAGTGGTTGTGGTCTAGATTCAGCTCCTGACACTCACTACCAGACCATGCCTGAGATAGAGGTGGGGGTAGAAGGGGTAAGTAAGCTCTTAAAAGGTCTCCAGACAGACAAAGCTGCAGGGCCTGACCAGATAAAACCACTTCTCCTTAAAACTTTACACAATGAGTTATCTCCTATCATTACTATTCTCTTTCAGCTCTCCCTTGATTCCGGACATGTTCCTGCTGACTGGACATCTGCAAATGTCAGTCCCCTCTTTAAGAAAGGTGATCGTACCAAGGCTTCAAACTATCGTCCAATATCACTGACATGCATTCTCTGTAAAACTCTCGAACATATTGTCACTTCAAATCTAGTAAAGCACTTCAACCGTAATAACATTTTATATGACCTCCAGCATGGCTTTAGAGAAAAACGCAGCTGTGAAACTCAACTTGTTATGTTAATTGATGAACTCGCCAACAACATTCAAAAAGGTAAGCAGACTGATCTAATACTATTGGACTTTAGTAAAGCATTTGATAAGGTTTCACATGAAAAACTCATCTATAAGCTCCACAAATACGGCGTTTTAGGTAAGAATCTAAATTGGATACGTGCTTTTTTGAGTTGTAGGTCACAAACAGTTGTAGTTGACGGGATCCATTCTTCATCAATCCCAGTCACCTCAGGTGTACCACAAGGCTCAGTTCTAGGCCCCATTTTGTTTCTTGCATATATAAACGACTTGCCTGAGCAAATAACATCACAGGTGAGACTCTTTGCAGATGATACGGTCGTTTATCTCACCATCAATAAGGAGGCGGATTCCAGTACCCTCCAAGATGACTTAAAAAAATTAGAAAAATGGGAACTTCTGTGGGATATGGAGTTTAACCCAGGAAAGTGTCAGGTCATCCATGTATCAACATCAAGGTCACCAATTGATACAAAGTATATTTTACATGGACAGGTGCTTGAAACCACGTCTTCAGCCAGGTACCTTGGTGTTGATATATCGGATGACCTGACCTGGAAAGTCCATATCAATAGAATTACTACAAATGCCAATAGATCCTTGGGTTTCCTAAAAAGGAATATCCGGACAACCCATCCGCAGCTCAGAACTGTAGCTTACAATGCCCTTGTTCGTCCTCAGTTGGAGTACGCCTCATGCGTTTGGGATCCCCATACAGCTACAGCTACACACCAAATTGAAATGGTCCAAAGGAGAGCTGCGCGTTGGGTTGTCCGCGATTATGCCACTACCTCCAGTGTGACATCCATCATAAACAACTTAGGCTGGAGGTCTTTAGAACAGAGAAGGAGCGATGCACGACTCTGCCTCCTATATAAGATTGTTCACAAACGTGTGGCTATTCCCCCCCATCAGTTGATCTCCCCAATAAGAAAATCTCGGCACATGCACCAGTTCTTTTTCATTCAAATCCAGGCTACAAAAAATGTCTTGAAATATTCATTCTTTCCACTTGCCATTGTGCAGTGGAACAGACTGCCAGACAGCATTGTCTCATTGCCAACCATTGACCAGTTCAGGGTGGCAGTGAGGCATATTCACCATCTCAAACCTTAAACAGTCAAAATTCTTTTATCCTCTTTTAGATTCACTGTTCTTCTGAACTTTTATCCCTACTCACTTTCTAACTCTATCTTCTTTTCTACCTTAGAACCTCTTTTCTTCTCTATTTTCTTACCCATTTTATCTTTTAACCTGCAGCGCACCCTAAGCAGAGTACTCAGATTTGAGGGCGCTTAGTAAAGAGAGATAGATAGATAGACTAACAACGTGTAATAGTGTATGACGGCTTGAATGGGAGGCAGGTGTATTCTGCTATACACATGTGCGTTTGTTTACCGGATCCTGAATGAAAATTAACCTTTATTTAGTTATGATTTTTGTTCGCTTTTTAATATTTGATTTAGACTGTGAATATATATATTATATATACACATATCAAAATGACTGTGGCTATATATACACGTCAAACTTATATATATACTTCTCATAGATAAAAATAAACGAGAACTATACATGTACAATGTAGATCCCTTTAGCTAATTTTCCCTCAGAATTGTCAGAGTTTTAATTTCACGGTCGTCGCCTAAGCTAGGTCTTTATAACTTTCAAATACCAAGCCAATACTATTTGTTCATTACATTATTCTTTTCAAATTTTGATAACACCGATTGTCGATTCATTTTCGTCCCACGTGTTATCCGTCAGCCATGTTGTTTTGTTTTGATACTATACTAGCCTTATGCAAATAAGTGCTTACACGTGTTCGCAATCGGTCTTCTACGGAGAAAAGTGGGTTATATTAGGGTACCCATTTTGTAAGCAATAATTGATCATAGCTCGGTAGTGAGTGCATATGTGACTATTGTAACCAGCCAGTTTCTAATTTCTAAGCATGATAGACTCGTTTGCGCTAAAATTTTCACAAAAATAGTCGATTTATGGTTTGATCTTGACGAGACCTTCTGTACCTTTAAAAAAAGGTCAATAACAAAATATGGAACTCCTCACTTTGAATGTCCACAGAGTTGAATATGAATATTTCTAAGGGTTTCAGGTAAAAAATAGTTTTCCTGAAAGGAGAATTATCACAACAAAATATCCAATCTTGATCTGTTACTCCTTACTCTGATGTAAACAGAATGTTTCATCCAAATATATCCAAAAGTTATTCTAGTAGATCACATACCGCTCGGTACAAAGGGGGATTGGGGTGATTTCGTATATACTAAGAACATTTCATAACTTTGAAAATACGCTTAAACTTTCGGCAACCTCACTTCCATAACATAGGGAAAATAACACTTTTTTGGCCATATTACATTGTTTGGACTGAGGATCACTGACGGGGGTTTAGTGCCCGAGGCGTGCATGTCTGGTCCATGCTGTAAATATATCAGGTTTTAAATATTGCTATTGAATTTAAAGACGTTTAACACTTAATTGCAAGTACTGCTTGAATGCAGCGTTCCGGTTTAGCAAAAATAAGAATTTCTTTAAGTTAATTATAGAAAACGCTTACCTTTCACACTTATAATATGGCGTGACATGCAATGAAGTCAAAACACCGACTTGCAATTGGCCCGCATGAACATACATGTCGGGTTGCTCTTCCTGTTTCGGTATCAGGGGTTAGAGATAAGCGTGCTGTAAACCCATAAATTGAAAATATGGAAAACCCTAAAAGGAGAAATTGCGTAACAATTACTAGTATGTTCTTTAAAAAAAAAAAAAAAAAAAAAAAAAAAAAAAAAAAAAAAACAAACCATTATATATTAACATACAGTTCAGGGGCGAGTTAGGTACACCAGTTTGAACGATAAATAGTAACAATGACCATATTACAATACACAGACCAAAATCGATAATTTAAACCAAAGTCAAAGAAACAAACCTCCACCACATATAAAAAAAACCCTCCCAATATGGAAGTGAGACCAGTGCCCAGTTTCACAAAAATTCTTACGAAAATATTCAGGAATTTTCGTAACTTTCGTCCTTTAATAAAAGGTTCAAAATGTTTTCTTATTCTAACATTTATTTGTCTCAAAATTTCATACAGCATATATGAATGATGGTGATAAATTCAGGATCTGGAAACAAGTTTGGAAAACTTATGCTAATCCATCTCCTTTCTAACCAAATTACTTGTATAAATATAATTGCGTGACCATGGTGACGCGAAGAGAGTTATAAGTCGAGTGAGTTAGTAAAGAAAAGACAGTATGACGAGGGAATAAGAAAGAGTGAAATGAGTATGCATCCAGTGAGTATAATATCGAACATTGGTACTTTCAGTCAGAAAATCGTTTAGAATTCAATATGAACGCCTGTACAAGTGAGAAAATATGCGAATTATCCTTGTACGACATGTTAGAATTCCCATAAAGAAGTAGATTAAGACTTTTATCGGGAAGTAAATTTATCGTCGAAGAACGGACCATATCGAAGAGTGGACAGTCAAGAAGAAAATGTTTGGTTGTCTCCTGGGCACCACAAATACATGTTGCATCATCGGTGATATTTCGAAGAAATAGGTGAGCTTTCAGGCTGCTACTTTCAGTGCGTAGGCGACAGTGGTAAATTTGACCTAATCGGGAGCCATTGTTGAAATAAGAGGGTGCATGGTAGTCAGAATCATTAAGGAATTGTTTGAATTGACATACAGAGGGATTGTTACGGACTTCTAAGGGGAGATCATTCCAAGAGGAGATGACAGAGGGTAAAAACGAGTTCTGGTACTTTTGGGTCCTACAAGGAATAGCAGATAAATTTTGGTTGTTTCTCGTGTTTCGACCATGGATATCGAAAGCGCGATGTGGTACTAAGTTTGATAAATAGGAAGGCGTAGAACAGTGAAACATACTATGGAATTTTATTAGTTTGTGCTTAGTGCGACGAGTTTGGAGAGTTTCCCACCCAGCTTCTTTTAATACAGAGGAAGAACTAGCAAGTTTTGTTGCCCCAGTAACTATCCGCGCTGCTTCGGTATGAATGCGTTCTAATCTATGTTTTGAGTTTAAAGAGGACCCATCCCATATGACATCTGCATATTCTAAGACTGGACGAATGAATGTGAAATAATTTTTTGAAGTGATATTCTATCTAGGACAAATTTCAATTTACGGAGGATGTTTAATTTCTTAGATGCTTTTGAAACAATATCTTCAATATGTTGATCCCAAACGAGGTTATGAGTAAATGTGATGCCTAAATGTTTATGAGATTCAACTTCCTTGATGAGTGTGTCATTCATATACAAAGCAGGATGGAAAGGAGCATGTCTTTTCGTTGAAATGAGAAGAGATTCGGTTTTACTGGGGTTAAAGTCGACAAGCCATTGACGAGACCAAGAGTGTACTTTTTCGAGATCAGAATTAAGTATTTCAGCGGAAATAATAGGATCACCTACAATTATATAAAGACTTGTGTCATCTGCAAAAAGTTTTATGTTGGAGTCAATTTCATTTACTATATCATTGATATAAAGAAGAAAAAGTATAGGACCTAAAATTGAACCTTGAGGGACGCCAGCCTTAATTTCTTTCCAATTTGACCTTTGACCATTTATAACTACGCGTTGTTTCCTATTATCCAGATAATTTACAAACCAATTTAGAATTTTGCCTGTTATACCTACTGACTGTAATTTATGAATTAAACCCTTATGCCAAACTCGATCAAATGCTTTACTTATATCGCAGAATATTACCCTAATTTCCCTTCCCTCATCTAAAGCTTTGCCAAAATCGTTTGAAAGTGAAAGAAGTTGGTTTATGGTAGAGTCGCCAGGCCTAAATCCAGATTGTCTGTCAGTCAGAATAGAGTTCAGATGAAGATAATTGTACAGATATTTAAATACGCAGCGCTCCATGATTTTACCCAAAATACTTATCAATGATATCGGTCTATAATTTTTTGTCAGTGAAGGATCGTCTTTTTTGTGGATAGGGGTGACATTAGCGTGTTTCCATACAGATGGATAGACAGACGTTTCGAGAGAAAGATTAAAGAGTTTGGACAGAAGAGGAGAAAGTTCATTTGCTGCCGATCTTAAGTAAATCAGGTCCAGTGGCTTTAGATACGTTTAAAGAAGAAAGAACATCCTTAACATCGGTTTCAGTAATAACAATTTCCGAGAGACGCGATGATGCTTGTTCAACGTGTGGAAGCGAGGCTGTGTCATTTTCTATGTTTTGTTGAGAAATAAAATAATCATTTAACAGTTCGGCTTAAGTGTCTAAATTCTTGCCAATGTTCACTTCTTTGTGTAGTTTTAGCTAGTTTATGTGCCCTTTTACGTTTACGTATTAGTTTCCTTAATTCATTATTTACCCAGGGATAATCATTTTTTCGGATCGTGACATACTTGTTTGGAATATGAATAGTTGCAATTTCAATTATCTTATTGGTTATAAGGGAGGCAGATTCCTCTGGGTCATTAGTCAAAAGTAAATCATGATTGAGTGAAGACAGGTCATTTCTGTAAGAGTCATAATTTCCTTCTTTGAATAGCCAAATGTTTCGACTATATGAAACTGGTTTAGGTTTTTCGATGTTTAAAAAGGCATAGATGGGACAGTGGTAGCGGATCTCATTAGGAAGGAAAGGATCACCTACACCTGATAGGAAAACGGTTCGGGGGGGAATTTGATAAAATAAGGTCAAGGAGTGTTGCTGAATTTTCTGTAAAATTGGTTGGCTCGCTAATTAATGAGTGAAAGTTGTAGGAATCACAGATGTCAGTAATATCTGTTGTTGTATTTACCAACTGATTACAATTAAAATTGTCAGTAACTATGATATTATCAATATTACTATTACATGCCTTGTCTATAGAGTATTTTATTCTATCCCAAACTTCAGGAGGCGAGTCAGGAGGCCGATAGAAGGTACCAAGTAATATTCGTTTCCGGTTTATACAAATTTCTACCCATACATTTTCACAATTTGTGACTTCTATGTCAGGTCGGCGTTTAGAAAAAAATATTAGATTTGACATATACTGAGATACCACCGCCAATACGATTTTGGCGGACAAAATTGTAGGGGACACAGTATCCGGAAATAGCGATTTTATCAAGGTCGGAATTTGGAGTTAACCATGACTCTGTAAAACTTAATATGTCTAAATCTGACAATTCTGAAGACAATAGGTCGATTTTAGGTAGAAGACTTTGCACATTCAAATTGATAATTGACAGCTTTGATTTCAACTCCTTATTTAGAGCTAGACTTAGTTCTGATGAGTTTGTTGATGTGCAAGGAGAGGGGGGTGAATTGTTACTAATAGTAGGTATATTTCTAGGTCCAGGGTTTACTTCAATGTCACCTGAGAGTAATAGTAGTGTCAAGGCCAAAGTGAAGGTAAGTATAGGGCGTAGGTATAAGAGCTTTTTGTCATGCGAATTATCAACTGTAATAGTCTGTTTATCATCATGTGGTGACATACAAGGAATATCGTGGAAGGCTGTGGATGTATTAACTGGAGTGCTGTTACATGTAATAGGAAGTGCAAATATGTACATATAAAGAACGATATGAAGACCTTTTAATTCTGTCATCATTAGAATATTTACACAGACAATTTCAAATAATGTCATACATTTACCAGGATGTACACAATGAGCTTTGTCATAAAATAGACCAATCCTTGCTCGATGAGCCTGAGTCTGTAGTGGCATAATGTAATAGGTACGTGGTAAGTATGGTCAATGATGATGATACAAGCAGAGGATGGTCTAATGAATACATGAACACAGAAATACTCGGATGCATATAAGAAGAACAAAAATGTCAAACAAGAGAAAAGAAAGTAGAACATATTTACAAAAATTTGAATTTGGTTCATTTATTTCAAGAATGGGTGATAATACACCATACATGTGTCAGTACATGGGAGGTTAAGCCATACAAGGGTATATAACTTTACTGTGACCCGATGCCCTTTAGCATTTCCAACGCGTCATCGTTGTCGACCCGGTGCTTGTTGCCGCTGTTGTCGCGCACAAATATATTACCACCAGCAG
Organism: Pinctada imbricata; assembly: GCA_033119305.1. NCBI lineage: Eukaryota > Metazoa > Mollusca > Bivalvia > Pterioida > Pteriidae > Pinctada > Pinctada imbricata. Next base: position 63,145,139 of record VSWD01000007.1, read on the forward strand.
ACCAGGCTCTGCTCAACGCTTTAGATTTCACAAGGCAACGAGCCCGAAATAGGAGATTACTTCTCGCACGAGTAAGGTCGTCGTTTACATAGACCCCTCTTGGTAACTTCTTTCTGGTCTCCAGTGACGACACTTTCGATCTGATTCTGTGAGTCGTGAAACGCACGACTACTGGACGTTGGCGATCACGGGATTTGGGCCCAACGCGGAACACATCATCGAAGTCGGAATCCTGGAGCTTCACACCATTTACGGAGAGCTGCTTTTTTACATTTTCGAGAAGCTCGGTCTCCTCCTCCACGCCTGGAAACTCCTTGATGCCTGAAATACGCACGGTGTTACGACGGTTCTGCTGATCCATGTCATCTAATTTGGCGCTCAAAGCTGCGTTTTCAGTCCGCAGTTTGGTGATCTCTTCTCTAGCAGTGTGCAGACTATTTTCCAGATCACTCTGTAGCTGGTGAAGTAGTGGATTGTGTTTTCTAGTTAGATTGTATCATGTTTTCTAATATCATTTCTACATACTAAATGTAAATTCAAAATTAAAACTTCTCAAATTTAAGCAAGTTAGTAGAACCAAGCAATCAAAAGTTACGAAAATTCCTGAAATTGTTCGTAAGTATTTTTGTGAAACAAGCTGCAGGTGTCCAGGAAGAGTCAACATCTCCTGTTTGCATGCAACACCCGTCACTTCAATACGTCGGTTTTGAGATCCTGAATACGGACCGCAACTATTTGATTTTTAAACACGGATTTCAGGTTACGTGGTACAAAAGTGGGACTGTTTACATTTCGCAGTATGGCAAGTTGATGGGCCGCCTGTTTTGAATTGTAATAAATTTTAAAAGAGTAAAAATATATGAGCTTCCAGGACAAGCTTGCTGCCTTTCTGAATATTACAAAAGTATGGATTGACACTTTATAGGCATTTATTTCAAGTTTAGATTGAGATCAAGTGATTCGAAGTGAGCAGTACTTGATTACGGTCGATTTTCCATGTTCAAATCCTTATATCGGCGATTATTTATCTTAACAAGGCTGTGTCTAATTAGAAAATGATGAACTTCTACCCAAGGTATTTTGACTAAATTCGGATCATGTAATTGCAGTATTATAAAATTAATTTTATGGGAAAGAAAATAGAAGTTGACCGTTCAGTATTATGTAGGGGTCATCTCAAAGATAATGGCATCTTACAATGAGACCTTATGGGGTTTTACTGCAAAATAATGATTTTTGTCATTTTTTTCATACTTCTGCGCAAGAGATTTTAATTAAATTCATGTTATTTATTTGTTGTACTTCAAATATCATTTTAAGAAAAAAGAAATTGAAATTTCACTGTCATCAAATTTTTCTAATTGTACTCGGCCTCGTAAATTTCTAAATTAATTCATACAGTTGGTTTCACATGATTTTGCACTATTTGTGAAATTTCCTAGATATTACATTACGCATTATCGACAGGTGTCCCACCTTTTGTCAATGGTGCACGTAAAAGTCGAAAAATTCCAGTCCGTAACAGGATCTCGAAACTCGCGTATTCGGCAGAAATATCACATCCGGTTTCTTCCGAAAAGGGAGGGGGATATTATGGAGGCATGTTCCTTTGAAACCTTTTTTTTTTAAATTAGATATCAATATTATACCCAATCAAAAATCATACTTATGTATGAAACATTCGAAAAGTGAGCCGTGTGTGTTCTTGATTTTTTTTTCTTGTTCGGATCTTTCATTTGTTAACTGGTTTGGACAATAAGGATAAACTGTTTACTTCCGGTGTAAGAAAAACTTGAAAATGGATTTGATTAGGTAGATCGTAGATCGTATTGATGCATGTATAAGGAATTAAGGATAACTGTCATCTCAAAGACATTTGAAAAGTCTGGACAAAATATGTTACATTTATTGAATTTCTGACCGGGGGTAATAAATCTTGTTCAATTCAACAGACATGTTTGATTGGACATGACGATTTTTAGGTTTGTTTTTGTTTTTGTTTTTTTTTTGAGGTCAAAAGATCGTGTGTCAACCGAATTTACATGTACCTCACAGTTTCGGCCAAAATACACACATGTTTCTGATTTTCAAACACCGTTAATGCAGATTTTTGTACTGGTTGCGGAACGGTTCCCGGCTTATCCCTGAGGCTAATTTGGGGTCTTGTAAATCAAATTTCATTTTCACAATAAGGTTTATACAGTACATATATTTCTGTTCTAGGTCAAGATTTTGATACAACTTTGTTTCTTATTCGTACGACCACAAAGAAAAGTTGACGGCGAATTTTAGGTTCAGAGGGGTGGATATTTGGTCCTGTTCTATGGATATTATAAAAGGCAATCTCTTTCACAAATGTCTAATGATTATAGATCTACCAGTATCTCAGTCTCTGCTCAGAAATTTGTGAAAATTATAATTATCTCTTTTATATAATTAACAAAGAATTAGTCGGGAAGGGGTCGGTCCAAACATATGAGGTTACTGGTAAAGAAGTAACCGAACGAAAGAGGTAACCGAACGACTACGTATTTGAATTGACGAAATTGGATAAAATTAAGGACACTTATAATGTTTCAATCGAGATTGATTATAAGACTCTTTCATGGTTTTCTATGAAAGATACATCGGTTCCACCCGAGGGGTCTCAAAATCATGTAAAACCCGAGGCTTGGGCCTACTCTGTAACACATACACGGGTATGAGAGAAATAAGTGTAAACGTTTTTATAATAGGGTGACTTGACGAATAGTTTTTGGTCATTTATTGAGCAACGATAGTTTCATATTAGATATTACGGTTGAAAAAGGGTACCCTCCTAAAACTTTCATTAAAAACTATATTTGAGGGAATTTTCCTTAATTTTCTACAATTCGGTCTTTGGAAAACATGTTACTTCAGATTTATCAAAATAGAATTTAAAGTCGAGTAATAAAAAACATCCGAATGCTCGATCGATCGTTCGGTAACTTCTTTAGCAAAAATGCGAAATTGAGGAAATCTTGTGATTAAGATATCGACATAAAAAATGATGAAAGTCCGAATTTTTAAAATTAATTATTCGATAAATATTTGAGAAAAATGCCAACTATTATTTGTTCCAAGTTTCATGTCTCAATGAAGTTATCGTGAATAAACCTCGAAAATCGTTCGGTTACTTCTTCGACACCATTACAGCATGTTTACTGTAAACTTAAGTTTGCACAAGTTTCCAAGACAACATTTGGTCAAATATTGAACCCCCATAAATGTCATAAAATTCTGAGCATAGATATGAAGGATAAACCTTTACCAGAGTCATTTGACCAGGCGCGTAGCCAGATACTTTTCAAGTGGAAGCACATTCAGTCAGGGAGTTGCTTTTTTTTTTTTTGAGGCCCCTAACGGGTCCAAGGAGATTGTGAGGATTAAAAAGGCAAAGCCCCAGAATTTAATGGATTTTACAAAACAGAGCAGTTTTCTACGTTAAAATTACCCTCAGTACACTTCTTAAATCTTCCTGTTTTTTTTTTCAAAACGATGTGGAAGTATCAGCGCACTTACGTTCGCCTGGCTACGCGCCTGATTTGACCGTTCGACTCCTCCGATAAAGGACTTTATATCGATTGTGGTTTACACAAGATGTTCATTTTTACTGATCTCCATCCTTTTTTCTCATTAGACCACCAAAGCTTTATTCCACATTTACCTTCGGTGAATTTGGTACGAAAAGCTCCCAGTCCTTTACTGCTAGTCAAGATGAAAACAACAAGCATACCGGTATATGCACCCAAACTGGACTAAACCTGCCTCAGGTTGATGATTACTGTGAGGGGGATTTTGTCAATGATCAATCTAAAAAGGCAGGAAAGGGTAAGACTTGGTTAAGTTTCCACCACTTCAACTTAGATTACCGTAATCCAAAGCATACGATCATATAGTACTAGTATTATCATGGAGATATGGAAAATTTTATGCGAAACAGCTATGAGAAATTAGTAAATTCTATAATACAGTATACACAGCATTTTATTTGCGATTTCTTGGCTTGATATTATGTGTCATTGTATATTTCACATGCTGCCGATTCTATTTGCGATTTCTTGGCTTGACATTATGTGTCATTGTATATTTCACATGCTGCCGTAGCTTGAATAAAGTCAACTTTATACTTTTCTATTCTATTCTATTTTATTTATATTCCCTCAGATGTTTTTGAGAGCAGTCTTGAACTTGAAGGATTGTTAGTGGACCAGGCTATCGATAACTTTATGACCTTACCAGAAGCTCTTAACGAGGTCATATCTATACAAAAAGGTCAAGGTGACGAGATTCACAAACAGGAACTAGTGCTAGCATTTGTACAAGTTAGTTTGGTCAACATATATATCTTCAAGATTATGTAAAATTTGACATTTTATCTTCAAAATTATGTAATATTTTGTCATTTTGTATTTCAGTATTTTTTCGTAATTTATTACTTTCCAAGTTATCGATTTTGCAGTATTCTTCAGACTGTATCTTTACATTTACAATAGTATTTTTGTAAATATAACGTGAAACTAAATTAGTTTATCGACATTATCGTCCTCTCTTTATTGAAGGATCAAATCGCGAAAGGTAAGTAATATTTTTCAGTGATGAAAATGCATCGATTTATTATTTTGAAATTCTCGATGTAGTCTTTTTGAATCATTGTTGATTTAACAAATGTACTATGATATATAATAAAAGTTTTGTACTTGCTTACATTATTTCGCATAGCAAAGGAAAAGAACATGAAAGTAAGAGGAGAAATAGCCAGCGCAGAGCGGCAAATTCTTTTGGTGGATGAAGACAGATATAAGGCGGAGAGATCTTGTAGGGAAACTCAAAAAGGTATGACATTATGCTTGTAATTACATGTATATAGACATGTACATGTAGGTCAGGTATCAAAAAAGTATTAAAGTGTATGGGCTAAAGTTGTAGACGAGAAAATAAATTGTTCGCGCAATAACGCAAAACTTTCGCGTAATATCACAATATTTGCGTTACATCGCAAAACCTTCGCGCAATATTGCAAAGTAATGCCTCGTTTACACGGTTGCGCAATAAATTTATTTCGCAATAACTTTATTGCGCAACAAATTTGTTTCGCAATAAGCTTTTTTGCGTTCACACGAGACCGAAACTATTGCGCAATAAAATGCCAATGAACATGCATAAGAATCATGAAGTGTACAACGAATACCTTAAGGAAAAATTGATCGAATAATTTTCGTACAGTCAAATTTAAGACTATTTTGGGAGGTGTTTCATTCATTTATCTAGTCATTTCAGTCTAGAGCGTGAAGTCATTCAATTGTGACGTCATTCTCTACAAGGGGCCCAGACTTAAAGAAAAGCATTCTTATATATACGAAAAATCGGAATCTCTCAAAAGAATCGTAAAAATAAAGACGTCGAATAGTTATATTTGTAAGTAAAACAATCTCTTTCTCTTGTCATGTTGATGCGCATGCGTCAGATTTATTGCGCAACAGTTTCACTTAGCGTTTACACGACAGAATTTGTTGCGCAATAAAGTTATTGCGAAACAAATTGAAAATTTATTGCGCAATAAATTTTGTCGTGTGAACGCAAAACAAATTTATTGCGCAACAAATTTACGTTTATTGCGCAATAAACTCTCCGTGTAAACGAGGCATAAATGCAAACCTTATCATGTCTGTAAGTTTTGCGTTATAACTCGTAAGTTAGCTTTCTTTTGCGTAAGTTTCGCGTTCTTGCTAGATGTAGCGCATAAAAATTCGCGATATAATGCGTTTTATACGCGATATAACGCGTGAAATTTGCGGTGTGACACCAAATTTCCGCTATAAAAAGCGTAATTTTAATGCAACGTCGCTGTAATGTCGATTTTCATGGTTTGTTTGCTCCTTAGTTACGGCTGTAAGACTAGAACAGACTAGGCTTTGACGTTACTAACGTCACATTTCGCCTTATATTCACAAAAATATTGTATTAGACTCGGAATAAGTAGATACTGACGTTATGTTTGCGGACGGTAAATGCTAAGTATCCCCAATTTAACGTGTTTGTTTCGCGATATAACGCGTAAGTTTCCCAATATATGAATATGAATCCCAAATTGTAAATATAACATGTACATTTTGCGTTAAACGCTTTAGGTTTCGCATTAAAAGTGAAAAGTTACGCATTTTAGTAGTAAGTCCTTAAGTTTCCCGTTATTACGAGTTAGGTTTCGCTCCAAAATAAGGAACTTTTGCACAATAAGGTTCGCTGTGTAACTTGAAGATTTGACCTTATAACGCAGAGTTTCGCTATATAAAGCGATGGTTTCGTGATATTAAGCAAACATTTCTCGTTATTACCAGAAAACTATTCACTAGTATTTTTCTCCTCTGTCGCCTGAACCCTACAGGCAAGGTAATGCATTTAAATCATCGCATAAAAATTGCGAAAATAGTGTCTTAAAGTTTAAAAATGTAGATATTCTTAAAATTCTACTACAAATCAAATGTGAACTGTCATATTGGATTTGAACATATCCCCTTAAAGTATTTAAAATCCGTATGTTTTTACCTTTTTTCCTATAATCGGCACTGTACTAGAATTTATTGTTTGCACCATACATGATTCAATGAAACATTTTAATTTAAAATTTCAGAAATAAGAAGCATCGTTTCTGAAATCAGTGTGCTGAAATTTAATGAGGGACAAATACGTAAAGAAGTTGAAGAAGAAAATAGGTAAATGACATGAAATGAGATAAAATAAATTGCTATTGCATTGGTGTGTGCAAAACATTAATCAATGTCTTTGTTAACTTGTTCGCGTTGATCACTTTGAGAGCTGTGTGTATATGAACTTGATTCGGTGAATCTGATCCGAATCACATCGATGAGGTGGGTGTCTTGTAACATCAGTCCAACACGATGGCAATATATTCTCTCGTTCGTTGTACTATATTCGTTTTATAGGGAAATGATGGAGTACAGAGATAAGATGCAGGATTATACGACTGATGTCCAGAAATATGAAGATTCATTGGACTTATTCTCAAGTTTACGTGAGTTAGAACAGAAAGTACAGGACCTAAAAGATCAAGGTACTTGAAAATATTGACTTCAGTTGTACTGACTTTGCCTTAATTATTCAGAATTCTTGGATGGTAGTTTTAGCGTTGACTTATTCCTTTCATCGTACTGTTATAGAAGTATCGGTGTTGGTACAGAATGAAGTCCAGAGGATCACGAGTGGTGAGATGGTGCGCGAACAACAGCAGTATCTGACAGACCTACAGGAGGAGGAGGCTAAGGTCAGGGAATCGACGAAGACAACACAACTGCAGGTAACTATAGTAGGTAATATATATTTATGTAACTAGTGTGCATCATTTTTTTTCTGGTGAATTGGATGGGTTCTGCTGGTAATCTGAACCACAACACCATTTGTCAATTATTTTGTATACGAGGCCATTCGATTCCAGATAGTTAATATTTGCTCTTCGTTTTGTATTATCATTGTTCAGATGTTGTAAATTCGATTTCAAAGTGGAGAACAATGGAACTGAATCAGATGAATGCGTAGGAGATTGCAGTAGTAGTGATTGTTGCAGCAGTTGGCTTATAACTTGTTTGAGCAAAGAGAATTTATTGAGCCATGAGGACTCACTGGTGTAATGAGGAATTGTTTGTGCAACACGGACTTGTTTGATCAATGAGGACTTATTGCTGTAATGAGGACTTGTTTACGCTTATGCAATGAGGACTCAATGGTACAATAATGATTTGTTTGAGCAATGAGAACTTTTTATGCATATAGAGTACTTGTTTGAACTATAAGGTTTCGTCTTGTTTGATGGACTTGTTTGGGCAATGAGGACTTGTTTGAATGAGGACTTGTCTTGTATGAGCAATAAGAACGTGTTAGAAAAGTAAGGAATTACTGCAATCTCCTAACCATGCGTCCGATTCAGTTCCATTGTTCTCCACTTTGGAATCGAATTTATATGGCAAGCCTGTGCCGCCTATGACCTGGTTTGCAAGTTGGACTTGTAATAAGAGCTTGTTGGAGATTTTTCCTGTTTTACAATATAAAACATGGAGTACTTGCATATTCTCAATCTCCTTCTGTCTGTTCTAAGAACAAAGAATTAACAATGCAAATTCTCAATGACTGAAAGAGAAAGAATATCTTTGGCGGAGACCGACTGCATGTCCACTACAAGTGATCACAATGTGTCGCCTAGGTTTCCATTGATGCAGCTTACCGTACTATGTATGATGCACTTCGGTAATTACTTTATATTTTATCTCTTAAGATTCAAGAAGAAAAGACCCATCATGCTGCATTGGACCAGAGCATTCAAGTATTACAGGCAAGTATGAATGAGTGAAAAAAAAGTTTGGAATTTTCTCAATCATAGAAGTTGACCCATCTAGGTTCTAGTGTTTCTCTTTGGTTACTCCGTTTCAAATTTTGTCGATAATTCTTGATGACAACTCGTAATTAATTCTCGATGACTCGAATCACGGTGACCAGTCACTGGACTGCACACCATTACCTAAAGCTTATACCACTCTATAACAAGACACCACTAAAGAAGGTATTAATGGCCGAATTACTGCTGGCAGCAGATTGTGTTTTGAAACACTTTGTCCATTGAAAGCAACAAAGTGCAATGTTAATACATGTATCTCTATTCAAAGTGAGACTCTATATAGTTTAACACACTTAAGTCTAATTCAAAATCATATCTTCAAGGTCAAGGTCAATCATCAAGGTTAACTTCAGTACCAAAAATCAGTTCTATTTCTACGGCAAGTTTTTTTTTAAAAAGTGATACTTCATAAACCTATGTCCACTTCATAACAAAACTGTCAAGGGCAAGGACAGTACCTGAAATCAAGTCCAGCCATCATGTTTTACCACCATGTAAAGTTTTAATGTGCAGTCTAATATAGTACAACAAAGTCTTACCCGTGGTTCCATATACATGTAACATTGGTACAACATAGTCTAATTCAAGATCTTATTTCCACAGTCGAGGTCAAATCTCGAGGTCAATACTTGAAATCAGGTCCACTTGCTCAAATCTATCTCCATGCAAAGTTTAAATGTGATATATAATTGGTACCTTACTATGGTAAAGTCAAACTCAAAGTTGTATCTTCAAGGTTAAGGTCAAATGGCAAAGTCAAGGTCAATACCTGAAATAAAGTCAACTCATTTTTCCTATCTCTATGCAAAGTTTGAATGTAAAATTCCTTACAGTATTTGTGCAATAGAGATTAACTCTAAATTATATTTTTCAAGGTCGAGGTCAAACCTCAAGGTCAAGGACAATACCTTTGTTTAGATCCTCTCACCATGCTTTATCTTTGAACCAAGTTTGAATATTATACCCCTTATAGTTCTTCCACAACTAACCTAAACACAAAATTACATTTTTCAATGTCAAGATCAAATCTCAAGGTCAAGAACAATACCTGCCTTAAGATAATCTCACTCTGCTTTATCTCAATATCAAGTTAAATATTGTTCTCCTATAGTTCTTCCACAACTAACCTATATTTCAAGGTCAAGGTCAAACATCAAGGTCAAGGTCAACATGAGGCCCAAGGGGGCCACATCGCTCACCTGTGTTACAAACAAAAGAATGATATAGGATTTGGTAGAGGATTTTGAGTACTTGCTTCCAGTAAGGTTTCGTTAAATTCTGTGTAGCAGTTCAAGAGGAGATGTCAAAAAATGTGTCATCCAATCAGATCCCTGGGCGGCCGTATTTTTTGAAATGAAAAAACACAAACTTGGTAGAGGACCTTGAGTACTTGCTTCATGTAAGGTTTCATGAATTTCTGTGCAGTGGTTGCAAAGGAGAATTCCAAAATGTGTCATCCAATAAGAGCCCTCGGCGGCCATATTTGTTAAACGATTGACACGAAAAACACAAACTTCGTAGAAGACCTTGAGTACTTGCTTCCTGTAAGGTTTTATGAAATTCTGTGCAGCGGTTGCAGAGGAGAAGACGAAAATGTGTCAGCCAATCAGAGTCCTCGGCGGTCATATTTGTCAAAGGATCGGCACGAAAAACACAAACTTCGTAAAGGACCTTGAGTACTTGCTTCCTGTAAGGTTTTATGAAATTCCGTGCAGCAGTTGCAGAGGAGATGTCGAAAATGTGTCGGCCAATCAGAGCCCTTGGTGGCCATATTTGCACGAAAAACACAAGCTTGGTAGAGGACCTTGAGTTCTTGCTTCCTGAAAGGTTTCGTGAAATTCCGTGCAGCGATTTCAGAGGAGAAGTCGAAAATGTTAGAAAATGTTAGAAAGTTAACGACAGACGACGGACGCCGCGCTATGACAATAGCTCACTTGAGCTTCGCTCAGGTGAGCTGAAAACAATTCCTGTGTTCAGATTCTCTCATCATGCTTAATCTTTGTACCGAGTTTGAAGATAGTACCCCTAATAGTTCTTCCACAACTAACCTAAACACAAAATAAAATTTTTCAATGTCTAGGTCAAAAACAGTACCCGTGTTCAGATCCTCTAATCATGATTTATCTTTGTACCAAGTTTGAAGATTGTACCCCTTATGCTTATTTCACGTAAACGCAAAATTACATTTTTCAAGGTAAACGTCAAACCTCAAGGCCAAGAACAATATCTACGTTCAGATGTCGGCGCCGTGGTCTAGTGGTAAGAGTGCCGGGGCGGGTCAGTGACCATAAGGTCGCTGGTTCGAGCCTCACTAGGACCGCCGGTCGGCCGACATATACTCCTGTTTGTTCTGTGTTAAATACTAAAAAAATGTCTGTGGTGTTTTAAAAAATCTGCGTTCAGATCCGCTCACCATGCTTTATCTTTGTACCAAGTTTGAAGATTGTACACCATATAGTTCTTTCGCAACTAACCTAAACGCAGATAGACGGACAGACAGATGGATATCGAAATTTCATAAGGCGGAATTTGCTTCGCAATTCGGCCAAATATCTAAATTCACATGAATAGTCTATCATATATTTTCAATAGAAGAGGAATTCTGCCCAGTTTATGCGTTTTAAGCGCCAGATGAAGGAGGCGGGATGTAGAAACAGACGATGGACAGATCAAATACAAAGACTCCAGGAATCTATCAACCAACTCCAGTGGAAGCTAGCTCAGTAGAGTGCAGGGGTACCTCCCAAGTGATGGGATGGATTAGACATTACCTTGGTGGTGATGGAATGAATTACGCAAGAGATGGGGTAGACGGACGGAAGGAAATATTAAAGTGAAAAATAAGACAACATAATTATAACAAAGAACGTTATATTAACTTTATATCATATAAAACAATTACTAGTATTCTTTTGACATTGAGTAAGAGTGGTGAATTCTTAATACATGCACATGTAGATAAATTAAACAGTAGCAGAAATAAAGAGAATTTATCCTTACTGACCTTTCGTCATTGGATTTGTACGAAGACATAATAATTTATAATGACAATGAAATGTCAGTGGTTTATTACACATTTGAAAAAGCAAACATGGCTTCTTGTATTTTCATCAAACAAGAGATAAAATTGACATTTAATTCGTTAAAATGACGCATAATGGGAGGCTAGTTGACCAAGTTAGTAACAATGCAGCATGGTAGTTCAGTTGTACAGTATCAACATGATGTCATACCAGGCTATGCGTCATGATCCCCACGTCATTAGCGCTCAGCATAATTTCTCATCTTACTGCTCGGGTAGATTTCCCACATTTTTACTTCGATCATATTTTCATTCCATATGCATAAAATAATATGTTACCAAGTTATGACAGTCCATAATGTACACGATGATAGTAAGTAAAGACATTGCTGTAGAGAAAGTATGTCTATAAGTATTAGTCAAGTTAGTGTTCCATATTCATATGTAATTCAATGTAACTGCTGTACGTATTTCAAGAACTTGACTTTCCAAACGTTCTTGCCTACCCATTACACCTTCTTGCAGGTTAATTGGATATTTTTTTTCATTGGATATAGTAGATTTATTAGCATTTTCTCCCCTGCTGTCACAAATGTCAATAAGTGTGTGCAATATGTGACGACTTCCTGGCGAACAGACGTTGGACAAGTCAAATTCTACATGAATGCCAGAAAAAACAATCAACACAGTGACAAGATTCATAAGTGTATGCATTGATCAACGTGCTTTTGTCATCTAATAGCGACAGACGTCTGAAAACATAGACGACATGTTAGTAGACGGAGTTAGTGAGAAAGACATTTCAAAAATGCAAAATAGTCTTTAACACAAAACAAACTTCCCATTTACATGACTAGATTTGTTAAAGATATATACAACAAATAAGTTAACGTAATTCTAAGACGTAGGTTGGTGCTGCTGTGCTAGGTTTGTGAATTCTGCCGAATCTCCTTATAACGTGACAGTCATGTGACAGTGTAGTCATGTGACAGTGTAGGCAAAAGGTGGTGCTAGGTCATGACTCTGGAAAAGATACAGAAAAGTATTTGAAAAACTTCTTGTAATAGTTGTAGAGTTTAAACATTTTTACGACACAAAATGAACCATAAAATATGTATCGGTTCAAAGTATATTGCTTCTTAAATCTAATATTCTAAATCACTATATGTATAGCTGAATAACAACCGTGTTTGCTCTTCAATCTTCTATATATAAACATCTAGATCTAAAATCACCTGAATTCATGCCAAATAAACGATTAAGTGATTTTGGATTTCAAATGTAGTACATTTATGCTTGTTGAAAGAAAGTTTAAAAACAAAAGACATACTTAGTACATACTAGTTGTTAAATCACAAGGTCACTCTATGGGACATAAATGACTTAATTCCTATAGATATAATAAATACAAAGTAAAGTAATCACTAATATAAACTATGACAAATATAATTGTTTTGAAATATATTGCACTACAATGAAAGTTTTGTGCATGGAAAGTTGAGACATATCGAGAGCTACCAAGGCTGGAAGAGGATTGTTGAAGTTGATGTAATTTTCCATTTAATAATAAGTCTGTTACTATAGCATACAGACTTCAGACATGTATAGTTATATTATTAAATTTTACTCCCCGAAACCTAGTCCTATAGCTTTATGTACTTAGTATTTTTTTTTTACCCAAAAGAAGGTTTTTTTTTAGTGCGAAGTTGTAAAAATTTACTTAGTATGGAAGAATGTATTCTTAATAGCAACGGCTCTATTATGTGTCTACAGGTCTTGTAGCATTTCCAAACTCAAAAGCAACAACAATGGTTATTTTGGGGGTTGAATATGAGGAACACAAGTTCGCGTTGAATCATTTGATAAATCCCCCACTGAGTTAGTCACTATCATAGAAGTACTGATGATAATACTTTTTCCGACTAAGGTTCATACATGGGTATATCCCCCACTTTGAATAATGATCGTCCCCTTCTATAAACTGTCTTTTCATAATTTCACATCTCATACATTTACAATTATCGCGCCATTTCTTCCTCCTGCTCCTCCGGCCTATCTTGTCAGTTTCTAGTTGCCTCCTGGAGGAGGCTGCAGAACTGTTCCTCCCCGAGGGCTCCTCTTTTATTGTCCCTATGAAGCGAGGACCTAGGGGAGCATGTCTTTGACTTCTCTCAGTATGAGAAGAGTCTGCAGTACTAGGTTCAGATTTTTCAGCAAGACTGCTAAGATCTATCTGATATATACCCGATTTTTCCAGAGGCTGTTGAGGATGTGACGTTTCTTCTTTCTTTGGAGATTCCTTCGTCTCCGCTTTCCTGGTCGTGAGTTTCTTTGTGTTTGTAAACTTTTCAAATCTGTGTTTGGCATTGTTTGTTTGTGTTTTGGCTTCGTTCTGGACAGCCTGGGCGATATTGGGTAGAGACCTGGAAATTGATGAACTCAAGTCCTTTTCTCGATCACTGGATTCCTGTAAAATGTCATTTTTTTTTATTGCTTTGAACTAAAATTACCTTTTGAACAAGATAAACTACTTTCTAGAGACGTAATGATATCTAATTAATCATAGTAATTTGATAAATTGTTTGTAGTAATAATACAAAATGTATATCATTTCTTTTTTTCTGCAAAGTGCAAAATGATTTTTGTTTTACTCGAGGTAGGCATTTTCTTTGAAGGAAAAATGAGGAACAAATGAAGAGTTAAGTAAGTTTTGATAAAAGAAATTATGTTATGTGCAAAATAATAGAATTATTTCAGTAAAAAAAAACCCTTTCGCAAAAAAAAACCAAACCATATATGCATTCATCATAAATATGCCTTACTTGTGATCGTTTAATCCCCTCCCTACCCTACCTCTATTCAAATAAATATAGTTAGGATCAGAAGAATACAAAGCAGTGACGGAAATCACAAGAAAATTGTTCATTCGATTCTGAAATCTCATAACAGTATGAACTGTCTATTTGTAATTTGGAACAAGAAGTCATTTTTAGAACTGATCTATATTGGAGAGAGAGGGAGATGCAGAGATACATTCCTCTTCAGAGTTGGGACAACATTTAGTCTGACCTTGACTCCCATGCATAAATTATTTGGATCTGCACAGACAACATTGAGTCTGACCTTGACCCCCATGCAAAAATTATTTGAATCTGCACAGTCAACACTGAGTCTGACCTTGACTCCCATGCATAAATTAATTGGATCTGCACAGACAACATTGAGTCTGACCTTGACTCCCATGCATAAATTATTTGAATCTGCACAGACAACATTGAGTATGACCTTGACTCCCATGCATAAATTATTTGGATCTGCACAGACAACATTGAGTCTGACCTTGACTCCCATGCATTGATTATTTTGACATAGACATATTACAAGCAGACAGACAATAAAACCAATATTTTCCTCCGTGTGGTCTCGTTTAGAGGAGCAAAATAAAAATATGAGAAAGAACTAAAATGAAAATAGAGAACTCTGGGACTTGATAGTCATGTTATGGAAACGGACATTTATTATGAATGAGGAATGGAACAGATGATGTCGTAAAATTGTACCATTTTAGCTTCTGCTACCAACAGAGCGTTTGATAACTTTGGATAGAATACCTGTGGTGGAAAAGTAGACAAAAACATGAAAGATGATTAACTCTATTTTTAATGCAACAATCAAAGTAGTAACATTCAACACGCAGTTTTACACGCCAGAAATTTTCTATAGAAATAACTTATTTTTTCTGGTTAACAATTCATGAATAATTTGATGGATTTTCATAAAATTATCATTCCAATAACCTGTCTGAATTTGATCATTCATTTGGCAGAGGTTTAGAACGATTTCAGATAATTAATTATGATTTACAGCATACAGTAAAACCTCCTTGAATAAAACATTAAAACGCGGTTTTTAACTTAAAAGCAATGTTAACGTTACAATTGCATGTTTGACTAGCTCTAACATTCACGATAAATGCAACCAAACTTATTCCTTGATGATTCTGTAAGAAAAAGGAGATTATGAAGACAGTGATGGAAAGAACGCTTAAAAGTTTAAGAATAAAGCTTGTACATGAAAAAGACCGTAAAACCAGCAGAAGCTTATCTGTCTAAAAGAGCGCTAGACAAGAACCAGCAGTTCAATTCGAAACTACAAGTGATGGATAGCTATATCTATAACAGTGCCTGTCAACTAGAACGTCCATTGGCGATTTTTTAGGGATGTGTGCTTAAGAACATCATTTCAATTTTCTTACAGCAATGATAGATTGGAACCAGCATGTTTATAACGTTACATGAGAAATCAACTGTCTATAGACGTAATAAATCTATGCTTTGATCCGACATTCTCCATCTGAAACAAATGTTTTCTCCTTCCTGCACAAAAATATCAAATACCATTTCTTTTTAATTTTCCCCCTTTACTTTCAGTCCATAAAGCTTTCAACGAGGGAAGCTCAAAATGACTTTTCGACAATTATTCTCGTATTTTGGATCTCATTATGAATTCGCCAATGGACGTCATGAGAGAACTAAGAGTTTTATACGCATGCCCAGAAATCTACCCTGTCTTGGTTCCGGCCATCTGAATATTTCCATCTCGTATAATGTATCAGCACCTGTCGATAGTCACAATCAATGCAACAATGGTAACAACAACTTAATACATCAAGAATTTCAAGTCAAATACGTCATTAACTGACTCTGATGACATTCCAAAATCTCCCAATGTCTAGTTCCTACCTGAATATTTATAGACTTTTTCTCTGTGCGTGCTGTCTTTGCTGACTGACCAGTGGCGTTAGTGGAGGTGGTGATAACACTGGACGCTGTACAGATGGACGGGAGCTTCATACTGTCCAGGGTCAAAGACCTGGTCCCTATACCAGGATGCTTGGTCTGCCTCTGAAATGTTTAATCAGATTTTGGGGTCAATAGGTCAAGGCTACTGCTAGGAAAAATACACTACTGTCCTGTTCACTAAATCCAGAGCACCCTGCGTTCCCGGTTTTCTCTGAAATATGATAATGTCATCTTCCAAAAAGATATCAATTTCATAGTATTCCTTTAGTCGTAACAGAAAATACCATTGTTTTGGCTGTGCGTCAGTTTAGTTAGAAATAGGACGAAAAATAAAAAGTCTACGGGGATTTTCCATAGTAAAATCGCTGAAAATGTGTGACGTCGGAAGCTTTGACGTCACTGTTTACTATTGTTGACACGGAGGACAATATGGCGGCGGCTTGAAATTAACATGGGAATTTCCCGTAGACATTTTATTTTTCATATTGCGGTTTGAAGGCAGCTGATAGGGTAAGTTGAAGTTAATTTCCAGTTACGACTAAAGGATGTCAATTCTCGGAAACAATAATTTATAGCAAAATTCTTCAGACGACAGAACAAATCGCCAAAACAGGGTGCTCTGGATTAAGTGAACAGGACAGTAAATCTATTGGTTTCCAGATGACAACTCAAGTACCCTCCCACCTATCCAAATCAAATTATCTGAACGGAAAAAAGCCCACATATTCCTTTCTTTCATTATCCTTAAGTTTACTTTTATTCATAAAATCTATAAATGAAAACATTTAAAATTATTTCGTAAGAACCAAGATAGAAATGAAATCTTGTTTTTGGCCTCAGAACCATTATGCTAGTCGCATACAGAATATACTTGTTTTAAGCGCATGTATAACGTTGTACTTTTATGTTAAGAGACTATGGGTACTTTGGTCCCCATGTCATCTTAGATATTGTCACTGCATCAATGATAAAACATGACAAGGTGTGCCTTGTAGATAATTCAGATTAAGAATTTTAAATAGAGTTTAAGATTCAAGATAATATCACGTCAGATTGTATCTACTGATATCTCAAAGAGTGCAGGGCGATAGAGAAACCTTACGTAATAATTCTAAAATTTCTGGTGGGTCAGTTTTTTTTTTTGTAGTTTGGGGAATGAATTTAGAAATAAAAGTCAGATTACAAGACTGGTCAATGAACGGACGGACCAACGGACGCCCAAAAGCTACTGCAGACTTGGGTTATTTTCACTGGGGAAAATTTCGCGATTATATAATATCAAGACGTCATGCTTGGTGGTAATTTTCGCGATGTGAACGTCTCTGCCTTTGTAAAAATGTGGTGGGTTATTTTCGCTTGGAGGAAATTTTCGAGAAGTCCATCGATTTGTGAAATACACGAAAAATACCCCAATGCCAAAAATTCACGTTTCTTTTACAGTATACTTCGCTCCTTTGGTCGGTAGACTGTACATGTAAGACTATTTTAAAGAAATAAATAGAATGAATACTACTGCTAAATATGAAAATCATACTACTAAACACTCTTATTCAAATACAATCAAGGTCACAGGGTCACGGGCAGGAACACGTTACGTCGCCTTACAGTACCGTTGTCAGAAGTATTTAAAGTTCTGCACTTAAAACCGTCCGTTGACATTATGCAACAGGTGAGGATATGTTGGAAACCATCCGTTGTCATGAAAATTATCGACAAAATTTCAGTAAAATCACGAATAAATCATTAGGTAACCGGTGATTTCTTTTAAAAAGCCAACGGGGGGTAGTCACATGCTTAAGTAATACATTATTGCCATGAAATGAATAAAACTCCTTTTATGTTATGAGGAGATGTAATTGGCGATGACCTGCTGTCAGCAACGAAAACGAAAATTTGAACAGAAAACTATCTGTCTCTTAATTATTTGATTTTATATACCGATTTTATGTAAAAAATTATCGACAACATTATACAAACAATATATGTGAATGACCGTCTTTTACATTGTATATTTATTGTATACTTTAATTATTTGATAAAGAATGTCCGTTGTTATGACAAGAAAGGAAGATATGGTCCGTTGTCATGACTCTTAACGGTATTTGGGCATGAATGGAGAATGGAATCTTTATTTCGAATCTAAGGCGGAGCAATTAAATTAGCTTAGTTAATTGTTAAAGTATTCAGCTCTCTTTTTTTTTTTTTTTTTTTTTTGTAAAGCAGGATATCATATAATTTTCAAGTTACGTGAACATAGAACGTATAGAAAAGATTTAAAATTGAAAATATGATTCATGAATTTGAAGAGGTGTAGGATGAGTTCATGAATTTATACATTGATCAATTAAAAAAAAATCGTTAAGGGATTTTGAAGTCATATATAGCGTTAAAAACAGAGACATCAATTATCGGTCATTGAAGACATTTTGATAGCCTCAACCTTTATCACGTAATTGTTACGAACGTTCTTTGCACGAAATCGATCTTTGACCTAGAATTTTCGCATGTTTTTTTTCCCAGAAACAATAAGATTCTTACCTACTGATGGGTTATTAGGCACCGTTTTATTGAAGGGACAAAATGGATATCAAATTCACAAAAATGAATATGAACGTACAAAGTAATAAAATACTTGTAATAAATTCCCATTATAATTTTGCCCATAGTAGCTCCAAATAACTGCTATAAACTTACTGGATACCCCCGGCGAAAAAAAACTTTATTGTAGTCTTTGAAGTCCTCTAAGGCAGATTTCCCTCGCCTACCATTAATGGTTTGGATTTTCTCTTTGAAACATTAAATTTTATAATTTTGCATTCAATAGAGATCTTCGATGGGGGTATGATAAAGACCTTTAGTTACATGTATATGTCAGGTGATGATGAAAATTGTAGCTGATATGTTATTTACATTAGTGTGTGTCTGTATGTAAGTTCGTGTGTCTTTTTTTATGTCAGAGTCGATATCAGTGTCTCCGTTTGCCTGCCAGTGAGTTTTTTTGTCCGTGTTTGTCATCGTGTGTGTATGTCTGTGAGTGAGTGCATCTGTCTGTGTCTTTTGTGTTTTTGTGTCTGTCTATATACATGCCTGTCCGTCTGTTTGTTTTTGCGTATGTCTGTGTATGTCCCTGTGTCTGTCAGTCTATCATTTTGCGCATGTCTGTGTGGGTCTTTCAGGATGTTCCTGTCTGTGTTTTGATCAGTGTCTGTCTTTGAGTCGTCTGTCTGTGTGAATCTCTTTTTGTTTCTCCCTGTGTCTATTTTTCTGTGAGTGCTTGACTATGTGTGTCTATCTGCTCGACTTGATGAGAGGTTTTTGTCAAGAAAGAGATATTGGATTTTCCGTCTGTGATAAACTGTGGATTTACTGAAATCAAAGTCAATACATGTTTTTGTTTATGTGTGTGTGAGTACATCTGTGTATGTCTGTCTACCTGTTTATCCGTCAGCCTATGCATATCTATCTGTATGAGTGTGTCTTTTGATGAATATGCTTGTCTGTATATATGTGTTTGTCTGAATATATGAATGTGTCTAAAACCCCGTGTATGTGTGTGTCTAACCCCCTCCTGGAAACCTCTTACATATTCTACAAAAGAATAAATAGGAATAGGTTCAAGTGTCCGGGAAGAGTAATTATATCCTGCTCTGTTGAAGTTTTGTGATTTTTTATTACAGCACACCAGCTGTCTTCCGCCAGACTGTAAACTTTTCAAAATGTCGAGTTCCTTCTGCAGAACCGATGATAAAAATCAAATTGAAAAGTCAACTCTTCAAGAGTGATAGAGACAATTGATGTGTAAAGAGAAGACATGGGGTGCAAAATATATTATATGTAAGACCATTGTAACATTTTTCATGTATTTTGCAATATTGGAATGGAAGGTAAACAAAATCAGGACTTAGCAGGTGGAAAATGGTATATAACATTTCTTCTCTATGGGGAAAACCGACGGTCGGTCACGCTAAACTCACCTCCTTAGCGTGACTGACCGTGGGTTCCGACGATGGCTAATATGAGATAGCGGAATATCTCCAAGGGGGAAGAAACCTCTTATATAGCCAATTTTCCTATGAGAAAACTACTGTAATACACCGGTTTATAATACGCTATAGATACTGTATACAGTGAAATTTTCGCCTCCATTTTTATTAAAACCTTTTCACCCATAGCCCGGAAGATGAATTTAAGACGGGACGAATAAGATTTAACGATAAGGATATCTTAACAAAACGGATGATTCCGCGAATTCAAGTCTGGGCAAATCAGTCTCCATTCTAAATTTGTTGAAAATTAAATTGTGCGTATTGATAGCTGTTTTTAGTATATTATGGTCTTGAGGAATTTTAATGATTAATACTGGTGTCATAGTAACATTCCATCCATTAAAATATCAAAGCAGACAACGGACATCTGACAACGGACAGAACTTTCGCAACATGGATTGACAAAGGACTAATTTTAGAAAAGTCCAAAAAAGTTGTTCAAAATTGAATTCGTGATCATGACACTACCAGAGGAGCATTATATAGACTTGATATTTATTATAAGTATATTTCTGGAATAAGATAACCTGAATATTCAAAGATTTCAAGAAAAAGGAAGAATAACACATGTGCAGGATGTGGTGATCAAAGGACGCCAACTCGATCTCCTCTTTTCAAACTGTATATCAGTACCAGAAAAGCATATAAACCAATAGATTAGTGTTATGACTACCCCCCATTGAATTTTCGAGTGCATTACCTCTAAAATTTCAACGTTTATTAGAAAATCATACTTTCCACACATGCTCATTGTCACGACAACGGATGGTTTCCTTCATATCCTCACCTGTGGCATAATGTCAACGGACGGTTTTAAGTGCAGAACTTTAAATGCTTCTGACAACGGTACTGTAAGGCGACGTAACGTGTTCCTGTCCGTGAGGGTAAGAAATAAAAGTAAGAAAGACAATATATATTAGTCATTTCTTTGTTTCGTAAAGAGACAACTTATACGAGAAAAACAGCAACTTTTACAAAATTTCTTCGAATTGGAATTGACAGGTACCTTAAAAAGGTATACTCTCTCTGTTTAAAATGCAATACTGTTCATATTTCCCCCAATTTCATTTAACGACCAATATTTCATACGAGAGAGAGAGGGAGAGAGGCAACAATTAAGGGTGGAGGTAATAGGCATTCCACACGGCGTACAATGAAAGTCTGTATTGAATAAAACCAATAAAAATTAAGCTAAGTAAAGTCTACTTCAAAGGGACATTATGCAATAGTGTAGGTAGGATAAATCACAAAGAATGGTCCACTGAAAAGATTATATCAACATGAAAGTGACTCAATCTGTAATGGGACATGTATCTCAAATTCTCCACAGGCCACGGTATAAATTCAAAACTCGAACCTTAAACCTTGTGTCATTCTCTACAAAATAAAATGATCAATCTGAGATGTTAGATGTCAACGTAAACCCCAACTCGTGCTAAGTTGTGTATTCTGGTCTCCAAAACCAACTAATAAATCCCTTAAATACATTTAACGTGCACCCGATCTGATCAATAACTACAGAACATGTAATTTATTTGGGCATTTCGAATGACCTTTGATTTTAACCCAATTTACTACATTCATGAGTAGAGAGCAAAACACTTCGTTTTGAAAAAGAGCATATAAAAGACTGTAAATTTCAACTCAATTTTCTTTCAAACAACACAGTCAAATAATTTGACCAGGTAGTATTTAAATTTTCTTGCAACAAGATAAGCAAAGCAATATGTAATTGAGAATTATTCTCTATTATACCTACCCCATTGTAAGCGTTATTTCTATATGAATTTGAAACTCCCCCTTTTCAAATGTTTTGAGGTACAAGTTTCTTTAAAATTAAACCTCATTTGAGGTACAAGTTTTTTTAATTAAACCTCATTTAGAATACAAAAGAAGTGACAATTTCAGCGTATCCTTGGTAATCTAAAGTGAATTATCCAAATAAACTTGACAATTTCTGCCATTATTGATAAGTCAATTTTCTCATATCCTTAGTAATCTACATACAAACCTTTGGTATAATTTGTGATTTTATTGTGAAGTCAATCTTAGGAAGATTACGGTTCCTTTCCTGTAGCGCCTTCCATCTCTGTACATACGATCCCCTGGTATACCGGGACTTCACCAGTCCCGAGGGACTCAGTCCACGGGGGGACACTTCAGGCGAAGTCGTTGACATCACGTCAATTTCAAATTTTAAAACCTTCAAATTTTATGACTTTATTTTCATTCCTCAAGAAGCGTAAAATCCAATCAATATCGGTTCAGTATCAATCTGATCGTATTCGATTATTAGATCCCTTTATATATTATTTGCATGCGCGCTATAAAATCACTATTACTCCTTTAACACGTGAGACGGCGATCAATCAGTGCACAAAAGCGCAGTGTCAATAGCTCCATCTTATTATTCACGACTTATTGTTCAATTCGCAACTCTAGAGTTATCCAATTACAACTTATTTGACGAAATTTGAACAATCTATAGCTTTTTGAACTCTCCTATACTGAAACCTCACGATGAAGGTGTTTATATCTATTACTACAGTGCTAAGGTAAAATTCTTAAAGTTAAAACTCTCCCGCAGTTCGTAGTTTAAAGACTGGATCTATCCATACATGCAACTCTTACTCATTTCAAAAGTTATAATTCAGTAGATGAGATTTTCTTTTCAAACGCTCTGTTCAAAATCACGTGTGACTGGTTTCTTTTTTCGGTCTGATAAAAAGAAACAATATTTAAATTATCGCTGTAGGATTAGAATTAAGAGTTTTTATTCCAAGTCCTCGTGAAGAAAATCCAGGGATCTCGTTACTCAGAACTATGTCGCAAAATCACTTAAAGGTCCTCTATTTATTCTATGTATATCCAAAATACACCAGGAATAATCTCTTTTGTACATGCAAAATAAAATCGTTACATGTCAAACAAAAATCTTGGCACTAAATCGGAATTGTGATTATTGTGTTCTGAATTGATGTTGGATGGAGTGTTTGCTTGAAGACAAAATACATTAAAATCCATACAGACATTTTGATATGTTACGTTGCATCATATCGGTTTCATTGTCTATCTTCACAATCACAGTCTGTATAAACAATGAAGTTTTTCTTCAAGTGTTAAATAACGATTTCACCGTCATTCGTAGCAAACAAAAGGCCCAAGTGGGACTACATGTATATCGTTCACAGAGTCCTTAGGGATTTAATATAGCAAGTGCGTTTTTGATAAACCACAAACGAATTTTAAGATATCAATATGATGAAATCTTTAGTAGTCATGAAGGAGAAAAAGTAATATATTTGTAAGAAAATAAGATCCATTGGTTGCAATCATGTTTGATGCGTGAAATTCCAGAGATTGGTCGGGTTAGCGCAGTGGTAGCGCGCTCGCTTCTCATCTTTAAGGTCCCGGGATCGAATCTCGGATTCGGCAAAGGGTCTTATGTGAAAGGGTAGGTGGTCCCCCAACCAGGCCTCTGCAGGGGGTTTTTCTCCGGGTACTCCGGTTTCCTTCTGCTCCTTTGACCCCCTCACGCCAGCATCTGAGCCAACGTGAGACATTAATATAAGTTATGTAACTTGTTTGTTAAATAAAGTTTAATTTTTTTCAAATTCCAGAGGTTGCAGAGAAATCGAAAAGAGTCAGCAAATCCCTTAGCGTCCACCTTGTTTGGCGTATGAGTTTGGATAAAATATTAAATTTGTCAGCCAATATCATCATACTTTTGACTTTCTTGTTTCACGTATCGGTTCAAAGTCAAATTTCGGAAGAGACCTTTGTGATACCGGTATATCCTCTTGTAGAGAAGGTTTCGTGGAATTTCAAGCAGCAGTTGCGAGGGAAGAGTCGACAAGAGTCGACAAACACTTACTAGTATTTGAGGTCCGTTTGTTTAGCGCATAGTTCAGAAAAATGCCTTGAGCATTTGCTTCTGGTAAAGTTTTGTAAAATTCCGTGCATCAGTCTCGAAGATGAAGACAAAAATGCGCAACCCAATTTTAAAAATACATTGACGGACATCATGTTTGGTGGATCGGTTCGAAAAAGACAATTTAGGATGTGGCACTTGAAGATGCATCCGTACATCGGTTACGGAGAAATCGAAAATGCTCTAGCCGACCGGCAGCAATCTTCTTTGTTCGCAAACTTCGCATTATAAATGCGCAACCAAAGTAATATTCCCTGAGGTGAAACTATGGAAAGGAGCATGTGCATTTCGCATGTAAACGCCCGTGACGTCACAATGTACAAGGTCTGAAGAACATGCCGCATCGGCTGTTCTAGCCTGAAAACTGAACCCACTATAACCTGAATTTTAACTTCATCTTTTTACCCAGAAAAACGCGATTTCAGGAAACAAGACTTTGTGTTTTGTTACTGGTTTGCAACACACAGGAAGTGCATTTATCGCACGAAATGTGCTATCGCGCATTACATGTACGATAAATACACTTGCTGTGTGGTGCATACCCATGACAAAACACAATTTGAGACATTTATTCTCTATAAAAAACATTCCAAGGAATGCATGTGTTGCCTGCGAAACATAGCGACACTTAAGAATCACTTTTATATAGAGTGTGGCTTCCAAGTGTGACAGACAGACGGACAACGGACAAAGTGATCCCTAAGTTTCGCTATGCTTCACAAAAAGACTATTTTAGTAGACGACCATGACTACTTTCTCTAATCAAAGATTACATAGCTCGCCTATACAGGTTTTTGTCAGAAATCAGGTTAAAGTTTTTGAAAAGTAGGTCAAAGTCCGAGGTCAAGGTCACTAGGTCAAAGGTCATGGTCTCAAATGAAAGGTCTCGTCACAAGGTATCTACATGAGAAATATCAAAGCCCTATTCCTTATAGTTCAAGAGATATAGCCCAGGTTAAGGTTTTGTCTACGGACGACGACAGCGACGACAACGACGACGACAACGACGGCGCCAAGGGTATGGCATTAACTCTCCGGACTTTTTCGTCCCGGCGAGCTAAAAATGCAACTGTTGTGTGGAAGTCAAAATCACGGAATCTTTACGCGGTTGGATAACGTTCTTGTGAGCTGAAAAAGCTCTGTTCTAGTTACGCATGTAAAATAACACTTTGAACAAAAGAAATGACACATACTACTACTGACGAAGTCCGAAAATTTTTATGGAAAGCATCAGGGGAAAGATACTCAATATCTCCAAATTAAATGAAAGTATATGGAAGTCAGATATGCACTTTACAGCTTTTGACATAGACTGATTGCAAAAACATGACAGAGCTCACCTCATGACCAGCATCTGTACCTACATTGCACAAAGTATTTCCAGATGCAGCATCCACACAAGTTTGGTTGATAAAGAATTAAAAGAAGGCTGGAAATGAAGATTTCTATTTTTACATTACCTGGTCGCTCAAGCATGAAAGGGGTAGGGGCAAAATCTGCCGTTTTTGGCCCTATTTTTTGCTATTTTCAAAAATTGTTTTCATACTATTTTTTATCTTTCAAATAAGAATAGATAGATTGTTGTTTATTGAAACTGAATCGAAAATATATATAATCAACTAATATGAGTGTTATTTCCCGCCAAAATTGCCCACTACTATAGAAATTAGTAGTAAATTGATAACAACCTGATTTTAACATAATAGTTTATAGTATATATAGAGCAAGCGCATGTAACAAACTTATACTTTCAATGTACATTCAGAATATAAAAAGGAATGTCCCATATGAGTATGAACCTGTTACACGCCCTTGCTTTAGGGCTTACAACTGTAGGTATGTGTGTCCCTTGCCAAAAATCAGAATTTCTAATGTGAAGACATAGTGCTAAACTTTCAATCATTTTGCCCTGAAAGGCACGGTTTTCAAAAAATCACACAAAATTTGTCATTTTTTGTTTAGAAGAAGCATAATGAATAAGAAAATATAACTTTTAAAAAAATTCTGATTGGGGCCAAAAATGATCACTTTTGCCCCTACCCCTTTGGGTCAGATGCAGCTTCCGTACCATGCATTGCAGTAAGCATCCTCAGATACATCACCCACACAAGTTTGATTGATCTAGGACTTAAAATAGGATGTGAATGGACCTGTCCCATTTTACTTAACCTGATCGCTCACGTGTGAAATATAGGTAAATTGCAGCATCTGTACCATGTATTGAATTAGTCATGGTCTCAAATGCACCATCAACACAAGTGCGGTTGATCTAGGACTTAAAATAGGCTGGGAATGGACCTGTCTCATTTTACTTAACCTGGTCGCTCAAGCAGGAAATATGGGTCAGATGCAGCATCTTTTCTCTTGATTTCCATAAGCATCCTCAGATGCACCATTCACACAAGTTTGGTTGATCTAGGACTTAAAATAGGCTGGGAATAGACCTGTTCCATTTTATCTAATCTGGTCGCTCAAGCGTGAAATATTGGTCAGATGCACCATGCATTGCAATACACATCCTAAGATGCATCACCCACGCAAGTTTGGATTTCCTAGGACTTATAATAGTCTGGAAATAGACCTGTCCCATTTTACTTAACCTGGTCGCTTAAGTATGAAATGTTGGTCAGATGCAGTATCCGTATCATGCATTGTAGAAAGCATCATCAGACGCATCATCCATGCAAGTTTGCTTGATGCAAGACTTATAGTAAGGCGGGAATGGACCTGTCCCATTTTACATTACCTGCGCACTCAAACGTGAAATATGGGTCAGATGCAGCATCAGATGCGGACGCCGATACCAACACTGATGCCGACACATAAGCCCCCCCCCTCTACTTCGTCGAGGTGAGCTAAAAAGATTCCCTCCTAATAAGTACCTATATATCCAAAATTAAGAAATTCTTCCCATCCCTGACATGGAGATTCGATCGAATGACCATTGAATCCCCTGATACGGTTTGGACAGACTGCTAAAGCAGACATCGATAAGATTCAACAACCTTCAAATACATATATTATAGAGACTGAAGCTCCTTACACGTAAAACGCTTTATCTGGCTACGGAGAGTTACGGATCGAGGTATTTTAAGACTTCGGTGCGGATGAAATTGTCGTAGTCAAAGCAACCGGTAAGAAATCGCAGCAACCCTTCAGCTCATCCGCAGTGAGTCAATAGCAACATAGCCTTTATGTAATGGTTACGAATGCGCAATGGATTGCTACGGATATACAAGGACTCATTAAGTAAAAGCTGTAATCGGTAAAACGTCGTCATGTTGGGGATCTCCTCGGTTGCTGATTCCTGTTGGTCTCTGTGATTTGTAGATTGTATATTTTGCTGGTCTCTGTTTTGTTGTTGGTCCTTTTGATTTTTTTAGATTGACCTACAAAACACGGAGACAAACAAGATTCCACAATATACAAAACACAGAGATAAACGCGAATAAACACACCAAAAAGACCAAAGCAGACATCGATAAGATTCAACAACCTTCAAATACATATATTATAGAGACTGAAGCTCCTTACACGTAAAACGCTTTATCTGGCTACGGAGAGTTACGGATCGAAGTATTTTAAGACTTCGGTGCGGATGAAATTGTCGTAGTCAAAGCAACCGGTAAGAAATCGCAGCAACCCTTCAGCTCATCCGCAGTGAGTCAATAGCAACATAGCCTTTATGTAATGGTTACGAATGCGCAATGGATTGCTACGGATATACAAGGACTCATTAAGTAAAAGCTGTAATCGGTAAAACGTCGTCATGTTGGGGATCTCCTCGGTTGCTGATTCCTGTTGGTCTCTGTGATTTGTAGATTGTATATTTTGCTGGTCTCTGTTTTGTTGTTTGTCCTTTTGATTTTTTTAGATTGACCTACAAAACACGGAGACAAACAAGATTCCACAATATACAAAACACAGAGATAAACGCGAATAAACACACCAAAAAGACCAACAAGAATCCGCAATCTACAAATTACGGAGACCAACAAAAATCCACAATTTTTGTATCTCCAAATTACAGAGACCAATGGGAATCCACATAATAATTTTTACCCCCAAAAAACCACAGAAGCCAACAAAAATTCACAATCGACAAACACTAATCTACAATTCACAGAGACTAGCCAGAATCTTAAATCTACATAGCGAACAAACCAACAATCACAGAGAACAAAAATAATCTACAAAACACAAACCATCACGAATCCACAACATACAAAGCACAAAGACCAACAAGAAACAACAAAACACAGTGACAAACAAGAATCCTTAAATCAACAAGAATCCATAATCCACAAATTACAGAGACCACCAACACTCATTCACCGAATTACACCAACGTGAAGCCATAAACTACAGATAAAAGTTCAATAATAAGCCAGGTTCTACTCTACAGAGACCAACGGGAAGCCAAAATAAATGAAACACAGACCAACGGGAATCCGCAGCCGAGTCCAGCCGGTCAGATCCTTTAGTGGCAATCGTTCTTTACTTATGCATTTTTTAGAACATACGAGGGCTGATTGATATGTTGTAAGCATCGTATTTAAGGATTTGAACTTTATCAGTCGCTTTGCATTATTTTTCTACATAATCCCATTCGGTATCTCTACACTTTTGCCATCGGTGTTTAAGGGCCTCAATACCATTTTTAAAGAACTCCTTATCTTGACTGATCAAAAAGCCATCCGCTGCAAGCATCACGTCATCATCGGACTGAAAGTGGGTGCCAGAAATAGCTGCTTTCAGTTTTGGGGATATATGAAAGTCTGATAGAGCAAGATCAGGTGAATAAGGCGGATGCTCAATCAAATTGAAGCCACAATCATGAATGGCAGCCATGGCAGTGATAGACTTGTGGGTACAGAACATTGTCCTGATGGAACAACACACCTTTAACTAGTGAGCTTGTCGCGGCGCCTTAGTTTAATATTTTCCCGTAATTGTGTCAGAAGTGAAGCATAGTACGTGTCATTGATTGTTTGTCCTTTTTGGAGATAATATATCCGCAGAATACCTTCTGCAATCCAGAAAAACGAGGCTCACAACATATCAGTTAGCCCTCGTATATTAAATACATGGGGAGAGTAAGCATCTCCTACCTGCAATTCTAATATGACTTGAAAATTTCCCCCTATATATACTATAGAACTCGCCTGGTGTAAAATCTTCAACAGAGCTTCGCGGCTCGGTGATAATTTGATTGGTTCATGCGACTCGTGGAATTACTGGACAAAAAACCATGGCTAGCTAGTTGTTATTTCTTAAATAACATCCGTCACTTCAGTGGTTGGCCGCTCAATTCTCCAGGTGAGCTAGAATCCGATGATTCAATCTCAATATCAGAATAAACAAAATCTTACCTCTATTATAGTGTTCATCCTGACGTGTAGTTTCTCCACCCTCCTCTTATGCCTTATCTGGCTAAGTGTTAGAACGGTCTTCTCTCTGGGCACAATCACCGGTAAGTTCTCCTTGTCCTGATCGCCACCATGGGGCAAGGGCTGACCCGGGGCACCATGCATATACTTCATGGACACCACCTTAGGCTTCGTGGAACACTGCATCTTTACCGTCAAAGTTTCATCTTCCAACTGCAACTTTCACGACTTCCTTCTTATTGCAACATGCATTGTCTCAAAATTAGGGAGATTTTTATCTCCCTAAACAGACCGTTTCAAGTGTGATAAAACTTACACACAAGACTCACGTATCGAAACAAGTTTTACATGCCCTTGGAATCAGTTATAATATTCTTAATTTTATAATCAGAATTAGAAAGTTGTACAGAGAACCTGGGGCATTTAAAAGATCGAGGCGTCTTTTCAGATTATTACACTAGAACAGAGAGAAGTACAACTTTGATTTTTAAATTAAGTCCGAGCGATATAATTATAATACCGTTGTTTTTCACCTTGGCGATGTAATGTGATCATTCTATTATCAAGACATTATGTTTTGCAACATACGGTACATTAATTTTTAAGCGCTAAGTACTGGATTTTAGTTGTCTCATGACCATAACATTTTTCTTCGTCAATATCCCCCTTTCAGTGCAATGTACCTAATACAGTAACTAAGAAAGCAGTCATACTTTGTCGACATTAACTCTGTTTAATCAAATTAGACATGAACGGAAATTAGATCGATTTGCATTAACTGAGCTCCGAATTCTTATCCAAAAGCGTCGCTTGCCGCAAACGGTAAAACATAGGGTAATCAAATATTACATAGCTCGCCGTAGCAGGTTTTTGTCAAAAATCAAAAAATCAAATTCAAGGAATTGTGGTCCCCCGCTTTTGGGTGTTTGTCTTTAAAGAAATGCTTACAGACATCCCCCCATTCTTAAGTTTTAATAATATATCTCATATATTATCAACATTCTAAATATGAAAGATTAACTCCAAGAAAAGGTCAAAAGGTCCAAACTTGTGTTTTGTTTCCAAGGGACAGGGCTTATGAAAAGGTATGCACATGTGAAATATTTAAGACCTATGATTTAAATTACCATCAAAAACTTATGGTCGAGGTTGAAGTTTTTAAATGTGGGTCAACCTCCATGGACAAGGTCAGAATGTTATTACCAACAGAAAGGTCTCATCACAAGGAATACACATGTGAAATGTGAAAGCCCTATCATTTTCCATTAAAAAGTTATGGACAAGGTTATAGTTTTTTGTAAAGTAGGTCGAACTCAAAGGTCAAGGTCAAAAATTTTGGTATCCATGCAAAGGTCTTGTCACAAGGAATACACATGTGAAATATCAAAGCCCTATCACTTTCCATTCAAAAGTTATGGTCAAGGTTAAAGTTTTTAATAAGTAGGTCGAACTCAAAGGTCAAGGTCACAAGGTCAAAAATTTTGGTATCCATGGAGAGGTCTTGTCACAAGGAATACACATATGAAATATCAAAGCCCTATCACTTACCATTCAAAAGTAATGGTCAATGTTAAAGTTTTTAATAAGTAGGGCAAAGTCCAAGGTCAAGGTCACAAGGTCAAAAATTTTGGTATCCATGGAAAGGTCTTGTCACAAGGAATACACATGTGAAATATCAAAGCCCTATCACTTTCCATTCAAAAGTTACATCAAGGTTAAAGTTTTTAATAAGTAGGTCAAAGTCCAAGGTCAAGGTCACAAGGTCAAAAATTTTGGTATCCATGGAAAGGTCTTGTCACAAGGAATACACATGTGAAATATCAAAGCCCTATCACTTTCCATTCAAAAGTTATGGTCACGGTTAAAGTTTTTATAAGTAGGTCAAAGTCCAAGGTCAAGGTCACAAGGTCAAAAATTTTGGTATCCATGGAAAGGTCTTGTCACAAGGAATACACATGTGAAATATCAAAGCCCTATCACTTTCCATTCAAAAGTTATGGTCAAGGTTAAAGTTTTTAATAAGTAGGTCAAAGTCCAAGGTCAAGGTCACAAGGTCAAAAATTTTGGTATCCATGGAAAGGTCTTGTCACAAGGAATACACATGTGAAATATCAAAGCCCTATCACTTTCCATTCAAAAGTTATGGTCAAGGTTAAAGTTTTTAATAAGTAGGTCAAAGTCCAAGGTCAAGGTCACAAGGTCAAAAATTTTGGTATCCATGGAAAGGTCTTGTCACAAGGAATACACATGTGAAATATCAAAGCCCTATCACTTTCCATTCAAAAGTTATGGTCAAGGTTAAAGTTTTTAATAAGTAGGTCAAAGTCCAAGGTCAATGTCACAAGGTCAAAAATTTTGGTATCCATGGAAAGGTCTTGTCACAAGGAATACACATGTGAAATATCAAAGCCCTATCACTTACCATTCAAAAGTTATGCACAAGGTTAAAGTTTTTGTGACTGACGGACAGACGGACGGACAGACGGACGGACGAACCGGTTTTAATGTCCCCGCGCTTTCGCGAAAGCGGGGGACAACAACTTCTAAAATCCAAACATAGGGTAATCAAAGATTACATAGCTCGCCTATACAGGTTTTCGTCAGAAACCAGGTTAAAGTTTTTGAAAAGTAGGTCAAAGTTCAAGGTCACTAGGTCAAAGGTCATGTTCTCAAATGAAAGGTCTCGTCACAAGGTATCTACATGTGAAATATCAAAGCCCTATCCCTTATAGTTCAAGAGATATACCCCAGGTTAAAGTTTTGTCTACGGACGACGACAACGACGACGACAACGCCGAGGGTATGGCATTAGCTCTCCGGACTTTTTCGTCCCGGCGAGCTAAAAAGTATTATCATGAGGAGTCTATGCATCTAATATCAATCCTAAAGATACAGCCAAAGTATGAGTAATCAAAACGTAGGTAAAAGGTTAAGGTAATTTTGGTTACTACATTAGTCATTATTGGTCATTGGTCTTGGTAATAATAATAAACATATGCATGAAATGTAAAATTCCTTTCCCTAAAAGTTGAAGACCATGCGAACTAAATTTTCAAAAGAATGTCAAAGTCCAAGGTCAAGGTCATTTGGTCAAAGGTCATGGTCTAAAATGAAAGATCTCATCATAAGAAATCTACATGTGGAATATCAAAGCCCTACCCCTTTTAGTTCAAGAGATATAGCCAGGATTGAAGATTTTGAAAATAAAGTCAAAGCCGAAGGTCAAGAGGTCAAAGGTCATGGTCTCAAATGAAAGGTCTCATCACAAGGTATCTACATGTGAAATACCAAAGCCGTAGTTCAAGAGACATAGCCAAGGTTAAAGTTTTTGAAAAGAAGATCAAAGTCCAAGTTCAAGGTCACTAGGTCAAAGGTCATAGTCTCAAATGAAAGGTCTTGTCACAAGGTATACCATGTGAAGTATCAAAGCCCTAACCCTTATAGTACAAGAGACATAGCCCATGTTAAAGTTTTTTTAAAGTAAGTCAAAGTCCAAGGTCAAGGTCACTAGGTCAATGGTCATGGTCTCAAATGAAAGGTCTCGTCACAATGTATCTACATGTGAAATATCAAAGCCCTACCCCTTATAGTTCAAGAGATATAGCCCAGGTGAAAGTTTTGTCTACAGACCACGATGACAATGCCGAGGGTATGGCATTAGCACTTCGGACTTTTCTGTCCCGGCGAACTAAAAATCATGATACAATTGACGACATCGAGGTAACATCCTAAACAGTATTGTAGCTACATACATGTATGTACCATGTATGCTTTAGTATAAATGTTTTTCCCAAAATTTCTAACTTTGCATAAAGAGCATTTGACAAACAGGGGAGGATGGCCTTGAACCCTCTAAGATCTGCATATTAATGCAGTGCACTACATATTTAACCTGTCATGTGTCTAACGAAGCAAGTCCCATCCATCATACATGGAGATCAGCCAAATGCATCTGTGACCACTTCTTATAAAAATAATAGTTCTGTACTATAAGATTTTCTCTAAGAATACTTCCCAATACAATCTATCAGCTGAAGCAATAGGGAAGCAGCATTCATCAGTCTGGTGGATCTAACACTATCATACTTCAAATTGAAAAAAAAAATAAGTGAATCTATTTATGTAAATGGATAATATATTATCACATGTATGTACAAAATTTGAAATATACAAATTATAACTTTCAGGATATAATGAAAAACAAATCAAGTCATGACATAATAAGTTCATTCTACATATAAGTATATCTTTTGGCATTTTCACAACATATTTCTTCTTTTTCATATGAAGCATCAAAACTTTATTATATTGAAAGCTGAAATTGTTCAAATAAGACCTTGAACTTTGACAATATGAGTTCATAATTTAAAAGGATATGCCTTTAATGATCCTTTATCTAAACATGTACAGAAAACATAAAAGTTGAATGCTAGAAACTTCTTTGTTATTCTATCAGAACCAAAGTATTGATGTGCATTCCAAATTTGGGCAAGTTTGACCTCACTTTTATTAAGTTAAAAATTTACAAGGATGTTGCTTTATCTGCACTTGAAATTTGAATGCTGTGTAGTGATTGATTTCCTTGAAAGCATTAACCTATAGGCAAAAAACATTATTCCCGTAGAGCTTTAGTATTTTATGTGTTGTCCTTCATAGGAACAAGCTATAGTGCATGTCACTTTCAGATTCTTAAAATATATTCTATATGGTATATACAGTATCTGTCAATAGAACATACTCATTTATCCTCATAATTCTACACCTCATTAAAAATGTCATACAAAATCAACCAAAAGCTAAAATGTCATAGTTGTATAATCAATAGTTTACTCAGGGGTCACAAAGACCATTTCTTATTTAAGACTTATAATCTTGTTGATCAGTACATGATGATTGGCACAAAAATCTACAAAATATTGATGAATATGCAAAATCAATACTTATTCTCTCAAGAGGTATTTTAAAATGTACTGTGATAACATCATTGCCTTTTCTTAACAAATTTCTGATGCCACAAAGCAATAAACATAATCTCATTTCTGCAGATTTAAAGACCTTCTGGATGACCTGCCACTAATTCTTCGTCTCCTGATATTCAAATTGTCTGGACTGATCGGATTGGACAGTTTACGACCAAGATCATGTGGCGATTTTAGCAATGGGGAGTTCATAAGATGCATCAAACTTTTAGCAGAGACATTTGGTGAAAACTTCCTGCTGGAAGGGGACACCTTACTGGTACTGTTAATGACATCATCCTGAGCAGGATTTGTGACTTCTGTGTTATTTTCTGTAACATTGTTTTCCGGAGAGGCTATGTACTTCCTCTTTCTACTGGAACCAAAGATAGGAGACTCGCTCCTCTCTGTGAAAAATTTATCATTTTCATCAGCTTGAACATTATCTATTTGATCACTTTGACTATTATTTGTTTGATCAAACTGACTATTGTTTATAAAAACTTCATCATTTGTAGCCGAGAAACAATCCTCCGACCTCCAGCTTGTTTGTGATAATGAACCAATACTAGGCTGGCTTGTCTGTGATAAAGTACTGACACTCGGCTGAGAGCCAATATTCTGTGAGTTCACTGTAGAGAAACCCTCACTGGACGCTATGGATGACATCTTCCTGGACAATATTCTAGAATGCAGACAGTATGATAGTCTTGTGTTTACTTTACTCTGATCACAAACCATCGATGCTCGTGAATCACTGCTTGAAGGATAACCAGAATCGCTGCACTTTTGACGTTTGCTGGGAGAAAAACTTGTGAGGTTACTCTCTGGGGAGAGCTGTAGCCCCCTCTTCTTTGAGACGCTACAAACAGAATCTTGTGACAATTGAGATGAATTTTGATTTTGAGATAATTCTGAAAATATGTTATTGTTTTGTGAGTTTATATTAATGCTAGATTCATCTGCCACATTTCTGAACAAAGATTTCGATAAATTTGACTTAGATTTTTCAGAACTGTTTCTGACTGATTTTATCCTTGGCCATTTGTCTAGTGATGTAGGTGTTCTCGTTTTCTTTCCTTTCATTGAAGATGGTGTTTTTGGTGTGTTTCCTTTTACTAATGGAGGATTCTGAGCTTCAGTGAAGGAAATTCTGCACTCCTCACCTTTCTCATTCAGCCAGGAAACCTGAGTATTTTCCTGTTCACTGACCAGCGCATGGTTTTCTTCCGACGGATTAATCAATTGAAATGAATAGAACTCACTGTCTTGGTCTTTGAGAATAGCTTCATCTGACACAACAGCAGACTTCCTCTTGGTAAATGGTTGTTTGTTTGATCTTGATGGAGATTCTATATTCCCCTTTTCAATTTTGTGATTTGAGTACTTCAGTTCTGGACTTTTACAGAACAGAGCTGCCCTGACAGACTGACGAGTAGGAGTACTTGACACTTTTGACCTAGTATTCTGACTGGGTGATTGCAGATCTGGTACCAATGTCTTACGAGGTGTTACTGTCTGAGGGGATGATATACTAGGAAATCCAAAAACCTGCGATTTCTTTGCTGAACCCCCTACTGCTCTATGGGATTTTTCCTCAGGTTCTTTGAATTGCTTCATAGGACTATCTTGAAATAAAGCTTTTGGCTTTCCCACACTGAAGGCGGCTGGAGATTTGGACCTCGTGTGCATACTGGGAGATTCTCCTACAAGTTTAGCTGGTGTTGTTCCCCTAGCCTTTTTGGGAGTCTTCCTGGAATTTGGTGTGGTAGGACTACCCATAAGTTGAGACAGAAGAAATGATGAGTTTTTATCAGGAGATTTAAGTTCCACCTTTGAGACAGCAGGAGAGTTATGGAGAAGAATACTGCTAAGCCTCCCAGACAGCTGCCGTTTTCTACCAGATATCTTATCTGCTATCTGTAGTGAATGAGCCAGGCTACGGGTTCTCCTGATAGGACCAGCTGAGTAAAAAGAACGCCTGACAAGATGCAGGGCCTTTTTGTGTTGAGAGGGACTGTCCTTTATAATATCTGTAAAAGCATTCACATACAAAATATTAGAATGATTTCAGTAAAAGATCAAGTTTTTAATATCTTTAAGTCTGATCTTTAAGTTACTCTTTTGATACAAAAGATATACGAAACTCACAGAGATTTTATTTAGCAGATATACAAATGAACAAACCTGATTTAATAGGGGACTCAGTAACTACTTTGACATCAGTTACAGTATGGGACCTGCGTCTCTCCTTCTCCTGTTGTTTCCATACATGCCTTGCTTTCTGTTTATGAGAGGGAGTCTCTGCTATGATCTTCTTCCTCCTACTTGGTGATTTAAATGGTGGCGATTTGAAATCTAAACAAATTAGAACTTTAAGTTTTACATTTCTAATTATCCCTGCATTAAAATTACAAAAGACTACAGGGAATACTCACGATTCTGAAAAAATTACCGTTGCAATGGCCATTTTGCGAAAATTATCCAGTGAAAATAACCAAGTTTACAGTATCAAATATGTTTTTTTTAATACAAAATAACATTTATCCTATCAAAGTGCTGGTGTGTACATGGCTTCAAACCTGCATCTGAATTTTCCCAACTTTTATAGATGATTTGTTTGCATGTTGAGGTATGTTACTTGTCGCATATTTAACTCTAATTTTGTTACCTTGACCTTGAAGGTTACTTTCACTCCTATGCTTGACCATCCTTTTAAGTTTAATGGAAGTATTATGTATATCAATTTTAATAAAATCTGTTTTCATTTGTGACAGACAGATGGATGGACAGCGTCATACAGAGTGATCCCTATCTATAAAGAATGCTTTAGGACATACAAATATAAATCTGGAATCCTGGATGGACATTTACATTTATGTACCCTAACCATAATAAGACAGGGAAGTAAGTTTAGATTGAATTCTAGCCAGTACTTACTTGTAGGACTAGTCAATGAGTGAGCTTCTTTCTTTGTTTGCCTCTAGGAGATGATCTTATAACACTCTCCATCACTGCCACAGACTGCCTGCGCTCTAGTTTCACTTTCTCATGACCAAAAACTTTCTCTAAATCTGAATGAAAAGAAAAAAAATTATCTACACATATCTAATTGCCTAAAACATGTTAATTTTCATTTTATTTTTTGTTAATTAAACTAACATTGCATTTGGATTTCAAGGTATACTCATGTGTAAACATGCATATTTACCTTGAAAAAATAAAATGAAATACACCTCCTTAATAGGCGATAAAATCAGCAGAAATAAATTAAATTCACTATACCTTTCTTGACTTTGCTTTTAGAACTTTTCCTGGACTTTTTCTGCAACAAAGAATAAATAGGGTATGCTCACTTATTTTCAATAAATAAATTACTTTTCTTCTTTAAGCAGAATAAGCGTTCATGTAATAAATGAAATGAAAGGGAGGGAGGGGGTGGGGCACAAAGCCTTATATTTTCTGATTTGATACTTTGTAAAGTTCTATCTTGAATTATGAATCTATATTTTGTAAAAAATTATCCCTAAGTGTCGCTATGCGACACAAAAATGTGATTATCAGTACTTTTAAGCCCTATGAATACTCCAGAACTTGCAATATTCTGCAAAATCTACAAATATTCTATAAACTTAAATGATAACAAAGGTTAAAGAAAACAGTTCAGAATCTATAGTGAGACACATACAATGTATGAATACCTCTTAAATTCACAATGTTGTATTCTAAATGACCTGAATTTCTGTGACACTAGCACTTGGATAAAACACATACTTATGTATATATGACAATGCAAGCCCAGTTCGTGATAAAGTAACCATTGAATCACCTTTTCAGTGGGAAGTTTGTTAGTGACCACAATCTGTCTCTGTGATCCCATGTCAGCCAAGCTTGGATGGTGAATAAGTTTCCTGCTCCTGAAAAGTATAATATCAAAACTGTCATACATGTAATATAAACAGGTCACCAAAACAGGTTTTTACAGGTCACCACTCAAAAGGTCTACTGGGTCTTACTAATACTGATACATGTGTATCTCATGCTTCCCATGTTATATATATCAAGGTAAAACGGAAGAACTTCAAATTTCAATTTTGTGAGTTTGATATATGAAGTTACTTCCCCTTTAGGATAGTATGGAACATAAATTAATTGTGACATCATCAATGCCATGGAAACCAGGATAAAATCAAGGAAAACATGCTTCAAATACAATAATTCTATAGGATTTTCAAAATGTCAAAATGCATTTATATCAAATACCGAATGAGAAGCAGGTCTGTAAACTGATGTGCTGCATAAAGGGTGAGCTTTCACTGACAGCTTGTTTCTCTCTTTTTACTTTGTGAGGTGTAAGGAAATAGAAATCTATTCTGATACAATCACTTAGTGCCATTATGCCTCTAAGGTGCCTCAATATATCATGAGTATTCCAGTATAATCTTTTCATTTTTTCACTACTTTCTGTTCAGATAACAACATTGATCAAACCTTGAGTTCCTTTTGGTTCTGTCCAACAGTACATCAGATTTGACGGGCTGTGATGCCGAGATGACGTCTAGTGATGTATCGAGATTATTATCTGGTTCACAGCTGAGTAAGGAACGTCTGAACACTGACTCACTACCACTTTTGTCAGGAGATAGGATTGATTCTAATACATCAGGAAGAGGCTGCATCAGTTCATCATAAATATTACCAAGCATCTGTGGCAAAGTATGCATGTAGCTGAAAATAGGTCAGGTATGAGGAACATGTGATTTTAACTAAGATGCTAAATGTACAATTTTGGGTACAGCTACATTATCTGTAAGATGTATGGGATCTTTATACATGTAAATCTGGATACATCTATAAAAAGCTTAGATTAATCTGACAGGAAGAACTTTCCCTACCAAAAATAAATTGTGCAGCTTTGTACAAAAATTCCAGATTTTTGATCTGTGCATTTAACAAAATAAAAATATAATCATGATTTAAGGATAAATTTACAAATGTATGACTTACTTTTCTACTAATACATTCTTCATGAATTCTGCTAAACCTGCTGGCTCTGTACTGAAGCTTAGGGTTCTAAGTAACGTTACAATCTATAAAATGGTAATGAGAAAGTGGTAATGAAACACTGTAATGACAAGACGATACATTTTTAAGCACAAAATTGTCTAAAGTTAGATATATATCTTTATCACATGAAACACCCTTTATACAGTTACATAAAGCCATGTCATAAATAAATGTTATGATAACACGTTACATATCACTTTGGGAGCATGGTCATTGGATGAAGCGCTCCAGATCCTTTGTGACGTCACAATAGAAATGGAGACATTGGCACGTTATTTGCAAGAAATGAAGTCGGAATTATAACATTTTGACGTTATTTTGATCAATTACGTCATATTTCATGTGATAAAAAGAATTTGAAATGATGTTTCTATTCCATACAGTATTTATGAAACTCGTTGTGTGATTATAATCCCCTCGCCAAGGCTCAGGGATGTAAAAACTAAAATTCACACAACTCGTTTCATAAATACCGCATGAAAAAGAAAAACATTTGAGATCCTATATTTTTCAATCAGTTAAGTTTGCAGACAATGTAATTCTATTATGTAACATGTAGAAATACTGTACTTACATCATAAGAATAAAATACAAGTTAACAGCTGCCTACCTCATCTACCTTACTACTGTCCTCTGTTATAGATTGGTCACCTGACTGTAAGCTTGATAGACATTCAAATCGCAAGACAATCTGCATCTGGAACCTGGAATTATATTTACATGTACATGTATGTGCTGCAAATATCTTTTATATCATAGACTTGTCTCATGACTGCAAGCTAGAAAGACACTTAACGAATAGAGCACTCTGACTCTGGAATTCAATATATATGCACTACAATTACCCTCTTTCATACATTGGTCACCTCTGTCTATAACAGACTAAGCTGGACAGACACTCAAAAAGCAGGACAATCTGAATGTGGAATTTATCATAAAACGACTATCCACTTTTATGACTTTAATTTTTAAAAGCATCTCAATCTCTCCAGAACAGCATACCAAATATGGAAAGGTCTCCCTTTTATAGATATGTAACTTTTGATTAGTTGGGTAATAAAAATTTCTTTTGTAATCCAAAAAAAAAAAAAAAAAAAAAAAAATGAAGAAAAAAAAAATCAAAAGAGAATTTCCCATAGACCAAAAGATTTATTAATCATTGCCACTGTCTTTAAGCTATTTTTTTGTATTCTATCATCTGAGATAGATAAATATTTCCCTATTATTTTTTTCAATTGTTCCTGATAGGGCAATTCTAATGGTTTATGTTTATGTGCATGTGTATTTCTTCGGGGACCTTTCAGAAAATGACCAGGACTCATAATAATTTAATACTACAGCCTCAAAAATGAGCAGCCTGACTTCTTATACATGTATGTATGAAATAAATATCTAGAAAATATATTTTATTAAAATACATGTACATGAAACACTTAATACACATGTACTTACTCTCTAATTTTGATCTGTTTTTGATCTGCACTAGATGACTGTAGATACTTTTCTCTCAATACAGCTGGTTGAATGACAAAATGTTCCCTTAAATAGTTGTTACATATCTCCTGTAAAAAAAAATGAATGGAAATTATTTTAGGCAGGAAAGGTAGATTTTTGGATATTATCTCACAAGATACATTTTGTCAAAAAACGTTCAAGAAAAAAAAATCTAACAGTACAGAAAATCTACTACAGATTATAGACTTCATGTAGGTCTCATAAAAGTTGATTCCCATAATAAACATGATAAAGAAGAAATCGTTGTGCTAAGACATCTCAGCAATCTGACTTTGGTCTATACATCCTGTCATCTTCTTGGGAATCTTACAATCACACAAGTATAAATTTGTAATTTTATCCTATACATAAAAGTTTCAGCAAGTGTTCTTTCATCAATCACAAGAACTGCTTTCTTCAAAACACTTTTCTAGTTGTTGAAGATAAAATTATATGTTCTGTAAATGTGGATATTTTCACTGGGGGAAAATTTTGTGATTATAACTTCAGGATGTTTCGCATGGGGAAAATGTCTTTCCCATAGTAAGAATGCGGTGGGGATATTTTCGCGTGGGGGAAATATTCGCGAAATTCCTTGATTCGTGAAAAACCCAAAATTACCCCCACGCAAAAATTTCTACGTTTACAGTATTTTGAACATCTCATATTCTACAGTAATGGTAAAGGATGCTTACTTGAGGGTTCTCTGTATGTTTTCCCTTCATGAAGTGTAATGCTATGGTGACTATGGTTTGAGCACAGATGAAGATGCTGCCATCAATGTCAAATATCTTCTCATACTCCTTCTGTAAATACTTGGTCAATTCCGTCTCATCTCTAAAATCT
Source organism: Pinctada imbricata (assembly GCA_033119305.1). Taxonomy (NCBI): domain Eukaryota; kingdom Metazoa; phylum Mollusca; class Bivalvia; order Pterioida; family Pteriidae; genus Pinctada; species Pinctada imbricata. The sequence goes on from VSWD01000007.1 coordinate 63,187,123, forward strand.
AAATACAACAACAACGTCATGAGATCATAATGATATTCTATGAAAAGGTAGTAAAAGTGATACATACACATCATAGAGGCTTGAATCTTTTTATTTTTTTTCAATGACCAAGATTGTGACTTGTAAATCCTCTGCATCGTTTAAGTAATCATCTCATATCAATTGGTGTTTCTTTATGTTTTCTAATAATCAACATTTGATTGTTATCTTAAAAAAAACACTTGCCTATGATGTAATGTTTATGTTTTTACTGGTTTATAGAAATTTTGATTTTGAACTTTATTAGCTTTAGAATTCCATTAGGTATGTCATTCACAACTGAAACCCATTCAAATATTATAATACTTACCAGAGGACACAGGGACGGTCTGTGTGCTTGTGACTGTACTTTCCTCAGCCCCCTGATCGCATGTTTTTGATTTGACGTTGTCTGTGAGGTCCTCAGAGGATTGTAAGGATTTCCGGCTTTTACTGACCAGTAACTGACCTCTAGATGGGACTGACCCAGAACTCCTTCTCCTCCTACCATCTCCTGAGGTCTTCTCTACATTCTTGTCCTCTGTTATACATGTACATGTATTCATCAATATACAGCCACCTCATTTTGTATAGGACAAGGAAAATTACAAAATGAAACACAAGGATTTTAACCTGTTTCCTTCTACATGTATATACCATTACTTACAATACAGGCTGTATGATCCAATAAAGAATCTAAGATAAGTCAAAGTAAGACAAAAAATAATATTATTTCAAAAGACTAAATAATCGGAATAGCACATCCTGGAAATGTCATTCTAATCTATGCATTTTTATAAAGGATTTTTTGGAAGATCTAAGATAATTCTTGAATAAAACAATAATCTTACCTTGTGTACATATAGGTGTACTAGCTACAGCTTTGATTGGATGATTTTCATGTCTATAACTTCTTTGTAAATCTTGCAAAAACCCAACTTCTTCTGCTGACAGGAACTCTAGCTGAGAAGCTCTGAAATGAAGAACAATCAAATAAACAGGATTTTCCATCCCTAAGAAATATGAAAAATTACTGTGAGGACTTTGAATCTATATTTTTATACAACAAAGGCAAATTAGACCATTTCTGTGGATATAAAAGAATACTGCATACAGGGAAATTTTTGCCTTGTTTTATTTTCGCTGTTATTTAAGCCACAACTCCCAAAAATCCAGACCTCCTAAAAAGATACGTAACAAATGATTTTGAACAAATTTTCCATATTATGCTTATAGTATCATACATGTATATACAGTCTAAGTAGGCATCTCTTTCAAATAATAGATACAAGTATATATTCAATTTTGTATTCATATCTCTATTAATAGTACAGTTACAATGAATTATTCTGCAAACATACCTTTCATTCAGCTTGTCAATCAAGGAAACTAGCATCTTTCTACTCCCTGGTAGATGAATTTTCTCAGTTACCTGGGCACTGTATGGCTTGGCAGGCTTGCTCTTCTCTAGAGTATAGTTTAGTTAAAACATGATTTTTTAATGATGTAAGTTCTCCTTAAGAGAAAGGTGACCCACCTTAATTTTTCATTTACTATGGTCCTTATAATTGCCTCAGAAATTTCATCAATTTTGAACAAGCTTCTAAAGATGTCTATGTACAAATTTCAAAAGAGTCATTAATTACAGTCATTTATCAATGATTTTATAGACTGACAGATAGACATCTTGATTACAGTGTATCATCTCAAATTTGTTGAAAAAGAATCTAACATAAATTCTTGACTGTTTATACACATAAATGAAACAAACAAAAAAAATCAAATTCAAGGAATTGTGGTCCCCCGCTTTTGGGTGTTTGTCTTTAAAGAAATGCTTACAGACATCCCCCCATTCTTAAGTTTTAATAATATATCTCATATATTATCAACATTGTAAATATGAAAGATTAACTCCAAGAAAAGGTCCAAACTTTTGTTTTGTTTCCAAGGGACAGGGCTTATGAAAAGGTATGCACATGTGATATATTTAAGACCTATGATTTAAATTACCATCAAAAACTTATGGTCGAGGTTGAAGTTTTTAAATGTGGGTCAACCTCCATGGACAAGGTCACAAGGTCAGAATATTGTTACCAACAGAAAGGTCTCATCACAAGGAATACACATGTGAAATGTGAAAGCCCTATCATTTTCCATTCAAAAGTTATGGACAAGGTTATAGTTTTATGAAAAGTAGGTCGAAATCAAAGGTCAAGGTCACAAGGTCAAAAATTTTGGTATCCATGCAAAGGTCTTGTCACAAGGAATACACATGTGAAATATCAAAGCCCTATCACTTTCCATTCAAAAGTTATGGTCAAGGTTATAGTTTTTAATAAGTAGGTCGAACTCAAAGGTCAAGGTCACAAGGTCAAAAATTTTGGTATCCATGGAAAGGTCTTGTCACAAGGAATTCACATGTGAAATATCAAAGCCCTATCACTTTCCATTCAAAAGTTATGGTCAAAGTTAAAGTTTTTAATAAGTAGGTCAAAGTCCAAGGTCAAGGTCACAATGTCAAAAATTTTGATATCCATGGAAAGGTCTTGTCACAAGGAATACACATATGAAATATCAAAGCCCTATCACTTTCCATTCAAAAGTTATGGTCAAAAGTTATGGTCAAGGTTAAAGTTTTTAATAAGTAGGTCAAAGTCCAAGGTCAAGGTCACAAGGTCAAAAATTTTGGTATCCATTGAAAGGTCTTGTCACAAGGAATACACATGTGAAATATCAAAGCCCTATCACTTTCCATTCAAAAGTTATGGTCAAGGTTAAAGTTTTTAATAAGTAGGTCAAAGTCCAAGGTCAAGGTCACAAGGTCAAAAAGTTTGGTATCCATGCAAAGGTCTTGTCACAAGGAATTCACATGTGAAATATCAAAGCCCTATCACTTTCCATTCAAAAGTTATGGTCAAGGTTAAAGTTTTTAATAAGTAGGTCAAAGTCCAAGGTCAAGGTCACAAGGTCAAAAATTTTGGTATCCATGCAAAGGTCTTGTCACAAGGAATACACATATGAAATATCAAAGCCCTATCACTTTCCATTCAAAAGTTATGGTCAAGGTAAAAGTTTTTAATAAGTAGGTCAAAGTCCAAGGTCAAGGTCACAAGGTCAAAAATTTTGGTATCCATGGAAAGGTCTTGTCACAAGGAATACACATGTGAAATATCAAAGCCCTATCACTTTCCATTCAAAAGTTATGCACAAGGTTAAAGTTTTTGTGACTGACGGACAGACGGACAGACGGACGGACGAACGGACGAATCGGTTTTAATGTCCCCGCGCTTTCGCGAAAGCGGGGGACAATAAACTTAATTTTTGAAGAAGCCATCATTTCCTGTACAATACATGTAATCATAAAAAAGATTTGTCTTTGTACTGAAAGCATTATTAATGATACTGAAATAAAAAGAGATGTACATATAAGGTGATATACCTTGTATTTCTTTATTATGCTGCACATGCTTGTCTTTAACTAATCTATTAACAAGGTCTGACCAGTTCTTCTCCCCATTTTCCACTTTACGATCGTTTTCAGTATCTTTCACATGATGTGTGTTGGAAAGGGATTTTTCAATTAGCATAGTCTGATCCAAACTTGTCTCTATTATAACACCTGAGGTAGCTGTGAAAGGCTGTAGAACATACAGGTACTTAGAGTGATCTCCATGCAGAACCTAGAATGAACATATAACATAAACTTGTCTCTATTATAACACCTGAGGTAGCTGTGAAAGGCTGTAGAACATACAGGTACTTAGAGTGATCTCCGTGCAGAACCTAGAATGAACATATAACATAAACTTGTCTCTATTATAACACCTGAGGTAGCTGTGAAAGGCTGTAGAACATACAGGTACTTAGAGTGATCTCCATGTAGAACCTAGAATGAAGATACAACATAAACTAGTCTCTATAAAATTACATGATGAGGCAGTAAAAGGCTGTATAACATTAAGGCACTTGTGATCTCCATGTAGAACCTAGAATATATATATACCAGTAGAACCTAGAATATATATATACCAGTAATATAAACTTGTCTGATGTAGTTGTGAAAGGATGCAGAATGTACAGGTGTTTGGAGAGGCCTCTATATAAAGTAGTGAATGTACAATATAGCAATCTTCTAATTGAGGGATTTATTATCCATTTAATCATTTTTATAGTAAAGCTTTTGGTCAAACAGAAATTATTTCTTTGTTTGTTTATTTAATAATCTATCATTGTAACTCATAACAATTACTACTGTCCGCACAGCTCACTTCAGAAATGGAAAATTGGAGTTTTTCTCTACTTTGTCAGCATATTTTCCGATAAAAATTTATAAAGGGGGATAGATGTCAAACTCTCATGACTAACAGTGTGTGATCTATGTCTGTACGGCCAATACTATGCTCACAGTTAAAGAAAATAGTTTTAGATGGGGAGATTTGTTAATTTTTAATTGCGTGACGTCGTCGACATTCCCCAAAGACTCAGTGTTAAACATTGGCTACGTTGCGCTAAAATTAACATAGAAAACATCCTATCTAAAACTATTTTCTTTCACTGTGAGCATAGTATTGGACATATATCATACACCGTTAGTTATGAGAGTTCGAGATCTATCCCCTATATAAATTTTAATTGCAAAAATTGACAACAAAGTAAAGAAAACTTCAATTCTTTTATTTCCGAAGTGAGCGCCCTGGACAGCAGTATTAGTGATAATCTGTACACCACTAGCTTTACCAAAGAATTTTTTTCCATTGTCATCTGAAGGAGAAGCTTCTGAAAACTATCTGTAATTCTTCCCTCTTTGTCTGGACACTCATGGCAGATGTAGGCTCTCTGATTTTTCACTTTTTCAAATGTAAATGTTTCATCTGACAGAATGCCATACCACCTGAAAAATTGAAGATTTAAGCATATAAGTATGACTTTTCTATATGTGTCAGAGAGGCATAGTGACCCCAACAGCAACAAATAATGAATTTTACTGTAACATTGGTGTTTTGTTAAAAGGGCAGGTGCATTGCAGGAGCAGGGCAAGCAGAGAAATGGATAATGTGATTCCTATATGGCTTCCATGATTTCATGTGGTAGGATAGGATTGCACAGATGCAGAATGATGACAGAAAAGAATACCGTAACACTATATGTCCTAGTAAATTCATATTAAGCAAAGAATTGACTTACTATCATTCATATTGCATATGCAACAAAAGTGATAGATTACAATGTGAAATTTTGTTTGAAGACAAAACTGAATTGGCACAATCAAATACATTGTACTGTTGACAATCAAATTATAGAATTCATCTGCAATAGTACTGTTTGTACATACAATAATAGAAATATGGAAACATTTTCTTCTAGTATGAAGGCTGTTTACTGACAATGGAGAGGCAAATGGATAACTGTTCAAATTCACAGTTGCGAGCATGTTTACATTGCAGATCAAAATGAAAGATACCTGATAGACAACTCCCTATATAAACTTCCTTCATCTGTCTGTCCCCCAGCTGATGTCATGAGTTCAAGTAAAGATTTATCACCAGCTGTAGCATCGGGATAGATTTGGGATTCTTGATTCTTTGTATCTGTGAGTTCCAAGGTGCACAATTCTGTACCTTATGTTTTAAAGAAAAAGGATGATACAATATCTCTACGATACATCTTGCAGTTTAGATAATCTGGTGCAATTAATGATCTATTTTACATATTTTCCAAGAACTTTAACAAAACCGTCTACAACGTACATGTTAGAACATCTTTTCAGCTACATTCAACTTCAATCTTAAATATGCTTTAAAAATATTACCATCATTACAAAGCATTCTTAAGCCTCTCTTCTCCAATCCATCACTGTTTAAGTACGTTCTTTGAGTCTTGGTATACCATTCTATAATAGATGAGTATGGTAGAAGACTACACACTTCCTTTTGTTGTTTCTGATTGTCTGTCTGTGTCACCTCTTCCTTGTGTGCCAATTGGCTTGTAACACAAATATTTGAGAGGTAGGTATTTGACATAAATGGCTTGTGTAACTGACATATTGTACTTTGTGGTATGATACATCCTTTTGTTTGTTGTAGTGCTTTATTCAGTATCTCCAAACAAGTCACACTCAGATCCTCCTGTAAATACATGTACATATGTATTTTAGTGCTGATGTTAAATTTCACTTCATAGATACATATATACATGTAGCATGACCACGTCATTAAAATTCATTGAAATGTTGGGATTGGCACACTTTAAGGAAAGAAAGGGTGCATTTGGTATTTATGTGTATTTGGCCAGTAAGGTCCCTACATGTAGATGAAAACAAATATTAGGAGACCCTGCTAAAAAGTTATGGGCTAACTTTTTCCAGATGTGTTGAAATGTACATTTACACATACATACATGCATGTCTTAAAGTATTTCAAAGGTTCGAAATGAAATGACTGATAGACATGCGCGAGCCAGTTTAAATAGAAAGTGGTGTGAAGAAGGGCCAAAGAGCGGGGGCCTTTGAAAGTGACGGACATGTTTCTATTGACTAGTCTGCCTATACTTTTTAAGCAGCGGGTGTTGCATGCAGACAGGAGATGCTGACTCTACCTAGGCATCTGGTCTAACCCCTCATGGGGTCTGCTTTGGTTCTCTTGATTTAAAATAGTACCTACATGTATACGAGTTATAGCCATTCCAGCTTCAGTACATTGCAGGTTCTGATTAGTATGAGAGTGTGTGTGATATATACGTGTGATCAGACAGAATAAGGGACGCTGGTTTTAAACACAAATATATATATACTTACAGAATATGACAGATCATCAATCCAGTGCAACTTAATACCATGGATGTGAATGGAGTTAAGTAAAGCCTGACCAAATAGAGCATCAACCAAGACATCTTCATCTAAAATCTTTTTTCCAGCAAAATGACGCATATCTTCAGATGTCAATGGACATTTTGAAAAAAGGAAAACAAAATTTCCTCCATCATCAGTTGGTATAGAATCATGCAAGTGTTGGTTCTTTCTCTTTCTTTTAGGTTGCTTCACAGGTGAAAAAATATCTGGAGTGTCCCATTGAAAGTCTGCTAGTAATTCTTTGATTGCACAGCTTAAGTAGTCACAATGATTCTTTCTACTTTTATTACTTTGTTCTTTTTTTCTTGAGTTTTCAAGAATTTCATTCTCAAACTCTTCAAAGAAACGATGCTTGAATTCCTTAAACCTGTGTTGCTCACATTTTAAGCTGAATGACTTTGAACTGTAAAATTTGAAACCCCACAAAAGATTCGGTCGTTTTGATCTCTTTTTCTTCTCCAGGGAAGGCGAAAAATACTTGGAAAGTTCTGCGAAATATGACAGCAGACGAAAAGCAGACAATGGAATTTCCAGTGAAGGATTGATATCTTTGTTCGATGTCTTCGTATCTAAAAATACAGTGTCAACCAGAAATACTATTTTGAACTTTGTCATCGATTGACTCATTCTTCTTGCATTGTTAAAATATAGATAAAGGTGGTAGAAAATCAGTGAAATTGGTGCTTTCTTCGAGCACAGCTTGAATTTACCGCCGCCATGTTGGATTCCTTCTAATTCTGTTGTGTTCGACTAACAACTTTTTCGTCTTAACTTACTCCGTACCGACAACACTGAGCAGTCACAAGCGAATGGAGCTTGCTGCTATGGGATCGATAACCAAAGCAAAAACAAAAGTTTAAACAAAAAAATAAACATTGATAATAATAATAGACACTAGAGCACATCATATATGTCGTCATATCTTACAACATCTTGAAAAACATAACATTCTCAGCAATCTACAACACGGATTTAGAAGGGGTCATTCATGTGAAAGTCAACTTATCATTACGGTGCAGGACATCATGCGTAGATGCGACCAGAAAAAAAAAAACCAAGTTGACTTGGCAAAGCGTTCGATACCTTTCCTCATCGTAAATCATTACACAAACTCCGAAATTAGTATTACGGTATACATGCTAACATCTTAAAGGCCGACGGGGGACTATGTAAGGGGACATGTAAATTTTCTGTCATTTCCTCATTGACCGCTATAGGGTTAACATCTCTTATTGGTATCTGATTGATTCCCTTTAATCCTTTGACCCCTATCAATTTTTGATTGACAGATGAGACTCGGGTATCTCATTAGCGTAATAAAGGATTACCTGTTGGTTTGTCTTTGATATAACACGCCGCTCGCAGACGGCGTAGTCTTCAAAGACGGTATACCCCGCCTATCAAGCTTATGTCACTCAGGTATAACTATTAATGACCGGGTGGTGGTTCCCTACGTCGGCCTTTAAGATGGATTTCGTCCTTTATGATGGAATGACAATATACAATTATTGACTTTTGATGAGGTCTACTCGTGACTGTACAGACCTGCTCAGGTAATGGTTGACCGAAGCCGAAGGCCGAGGTTAACCAATGCCTGACCAGGTATATATAGTCACGAGTAGACCTAAATTAAAAGTCAATAACTGCTTTATTAAATTATCAGGATTTCATTAACATTTGCGTTATAATGATACGCGAAGTCAAAGAAAATAAACGCACGCGCTGGTCACGCACCCCCTAATCCCGAATAGACCGCTTTGGAGCGTTAGCGGTCAACTCACTCTGAGTTACACTCTATCAAACAGCTCCTCCACCAATCAGAAATAAGCAAAATCGGCAATAATTCCTGATCATTTAATAACAGAGAGCATATAGTGGTCAAAGGTGAGACGTCAACGAAATGTGCAGTCCACTCCGGGATCCCGCAGGGCACGGTCCTCGGACCACTGTTGTTTCTTTGCAATTTAAACGACTTACCCCATAGCGTTTCTTCACATGTGCATCTTTTCTCGAACGACTGCTTGTTATATCGAGAGATCAAGTGTCCCTCCGATCATATCCAACTACAAGAAGATATTAAATCACTAGAGCTGGGGCATGAAATTTAATGCGACCAAGTGCTACCTATTGGGTATCCACAGGAGTAAATCGCCATCATCATATTTATATTCACTGAACAACCATATATTGAAAAAGTACAAGATAACTCGGAGTACAGATCAGCGAAGATCTGAAATCAACTACTCACATCAACAAAATATGCAACCGAGCAAACAGTATTCTTGGATTTATCCGTAGAAATTTAAACACAGCAATAGAAACTTAAAGACCGGGTTCTGACCTACTTGATATGGTAGACGTAGGGACAGACACAGATGACTTATGTGGTGTAGATCGCGATGAAAATATAGAGACTCCATACGTGATAGAACAAAACCCGGAAAGAGAGGAGTGTCCGTATTAATGCTATTGTAGGCCTTGTATTACTTCTGAGGAAAACAGACAATTTTGGTGGAAAGAGGGAAGGGGTCCTTGGAGTAAAAGTAAACGGAACAGCAGTCTGCGCAAGGAACTATATAAAAACTCTGGACAATGTTATTTCACAGAATGGTCTTTCGGGATGATAGATACCTATCAAAGAAACGGCTAGCTATGGATCGTGACCCTAGATTACGACATTATGTTTGGCACCGCAGAGATATAATGCCAGATTGTGTCCTAAAACTAGTTCGTGGGTGGTTGCCGAATTTAGACGGCGACGAGTATATGGGACACATGTGGGAATGATAAAAGTGTAGCTGAATTGCTTGTTGAAATAAATATCAGAAAAAAATAAACAAATTGTATTTACAATCTTTTAATGCTCGCTTTGAATTATGGGAACTTCCGGTGTAAATATATACAGAAACGTTACCATGGTAAACTCCGCCCCCTCTGTCTATCAGGGAAATTTGAATTCTTGAAATGCTCCTGATTCAAAATTTTAACATCGATTAATGGAGTTTTTACTGTTTGAAATGGGGAAAAGTATCTGATCTAGGGTGAGTAATCATGGAGGCTACTTCCATCCATAATTTTAATGGCGAGAAGTAATAGATATAAAAGATATTTGCAAAAATATCTCCCCGACTTGAACGTTGTCAATATTTTGAAGAATCCATGATCATTCGGAGCTTCTCTCCTTTTATAATCAGCGTCCGGTCTTTAAAAGAAACCGCAAACGTCTTCCATCCATAATTTTAATGGCGAGAAGTAATAGATATAAAAGATATTTGCAAAAATATCTGTAAGATATTTGTGAGATATATTTTAGACTATGCTAAGAAGGATATTGATACATGTAAGATCGAGGGCATACAAAGACGAGCCGCCCGATTCGTTATGAACGACTATATAGTCGCAAGTCTAGTCAGTGGCGGATCCAGCGCCCCTTTTGCCGGGGGTCAAGGGGCGAATTTTACCGATTTTTACTGAAAATGGGCAAAATTATACCTGTTTTGGAAAATTTGGGGTCAGTGCCGGGGGGGACGCCCCCTCCGCACCCCCTTGAATCCGCCACTGCTAGTGTCACCGAGATGATGAGACAACTTCAGCGGACGCCATTGTCAGAATGGAGGAGGATGCAACGTTTAACAATCTTCTTCAAGATCATGAACAACCTGGTGGCCGTCCCCGTGGACTCTATGCATATATTAAAAAACAACAAGACAACGCCAATCTCATTCTCAAGATGTTAAGGTAATATCAACTTCAACAAACGTTTATAAAAATTCCTTCGTTCTGAAAACTATTCTTGACTGGAATTCACTTCCCGAGGCCCTTATAAACGCTATAGGAAATCTGAGGAATTCAAGACTGCACTGCAAGATAGTCACCAGCGCGACTACCCCCTCCCCCCCCCCCCCCCCCCCACCGCGCACACACACCCATGCAGTTCCTCAATAATTTTAACTCACTAAATGAGTTCTTTTTGAGTACCATACAGATGAAGAACCGACCAAAAAATGTACGTCGTCAGGCTTCAAATAAAAAGTTGCTGTGGTAACCATTTTATGAGCGCAAAATTTAAGAAAGCATGATCCAATGGTCAAACAAATGTTTTTTCACTTATTCTACCCATATGATGACATATATTTTTTTCCGAAACAGAGAATGTGTTATCAAGTCATTTCATTTTACTTGTGCTTAAAAATGGTAAAGTTAATTAGACCACAAGTAACATAGTTTTCAACGTGAATTTTTGACCAATTTATGACTCGTGAGTTGGCTAACTGAACATAAACAATCAGAATGGAAGTTTTAAAGATAAACAGTGTTACACTCAAAAATAACTCTGGATTTCGTTTCCAAACTTTATTGAAGTGAACATTTGTAAGGGTGTTAGAGGACTACTCGATTAACATACAGCTACAAAATATATATGTTAGAAATACAAGTTTTCTCACGAAAAAAGAAACAAAGACAGTAAATCTTAAAACAGAGAGTAAACAGATATATGAAATAGCGACCGGCGGAATCTGTCAAATTTAATTATCAGTAGATACTTTAATCTGCACATTGCGTTCATATTACAAGAAAGAAAAGATATCAAAATTTACTTTTAACACCTCCCTTCTTAAGATAAAAATTTAACTTACAAAGTTCAATTTTTTTTCAAAGGTAAGAATATCAGAATTTAAAAACTTAATATTAAGACATTTGAAATAAAGTGATTATTGTCAATAGCTATTCACTGTTCATTGAAAAGATTTACACACGAGAAAGGCTGTCAGCATTTTGATTTTTTGATCCCTTTTTATACCGAATGTCAAATAAAAGTCATAAACTTGGAGGGAAAGTGCCCATCTGAGAAGTCTTTGATTTTTATCTTACATGCGATGAAGCCACAAAAAATTTCTGTCCGTCCAGGTAGTAGGACAGAGATCCAATAGCCCATACGATGGCTAGTAATTATTTCTCGATGGTCGAGTAATTTTGCTCTCTCGGAAGCAATTTTCGGCTCAAATACGCAATGGGATGGTCTCCGTCACACATTTCCTGACTCAGTACCGCCCCAATCGCGAATTGACTCGCATCCGTTTGTACTGTAAAAGGTTTCTGAAAGTCAGGCGTTATAAGTACAGGGGAGGTCGTCAGCGCTTGTTTCAAAGAACGGAACGCATTTGTCGTTTTCGGGTCCCATTGCAACTTATTCGGCCGATTTTTCTTGAGCATTTCTCTTAAAACGGCAGAAATTTCGGCGTACTTTCCGATATATTGCCGATGATATCCTGTAAGTCCCAGGAACAACTTCAAATTCGTCTTCGTTATCGGCAGCGGAAATTCCTCAACGGCTCTCACTTTATTTGGATCCGGTTGAATCATTCCGTTACCAACTATGTGACCCAGACATTCGATGCGATCTGAGCCCAGCTTGCATTTAGACGGTCTTATCGTTTAACTCGCTTCCTGTACTTTGATAACTACTCTCTCTATATCCTCTAGGTGAGTGTTCCATTCATCCGAATAAACGACAAGGTCGTCAAAATAAGCGACTACATGGTCGGCGTTTTGAAGCACACTATTCATAAGGCGTATGAACGTCGCGGGCGATGTCTTCATGCCAAAAGGCATCACGGTAAATTCGTACAATCCGTACGGCGTAACAAATGCGGACTTCTCCCGGGTGTCCTCAGATAAGGGTACTTGCCAGAATCCTTTAGTAAGGTCGAAGCGGCTGAGATATTTTGCGTTTCCAACTTTCTCTAGAATGTCACTGATTCTAGGTACCGGATATGCGTCTGAGATAGTTACTTCGTTAAGTTTCCGGTAATCTATGCACATTCGAAGCGATCCGTCGGGTTTGTTGACTAGAACTATCGGCGAACTCCACGGACTTTTAGATTGTGTAATTTGGCCTTGCTCTAGCATATCATTTAGTGCTTTCTTAACTTGCTCTTGCTTAGCATACCGTATACGATAGGGTTTTTGTGATATTGGTGTCTCGGTTGTTGTTCGAATTTGATGTTCTGTTAGTGTAAATCGTCCTGGTTTATCGGTAAACACATCCAAATACTTAGCACAGAGACTTCTCAGTTCTTCTTTTTGTTCTTGCGATAAATTTATTCCAAATTTGAGATTTTCGATACTATCTGAAGCATCTCCCGGAAACGCATTCTCTAAGTCGTCACTCTCGTGATTTTTTTCGACTACTATAAGTATTGATCGTTTGGTGTAATTTTTCAGCATGTTGATGTGGTAAACGGCCACCCCTCTTCGTCCACCAACATTAACCTTGTAGTTGACATCATTTACGCGTTCGATTACACGAAATGGTCCCTTCCATTGAGCTATCATTCTACTTGTGTCCGATGGTAGGAGAACTAAAACTTCGTCTCCCGGAGAAAATCGCCTTTCCTTCGCCGATTTATCGTACCATCGTTTAATGTATCCCTTACGACGCGCAAGGTTGTCCTTCACCTCGAGCGACATCTCCTTCAATTTATGTCGCATTCGTGCAACATGTTTTATCACCGACATTTTGATATCCTCCTCACCAGTGATAAATTCCTTGTATATCTGTGTTGGGCCACGGATTGGCCAATCATACAAAAGTTCAAAGGGCGAAAATTCTGTCTCTTCGTGTGGAACCTCTCTATATGCAAATAGCGCATACGGCAAGAATGTATCCCATTCTTCGCTTTCGGTAGCGCACAATTTCTTCAAAATTGATTTAAGCGTCGCATTGAATCTCTCCGTCTTTCCATTTGCCTGCGGATGGTAAGGCGAAGTTGTAACTCCTTTAACTTTTAGGATCGCAAATAGATCTTTCATTAGTTTACTGGTAAAGTTTGTACCTTGATCGGTAAGAATTACTCTCGGTACTCCTACGCGGCTACACTCTCTGTGTCACAGTTTTTTAACGCGAATGCCTCTGGGTAACGAGTCGCGTCATCGACAATCGTAAGAATAAATCTATTTCCTTTCTTGCTTCTCGCTAGCGGTCCGACAATATCCATAGAAATTTTGTAAAAGGGTTCGCTTATTATCGGTGTATTAATCATCGGCGCTTTGACATTTGTTCTCTTCGCAACTTTCTGACACGCATCACACGATTTACAGTACTCGCTAACTTCTCGGAAAATGCCTGGCCAGTAGAAAGATCGCAAAATACGGTCTTTCGTTTTCTCGACGCCTAGGTGTCCTGCAAACGGCTGATCATGCGCTAGTTCAATAACAGCGCGACGTAATCTTTTCGGTAAGACCACTTGATCTCCTTGACGAACACCGCTCGATGACATCCACTTCCGCTTTAAAATGTCATTCTCCCAATAAAATGCAAGTGACATACATTTTGACTGTTCGGCGGTTGCTGCTTTTTCCCTGATAGATTTTAAAGTCGGGTCTTCCTTTTGCAACTGACTCAATTTGTCGGCATTTATTCGATTTAAATCCTGATCGGATACTTGATCGCAATCCTGTACATCTATCGGCGATGGTTGAACATCGCACTCGGTCATGCGTTCTTCCGCTCTTTTATCTGCTTGATTTTCTTGATTCGCTCCAGAACGGGTAATCGCACATACCTTCGGCCTGTTTATTACATCATTTCCGAGTAGCGCATCCGCAACGAGCGAAGGGACGATTCCAACTTGCGCGTGTCCCTTGAAATACGGCGTGTCTAATTCAACAATCGCTAACTTCGCATCGAACGGCTGTCCGATAGCCGTATAAAGAGTTGTATGTTGGCCCTCCAAAATACAAGATTGGTCCACGAGATCCTGTCGCAAAATTGTCATTGACGCTCCCGTATCCTTGACAAAAGATACTTCCCGGCCGTTGACATATCCAGGCATATATAACAAACCATCATGCTTAATATCCTGGAAACAAAATACGTTTTAGGGCATTTATTCGCAAAATGACCCTTCCCGTTGCACTTAAAACATATTATATCCTTCCTCTGATTTCCGTTTCCTTTTTCCGGTTCGCTTGTAGCCGTTTTCCCGCTACCGCTAACTCCATTTCCGGTTCCTTTTCCAATCCCAGTAACACCCTGAGATTGACCGGATTCCCGATTTTTCGGAGGAATATAATCTTCCGCAGCTTCGACAACGCTCGATGAACCTTTATTCCGTCTGACCCACTGCGCCTGGACTGGGGGCAAAGCTCGCAAGAAAAATCCATCACGGAGAACTTCTATTGGATCTTTATCTTCTGTGCACCTTTTTAAGTAAATATTTATGCGTGACATAAGTCCTCTGTGCGTCTCATTGTTTTCTCTTCTTATTGATATTAGATCAGAGAAGTATTCATGCGGTCGTTTTCCGTACCGTTCTATCAGAGCCTTTTTCAGATCGACATACGATGTTGATGCCTGTGAGGAAATGTGTCGTGTTTCTCCGGTCAGCAATGTTCTTAACTGTAATACTTTGATACTTTCTGACCATTTTGCCTGATCGCATACTGCCTCAAACTTACATAGATAAGTCAGAATGTCGTCAAATTTCGGATTGAATGGTTGTAATTTGATTTTAAATGGTACACTCACTTGTTCTTCTTTTTGTTTTGCCTGGAATTGCAATTTTTCTCTTTCAATCGCTAATTTTTCCATTTCGATTTTCAGCTTCTCGCGTTCTAGTGCAATTTTCTCTCGTTCAAGTTCAAGTTCTAACGTGTTATCCTTTTTAGTGGTGTTCCTTTTCTTTGGAGGGACACTTGGTTGTTTGAACGTTTCGTCAGCATTTCGATCTGCTTCATCTTCCGTGAATTCTATAAATTTTCTACTTGAAGCTACCCGCCTCGGTCGACTTGCTGCCACTGAGTCCCCTGTCTGTTCGTCACCCTCAATGTTTATCAAATTTGTTGCCTCTGCCATATCTATTGTTAAATCCACAATAAATCACTGAAACTGTTAAACAACAATTTACAGTACTTTCCGAGACATTGGGTTCATTTTGAATTCTAATTGTTACTCCACAATTAAAATATTTAATTTAATTGTTACTCCACAACTAAATATATTTAATTTAATTGTTACTCCACAACTAAATATATTTAATTTAATTGTTACTCCACAACTAAATATATTTAATTTAATTGTTACTCCACAACTAAATATATTTAATTTAATTGTTACTCCACAACTAAATATATTTAATTTAATTGTTACTCCACAACTAAATATATTTAATTTAATTGTTACTCCACAACTAAATATATCCCAACTAGCTGCCACCAGAAATGTTACACTCAAAAATAACTCTGGATTTCGTTTCCAAACTTTATTGAAGTGAACATTTGTAAGGGTGTTAGAGGACTACTCGATTAACATACAGCTACAAAATATATATGTTAGAAATACAAGTTTTCTCACGAAAAAAGAAACAAAGACAGTAAATCTTAAAACAGAGAGTAAACAGATACGTGTTACGTTAGATATGAAATAGCGACCGGCGGAATCTGTCAAATTTAATTATCAGTAGATACTTTAATCTGCACATTGCGTTCATATTACGAGAAAGAAAAGATATCAAAATTTACTTTTAACAAACAGCTTTTACAATGGTTTCTATGGCAACATAATTGCCAAGTATGTCTAATTTGACACTCATGTAATTACTTTAAATAGGCAGACCTCGTTTCCATATTAAACGGAAATAGTATTTTCCAACAGGGGTAATTAAGGTAGAGTATCCCTCAGGTCAGAATTTTGAACATTTTATGCCTGGATACCCTATTTTTTCTCTTCAGAATATTGTTCAGAGTATCAAACTAACATAGTTTTGGGAAAAGAAAATTTTATAGTTACATTTTATCACCTCTAAAATCGGTATTTTCTTACTTTTCCCATAGGGTCCAATGTTAAAGTTCAGACTCCTTACGTTCTCATGATAATCATGAAACCACAAATTTTATTGGTTAGTATATCAGGTCTAGCACAAATTTCGAATATATGAAAAAGAAAATATTGTAAAAGTTGAAAGTTTGGAAATATAAGCATCTGAGACCTGAGGGATGCTCTACCTTAATAAATAACTCGCCATATAGAACGCTGTTAAGATAAGGCGTAAAATCTGCCCTGAAAAGTCGAAATTTCAACTTTGAGAAAAATTTGAGAATTTTTTTCGGTAGAAATGTCAAATAACTTGGTCCACATATGAATCTGCTGTCAGATGGGATGGTTTATTCAAAATGAGACCGATATCTGGGTCAAAATAAGCGTATTTTACACAGAAATCAATGGAAAACGGAAAAGTTTTATACAACATTGTTTCCCCCTCGCTTTACAATGCCACTTTCACCAAATGTGTACATCAATAAAACACATTTTCTGGCTAAGTGGGATTCTGAAGCGAGGGGGAACAATGTCCCACAGACGAAAAACGAAAAAAGGGGGGATGGATGACTATTTTTAAATTTGTCTCTAGAGCGATAAAGAAGGTTATAATTGCCATCTTTTTCCTTTTATATCACGGAACAATCTATTCAGAATGTGTTCCGATAAAATATTTAACCGTTTGGAAGGAAATAAACGAGAAAGTTGTATATTTCTACACAGTGTGTATTTCGCGCCTGAAAGCTACATTAGTGGCTGAGAAGAACGAAATAAAACCGTTTTTCAGTTTCCGGATTGCAGAGTTTGCCGATTATATTGATATAGTAACATCAAAGTTAATTTCTCCTATCCAATTTTGACATGAAAAGGTAACAGAAGCATAATGAAAATAAAAATGTGGTAAAGAGTGCATTTTTTGTGCATTTTTGATCGATATTCGACGTTTTCCATCATCTGCATCCCTACCTTTTCAACCCGTAATCTTTACATCTTTCACCAAATTTATTTAAATAAAATACCTACTAGGAATCTTATAATACTTTATATTTTTATCCTGACCAACTTTTATCTAAATTGGAAGAACAGCGCACGAGAAATAATCGAGTGATTTCAGGCCGGGCTAAATCCGGCCCTTATCTTAACAGCTCCTTCTGGCGGTGCTGATATGAATTGGTGTAGGACTGCACTTCAAAATCTCACATTTTACCTGCGACATAGGCGCAAAGATCGCCTGGGTATGTGTTTGCGTTGCTTTAAAAGATCGTAGAGTTTTATAGCGCACATATATACATGTATGTCTATAGCGCAAATATATTTGAAAATATGTGCTGCAATGTAGAATCATAAAAAGTGGCAAATAAACAAACACAAAAGGCATATCCTCTGGTCATTTTTTTTCTGAGAATGTTTTATACGTCTTTGACCTATGACTTTTGAGTGTAAGAATTTATCCAAACTTTTACAAAATTTGAAAATGAACTGGATTTTATAGATTGAACAATTAAATTGAAATACGGGGTTGGGGGACACGATTATCCTTCAGAAACATTTTATCCGTGACATCGATATGCATGCAATTTCTTTATTCAGTTCGTGAGAATTTACATTGTACTTTTCATAAAGCATATGTTTATATATCAATCCTTTATGTTTCACATCGTGTATAGCTGTATAGATCCGTTTGATATTCGGGGGGGGGGGGGGTCGAAAAAAATAATTTTGCTCTGAATTTTGATGTAAAAATAAATTTGCTTATGGTGTGTCAGAAAAAAATAATCTTACTTTCACAAGTAGTTTGAATTTGAAGAATTACCATAAAATTTCGCTAAAATTCCTGAAAATTTTCCAACTCGCTTCGCTCGCCGCAGTTTTCAATTTATATAAAAAAATGTCACTTCGCTTCGCGGCTCGGTGATAATTTGATTGGTCCATGCGACTCGTGGAATTACTGGACAATACACCACGGCTAGCTAGTTGTTATTACTGAAATATTTCCATCTCGCGCCGGTCCGGACGAAAAAAATAATCTTGCTTCAACAAAAAACCAAGCCCCCCTCCCAATATCAAATGGACCGTGCCTAAATGAGGATCAAAGAAAGCTTGCCATAAGAATATTTAATTTGTTGGTATTTTGCTTATTTTGCCAAGTCGAAGTTCCAATCCTTCGTGTTTAACAATGTACAATATTTCAATTGACCTTTGTCGGATTTGGAAAAAATCTCTTTGTGATTTTTTTCAGTTTAAATGAAGTCATTTGCTACACAGCACTCATCAACATAAATATAGAATGTAGATAGCTTATACGAGGGTTGTCCGGAAAGTTCGAGGAGAAGGTCCGTTTCTCAATTCAGAATAAAGAAAATACTAAATTTATACAAAATATCTTTAATAGATGTAAAGAGAAGACTTTTCACCAAAAATAATTTTCTTTCGATATGTGGAAGCAATTTTATAGGGGTAAGGATGAAAGGTGGTAGTACCGCACGAAGCAAGGTTCCGTGACGTTACCATAACGTGAAACGCATACACATTTAAGAATAATTGTTCTATAACTGTCACTACCCGTGGAACCATTGGCCAAAAACAATTACTATTGCACGTATTTCCGCTGCCTTTTCAACCATCAGATATGTTTTAACTTTCCGAAAATGGTCTGCACCATTTGTAAACAAGTATTCGTGATACACAAAGAAGTCATACATTTTTCAAGCATCACAAAATTGTGTCATTGCGCGCTGCTCCGTCCGTACGCTACAATGTCACATCTTTCAATGAAAGATCGGACACGCGGCCTTTACATTTTCTTTTGTTTCTCCGAACTTATGGAATATTTCGAGATAAATATTGCACAAAATGGCGCTGGGTACCAAAGGTTAATTATTATAAAGCAATATTAGATCTTGACATGTTTTATTTGATTTTCAATGGCTAAATGTAAAAACTATGAGAAGCATCAATTACTGAAAAAATGCATCGTCGGAACCCACGGTCGGTCACGCTAAACTCAGGTGCGTTTAGCGTGACCGACCGTTGGTTCCGACGATGTGAAAAATGATGGTGCTCCGTGGACCCCACCTTTATGTATTTAAAGTTAATAAATTGGTAACATTTATGTAATGATCGAGTTCTAAATGTGTCTAAATAGTAAAATGGTCAACAAGTTATTTGATACCTGTTTCAGTAAGAGATTTGCGCCCAATCTTTTAAAAACAGTCCAGAACGCGAACTTTTCGGACAACCCTCGTAGATGCCGTATATCACAGTTTCACTGCAACGTGCGTAGCCTGGGCGTACACAAGTAAGCACATGCTTCCACGTCGTTTTGCAAATAAGAATAAAAGATTAGAAAGTGTACAAAGTGTCATTTTGACGTAGAAAAGTGTCCAATAAATTTGTAAAATCCATTAGATTCCGGGGCTTTGACCCTTCGATCCCCACAATTAAGGGTTTCTCCCTGGCCCATTTGGGTGTCAAAGCGATTCCCCAACCCCTGACAGAAAGTACTTCCACTTGAAAAGTACTCTGGCTACGCGCCTGACTGGCACAGTGACACCTTAGGGGTGTCATTCGTTGGAGTACTGATATAGTGTTTGCCTACATAACCATAATCTTATCTTCCTCCCTGGATTAAACCTTTCGGACTTTATCCACTTCTGATGTGTTCAAATTTTTCTACTTTAACAATTTTCTTAAAGTTTTCACATTGTATTTATCAATGTCGACATTGCCCTGGCTCACTGAATAAAAACATTTAAAAACTATTTTATAATGGATGGTCCTTAGTCAAAGGAGGGAACTACCTCAAACAACAACAACAACCTCTGGTCGGATTATTCTAATTAGAGTACGAAATATCTGCATGCCGAACAAGTTAGTTGATCGAATCTCTTCTCCTTTTTCGCCCGAGCCGGTGTCGTGAACACAAAATTGCGAAACGGAAACATCACCTGACGATGAGAATCTCAAACATATGAATACATGTGTAAATGGTAAGTAAAAAACAAAATATCATACGAAAGAAAGAAATGCATAAACATCAGTATCTATGTAATAGAAATAATAGATTCGAAATCCTTGTCAGAGGCACTTCGCATTCAAAATCAGTTTAGTTGCGCCAATACGCTAAAACTGTGTCACAAGACATTTTTGAAAGAAACATTGAACCATGGAAAGATTTTTTTTGCTGTTACTTTTTACTTGCATTAGTTGCTATTCCTCCATATGCCTTAAGGGGTATCGACAAACCGTTATTCGCCATATTGGATTTTATGTACTGGTCGGGTACATATTATCGCCGGGCACATATTATCGCCACATCATTTATATCTCTGCATATTGTTGATGTAGGAATTTAATTTTTTCACCTAAATTACATCTCATAAATATGAAACAGTATACAAAATTTCAAATAATTCCATAACCTGCAAATACTGAATTTTATGATAGAAAGTCGGTAAATTTGAATGTATTCCCCCCGCCCCTTTGGGGAAAGGGTAGGTCTCTTCATCTTCCTATATCTCTTTGGTTTTTGAATTTTTTGTGCAAATTTTTCACTGACGAAAAGAAGAAAGTTCAAAGATTCAAATAATGTGAACTTTTTCGAAAAAGTTTAGGATTTTCAGTAAGAACAACCCTTAAGTTTTCTGAGCTCCGGTAAACAAGAACCAATCGTCAGATTTTCATGAAAATAGAAGAAATGTGTATCAAGGGTTCCTCATCCTTCTGTGCAAATTTCATCAAATTTCATGGAGAAATAAAGATTTTAGAGCAAAAAATGTTTAAAAAAGTGGCGATAATATGTGCCCGACCAGAAGTGTGTTATTAAAAATCTGTCGTTCTGCAGAATTAAGACTCCAATCTTAACTATTTTAATCCCAAGTATTATCAACCCCAATAGCTACATTTTCCCATACTTTCTATGGAAAATTGCATTAAGATTTTAACATTAGAAATTTTTAGCTCTACTGGTCTCTGACCAGTCGAGCTTATGCGATACCCCGTTGTCCGGCGTCCGTCCGTCCGTCCGTAAACAATTCTTGTGCTCGCAACTCCTCAGAAACCATAGGAGATAGAAAGCTAATTCTTTTTGCATCTTACTTGGTATGTGGTCTAGTTGTGCACCTGACATTTGGTTTCAGCCCCTGACCCCCAGGGTCTTAGAAAATGGGCGTGGTCATGAAAATCTATGAAATCTTGTGCTCGCAACTCCTCTGACACTATAAATGATAGAGACTTGATTCTTTTTGCAATATGATGGGTCTGTGGTCTAGTTGTGCACCTGATATTTTGTTTGAGCCCCTGACCCCCAGGGTCTTAGAAAATGGGTGTGGTCATTTTCTCCTATATAACTCTGTGTAATCTTGTGCTCGCAACTCCTCTGACACTATAAATGATAGAGACTTGATTCTTTTTGCAATATGATAGGTCTATGGTGTAGTTGTGCACCTGATATTTTGTTTGAGCCCCTGACCCCCAGGGTCTAAGAAAAGGGTGTGGTCATTTTCACCTATATAACTCTATGTAATCTTGTGCTCGCAACTCCTCTGACACTATAAATGATAGAGACTTGATTCTTTTTGCAATATGATAGGTCTATGGTGTAGTTGTGCACCTGATATTTTGTTTGAGCCCCTGACCCCCAGGGTCTTAGAAAAAGGGTGTGGTCATTTTCACCTATATAACTCTATGTAATCTTGTGCTCGCAACTCCTCTGACACTATAAATGATAGAGACTTGATTCTTTTTGCAATATGATGGGTCTATGGTCTAGTTGTGCACCTGATATTTTGTTTGAGACCCTGACCCCCAGGGTCTTAGAAAAAGGGCGTGGTCATTTTCACCTATATAACTCTATGTAATCTTGTGCTCGCAACTCCTCTGACACTATAAATGATAGAGACTTGATTCTTTTTGCAATATGATGGGTCTGTGGTCTAGTTGTGCACCTGATATTTTGTTTGAGCCCCTGACCCCCAGGGTCTTAGAAAAAGGGTGTGGTCATTTTCACCTATATAACTCTATGTAATCTTGTGCTCGCAACTCCTCTGACACTATAAATGATAGAGACTTGATTCTTTTTGCAATATGATGGGTCTGTGGTCTAGTTGTGCGCCTGATATTTTGTTTGAGCCCCTGATTCCCAGGGTCTTAGAAAAAGGGTGTGGTCATTTTCTCCTATATAACTCTATGTAATCTTGTGCTCGCAACTCCTCTGACACTATAAATGATAGAGACTTGATTCTTTTTGCAATATGATGGGTCTATGGTGTAGATGTGCACCTGATATTTTGTTTGAGCCCCTGACCCCCAGGGTCTTAGAAAAAGGGCATGGTCATTTTCACCTATATAACTCTATATGTAATCTTGTGCTCGCAACTCCTCTGACACTATAAATGATAGAGACTTGATTCTTTTTGCAATATGATGGGTCTGTGGTCTAGTTGTGCACCTGATATTTTGTTTGAGCTCCTGACCCCCAGGGTCTTAGAAAATGGGTGTGGTCATTTTCTCCTATATAACTCTGTGTAATCTTGTGCTCGCAACTCCTCTGACACTATGAATGATAGAGACTTCATTCTTTTTGCAATATGATGGGACTATGGTGTAGTTGTGCACCTGATATTTTGTTGGAGCCCCTGACCCCCAGGGTCTTAGAAAAAGGGTGTGGTCATTTTCACCTATATAACTCTATGTAATCTTGTGCTCGCAACTCCTCTGACACTATAAATGATAGAGACTTGATTCTTTTTGCAATATGATAGGTCTATGGTGTAGTTGTGCACCTGATATTTTGTTTGAGCCCCTGACCCCCAGGGTCTTAGAAAAAGGGTGTGGTCATTTTCACCTATATAACTCTATGTAATCTTGTGCTCGCAACTCCTCTGACACTATAAATGATAGAGACTTGATTCTTTTTGCAATATGATGGGTCTATGGTGTAGTTGTGCACCTGATATTTTGTTTGAGCCCCTGACCCCCAGGGTCTTAGAAAAAGGGTGTGGTCATTTTCACCTATATAACTCTATGTAATCTTGTGCTCGCAACTCCTCTGACACTATAAATGATAGAGACTTGATTCTTTTTGCAATATGATGGGTCTATGGTGTAGTTGTGCACCTGATATTTTGTTTGAGCCCCTGACCCCCAGGGTCTAGAAAAAGGGTGTGGTCATTTTCACCTATATAACTCTATGTAATCTTATGCTTGCAACTCCTCTGACACTATAAACGATAGAGACTTGATTCTTTTTGCAATATGATGGGTCTGTGGTCTAGTTGTGCACCTGATATTTTGTTTGAGCCCCTGACCCCCAGGGTCTTAGAAAAAGGGCGTGGTCATTTTCACCTATATAACTCTATGTAACCTTGTGCTCGCAACTCCTCTGACACTATAAATGATAGAGACTTAATTCTTTTTGCAATATGATGGGTATGTGGTCTAGTTGTGCACCTGATATTTTGTTTGAGCCCCTGACCTCCAGGGTCTAAAAAATGGGTGTGGTCATTTTCTCCAATATAAGTCTATGTAATCCTGTGCTTGCAACTCCTCTGACACTATTAATGATGGAAACTTCATTCGTTTTGCTATTTGATTGGTCTGTGGTTTAGTTGTGCACCTGAGATTTTGTTTGAACCCGTGACCCCCAGGGTCTTAGAAAATGGGTGTGGTCATTTTCTCCTATATAAGTCTATGTAATCCTGTGCTCGCAACTCCTCTGACAATATATAAATGATGGAAACTTCATTCTTTTTGCAATATGATTGGTCTGTGGTCTTGTTGTGCACCATTATTTTGTTTGAGCCACTGACCCCCAGGGTCCTAGGAAATGGGTGTGGTCATTTCCTCCTAGTATATAACTGTTTGTAATGTTGTGCTCGCAACTCCTCTGACACTATAAATGATTGAGGCTTCATTCTTTTTGCAATATGATTGGTCTGTGTTTTTGTTGTGCATCTGATATTTTGTTTTCCCAGGGTCTTAGAAAATGGATGTGGTCATTTTTCCTATATAATCAGCTCTCAACTCTTCAAAGCTATTAATGAATGTGAGTTGTTGTAATTCTAAATCAATAAGATGGATTTGTAGTTTTGTCATGTCATTGATACTTCATTTGAGCTAGCAGTCCCTGCTCCCTGGGATCTTGGAAAATGGGTGTGGCATTCTTTTTTTTAATACTTTATCTTGGGTATTATGAATTATATGAGTGATATTCTAGTTGCAGTCTATTGGATATGTTGTTTTCTTGCGCTACTTTTAATTTGTTAGAACGCCTGCTCCCTTTGGTCTTCAAAATGGAAATTGATATTTATGTGTATGTATCTTATTCACTTGTCAATGAGTAAATAAAAAACAAATATTAAACAAAACAACCAGGAGAGCTACAGTCTCGTCAGAGACTTCTGGTTTAAATTCATGCACCGAACTGCACAGCTGCACCTCAGAAGAATTTATGAATAATACTATAACTTACCTTAAACATTACATTGATACTATATCTGCAACCATTTGTCCTTCGATTTTGAGTACAAGGTCTCATTATCATATAAATCTCTTGTTAATACAACACAGTGTCTTTTCGAACACGAGTTTTTACAGGTAGCCATTTTCACGTGCCGATCCGCCCCAACATAGGTAGAAAAAATAAACGATTCTTAAGTTCATGGGGTAATTCACTAGAATTTCGACTGTTTGCGATTCAATTATAAATTATTTACATGATATATATTAGAAAAGTGGGGTAGTCATGTGAATTATAGGTGACAAATTACAAATGTGCAACATTCCGGGGATCCGCCCCTGGATTCATTTCTATGTTGATATGGTTACTAGGCCCTTGTGTGTAAAATGAAGATACCCGGTATTTTGAGAAAGTATGATCAAAATTGGAGGACAAATGGTTGTAGACATAGTATCAATGTAACGTTTAAGGTAGGTTATAGTATTAATCATGAATCATGCAAACCTGTAGCTGCGCAGTTCGGTGCACTAAGTTCAAATGGTTGTCATGTAAAAATATTGATGCAGTTTTTGTTTAAAATGATGGGAAAATGACGATGTTGAGGTAAAGAAAACTTAGTATTAAAATGGTTAAGATTGGAGTCTTAATTCTGCAGAACGACAGATTTTCAATAACACACTACATAAAATCCAATATGGCGAATAACGGTTTGTCGATACCCCTTATGGTTACCTTTGAACTCGATATATGTGGATTTTTCTATCATATAAGGGTAGTATTTGTCAAAAAATGCATGTCACAAACTGAGGCGTATGATAAAATGGGTTGTCAGTGACGCGAAAATGTATTAAATTCAAAATATTTAGCACAAATTTTAATAAAAGTAATATCAGTATTTTAAAAAATCGAGTTCAGTTCATACGCTTTATAGTATTTTACTCTCAATTATACTAAACTCTATTGTCACAAGATTTACGGTGAATTACGTTACCATCTTTGGAGATCTAGGATTAGTTAAAATTAGAACTATATGATATCATAACAATACTTTTCTAACTTGTAATAGACCAAACTTTAATAGTTTTTCATTGAATGTTTTACATTCGTTACATTTTAGGAAAAAAATCCTTTCGTTTCTTATTGTCTGAAAAATTCACTTATTTTGTGAATTACGTTACGCAGCTTTTACTGTGATAAGAATCGCAGAGTGCATTACTATGGTCATGTCGTAATCCGGTGCTTATGCCTTTATATAAAGACAATGACAATTTGATTAAAGCTCCCTTGCCTACGGAGAGGCAGATAATAAACACAGAAAAAAAAAACATGACGGTGAATTACGTTACGGTGAATTACGTTACGTAGTAGATACTAAATTCAGAGTAATATCCATTCCTGAGGTGTATAGATGGGATTTATCGTAATAATTTTACTTTCAGACATGCTAGCTAGTGATAAAACTTAGTTTGTGGGCAGAAACACTATTTAAAATGTCAAATATATACAATTTACCATTTTTTAGCCAGTAGGCATTATTTTAATCACAATATTCTTCATTTTGCACGTTATTTCATAAAGTTTGTAGTTGAAACATTTGAATGTATCTCATACGTATGTGTATTGAGAAAAATAGTCATCAGATAATGCTGAAGTTTCCAAAACAAGCGAGAATTCTTGCCATAACGTAATTCACGCTGCGTAACTTTTGGGTATCTTGATTGCTTACAGAGGACAGTGATTGCCCAGAGTAATACTGAATCACACAGATGTATACAAAAGGTGATATGGAAGATAGAATCAGCTTTGAAATATGAAAGAAATACACTAATATAAAGTAGCTATATGTACAAAAACACTTTGCTTTTCTTGTCTGTAAGATGTTCCATTTGAAGTATGTTAAAACATGCCAGATGATTCAAGTTTGTGATATATTTTGATCTAGCATAGATTCAGATCCTGTTTGAAGGTCTACAGAGCAATTGATCGGCAAGGAATTGTTAAGTTAACCATAATTATTTCATGGAAAATAAAACTTTAAAATAATTTTTAGCTCACCTCGACGAAGTTGAGTGAGCTTATGCTATAACCCCATGCGTCCGCGTCCGTGTCCGCGTCCGTGTCCGCGTCCGCGTCCGGTTAAGAAGTTTGGGGTAGCTCAGTATCTGACAAAGTACTAATGCTACAGTAACCAAACTTGCACAAGTGATTCATCTTTGGATGCTGAGGTGAACCCATGCATCGGATGCAGCATCTGACCTACATTTTCCGCTTGAGTGACTTGGTTAAGAAGTTTGGGGTAGCTCAGTATCTGACAAAGTTCTAATGCTACAGTAACCAAACTGGCACAAGTGATTCATCTTTGGATGCTGAGGTGAACCCATGCATTGTATGCAGCATCTGACCCACATTTTCCGCTTGAGTGACTTGGTTAAGAAGTTTGGGGTAGCTCAGTATCTGACAAAGTACTGATGCTACAGTAACCAAACTTGCACAAGTGATTCATCTTTGGATGCTGAGGTGAACCCATGCATCGGATGCAGCATCTGACCTACATTTTCCGCTTGAGTGACTTGGTTAAGAAGTTTGGGGTAGCTCAGTATCTGACAAAGTACTAATGCTACAGTAACCAAACTTGCACAAGTGATTCATCTTTGGATGCTGAGGTGAACCCATGCATCGTATGCAGCATCTCACCCACATTTTCCGCTTGAGTGACTTGGTTAAGAAGTTTGGGGTAGCTCAGTATCTGACAAAGTACTGATGCTACAGTAACCAAACTTGCACAAGTGATTCATCTTTTGATGCTGAGGTGAACCCATGCATCGGATGCAGCATCTGACCTACATTTTCCGCTTGAGTGACTTGGTTAAGAAGCTTGGGGTAGCTCAATATCTGACAAAGTACTGATGCTACAGTAACCAAACTTGCACAAGTGATTCATCTTTGGATGCTGAGGTGAACCCATGCATCGGATGCAGCATCTGACCTACATTTTCTGCTTGAGTGATTTGGATAAGAAATTTGGGGTAGCTCAGTATCTGACAAAGTACTAATGCTACAGTAACCAAACTTGCACAAGTGATTCATCTTTGGATGCCGAGATGGACCCATGCATCGGATGCAGCATCTGACCTACTTTTTCCACTTGAGTGATTTCGCTTTTAAAAGCCAATATTGAGCAAAGTATAAGTGCTACATGTACCAAACTTGCATATTGGATGTATCTTTGATCAAACTTTCATAAAATGACCTTGACCTACTTTTTCCGCTTGAGTGATTTTGCCTTTAAAAGCCAATATTGAGCAAAGTATAACTGCTAGATGTTCCAAACTTGCATATTAGATGTATCTTTGATCAAACTTTCATAAAATGACCTTGACCTACTTTTTCCGCTTGAGTGATTTTGCCTTTAAAAGCCACTATTGAGCAAAGTATAAGTGATATATGTACCAAACTTGCATATTGGATATATCTTTGATCAATCTTTCATAAAATGACCTTGACCTACTTTTTCCACTTGAGTGATTTTGCCTTTAAAAGCCAATATTGAGCAAAGTATAAGTGCTAGATGTTCCAAACATGCATGTTAGATGTATCTTTGATCAAACTTTCATAAAATGACCTCGACCTACTTTTTCTGCTTGAGTGATTTTGCCTTTAAAAGCCAATATTGAGCAAAGTATAAGTGATACATGTACCAAACTTGCATATTGGATATATCTTTGATCAATCTTTCATAAAATGACCTTGACCTACTTTTTCCGCTTGAGTGATTTTGCTCTATAAAGCCAA
Source organism: Pinctada imbricata (assembly GCA_033119305.1). NCBI lineage: Eukaryota > Metazoa > Mollusca > Bivalvia > Pterioida > Pteriidae > Pinctada > Pinctada imbricata. Next base: position 63,216,055 of record VSWD01000007.1, read on the forward strand.
TATTGAGAAAAGTATAACTGCTAGATGTTCCAAACTTGCATATGAGATGTATCTTTGATCAAACTTTCATAAAATGACCTCGACCTACTTTTTCTGCTTGAGTGGTTTTGCCTTTAAAAGCCAATATACATGTACTAAGAAATATGTTTGAATTGAATTTTGCTGTCACGAGGTGAGCTTCTTAATCTGTGATTACCTATGTTTGTGAATTACGTTACAGCACTTTTGGTTATGAAAACTCTGAAAATTGGAAGCTAAACATGATAATTTTGGGGTCTTCTGTGAAAGTTTTTATCATATCAATTCAAATCATCATTTAAAAAGAATTGGGATGGTGGTTTTCAAAATATGTCTGTGTAAAAACGAACTTGAGAAGCTAAATACATGTGAATACTCTTAATCATAAAACATTGCATGACAATATTTGATGCCATTTGGCTGTAATATGCAATATTTTTTATTTCTTCAAGTAGGATTTACTGTTCTATGATCGTGTCCTCTTGATATAAAATGCTATCAGAGATAAAACAAGTGAAATCTTGCTTAAAAGGTGACGTTATTCCTCGATTCATGAATTACGTTACGAGGTACTTTCAATGTCTGTCTTTATCTTATAGCCATTCCCTCCGAGTTATTGTAGATTTTGCAGTTTATATGTTTTTACTATCAACTAAAAGCAAAATCTGGAGAATCTGTTTTACTCTGCTATCCCTTAAAATCAAACTGTCATACATGTAATTGAAAAACATCAATAACTTAAACTTCGTGATTAATTAGCACGAATAGGTTCGAGGTATTATAAATTAGCTGCTCTCCTTCATGAATATATGAAAATCTATACTAAATGTATTCTTTGACCAATATAATGACTACAGTTACTAATAAAGCAAACTATTGAACACTTACGGCGCTTTTCATTGTCAGAAAATTTTATTATTAACATATGCCCTCATATGTAACGTAATTCACATACAGTTACACAGCAGTCTACACCTTATTAAATTTCTGGCTAAAATGCTGGTGAAAAATTTTTCTATAGCCTTTTCCAAAACACATATATACCAAGCTTCAAAATTTCGAAATATTCCTGATCTTAAAGTTTGCGGCCGTTTTGAACTTGCAATTGGCGCAACTTAACTGATTTTGAATGTTCGATATTTCATTTTCAATCATAGACACAGGCACCTGTCGTTTTATTAGAGAAAATAAATAATTGTTCACTACATCATGCCTCTGTGTTCATAAATATTTAAGAAGTAAGGAAAGAAACAAAATCGAAAAATTCTCGACATTTTTTAATTTATTTTCCCTGTGACAGTTCGGGAAACGACGCCCAGTTAGCTCAGTCGGTAAGAGCGTCTGCCCTGTAAGCAGAAGGTCTCGGGTTTGATTCCCGGAGCGGCCACATTTTCCATCCGCCTATCACAGTATTTGGTGCCGTGAGAGGGTTACCAGTCACTTCGACCTTTTTCCATTTCGACCTCGAGTCACTAAGACCTTTTGCAACTTCGACCTTTTACAACTTCGGCCAACCGCAACTGACATTTTGACCTTGGACATCAGACGTTTCGGCCCATTAATTATATAATTGTTTGTTTTCGACATCAGAGCATTAGACGTTTCGGCCCTTTATTTAAAAACTTTAAGCATTGTCTTAGACGTGTAGGACCCCTTTTTGTTTATATGGATCATATATTTAAAAATAAATTATAAATGATGATCTCTGAAAAACGTCCGATTTTTTAAGACAGTGCTCCGCTATGTATGGACCAAACTATGACTAACTAAAGTTTTTCTTCCAAAATTTGTATACGGACTATTATATTATTTGTTTCATCATAGGGGATTACGTTGACTTTTTGTCAAAGTATTTGAATTCTCAATTTAAATTTTTCAAAGAGGCCAAGGCTATCCAGAGATGTTGAAAACTTAAATATACGTAACTTTCTATATAGATACATAAAGACTAATAGAATCTATCCCCAGATGTGATCAGGGACAAGGAAATCCAACCCGAGTGTCCAGGATTTGCTTGTACCACGACGAGGCTTGCCGAGTCCTGGACAAAAGCAAATCCTGGACACGAGGTTGGATTTCCGTGTCCCTGATCACATCGGAAGATTTATTATTTTTCTCCCACTATCTAAAAGCACTCAAAAATGAGATTTTATGTATTCTTTTTTCATATTTCTACCGGCTAACACAGCAATCATGTATGAGTCGTCACAGTTGACGTTACAGTCAAAAGGCACGTGAAAATGTTTTCTTACCCCATAGGGATAAGACAAGGATATCTTTTCTCAGCGTTTCCAGTGGATATCCCAGTCCACAGTGGGAGAAATTTAGGCCTTTTTCAATTTATGATCATTAACATGATTAAGTGTTCAGAACATTAAAAATGGAGAAGGTCGAAACGTCTTTTTTGTGAGGTCGAAGTGGCATTTTAAGTGGGTCAAAACGTCTGAGGTCGAAGTTGCAAAAGGTCGAAGTGACTCGAGGTCGAAATGGAAAAAGGTTGAAGTGACTGGCAACCCGTGAGAGTGAACCTCAGGAGTTGCTTGTGGTTTAGGGCAACTATGGGGAAGAACCAGGGATTTATTTGTCTTTCTTTGTGAGGTTTCCGGTTAACAACTTTGGGAACCCTCAAAATTTGGCGGGGTGGAGTGTGACAGACGGTTCGTGAATCGTGCCGCATTAGTTCAGTCGGTAAGAGCGTCTGCCATGTAAGCAGTCTCGGGTTCAATTCCCGGACCGGCCACATTTTCCATCCCGCCTGTCACATCCCAACATAAATCCACCAATACTGTATATAGTATCGTCTACTGTGGGATACGACGGACAAATCGTGACTTCCAACGCTTAAAATGATATATTTTGTTATAAAAACAGCAAAAATTATTTACAACAGCAGCAGCAGATAGATGCAACAGCTCCTTTTACATGGACAATGCTTGCTCTCAGTCTTCATGAAAACTCTTTTTGCCCACTAGCCATTCAGGCTATTTGAGTGCCAAAATCTACTAGCCACCGTAAATTTTCACTAGCCATTGAACAAATATCAAAACGCTATATAAAGACTGGTCACCCATCGTTTCTGTAGATATGTCCGTTAACTTAAGTAGGCCAAAATTCACGCATATAGAGTATACATTATATATAAATCGAACAAAGTTAAACCACCACCTGATCCTTTCTTTAGCGGATGTCAGCAGTCATGCTCACTTTTTACATCATGAATGCCATAATCAATAGAATCGATGTTACAATGAATTCTTGATAATTTTTCCATGTACATAGGCTTTTTACATACAGAAAATGTACTGAGAAAGAAAACATAAGAACTTATTTGTTATCATACACACTAAAAGGATGGCCGTTGATTTTGGCAATATGTGGTCAATAGCTATAAAATTTTTGTTATAATTTATTTCAATGTTCAGTGGAGATTTCATTGTTCTATTGAACGAGTTATACTTGCAGATTAGTCGTTACCATAAAATAACTCGTCACGCCGAGCAGAAATATTTTCACATACATGTACCTTGTGACAAGTTTTTAATGAACAGATGTTAAATGAACATTTCATACATGTACAAATGTACTTAACCAGCGATAGAAATTGAGACATGACGGATATTTTTTTACGGAAAGTAGGCGGTGGTTTTACTCTAAGTATGTGACGAGAAATCATCGGCTGTCGGCTCTTAATGAGAACCCTGCATTTCAGTGAAAGTCTCTAGCCAGTCGGGCTAGTTCAGCAGCAAATTTTGGTAGCCTGAGGAAATATTTGGTAGCCAGGGCGGTCGGGCTAGTGAGTTTTCACGAAGACTGTGCTCTTATTTACACTCTTTTCTCCAACGTCATGAGACATTGACTTCTTCTCCAGTTTTGCTCGTACCCTGTGAGACAGCCTATGTGAGACATATAAGTTGTCTCAAAGTCAAAGGCTCCAATTGACCAATGATAAAAGAGAATCTTATTGTGACGTCACAGTAACTTCAGCAGAAAACATGGCATTAGATGACATGAGACGTTGTTTAAGGAGGTCCAGGACAGCCAGACTTAAATTTGATCCTTTCATTTAATTTTCTTAAAAATTATAAATGTTAATAATTGAAACATACTTTATCTACATGCAAAGTTTCACCAATTTTTTACCGTTAGTTTTGAAGCTACGAACGTACATATATATTGAAAGCCCCAAAGTGGGCGGTAAATGTGACGTTAAAATTACATGTAATACACTTTAGGTAATGAAAAACAGTTACAAATCTTCTGTAGAGGCAGACTAGTAACAAGTTCTGTGTATTTTTCATTTAGATATGATGTAGGCAATCAGATATGTATAGAATTATACATGATCACAAAGACTTTTAAAAGAAATTGTCGAAAGGAGATAAATTTATGTCTATTTTCAAAACGTCTTAGAGTTGCTAATTTTTAATCATAAAGTCTGTTTATCTGAAACCCTTTCAATTATTTTCCGTAAAAACTTGATATTATCTTCTTCATATTTCAAGTGAACCACCGATAAATTCCTATTGAAATTTGACCGTCAGTTTTTAAGTTACAGTGATTTTGTTACCCCCCTCCCCCTTATTTCTACGTTACCTAATCCTGACGTTCTTGCGAAAAACGCTCCAATGTCGCCGTTTCTATTGTGACGTCATAATTGATCCAGAGCTTTCCGATTGGGGTTCTTTTGGATACTGTTCTGGACCCCCTTAAATTCCTTTTTTTCTTGTGTTTCATGGAAGAAGAAATAGATTCCATCACTTTCTACTGAGTAAGACATAAAAATTTTCACTCATGACAGAAAATTTTCATCTTTTTCCCTCGACACAACGACACAAAAATAAAAAAATAGTTGGCTGTACATTCTAGAAAAGAAGTGATTCAGCTACTTCAGCCATACCTGTCATTGTATTAGATTGCAGATTTACAGTTTACAGAGGTGAAAATGACCACACCCATTTCCGGAGACCCTTGGGGTTAGGAGCTCGAACAATATATCAGATACAGACCTAGTATTATGCAAAATAAAATAACTCTCTATCAATTATACTTTCTGAAAATTTGTGTTCACAAGATAACATTGAGTTAATTAAGAGAGAATAGCTACACCCCTTTTCCAAACCCTGGGGGTCAGGGGCTCTCAAAAAATATCTGGTGCACAACTAGACCACAAACTGATTATAACACGAAAATGATTAACTCTTTATCATTTATACTTTCTGAGAATTGGTGTTTGCAAGATTACATAGAGTTATATTGGAGAAAATGACCACACCCATTTTCTAAGACCCTGGGGGAAAGGGGCTCAAACAAAATATCAGGTGTACAACAAGGCCATAGGTCCATTATAATGCAAAAAGAATTAACTCTATCATTTATACTTTCTGAGAATTGATGTTCACAAGATTACATAGAGTTATAAAAGAGAAAATGGGGGTCAGGGACTCAAACTAAACATCAGGTGCACAACTAGAACATAGGCCTATTATAATAAAAAAAAAAAATTATTTTAATTTTTAAAATGTTTTAATTAAACGTTGCTGTCATGATAACATGCTGCCAAGAGGTGAGCTTTGTAATCTTTAATGTCCCATGTTTTACCTCAACATTGAGGTTTGACCTTGACCTAGAGAAATGTAATTTTGCATTTAGGTCAGTTGGTAATGAACTATATGGGGGACAATCTTATCTTCAAACATGGTACAACTACAAAGATAAAGTATGATGAGAGGATATGAATGCAGGTTTTGTCTTTGACTTTGACTTTGAGTTTTGACCTTGACCTTGAAATATGTAATTTAGAGTCAATCTTGATTGTACAAACAATATATGGAAATTTACGTTCAAACTTAGCATAGAGTTAGGATATAATGAGTCAGCTATAATTCAGGTATTTACCTTGACCTGGTCATTTGACCTTGACCTTGAAGATTGACTTTACCATAGTGAGATACCTATAATGAAATGATAAAACTTGCTATATAGGTAGAACATGGTTAGTGGAACTGTTTTCTGGTACCAAAGTTAACCTTGAGGATTGACTTTGACCTTGAAGATATGATTTTCAATTAGACTAAAGTGAGCCAAAACTATATACCTTACATTGAAACTTTGAATAGAGATTTTGATATTTATTTTGATTTTTATATTTGCACTCTTTTGCTTTCAATGGACATGATGGACATAGTGTTTCAAAACACAATCTCCTGCCAACAATCTGTCTTTAGCGGTGTCTTGTTATTTTCATCAAAAATTCAAAATAAATGATTGTAGCATTTTATATTTAACTGTGTTCAATACTTTATTGACTATTTAAAGAATGTTTTCAATAATACAGAAGTGTTCCAACTCTTTAGTCTTTACATTCTTGAAATTTTTTTTAACCATTTTTAATGCACCAGACACATGTTTTGGATAGCAAAAATCCTCATCAGTGATGCTTCCAGCCAAAGTGATTTTCAGACACAGCCATTATTCATTACAGTAGCGCCTTCTGTTTTTATGCCCCCGTATTCGAAGATTTCAGGGCATATAGTTTTTTTCCTGTCTGTTTGTCTGAAAAAACTTTAACCTTGGCCATAACTTTTGAATGATAAGGGATAGGGCTTTGATATTTCTCATGTGCAATCCTTGAAACAAGACATTTCCATGGATACCAAAATATTTGACCTTGTGACCTTGACCTTGGAGTTTGACCATTTTACAATTTTACTGTCAAAGATGCTGACTGGGGCATTTGTGTTTCACAAACGGTTTTTAGCTCACCTCGACAAAGTTGAGTGAGCTTATGCTATACCCCCGCGCGTCCGCGTCCGTGTCCGCGTCCGCGTCCGGTTAAGAAGTTTGGGGTAGCTCAGTATTTGGCAAAGTACTGATGCTACAGTAACCAAACTTGCACAAGTGATTCATCTTTGGATGCTGAGGTGAACCATTGCATCGGATGCTGCATCTGACCTACATTTTCCGCTTGAGTGACTTGGTTAAGAAGTTTGGGGTAGCTCAGTATCTGACAAAGTACTGATGCTACAGTAACCAAACTTGCACAAGTGATTCATCTTTGGATGCTTAGGTGAACCCATGCATCAGATGCAGCATCTGACCTACATTTTCCGCTTGAGTGACTTGGTTAAGAAGTTTGGGGTAGCTCAGTATCTGACCAAGTAGTAATGCTACAGTAACCAAACTTGCACAAGTGATTCATCTTTGGATGCCGAGATGGATCCATGCATCGGATGCAGCATCTGACCTACTTTTTCCACTTGAGTGATTTTGCTTTTAAAAGCAATTATTGAGCAAAGTATAAGTGCTACATGTACCAAACTTGCTTATTGGATGTATCTTTGATCAAACTTTCATAAAATGACCTCGACCTACTTTTTCTGCTTGAGTGATTTTGCCTTTAAAAGCCATTATTGAGCAAAGTATAAGTGCTACATGTACCAAACTTGCTTATTGGATGTATCATTGATCAAACTTTCATGTAACGACCTTGACCTACTTTTTCTGCTTGAGTGATTTTGCCTTTAAAGGCCAATATTGAGCAAAGTATAAGTGCTACATGCACCAAACTTGCATGTATGATTTATTTTTGATCAAACTTTCATAAAATGGCCTTGACCTACTTTTTCTGCTTGAGTGATTTTGCCTTTAAAAGCGAATATTGAGCAAAGTATAAGTGCTACATGTACCAAACTTACATATTGGATGTATCTTTGATCATTCTTTCATAAAATGACCTTGACCTACTTTTTCCGCTTGAGTAATTTTGCCTTTAAAAGCGAATATTGAGCAAAGTATAAGTGCTACATGTACCAAACTTACATATTGGATGTATCTTTGATCATTCTTTCATAAAATGACCTTGACCTACTTTTTCCGCTTGAGTAATTTTGCCTTTAAAAGCCAATATTGAGCAAAGTATAAGTGCTACATGTACCAAACTTGCATATTGGATATTTCTTTGATCAAACTTTCATAAAATGAAATTGACCTACTTTTTCTGCTTGAATGATTTTGCCTTTAAAAGCCAATATACATGTATTTAGAAATATGTTTGAATTGAATTTTGCTGCCACGAGGTGAGCTTCGTAATCTGTGATTACCTATGTTTTTTTATGTTTAGCTCATTTCGACGAAGTAGAGGGGGGCTTATGCTATCGCCCTGTCGTCAACGTCCGCGTCCGCACTATTGGTTAAGCAAAATGGGACAGGTCCATTCCCGCCTAACTATAAGTCCTACATGTACATCAACCAAACTTGCATGGATAATGCATCTGAGGATGTTTACAACAATGCATGGTATGGGGGCTGCATCTGACCTACATTTTATGCTTGAGTGAGTAGGTTAGGTAAAATGGGACAGGTCCATTCCTGCCTTACTATAAGTCCTACATCAACTAAACTTGCATGGATGATGCATCTGAGGATTCTTACTACAATGCATGGTAAAAAGTCTGCATCTGACCCACATTTCATGCTTGAATGAGCAGGTTATGTAAATGGGACAGGTCCATTCCTAACTTACTATAAGTCCTAGGTCATCCAAAGTTGTGTGGTTGATGCATCAAAGGATGCTAATTGCAATGCATGGTACGGAGGCTGCATCTGACCTACATTTCATGCTTGAGTGACCAGGTTTAGTAAAATGGGACAGGTCCATTCCTGCCTTTCTACAAGTCCTACATCAACCAAACTTGTGTTGATTATGCATCTAAGGATGCTTTATGCAATGCATGGTACAGATGCTGCATCTGACCCACATTCCATGCTTGAGCAATCAGGTTAAGTATTTGGAGTAAAATAGGACAGGTCCATTTCTGGCCTATTTTAAGTCCTAGAATAGTAGATCAATTAAAAAAAACGTGTGTGGGTGATGTATCTGAGGATGCTTACTGCAATGCACTATACAGATGCTGCATCTGACCTATATTTCACGCTTGATTGACCAGGTATGGTAAAATTAGAATCTTCATTACCAGCCTTCTTTGAATTTTATCAACCAAACTTACGTGGATGATGCATCTGGAAATACTTTGTGCATTGTAGGTACAGATGCTGGTCATGGGACAATGATGCCGTCGAGTTGAGCGCTGTCATCTCTGATGCCCTTATGTTTTTCAGATATTCTAGATTCAGATGATTTATTAATGTCTCACCAACATGCTTACAATATTACAAACATAAAAATATATGAGTCTTATGACATGATTAAAACAGTTAATGACATACATCATACATGTAATAAAAGTAAGCATTTTGCCATTCTATGAAGAATTATGAGAGACAACTATATAGATATCATATTAAAACAAAATTGTCAAAAATATCAGACTTTTGATATCAACACTTTCCATATCATCTGATTTATTTAAAATAATGGTGCCTTTCCCTTTTGGGAAAATTTTTAAAATGCAACTTCCCTGCAAAGTACAATCCCAAAATTCCTTTTATTAAATTATTTACATGGCTAATCTATGAATTTGCTTGTACTAAACAAGTGATAAAGGAAAGTTTTAAAGATGCACTCAGAAATTGCAGGACATTTTGTACTTAGTTACCAACTTTTGAGTTATATTTTCTCAAGTGATGTTTTTTATACCCCCGCAAACAAAGGGTATATAGGAATCACCCTGCCCGTCTGTCTGTCTGTCTGTCTGTTAAGAAAATTTGAAAGCAGATTTCTTCTGTACTATTAATGATAGGCCTTTCATATTTCATACACACATTTACCATAAAGAGCACTACATTTAGTACCATGACTTTTGACTTTGTGATCTTGACCTTCAACCTATAAGAAGTTTTGAAAGCAGATTTCTTTCATACTATCAATGATAGGTTTTTCATATTTCATACACACATTCACCATTAAGAGCACTACATTTCGTACCATGACTTTTGACCTTGACCTTGACTTTGGGCTTATGTTGCAATTAGGTTAAGAAGTTTTGAAAGCAGATTTCTTTCATACTGTCAATTGTAGGCTCAATATTTTGATTGATTCCCTTTCCCAGGGCCAGGGTCTTGGAAATTTGTGTTCCTCATTATTTCACAAAACAAGATCTGACAAGACTGAAGCTCTCCTGATTGTTTTCTGGATCCTTATGATCAAGAGGGGGAATCATGAGCATATCGATTTTAGGATCATTAGATCAAAGGTCAAATTCTCTGTCAAAAGACTTTCAGCGTACAGACCCCCTTCTGCGCCAGTTGCATGGGTTGACGCTTTTGCGACGGAAGTAAATAATGCTGTATCGTGTGATGATAATGAAATAATTCTTATGGGAGATTTTAATATCGACTTAAACAAAGACCCCCCGTCATACTGGACATCCGCCCTTGAAACCTTCGATCTCTCACAGGTGATTAACACCAACACGCGCGTAACTGCAAACTCTAACACATTGATCGATCATATATATACAAACCGTCCTGACAATATACAGGAGGTGAACGTACCATATATCACAATGTCAGATCACTTCCCTATTTGTATAACGCGCCGACTACCCAAAATAAATAAAAAGTCAACACATTTGGAAATCACTTACCGCGACTTTAAGAATTTTGATGAGTTTCTATTCCTACAAGATTTAGCAAATGCCCCATTTCAACATATTGAGCAATTTTCTGACGTTAACAACGCTATGAATTTGTTTTTCCATATATTTCTTGATGTTTTCAATAAACATGCGAGCCTTAAAACAAAACGGGTTAAAACTCAAACTAAGCCTACATGGTTGACCCCTGAAATTAATGAAGCTAGACACAAACGCGACTACTTTCACAAGAAATTAGATTTTGATAATTATAAAATCTGGCGCAATAAAGTAACCACTCTCATTATAAAGGCAAAAGAAAACTACTTTAGTAAAGCAATTAATGAAAATAAAAACACAGGCGATATTTGGCGGAACATGAAACAAATTATACCTAAAGGAAGTCATTCGATCCCAAATAAACTATGTGATGGAGAAACAGAAGGTGAAACTAAAGAAGAAATGGCTAAAATCTTTAATCAGTTTTATGCAAATATTTCTAAGCAAATTGTAACTGAAAACATAAGTCCTGTGTCTACTTTAGAACTTCTTAAAAATTTTACTAAGTCAAAGTTAACAACAACAAATATATTTGAAATTCAACCAATACTCGAAGAGGAAGTGCATAGGATGCTAAAGAAACTTCAAATCAATAAATCAGCTGGAATAGACAACGTAGGACCGCGAATACTAAAATTATCTGCTGATATTATAGCAAAACCAATAACTCATTTGCTAAATTTAAGTATCTCAACCTCGAAATTCCCTGATAACTTCAAAGTAGCAAAGATCATTCCAATTTATAAAAAAGGCGATAAGACAGACCCAGGAAATTACAGACCTATCTCATTACTCCCGACAATTTCAAAACTCTTCGAAAAACATGTTACATCCCAAGTATACAACTTCCTTACAGAAAATGATTTACTAATGGATTCTCAATCTGGGTTCCGTAAGCTCCATTCCTGTCAAACAGCTTTGACTAGACTTACAGAAAAATGGATAAAAGAAATTGATGATGGAAATATGACTGGTACTGTTTTGTTGGATCTTCGAAAAGCATTTGACCTAGTTAATCACCCACTTTTATTAGAAAAAATGAAGCATTATAACTTTGATACAAATAGCTTACAATGGTTTAAATCATATCTTTCAAACAGGTCACAGGTCGTACAAATAGGTAATACGCAATCAGGTCTAGAATCCATTTACTGTGGTGTTCCACAGGGCTCTGTGTTAGGACCAATTCTGTTCCTGATCTATATTAATGATCTTCCACTCCATGTCAAAAATTCTCTTCTTGATCTTTTCGCTGATGATGCGACTCTACATCACTCCGGACACATAATTGATCAGATTGAAAGTAATTTGAATGATGACATACTCAGTGTTAAGACTTGGTGTGATGAAAACAAAATGGCCATCAATGAAAACAAATCTAAATGCTTGCTAATTGGTTCTCGTCAACGTTTATCACGCCTTGATAAAAAAGAAATTGATATCGAAGTAAATGGAAAACCTCTTCAAAATGTAGAAGCTGATAAGTTACTTGGAGTTACGATTGACAACAACTTACAATTTAACAAACATATTAGCGAAGTGTGTCGAAATATATCCTGTAAAATAAGTCTTTTAAGGAGAATTAAACAGTATTTGAATAAACATTATAGAAAGCTGTATTTCAATGCTTACATACTACCAAGTATTGACTACTGCCTCACTATTTACGGTAACGCTTCTAAAACACAACTTGATCGCGTCCTTAAGTTACAAAAGAGCGCGGCACGTGTAATTATGGATGCCCCGCCTGATTCACCATCCCAGCCTTTATTTGATGAACTAGGTTGGCTAAATATTTATGATAGATGCATGTTTAACAAGGGAGTACTTCTTTACAAAATTTTCAATAACCTGGCCCCTCCATATCTCTGCGACCTTTTCTCTAAAAATTCAAACAGCCTTTACACTTTGAGATCTGTAACCGGAAATGATCTACAAGTCCCAAGACACAAGACAGAGTCCTTCAAGCGCAGTTTACAATACAGTGGAGTCTCCTTATGGAATGAACTTCCATCCAATATAAAAGAAGCATCGTCTTTATTTAGCTTTAAGAATTGCCTTTATAAATATCTTTTTGGAAAAGGAAAGAATGAAGATCCCTTGTAATGTTAAATTTATCAAACGCCATGATTCAATATTCTATTTATCACTTATCATGACTTTTACCATGTCTTATGTATATATATATATATTGTAAATATGTTATGTGTATTTGTTTGTTTATGAAGGCCTTGAGGAAGAATAGTGTCTCACTAATCGAGTTACCTTCTTAAAATAAAGAATTTATTATTATTATTATTATTATTATTATTATAATGAAGATTCAAGAAAACACTTATTGATAGATGTTAGGGTCAAAGGTCAATGTCTCTATTCCTTTGACTGATTGTTGTTTCACGAGTCAAATTTCTGCAGTAAGGGCATGTGTTTTACAAACAGTTTGTCATGACCATGAACTGATAATAAAAGATTTATATGCTGTATCGCCGGAACATCAGTCAGTGTTATTTACTATCTTCAACATACGTTTTAAGGGTACATACGGACAGTGGGTATTACACAGAGCTCAGGCCGTATGTCAGACATTGATCAACTCTAAATAATTGATATCCTTGTTTTCCTACCTCGGCTTGAGGTTCTGTGGCCGTCAGCGGGGATCAATGATGACGTCTGCGATTAAATCAAAACAAGTAATACCCGATCTGGTGTGGAAATCAATTGTTATTTTGGTAAACTGGCATTCTGTATTTGATATTATCTGCAGCTTTCAAGACCTTTACGGTGATTTACGAAGACTTGCGGTGCTTTGCGAAAACCGATATTAACCCTGTAGTGCTCTTGTCGTGTTTATTCTTGGTTATACTTATATAATAAGTATGTAATTATAAACATTTCATATTCATAATCATTTACATACCAACAGGCCAACTTGCTCTGCGATTTTTGTCACCGCGACAAAACAGAAACGGGAGCTTAAACAAAACAGAAACGGGAGCTTAAACAAAACAGAAACGGGAGCTTGAAAAGGTCTCATTATTTGTTTATATCCATATTCCATATTTATATGATTCCCTTATTTGCTACGAACAATAACTATATACAAGTACCAAAAATGTACAGAACTTTTCTGAAAATTCATCTGTCGGGTATCGAGCGCTTCACGAAGACTGTGTCTGATGCTAATAAGAGTTCTGTTAAAACATTAAAAACTCTGATGTTTAATTATATACATATGAGTTGTACTTGTCTGTCATATGTCCCATCAAGGACTTATAAACTGTTATAAGTCCTTGGTCCCATCAACCCTTTTCAAGTACATTATGTGCGAAAAAGATCGATGCTATACTCCCACGCGTCATCTTTTGACTTTTCAACTTATGGGTTTTTTTGGTTATCGATTTAGAATTGACATGCTATTGAATGAATTAGTTTCATAACTTTATCCGTTTTTAAAAGTTTGTCATGTCCGAAATTTAACCAGGCATTTCGTGCTATTTATTGCTCACACTTTACCATTACGTAATTATTTACTCGATGGGACGTAATAATACGAGCTTTATTTTTTTTTGTGACCCTGTTGTTTTTAACACATTCCGTTCAGTAGAGTTCTATTATTGGTATCAGCCCACCAGTATTTTCAATGCAAACTTGTATAATCTTGCCCTGTACAAGAATTTATTTTTCGTTCAGGTTCGCCGACTCTATTAAAATCAAGTTAACATTTTTAATTTAAACATTTCAGACCTTGACCTTGCAGTCGGCGCATATTTTGTACCCAGATAAAATTTTATTTGTGTTTAGTCGGCATCCTTTGTTCATTGCTGAAAAACCGATTTATTTGTAATATTGTAATATTAGTATCGATTTATCGGAGAGTGTAGAAGGCAGCATACATCGATCAGAGCAGGTTTGTGACGACACCTGCCGGAGCTTGTAAGGAATTAATATTGTGAAATACAGGTAAGTTAGAATGACCAAATACGCATGGTATGTATCTGTACCGTATTACTCACCAATACCTCACATCTATTTACATGACTGACTCTTACGTTTACTTTCGTTTTTTACCGGTCAATAATTTGGAATATCGGACTCAATTTTTCGTAGACTCGGCATCACTGCAGCATCTGATGTTTTAAATGTGTCTTGATATTGACATTTTAGTTGCTTGTACGTGACTGTGTGGCTGTTCAAATAGGCAGTGTGTTTGTAATTTATATGTACAGGTAATTATCAGATTTAAACGTTCTTTCTCCTAAAATGCTTCGTGGATTCATTGCACTCACCAAGTTCAAATAAAATCGAACTCTAACACATACTACAATGCCCTATGTTCATGTACAAAGAATCCATATGTATTTCCGTTATTTGATCAAATGAATATCTCTGTGTTCTATCCATATCGCGTGTCTTTAAACATGTTGAATGGATAATGAGTATCATTGTCACGTTTTAACGTGTATATGAAATTTATACACTTTGTTGTACTTAAACTTAAAACAATTCACCGAAAAAGGGTGCGATCATTCGATTTAAATCAACATGTTAAACTTGGCACTGTTGAGATTCTGTGAGTCATTGGTCCACTTGTCATGTGATTTCTACTGTAAACGTTTACATTGTATTCAGTATTTTGAATATTTTGACTGTGTCTAAATCTGGAACTTTGAGGGCTTTGACGTGCTTGTTTACAGGAACACTAGCCAGAGGTAAAATCTTATCTATATTTAACACCTTTATTACAGGTATGTTTTAAAATGAAACTTTAATATTTATCACTGGCTGCTGATGGTATAGAAAAAGAAACCGACTGGAACCAGTAATGGGTAGGGGGGGTGCTTGTATACGTTTATATGATGTTACGTGCAGTATCTATCGAATGTTGGGGAAGGGCTGTTTCAGCAATTGTACATGTAATGATAAATAAGCGACAAAAGTCATTTTCCCCGCCTTCCTCGGGATAGGCTGAATGTCTATTGCCAATAGGTGACCGTGATGCCCCTCCCTCTAACTTTTGGGTAAATTAGTGTCAATTTGTCAATAACTTATTTGCAATACAAAATCAAACTAAGCGAATGATTTATAAGAGATGCATGATATTTTGATGGTTAGACTAAAAGCAAGGAACAAATTCTGTGAATGTTTTTGAGAACTTCCGCGGGTATTCCATTTTCTGTTTGACATTGGCACCATGCCTAAAGTTTGATGTTTATGCAAGATTTGATGTTTGTTTAAAGGGTATAATGCCATTTTAAAATACGACCTTGCTGAGGTGGCACAGAATAACAGGACCGGCCAATCCCAACCCAGAGTCCGCAATGACACCCACTAAGACGCTTCCTATGGAATGGTAACGTCATCTTCATAGGGTATTCAGAACGTTATTTTACTGAAGTCTACAATTAATTCAGAACGTTATTTTACTGAAGTCTACAATTAAAAAAACCCCAGTTACTATATACTAGTATCACGAGGAAGGAAGACGACGGGGGCTATTCTAGGTTATGATGATGATATATGTGTCCTAGTAGGTTTACACATATGTCCATGACTTATCTATCATTAAACACTGTGTAAAAGGAAACTATGATTTAAGTGATTATGCCACTTCTATAGTCTGAGTACTCAGTATGTTGTCGTTATCCAGCTTTGTACAGTGTAAGTCAAATGTTTGCTGTCTGATGTTGGGCCTGGGACAGAGGACTCCTGTACAAGTGTCTCTGCCTTGTTTACCCATTCTTCTAATATTGTATTGACTCTGAACAGACTTCAAAGTAAACTATTATGATTGAAATTGAATACAGAATAAACTTTTCATATTGAACCTTTTTTTGTTTGAATACAGAATTGAAGATACTGCCAATATAAACGGAAGATGAAGTTTGTAATTTGACTTTCAGATACATAGTCCGGGATTGATTGTATGGTAATTGTTGTCATCGTGAAGAGAGAGCACCATTTGAAGCTTGTAATGGGAGACCAGGGATAAAAAAACAAATATTATACTCTGAATGTTTCCCTGTCTTCATCTACTGATAGCTGTTTTATCTATGTGTCATTTCAGATTGCTGTGCTGTAAGTCCATCCCTGCCCACCAATGCATGATGTAGTAAAGGAGGGGTTAGACATTGCCGGTATAAGTGGATTTGATGGCATTGGTACACACTTGTTACATTACCTAACAGTTCTTCCTTTTGTACAATCAGAGGTATGTGGTTATATTTGACAAATGTTACATTGTAATTGTACCCTGTACAAAGTACAGGTAGTGGAAATTTCATTTGTATCAGACAATATTAATGAAACATCCTTTGTACGTCTCATGGTCAGTTGGCTCATGACAAAGTGTCCGTTTATGGAAAGTATGACAATTTAGTGAATGGACAACACATGACAGAGTAATGGCGGGGGCATAGATCAATTCTGAATTGACATATGAATAAATGCATCCAGTGCAAAGTATTGAAAATTTCGTTAATAATCTGGTTAACGTTTCAGTTGGCTCAAAAGTGGACAGGTGACGGAATAATGGTGGGGATAGATCAATTTTGTGAATATGCACCAAGTGCAAAATACAAATGTATTGAAATTTTCTATTGTATCAATAACAATGAAAACATCCTTTGCGTGTCTAATGGTCAACGTTTCTTTTGGCTGAAGATGTCCGTTTATTGAAAGATTGACATGTTAGTGGACAATGTCCAGGCGACAGGTGACGGAATAACGATCGGGGACATAGCTAGATCTGTCTAATAGTGTTAGTATCATAGGGTAATTTGTACTTTACTGGTTAGTTACTCATTACGATCTTATGAATAGTGCATACATTGGGAATCGATAATGATCAGACATTGAGCGAGTTGAGGGCACAATACATAGGTTATACTTGGGTAATCCAAATCAAATCACTTCAAGTCCAGCTTGAAAGGAAGGATTCTTCAAGTGGATATCCCTTACGTAAAGTGACGCAGTCTACTTTATGAACCGGATCGCCGTGTTACGACGTGAATCCACTCATCGCTGGTCAGTCAGTAATCGCCGGTAGATTTTAGCCGATCAGACTGCAGAATGAAAGCATTTAATTCTATTCGGACAATTCCTTTTTAATCAGACAGAAAATCTCGTCCCACATTGATACTATTTACGTGAGTATTAAACTTTTGAATGTTTTTAAAGTTTGCAAAATGTGCGGGCGAAGTAATCTGTGTCTATCCATTGAAAGGAATTTCACTTATGCCTTGCCGGCCGGGTAAGCATGATAAGTTTTTGGAATCAATATATATGTACAAACATGTAGCACCAATATATATATATTGCTTAAAAAGAAAACGAAAAAAAAAAAAAAAGAATTCAAGAGTAGGAGGGGGTGGGTAAGGTGTTCAAGGTCAGGTATGTGACAGGAGCCGGGGGCATGGGCCATGTCTCTTCAGTGTTAACTTTATCATTCACTCATGATCAAGCAATGTCGAGCCTACGGGCCGGGTGTTCAACATGCCACCTACATAAGTTTAAGTAGTACATGCCTACATTTACATGTATGTATAAATGAATACTGATAGGTTAGAACAAACAATGGAGTCGGTTACGATGGTAACCTCATCAACTGATCTCTGATAATTGGCCACTTACATAGTACTATATTGTACGATATAGATTTTTTGGTGTCTTCCTGTTTCTCCCACTTTTGTAAAAAATATAATTTGAAGTTTGGAATTGAGGTGGGAAGAACAGGAATAATTACTTAAATTACAGGGTTGTTAGAATCACATAATTAACTAATTAGTACTAAAATTTTACCTGTATTTTGTGCAAGTTTACCTGTATTTTTCTTTATTTCTAGCTTATTATCACCTCGTACGCGTACTTGTAGTAAGGCCACCTTTCGTGTGTGTGTGTGCGTGTTGGGGGGGGGGGGGTGCAAAATTGTGGTCACTCTACTCTAGAGACAGTTAACTTTAGATTGTCATCGAACTTTGCCTTATGATTTGCCCATTGGAAGTGGATTAAACCTTGATTTTCAACTTCAAAACATAGTCAGGATCCAAAATGGCAATAATTTAAGATACCTCTTCAATAGAATTTCTACTTAAAACTTATTATCCCAGAAGGATTACTTTTCAAGGTCGTATGTCAATGATCAATGTCACAGATGGATGATTTTTCCAAGGCCGTATTTGAGGCCAATTGTCACGATTACTGGACTCATTCCAAAAGCAGAAATGACCAATATTTTCCTACTCTATTTGAAGGAAATTTCCCACTTTCAAATATTTTGATAAAGTGTCTTTTTCTAACTTTCAGACTAGTCATTCGTTCACTTTTAATGTAAGACACAGTTTCAGAGTTGAAAGTTACATGTAGAAAAAGACAATAGTATTACATTCTATAGTTTAGGCATTGTATGATCATCAGTACCATGTGCAGATATTTGCTTTAAATTCAAAAGAACTTTGGAATATTTTGGAGCGGAAAATGCATTTTTATATGTGTATTTTTTCTTTTTTCAAAAAACGTCGCCGCCCAAGACGTAAAAACAAAATATCATTACTACAGTCTTATACTTTTGTCACAACATAATACCAAATTGAGACAACAGAATGTATTTTTTCATATACCTCTGATTTAGTATGTCGTATGAAGATGAAAGAAACCTGTTGATTTACTTTTACAGAACGGTTGTTAAGGAAACGGCATTTTTTGTTGGGTATTTCCGCGGCCAGAGTATCCATTTTTCGATATGGATTACTACTATACTGAAAGAGGTCGATTTTTTCTAGTAGAACTTGTTTATGATTTCTTGCATGGTAAGACTTGTGACTCGGAGAAGATACTTCATACCTACTGATCTTCAAAATCATGCGCGCAAGGTCACTCTGAGAAATCCTTATACAGCACACACGACAGTTAAAAATAAATACATATTCTGACTCCGAGTTCGGGAAAATGAATAATCTGGGCAGCTCTGCATTAAAAATAAATAATCTGACCCGGAAAAATTGCAATCTCCCATCCCTCCCCTTAGAATCAAATTGTCGTTCATACATTGTACCATATTACAAGAAGATGCCCTTGTTTGCAAAAAAATATTTTCTGCAATTTATCTTCAGTAAAACGTTTTCATGAAAATACTTTTTTCATGAAAAGCTAGATTTCTCTAGTTACAAGATGTTTTTACACTAATTAGTATCAACTAGATAAACAACTTTTAAGTTAATTACTTTCCATTCTTTTATGAAGTGGGAGAAACAGGAATATATATTTTTCAAAAAAGGGAAAACGGGAAGTAACCGATTTTTTAATTCCTTTCCGCGACTTTCTGTCCTACGAGTTTTTGAAAAGCGGTTAAGCACACGATATCCCTGCATTGTGCATCTGTAACTAATATTTCATTAGTGTTAGGTGCAGTGTATCATTTACATCATTGTTTGCATAAAGGAGTGCACTTTACTTTAGTAGTCAGTGAAGTTTTGAGGATTTTGAAGATGTATCTACCAGTTAGTAAGACTGTGACGAGGAATGTATTGATTATGATTCGTGGTATCAAGATGGTATTGTAAGACAGCTGTCCTCTCATCATAGGCAGAATTCAGGTACATATATATCTGTACAATCATACAGAGATACAATCTCATTACATTTACAGTTGGAGGCAGGGAAGGTAGTATTCTGTACGTAAGTTGTCATAACTTGCTCTTAAAATTTTCTCTTTTTTTAACTGGACAAGTTAAGTTTTTGTAATTTATGACTGATATAAAATTGAGAATATATACACGACTATTTGAAAATGGTAAGAAATCGATAGAAATGCGAGGAAGTGTGACTTGTGTAACTGCTTTCACTTGTTAATGGATGTAAATTACCCCTAATACCCACGTTTCCAGTCTCAGGTAGGCGCTACCATTTACCAACTTGTTGAATACGGTGGGAATTTACGTTTTTATACGAGTTGGATGGCCAGTGATGATGTCGCAAAATACGTATTGATTATACGCAGAATTAATTGGAAATTATATTAATCATTTTATTAGAAAAAGAAAGCCATCGTGACGGCTTGCAATAGCTAGAGCAAATTCATTTAAAACTCGTTTTCACGACAGACAAAGCTGAAGCTATACAAATTGATTTAATCACAAAGTTTAACAAATTCCAGCCGTGATACTTTATCTTTGCTGTTTCATTAATCCTTCCGGACGTTTGTTTGGCTGCTATAGGTGGAAGGATTTTTAGTATGAACACAGAGAGGGGGAGGGGGTGCAACAGAGTATTGCTCAATTCAAACTTTACACAAGATACGTCTATGCTCAGAGCAACATGCTGATATGCGTGTTACACACCTCTATGCATATAGATCAAACCTTTGATTTAGTATAATTGTATTTCATAATGGTAACCTACATAATCTGGTTGAAAAGGCTAGATTCTGTGCTAATTGCTAAAATCAGATTCTCAGTTCTACAAATTATTTCAATATTAAGAATAAAACCATTTGCACATGATGTATTACACAGATGCTTAGACTCATAACTAATATGACTATTTTGAGAACATACTCGGACTTGGGACTTACATTATGTTGCATAGATACATTACATAGATACTTATTTCAGTATTTATGTCACAGGACATGTATATCATACATACTTAGGACATATTAGATACTTATTTCAGTATTTATGTTGCAGGACATGCATTACATACATACTTAGGACATATTAGATACATTTCAGTATTTATGTTACAGGGCATGCATTACATACATACTTAGGACATATTAGATACTTATTTCAGTATTTATGTTGCAGGACATGTATAACATACATAATTAGGACATATAAGATACTTATTTCATTATTTATGTTGCAGGACATGTATTACATACACACTTAGGACATATTAGATACTTATTTCAGTATTTATGTTACAGGACATGTATATCATACATACTTAGGACATATTATATACTTATTTCAGTATTTATGTTGCAGGACATGCATTACATACATACTTAGGACAGATTAGATACTTATTTCAGTATTTATGTTGCAGGACATGTATTACATACACACTTAGGACATATTAGATACTTATTTCAGTATTTATGTTGCAGGACATGCATTAGATACATACTTAGGACATATTAGATACTTATTTCAGTATTTATGTTGCAGGACATGCATTACATACATACTTAGGACATATTTCCCAGAGAAGTATGTTCATTGCTCAGACACAATACTTGTCTCCATATATATTTTACAGAACATGTATTGCATCTACTGTATACCCTCGGACACAGGACTTATCTCAATATTCATTTCACATATCAGCACATGTTTTACATAGATGCCCTAACTCAGCAATTCATTCTACATTTATTTTTTCAGGACATGTATTACATAGATGCCCAAACCCAGGACTTGTTTCTATATTAATTTTTCAGGACATATAATATGTAGATGCTGAGACTCGGGACTTATTTCAGTATTTATTTTTCAGGACATGCAATACGTAGATGCTGAGACTCAGGACTTATTTCAGTATTTATTTCCAGTATATGTATTAAGCCCCGTTTACACTATCAAAGTTTTCTTGTACAAGAAAACTTGGTCAAAGTTTTTGAGGCAAACATGATAGTGTAAACGATCCAAGAAAACTTTGATCAAAGTCCGTCAAAGAACTTGGATGGACTTTGACAGAATAGAACTCCATCCTATTTTTCTTGAAACTTGGATGGACTTTGATGGGAATCGACTAATCAGAATAGAGATTCAAAATGACACCAGTAGTATTTAATAATTGAAGAAAGAAGTAAAAGCAATTTAGAAATGTTAAAACTAAAGAATGTAGAGACAAAGTTAAACTACAATGCAGTGAATTTCATCTGCGTTAATTTTAGAAATCACGGGAAAATTTCCTTGAAATTGTGTCCATATTTTGTTATAACTCTAATAAGCAATTACAAACAGAAACTATAATGTTTTCATGAGAAATATTTACAATATTGGCAGGATTCATCTTTGTTTTGGTGCATATCTACCGCGTTTTCTTGTACAAGTTGTCAAAGAACTTTGATAGTGTTAACAGACGACTTTGTCCAAGAAAACTTTGACCAAGTTTTCTTTGACGGACTTTGACCAAGAAAACTTTGATAGTGTAAACGCGGCTTTACATAGATGCAGAGACTCAGGACTTTTTTCAAGGATATGTATTACATAGATGCTCAGACTCCGGACTTATTTCTTTATTTATATTTCTTTATTTATTTTTCAGGACATGTATTACATAGATGTCCAGACTCAGGACTTATTTCAGTATTTATTTTCCAGGACATGTATTACATAGATGTTCAGACTCAGGGCTATTGTTGATATTTATTTTTCAGGACATGTATTATATAGATGCCCAGACTCAGGACTTATTTCAGTATTTATTTTTCAGGACATGTATTACATAGATGCCCAGACTCAGGACTACATCCTGTTCTTCCTGGGAGTGTTGGCCTTTGTTATCTATGGCATGTCGATGTTCTTTATCATGGTATCCCATTTTGGAGTGTAAGTATGACACTTACTGATCTATACCTGACTAGGCCAAGCATGCACATTTTAGTATTAGTCAAAGGAGAGGTCAAATTTAAGAAAAAAAAATGGATCATGGAAAAGAACACACCACAGTATATAGTATTACTTTTATGTATTTTCCTTATTTACATAGAACTATCATAAAATATTTTTTGCGATATCATCATTATCATAAAATACTTTGAACCAATGCTTGGTTTCTTTTACTCTGTTTTATGATCAATATTTGTTTTCCTGTTTGCAGTTTATAAAAACCTTGTGTGGGCAATAAATGGCTCACAAGTGAATAATAAAAAAAAAATTGTGCTTTGTATGAGTACTTTCGTCAGATTAAAAAAATGTAATGAAGAAACATGTAAATATGCCTCATTATTTATAAGAGGCTGGTACTTAACTTGCATAATATGAATTTACTAAATGGGGACATCCTCTTGATAATAATAACAGCAAATGTAAGGCATTATGATATAGTTGAACACTTAATTTAAATATGATGTTCTCTTTCAGATTCTGTCATTTTTACAAGAAAACCAACTCTTTAGTGCTTGACGACAGCTTACCAGGGGTCTCTATAATAAAACCTCTGATGGGAATAGACCCCCTTCTACAGGAAAACCTTGAGAGTCACTTTACACTTAATTACCCTAAGGTATATATTTTAAATACTAGTAGACATTCTGTATGACTTCATTTGAATGTGATATAGATTTCATATCTTGTTTTGACAAGGAAGGTCCTGTTTGATTTTAAGCAAGAGGGGGCTGGTGGCTAAACTGTGAAAGCAGATTTTAGAATTGATTATCAAATAAGTGGCTAGAATTCTCCAGGTGAATGTCAAGATTTCCAGTGGCAAAAGTTTCACATGTATGAATAGTGGAGTTGACACTTTAATGGTAATGATATAAGGCTGAGTACTACAAAGATAAAAGCTATTTTTGATGAGATTATATATAATAATAAAAAGTGCACTTTATGTTGTTTCCTATTTCAAAGCATTTTATCTTAATGTCTTTTCCACTCACCAAATGGACATAAAGGGCCTTTAAGGTCTCAAGTGCAGGTTGCATATAACACAACAATAATGGACTTCCAGCATCTAGTTTTCTGAGCTGTCGTGTAATTATTTGGAATAACCGGTGCTGGTGGCAAAGTGTCTAGCCAATCATGATACAATGATTTTTGACACAAATATGATCTTAGGTGTAGACTTGATGGGAAATCTATTGATTAATGTGGTTAGAATATAGAAACTGGTCCTCTGTAGGAGCTTAATGTGAGAATAATGTCGGAATTAGGAAAAACTAATTAGAACTCTATGAGAATATAACAAGAAACTATGCCATTGACCAGAAGTTTATCCCCAGAATAATATTTGAGAAAGCTTTAGCTGTGAGATTAAGAATTTTTTTTGTTCAGAAACCTTTGAAGAATCATTAAAAAAACCTTTGATATTAGAATCATGGTTTATTCACTTTAATTTGCCTCTCCACAGATTGTGCTGATTGGACATTGTCTACATATTGATTTGTCATTCAGTTAGTCTGCCATCCTGTTATTTCTTCACTAAATTGACATAATGGAATGTACTCATTAAAAGAACATAAAACTTAATGCTGTTGATTAAATAAGGCTCTTTGCATTATATATGTATATCTACTGTCTTGGTCATGTTGGAGTCAGTGTAAATGAGGTCAAAAGCTAGAATATATATTCATACTGGTAAATAATTTGCATAATCCTTATAATAAAAGTGTGGTCTGCTTATAATAAAAGTGTGGTCTGCATATTGGACAGGGTCAACAATTAGGACAACACTTTGCTTGAATCGTCCATTATGAATTTTTTTGGCATTTACATTTCACAACAACACTGAGTTAGTCATTAAGAACAAACCATAAGTTAAATAGAATAGTTAATTTACAATTCATTTTAGATTAGGAAAGAACTATCATGTAAAAGTTTGGTCTATGATTTTGTGAATGTTCAGTATATATGGATCTTTTCTTGTAGTTTGAGTTGTTACTATGTGTGCCTGATGATCAAGACCCTGCCATCAAGTTAGTGCTACATCTTAAAGAGAAATACCCAGACGTGGACTGTAAACTGTTTACAGGTAAGATAATAGAAATACCCAGGTGTGGATTATAAAGTATTTACATGTAAGATATTTCTATAAAAATATCCATATATTGTCAATTTATGAACTGTTTACATGTAAGACACTTCTAGAAGTGAAATACCCACATATGGATTGTAATATATTTACATGCAAGACACTTCTATTTAGAGCAATACCCAAATGTGGAGTGTAAACTGTTTATATGTAAGACACCTCTATAAGAGGAATACCCAAATATGGATTGTAAAGTGTTTACATGTAAGACACCTCTATAAAGAAAATACCCAAATGTGGATTGTCAACTGTTTACATATAAGACTCCTCTATAAGAGGAGTACCCAAATGTGGATTGTAAAGTATTTACATAAAAAAGGCCTCTATAAGAGGAATACTCAAATGTGGATTTGTAGAGTATATACATGTAAGACACCTCTATAAGAGGAATACCCACATGTAGAGTGTAAACTGTTTACATGTAAGACACCTCTACAAGAGGAATACCAAAATGTGGAGTGTAAACTGTTTACACGTAAGACACCTCTATAAGAGGAATACCAAAATGTGGATTGGAAAGTGTTTACATATAAGACACCTCTATAAGAGGAATACCAAAATGTGGAGTGTAAACTGTTTAGATGTAAAACACCTCTTTAAGAGGAATACCCAAATGTGGATTGTAAAGTATTTACATGTAAGACAATTGTATAAGAGGAATACCCAAATGTGGAGTGTAAACTGTTTACATGTAAGACACCTCTATAAGAGGAATACCCAAATGTGGATTGTTAAGTGTTTACATATAAGATGCCTCTATAAGAAGAGTACCCAAATGTGAATTGTAAAGTGTTTACATGTTAGACACCTGTAAGAGGAATACCCAAATGTGGATTTGTGAAGTATTTACATGTAAGGCACTTCTGTAAGAGAAGTACAAAATGTACCCAGATATGGATTGTAACAGTTTGTTCATAATTATAGAAGAGAAATACCTATTTGTGGACTACTATTTACAGTAAGCTAAATCTTGAAAGAAAAAAACATATAGACGTAAACTTCAATTTCTATACAGGTATTTTAAAGAAAATCACCATGAATTGGAATTGGATATACAGTGCTCCCCCGATATAACGCCAACATCCGTCCAGAGAAAAAATTGGCGTTAAAGTGAGAGTGGCGTTACATCGAGGGAGTTAATAAAAGTCGGGATGATAGACAGCTTTTCGCTTTAGATTTAAAGATTTCTTATTTTTGCATTTCAAAAATGTAGGCGATTTAGAAATTTTAGAGCAAACAAACGATCAGAGGAAATTCAAACTGGGATTTTTATCATCTGAGTCGGCGATATTTAACCGGGTGCCGCCCCTTATAGAAGTCAGTGCTAAACAGTACCATGAAATACATGATACAGGTTTATTCGTATTTTAGAACATTTAGGCACTGACGAGCAACTTCCTTGCATTGGCATTAAGCCGGGCTTCCACTGTCGCGAATGTAGAGGAGAATGAGCTACGATCAGAGGCGAATGAACAATCATGTCGCATTCTTGTCTGTTCTCATGAAGTATTTCTTGGCGCGATAGACACACGATAGCGCCGCGAATGCAACAAGAATATGCTACGCGTCCGCTACGATAGTGAGGCGATAGTGATAAGAATAGAGAAGAATGCGACACGAATGTGCCACGATAAGACACTGAGGCGAATGAGAGGTGAGAGGTGAATACAGGAGATTGAGACACGACTTTATCCCGATAGCGCTGCGATGCAGGAGATTGAGACACGACTTTAACCCGATAGCGCTGCGATCATAACAAGAATGTCACATGAGCAAAATCAAAATCATTTGACATATCCAGGAGCATCAATACCCCTCATTGACTTTGACCTCTTTCCAGGTTGTTTTCTCTTGAAAGGCATTGTCGAAGTTTTAAAAATACTGATCCGCACACTTTTACATCAACTCTGAGATAATTATTATTGTCACTGTCGTGTGTGTATGTAATACTATCGTGGCAATATTGTGTCACTGTCGTGTCAAGATCGTGGCTGATTCGCGCTGATTTTTTTCATTCGCGTCACATTCACGGTGCATTCGTATCACATTCGTGCCAGATTTTTTCTTGTCGGGGCTCTATCGGGGTTCTATCGTGGCTCATTCTCCTCCACCTTGGGAACAAGAATGCATGCGAATGTGAGGAGAACGCGCTGCGAATGGAGGAGAATGCAAGGCGAATGCGCTGCGCATGAGCCGCGAATGTGAGAAGAATAAAAATTCAGACGCGAATGTTTTAAACAGTTTGAAGCATTCGGGTCGATGCCGCGAACAGAGGAGAATGCAGGAGAACATGACACGATAGTGACACGATGAGACGAGAATGCCCGCGATTGAGAGGAGAATGCGCTACAATTAAATAAAATCACCTTATCGTAGCTCTATCGCCTCTGCATTCGCGACAGTGGAAGCCCGGCTTTAGTAGCGACTAGATACGTGCACAACACATCTTTTAATTTTTTGTTGGTTCATTGACGTTTGAATTTTATGCTGGGCTAGATGCAAATATCTGCATCCTCACTGGACTCGCCATAAGTATTAATTAAAGTTCAAATTACACCATCTAAGTTAATGTACATATTGATTGGTCATCAAAACATTCATTAGTACACGTAAGTAAACGAGAATAAACCCAAGCGTGATAATTAACAAGACAGTGCACCTATGAGTTGTTTGTTTAGTGATAACAACTCAATTAAATGGCATTGTAATCGGGGGTTTTATATACCAAATACGACAATTTGTACACCGAATGCAGTGGCGGATGCTGTATGCGGGGGTTGGCGTTACAACGGGGGCTTATAATGTAAGGAAATCTGTACATTGGGAAAAAGTGGCGGTAGCCGGGGTTTGCAGTTTAACGAGGGGCGATAAATCTGGGAGCAGTGTATTTCCTTTTTAAAATCTGTAGACTTTGACAGTGAATTAATAACATAGATGAAATTCATGATATTTAAGTAAGGAGTAAAATACATGTATTTCTAGTCTACCTTTAACTTATGCAAGGTTAACATGTATATGTAACTATAATTTGAATAATTAAAACAGACAAGGAAGTAGTAAGGTTTATACCTGCTATAACTTTTTACAGGAATTTTAAATCTTGATTTAAATTTGAACTTTTGAACACAAAATCTATATGTGCCAACTCATCAATATGAAAATAGACACAGTCAGTTTCAAGTTTAGGTATTCGTGACTGAATATATCCTTGAAGTCATTAATGACTCTTTAAAGATAATTTCGAAATAAGAACTTGTTCTTTCTTGATGCCCCATGCAATTTAGGTGTCTTTTAAATCTCTGCTGACTTAAATAATTTACAAGGAGTATGTATATATTGAACCCAAGTTAGTCTTGGCTGACTGATCAATGTAAATACAGGAATGTTTATTTTGTGTAGGCATGTTGGTTTCATTGAAAACTTGTATAATGGTAGAGTAGGAGAGATTTAAATAGAAATAAGCAATTTTCTAGTATCATACATTTTTGTAAAGCAACATTTTTTCTTGTCTTTTGTGGAACTCATATAAGGGTCAAATGAAGGAAATGGAGTTCAAATGATATTCTCAATGTAGATTTCATGGCAGTTAAATAAAAAAATCAAACATATTGTACAAAATATAGACCAGTTTCCAACAAGGAATACACGATTGTATTTTTACAAACTGGGATTTAAGGTCAATGAACTGTGCATTCTCATCAGTTTTGAGAGAACGATTTCCAGGTCAATTTATGTGTATGAATATCTTTGTGTTAGTTTTTTACCCTTACAAGATGATTTCGAAATAATAACTTAAATGTAAGGTCATGTAAAGTAGCTCTTATACAACCCTCAGATATTGATATAATGGTTAAGCTGATACTGAATCTTTAACGCACAAGTCTAGGGCTTTATACCTCTTGCTTGCTTGTTACGACACATAAAATACTTGTATTTCGACAGAGTACCCTGTCGTCTGAAATAAAGATTTGGTCAACTGTGAAACTGGTGAAAAAACTTTGTGATTTTAAAACCCCCTTAATCCAATCTCTTGTTGTTTCTGCATAATTGACTTACTCAAAGGTCAGCCAAATGGACCTTTGATTAGGTTAGTTAAGGTGTGAGTTGCAAAAGATTTTGCCAATAATCCTTTTATGGGTATTTCTGAGAGATAAAGATGTTCGAATTTAAACTATCAATGGTAATTACTGTAAAGGTAGATATTTTGGAGGGAGGGGGGATTTCGTGATTTTAACATCTAGACGTTACGCTTGGGAAAAATATTTGCAATATAAATGCCTCTGCCTTTGTAAGAATGAAGTAGGTTTATTTTTTCACTCTGTTGAGATTTTAGCAAAGTCCATTGATTCGTGACATATGCTAAAATTACCTCCACGTTAATATTTCCCTGTTTACAGTATGTAAATGTTTAATAAATTTGAATGCATTTGTTCTTGATTTCAGGTGGAAAGAAAGGCATAATAAATCCTATGGTTTACAACATGGCACCTGGATATGAAAATGCAAAATATAAATATGTTTGGATAAGCACAAGTAGAATCAAAGGTAATGGAGGAAGAAGCTTACAGGGGAGAGTCCAGTAATTCATTTTTGTCCATTTTCCCATAGGCCGCAATGTTAACGAAATCTTGTCGCATTTCACATATACATTTCCAATGCTTACAATCTATACATGAAATTAACCGTCAATGCTAGCGAGTCAAAAATATGTCAGAATAAAAACTTTTTATCATTAGAATCTGAAGACAGGAAGTGTAGTTCAAGGTCACCCTAAAATCTGCACTAAATGGAGCAGTTATTTTTGCCTCTAAAATAGCATAATTTCTACAGCTTTTAGATATTAATGAATGAGTTTTCAGGAATTATTTCTGTATTAATGTAAAGCAAGAAATGTTTCTATTCTAAAAAGACCAATTTTGTAATTATTGTCCAATCAGAACATCAGAAACATAATTATTTACAGGCTCGCATGTACCCTACACAAAATTGAAAAATAGAATTTCCTCTGTTTTACCTGACTCTTCCCTATATCTTTCCCCCTCTTTTAATCTCAACCAAATATTGGTACCGGCAAATAGATCAAGACCTTTGTATGCATCATACCAAGTTTGAGCCAAATATCTTCATTCGTTTTCGAAAAATTCCGCTGAAATGAAGCGCGTTTGGAGCTATTTTAGGCACACAATTATTGGTAAATTTCATTACATCTTCATCTTCTCCATTTTCAAAACAGACCTGTTCTCCTCAAAGGACATAAAATAACCTGTTAGTTCTTTCTGTCAGCCTTGTTATAGCTTTATTCTAAGTGGAAAAACTTCAATGTGTTTCCATAGAATTTATATGATTTTTTTCCAGGATGCCTGAAAAGGGTTAAAAATCAGTAAAAAAAAAAAAAATGTGTGAAAACAGCCAGGAAAATAGTTTTAAGCATTTATTCCAAATAGTTTTGCTTTTTCTATGATAATGATCTATATTCAACTAAATGGAAAGAAAATAGTATGAATATATTGATAAAACGACTCGTAATGAGACAAAAACGCACCCCACCCCCCTTATTTCGCAAAACGCGTTTTTTTCTACCTTTGTTTTATATTTGCCTAAAATGAAACTTAAACTGTAAAAAGTATATCCTTCTTTGATAGATTCACCTGTGTGAATCGTTTTGTATTCGATATATATCAAATTTAGAGATAAATCGTTTAAATACTTAAAAAAAAAGAAAAAAAAGGGGGGGGGGGGAGTTACCAGGTCTGAAAATCCAAGGAAATGAACGTGTTATGGGTCTATGAAATGTGGATTTCATGTATATGACTGAAAGTGAACATTAAAATACTTTAATTTAGTGGATATGAACGATTCCTGATACAATGGGCAAAACTGGTGCGATTTCAGTACGCGTGACATACTTAGCATGGGGCACCTACAGGGGAGAGTCCAGTAATTCATTTTTGTCCATTTTCCCATAGGCCGCAATGTTAACGAAATCTTGTCGCATTTCACATATACATTTCCAATGCTTACAATCTATACATGAAATTAACCGTCAATGCTAGCGAGTCAAAAATATGTCAGAATAAAAACTTTTTATCATTAGAATCTGAAGACAGGAAGTGTAGTTCAAGGTCACCCTAAAATCTGCACTAAATGGAGCAGTTATTTTTGCCTCTAAAATAGCATAATTTCTACAGCTTTTAGATATTAATGAATGAGTTTTCAGGAATTATTTCTGTATTAATGTAAAGCAAGAAATGTTTCTATTCTAAAAAGACCAATTTTGTAATTATTGTCCAATCAGAACATCAGAAACATAATTATTTACAGGCTCGCATGTACCCTACACAAAATTGAAAAATAGAATTTCCTCTGTTTTACCTGACTCTTCCCTATCCTTAACTCTTATTGCATTTTCTGTTCTTATCATACTATTTAACTGCTAGCATACAGTTGAATATTTTTATTAAATCTATGTCTTTATCTTTCAGCATCCACAGATATCATACTTGATCTAGTAAACAAACTTCAGCCACCAAATGTTGCCTTAGTACATCAAATGCCATTTACTACAGATGCTAAAGGATTCGCAGCTACAGTTGAAAAAGTAAGAACATTTGTGAAATATGGTACCCGAGTATAGTTTTCTTTTTAACATTCTGTGTAATCGTCTATGTAAACCTTGCTAAAAACTGAAGTTTATTTGAAAACAAGGCATACATCCTTTCAGTCTATTCTTACTGTCCTCCATCATAATAAAGAAATCTTGGAATATAACTTAATTTATGATATGAAAAGAAAAAAAGAAAAGAAAATGATAAGCACGCTACCTTCCTCCATTATCACATTCACGTTTAGAGATGTATAATATAGTTAATACCATTGACTTTCAGATATACTTTGGTTGTTGTTTGGCGCGGTACTACGTTGCCTTTAACATGCTGGGTCAGTGTTGTGCCACCGGCATGTCTTATATGTTTAAGAAAGCCATGCTTGATGAAGTAAATGGATTAATATACTACGGCAAATATCTGGCCGAGGATTACTTCCTCACATCTGCCTTACACGAAAAAGGTCACAAATTGGTTGTGTCAGCCATACCAGCTCAACAGAATGTGGCAGCATCCTCAGTCAAAGCTTACAAGGATAGGATGGTTAGGTAAGCTGATATGAACTGTCTACAAAACTAAGACTCTGACTATTATGTCTATTTCTGTCATTAAAATGACACTGTTTGCCAGTAAATAATGATATTCTGATGAGACACATGCAACCTTAAGATCTGTTTTAAGGGTGTAAAAAAGAGCAGAAATTTAAAATTCTAGTGCATTGCAAGGTCAAATTTTGATTGGTTGTTTGCTCCTTAGTTACGGCATTAAAACGAGAACATACTAGGCTTTGACGTTGCTAATAGCACATTTTGCCTTATATTCACAAAAATATAGATTGCATTTGGATGGGAATGACAAGATACTGATGTTATATTTGCGGACAGTAAATGCTGATTTTATGGTGCAAGCATCCGTTTTTCTGGCTCCTCTAACGTGTCACCAGAAAAACTCGGTTTGCCACCATAAAATCAGCATTTACTGTCCACAACCATAATGTCAGAAGCTAGTTATTCCCCAAGTTGTAGACCCTGTAATCAACTAAAACTGAGTAAAATTTAACTTGTAGTAGAACACAAACTGCATTTTTATCATTACCAAAGTTCTTAAAATTCTGTTAATTATAGCACTCAAGCCCTCCAAGAGATAATTTCTTGTAAATATTTCTGGCTCACAATATTTACAACAAAAATGGAAAACCCAGAAGTTATGCATGTGCATAACCATGATTACAAATTAAAATGATAACAACGTGGATTATTCAGTAAATCAGGGTTGGTTTTCACAGATTATTTAGTAGGTCAAACCTCTCCAGTTTGATGACTAGAAAGGTGAATTAAAGCTTCGGTGAGATAAGCTCACCTTTTATGACATGAGTATATTTATAAACATTGTGTTTGTAAACGTCTAAAACACAAGAATAAAATATTCTATGTTTATATATATCCTGGGACAAGTGAATGATTTGTATGTTTCTTTACCCAAGAAGACCAAAATAATATACAATATACTCCGTTTGCTAGAGAATATAGGGTCTACAACTTTAAACATTTTTAAAATTATGTATTTTTCAGATGGCTGCGTCTGAGGTTGAACATGATGCCTATAGTGAGTGGTATATTAGAGCCCCTGGGTGATGTTTTCCCCCTGGGTATATGGATTGGGTGGAGTTTTTACCACTTTTTTGGTATCAGTCCCTACTATGTCTTTACATTCCATGTTGTGTCCATGATTTTGTTGGACTACATTCAACTCAGGATGGTACAGGTGAGAGAAAGAGTGTTAACTTATTTAAACATCAATCATGTTTTGACTATGATACAAAAATCAGAGATATAA
This sequence comes from Pinctada imbricata, assembly GCA_033119305.1. NCBI lineage: Eukaryota > Metazoa > Mollusca > Bivalvia > Pterioida > Pteriidae > Pinctada > Pinctada imbricata. The sequence goes on from VSWD01000007.1 coordinate 63,249,857, forward strand.
CTTGTAAAGTTTATGATATTACAATTTTTGCCTTATTTACACATACTTGAGGTTTTACATAAATACTGTACATGTATACATCTTATGGAACAGCTCTCGTGTGGATACTTAACATCAATTCCTTCAGGTACTATGTGTAATTGGAATAAATGTTCGTACAATGTACAAAATGTATATGGAAATTACTTTTTACAAAGTAGCGTATCATGTGATATGCAAATAATCTCTAGCTCGGGAATCCCCCTCGATTAAATATAGTAAATACAGTCTAAATCTACTTTATAGGAAACTATTTTAAGCCTATCATATGAGCATCACTATCATCTATATGCTGGTAATCTTTTCTTGTCAAGAATAGAGGTATATTCATCTTCATATAAAGAACATTTAGACAGTACTTACCTTGTTTAATTGAGGGAATTCCCGGGCTAGAGGTTATTTGCCTGTCACATGATATGCTACCATGTTTTATATAAGAATAAACATTATAGTCTAGAACATAATACATGTATTTTCTAAGCTATTTTGATGTCAGGAATAGAAACTTTACTCATACCAATAGTAATTGGATTGAAAGATGCGATGAAGTGAAATTATCTGTCATGATTTATCTTGTGTATCATGCAGGAAATATGAATGCTAACATTTGTTTAACATGTTTAATACACCTTGACATCAAAATGAAAATGTCTTTATGTATACCTTATTCAAGAGATGATATGTATTTGACATATTTATTCCTGATAATACTTTGTGAACAAAGAGTACATGCATGTATATACTTTTTCTAGTCAAGAGAAAATGCTTTGAAACTGACACAATTTTAAAACTTTCAATTATTAAAGAACTGTTTTTCAAAAATTGAAAATCATTGGGTACAATAGTTTATGATATATTATTGTAATTTCAGAATGGACCTGTACTTTTCTCATTTGCTGAGTTCCTGGCCGCATGGTTTTTCCGTGAACTTTTGACAATAATTGTGTACATAGAGGCCATTTTACAGCCTCGGACAATAGAATGGGGTGGGAGAACTTACCTTGTTAAATATGGTGGATTAACTACAATTGTGGACAGGTCTAAGAAGGCCCTGTCGTAGCCAAGATAATCGTCCTCATACATTCCATGTCATCATCATGCAGTCACATGGTACCTGACCAATCAAATGTTAGCAGGGTCAAGTTGTGTATTACTACAATCCATGTCGATTTGTACATTTGCTCACTTCTTACGTTAATCAGTTGTATCCCAAAGTTACTGATTTATTTTACATATCATAGAATCTATAGTGATGTTATTATAGTGTATCATATTTCTCACAGCTTATTGTACTTTTATATTTATATAACAAACATCCAGCGTTACTTTATTTATGTACTAAATGGCTAGCCTCCAAGGCACGGTATAAATTTTACGCACATGTTGATGATACTTTGACATTTCCAATTATGATATGACGGGTCAGACCAAAAGCATAATAGTAAGTTACAGATTATGTTGTTATACACAGATTTGAAAATTGTTCATAGTTCATCCAATTTTACTGACGATAAAGTGTACCTCAAATCCAAATCATATGTGGATATCATGTCACCTTGGAACAATTTTGAGAAATATATTATCTTATCCCCATTATATTTTATTAGAAAAAAACTACCATTATTGGTATAATGAATACATATAGAATTAAGAATTTATCATGAGGTAACTATGTTATACTTTTTACCATCCAAAACGAAGTAGCTGATATGTAGATATAGAATTTTCGAACGCCCAAACTACTACCCTTTCTGGATTAGTTTGTTAGAACGTTCGTTCAAACAGGATATGTATTACTGAAGTGCGACTTTGGAGGTCTGTGTATGTCATATGTGTGATTTCTGTGTACATATGTGGGTTGAATTCTGTTCCATGGATGATACATATATTATTCAACATAAACATTGAAAGGGATTGGGAAACAAGTTTTGTTCCATGGATTAGCTAAAGTTAAAATAAAGTTAGTTATAAGTGTTATAATTGTTTTCATCCTATGATTGGGATATACATGTACATTGTATTTTTGAGATGGATAGGATAAGTTGTTATGTAGAAATATTTTTTGACGTTTTGTTGTTTCTCAGGTTCTTTGTCTATCCAAAGCTGTGCATTCCAAAGAATTTATTCGTACAAGTTATCTTTCTTCACCTTATTATTTAACTATACTTCTGTTAATCCAAAGATATATTTCTCTAAGAAAAGTAAACTTTTGGTTATTGCATTTTCCATTAAATTTTGAGTTTATAGAATTGTGATATTCGGACAGACTATGGATAGTTCTGTATTGTAATGTTGCTTGTATTGTTATTCACCTTCATGACAATGTGCAATTATTTTGAAAGAAAAAAAGATATTAGTTGTTCATCCAAATTCACCATTTCACTGTTGTGTCAGATCTCAATTTGTACCCATTCTGTATGATTTTCAAAACTTGTTTGTGTTGTCAGCAATCTCAGAGTAATGGTACCAAAATCCATTACATGTTAACGAATATTAGATTTTGATCGTAGTCTTTTAGGAAATCATCATTTCCTGTACAAAATTCTTTTTGATTATTCATTGTCATGCAATTATGATTTTAATTTGAGAAGAAGTTAAATAATCATTATTTCAATATTTCAAAAATTTCCAATAATAATGAAGTTTTCATTGTATTGAGTTTAAAGAACTTATTAACTCCAATCATTTTGTCATTTTTTAGTAAAGATGAATGTTTTAGAGTAGTACAAGCTAAACTGAGTAATATTTACTTTCTATTATCACCATTGCATTAAGGCTAGTCTGTTTGTCATATATTACTTGCATTGATTTTTATGAATGCATGTAGTGATTATATGATGACATTTTATGCATGCTGTGCATTGTTAAAACTTCACGTTAAACCATGAAGGTAGCTAATCAAATGCTCTCCGTCCATATTTAAGCTTCAATATATCATTGCCTTTCATTTATAACCATATAGTCATGTACTTTTCCATTCTATACATGTCAAATGAATAATATACAATTGCCAAAATATTAAATTATCAGATTGAATGGAACAGTGTTAATAATTCCTTAATGCATGTAAATTTTGTAATATTTATATTTTCTAGATTATTTCCCTTTATTTTATATTTTGATATAGGACTGACAGCAGCGTTTATTGATCTACCGGCTTTACAGGCTATTTATAACATTCTTCAGATCCTATTGGTTGCGTAACACATTTTGTACTATAATTGTTATTCAACAAGTTTCCAGAGTCCTCTTTGCTGAAGTAAAAGATATTTGAGAATATGTGCATTGAATCAGAAATCACAAAAAGATATTAATGAAAAGTTAAATTAGTTTATTTTTACAATTTTGTTTTGAATTAGGAAAGTAAGTGCACTTTGTAGACTGTAAAGTATGTAATTCATCTCTATTAACTAATTGTTTTGTTGTATAATAAAGGATAATAGATATTCATCAGTCATACAATAGAAAGCCCTATCAGATGAATTCAGCTGATTAAAAGATTATTTTCCAAAGATTGATAATATAGTCTATTTACCTAATGATGTCAATGTATCTATTCTGTCAGGGATTTTATATTTTATTATGGTGAACTTTAAATAATAATTAGTGATATAACTAGCTAAATTCTGTCATTTCAAATTTGTGTGATCTTAAAACTTACATTTTGTACCTTTAACATCAAGCCAAACATGATCCTTGTTTAGTTTATAAAGTCCCAGAAGAACGGTGCTATGATCTGCTGTGACCTATAATAAACAGCACACGGCACATTGTCCTACGTACATACATGTATTTCATGGTACGTCACATTGCATGAAATCATTTGTAGAGAAGATACATATTTGTATACTGCTATGCAGTACTTGCATTTAGATATCACGTTCAGGCACATACTTTAAACATATCAGCCTCATGGCCATTTAGAAGTTAGCTATAATCATTGTTATCATAGATTGTATTGTAGTATATATTATACTATATGTAGAGGTCCTTAGTCCCATTGATGGTAGATATCTGTCCTTTAAAGTATTTATACTTGTTCATTTCTATTGCAAGTAACTATCTACGATGCACACATTTTTAAAAGTGCATTAGAAAACAATTTTTAAGAATTTTATCCAGTTGATGTTCATTGAATGAGATTTATTGAGTCTAATGTCATATATGATATGTATGGAACATAAACATTGTCATCATCATACTTGAATTTAGGTACACAAAATGCCTTGTGGCAAGTTATATACTTTATCAGAAAAGTTTAATGTATTGAGCAATAAATGTTTAAAAGGATGTGCATTTTTATCCTTTTTCTTAGTAACAAAATGTTTTACAGCAGGTGTCTGTTAAAGCTAAAAGTCAACCAATATGTGACTTTTTGAAAGCTGTCCTGTTTACTGTTGGCTCTGAAGTCTAAGGTCAAGGTAACTTTTAAACTGAAAAAAAATCAAGAAATTTAATACATGTAGAGAAAAAAACATGAAAAAAAGCTTCAAAGTCTGAATAGGTTAAGGTAGAGCTAGCCTGACATAGATTGATTTAAAGCTGAAAAAGATTAAAATCGTCAATGGTCATGTCACCATACTAAATAAGGAAAAAAACTTGTGGAATGGGACATCTCCCTGCCTTAGATCAATCTATGAGATGGAGGATCAAAGTCTTCATCTTATGGCCTTTGCAAGCAAAGCTCGCATTCATGGTAACGCGTATACGTAAGTATGGGAAAATGCACAAGCAAAAGATTTAAAGCTGAAAAAGTTTGGTAACAGGACAGCAGATGCATTTTTAGCTCACCTCACGAAGTGAGAGGGAGCTTATGCTATCACCCTGTCGTTGGCGTCTGCATCTGCGTCCGCATCGGCGTCGGCATCCGCACTAGTATGTTAAGAAGTTTTATTTCTCTATTATAAGTGCTAGGAAGTTCAAACTTGCACAGATGATGCGTCTTTAAGAGTAGATCACGAATCTACATTCAAATGTAGGTCATGACCTATATTTTCCGCTTGACTGCACATGTTAGGAAGATTTGGGTATCAATGTTAAGAAGTTTTATTTCTCTATTCTCAGTGCTAGGAAGTTCAAACTTGCAAAGATGATGTGTCTTTAAGAGTAGATCACAAATCTATGTTCAAATGTAGGTCATGACCTATATTTTCTGCTTGAATGCACATGTTAGGAAGATTTTGATATCAATGTTAAGAAGTTTTATTTCTGTATTTTAAGTGCTAGGAAGGCCAAACTTGCACAGTTGGTGCATCTTTATGAGTAGATCACAAATCTGCGTTTAAATGAAGGTCACGATCTATATTTTCCGCTTGAGTGCATATGTTAGGGAGATTTGGGTAACCATAGAGTACACCCATTCATGCAAAATTTGGGTCAATAAATGAAATGCTCTACTTTCCTTTTCTATTTTGTTTTTGTGTGGTATCATTTTTGTTTGTTCACAGTAGGACAGGTTTTCAAATTCAAAACTGTTTAATCTTTGACTCCTTTCTGTTTGCTGCCATGATAGAATGCTGCCATGAGGTGAGCTTTGTAATCTTTGATTACACTATGTTTTTACTGGTAAAAGTGACTTGACTTCTTAAATGACAGAGCAGGAACATACCTTGACAAATTCACAATGCATAGAATTCTTCTATTTTATGGCGTATTCTAATATGACTTGATTCTTTTTCCCTATTAAGACAACAGACGCGAGCCGGGCTCTATTCTCCAATATAGGCCCTATAGCGATAAGCCACGCCTACCGATTTTCTGAAAGCAGATAAACCGGCAGGAACTGGTTTTTACAGGTCTAAGTTTGGTCATCATTAGAATAGAAATAAAAAATGACAAGCCGGGCTCTATTGTCTCATAATGCCCTCGCGTCTTCAGCCAATCATATTTATCACCTCGCCGCTGACGCGGCTCGGTAATAAATGTGATTGGCTGAGGACGCTCGGGCATTATGAGACAATAGAGCCCGGCTTGTCATTTTTTATTTCTTAAATAAAAATGAGTGAAAAATCAGAAATCAGCAGTACTCTATAAATTTTTAGCCCGTAGACTAAGCTATATTTGGACAATGTGTTGCCATGGAAACCACTTTAATATCTGAACAACTTCGATATTGTGACTGTGTGTAAGTGAATCAGGCAGGGGTGATACATGAAAATTTTTTGCAGAACTTTTTATTCATTTTTGAGACATATGGGTGGTACATTTGTACAAACAAACAAATGGAATCATTTTAAGGTTCGGATGGTGAATTATCCTTATATAATTCAATCAAATTTGCTACCCCTATAACTTTCTTCACCTTTCAAGCATGAGGAAAATTTCTTCAGAGCATTCATATGGAGGCTGATCTGAACACATTTCAAAAGGAAAAAGTTCAGCAAAAAGGGATAGGACCACGAAGCCCCCAAATCGGCCCTGTTCTTAACATTTGAATTAATTGAAACATTTTTTGTGATTTTGATTCTTTGTAAAGTTCTTTACTAGGTTATGTGTTGAGATTTTGTAAATAATGCATTATCACTAGCTATAAGCCCTTTGAAAACCCCAAAATCCACACTTTTCCGTGAAATTGCTGCAAAACCTACATGTTTCTTTAAAATTAGCATTGGCCACATGCATCGAGAAACATGAAAATTTTACGAATGAAAGATAATCATTATATCGTCTTGTCATAAAAGTTTTATATTTCTCGACGCATGTTGCAACATAGAAATTCTCCGCTAAAGACAAATTTTCGAGCATTTTTGACCATATCTTGTCAATGATGTCAAAATGACGTCACATTACATTCATGTAATGTTGAAACAATACAAAAGGGAACCTTCTTTTGATGAACTGAAATTCACGAAGTGTTAAGGAAATAACATTGCAAAACATAACAATCTGAACGTACATGTATAACTGATACATTTTGAAATAGAAGTAACCGTGCATGTCTGTTGGCATGGTTATTGTACATTCTTTCTAATGAATAGTAAAAATAAACGGCCTCTCATGAAAGTTTTAGGATTATCATAGTTTATCACTAAAAAAAGAAACACGATCACTTATTGTAATGAAGCTAAAGCACTTTGAAATGATCGGCACATCATTAAACTTTAACGATGTATGGTTTGTGTCTTTCTATGACCATACATTATTAATGCTTTTAAATGCATTACTAACGATTCGCCCTTTTTGAATCCACTCAGAGAGGATCACGAGTACGTATATTTAGTCTGCAGATAGAAAGCTTCAGCTTGCTTTGGATTATTCATTTTGATCTTCTACATGCATTTGGCACATAAATTTTACCTCCAAAATTACCAAGAAGCATTATTTAGTCTGCAGATAGAAAGCTTCAGCTTGCTTTGGATTATTCATCTTGATCTTCTACATGCAATTGGCACATAAATTTCACCTCCAAAATTACCAAGAAGTATTATTTTTACTGCACCGGACTTTAAAGCAAACGGTTTTTGTAAAACGTCTACCAAACACGAACAGCTTAGAAGTTTCGCAGAGAGTTGAAACTTTAGAGCAAAATACAAAACGAATAAGTTCTATAACTTTTCTATGTTTCTTTGGTTCAATTCGCCTCAACCAAAGTGCCCGTCGTTCGTCTTTTGTTTACTTTTGTCTCCTTCAAGATATGACTTAGGTTTGTCTGTTCTAATTGATTGTTGGTCCATTTTGTGTGGGTATTGTTGTATGATTGGTTGTCCCCTCTTGTTTGTCACAATCATGTGGGTGTGGTCCGCTGTGGTCAGTGCAGGATAGCCTTGAAATCTCCACATATTTTACATGTTCTGAAATATTTTTCCAGCCAAAGATTATAGATCATAGATCATGTTTCTGTCTACAGGTTTCTTTTGGATATCTTTTTACCCTTTCATTTAGAGAGGGCAGTGAAATTGTAGAAATAAAACAAAATTACTATGTTGAAGCCAAATCATTTCTTTTATTATACTCTTGTCTGATATTCTCTGTTTACAAGTTTGTATAACGAGGTCCAAAAAACGGTGTTATTGATATTTATCGAGATGTCTGGAAGTACCATTAATACAGTTCAAGCCATCAAATTTATTTGGTTTTGAAGGTTTTCTATAAATCATTTCTCATATGAAAAAAAAATCCGCAACAAGAGACGCACAATTAGTACATTTACCCATAAGAATTACAACAACCTGAGGGATGAGTTAATAGTCACGAGTCATCAGTGTCCACTATTACCGACTATTTTGATTTCTGACAAGACAAGCAAAATCATTTTTTTCAACTCATATCTAGATGCACCGTTATATCTCATCTACAGAGTACAACCTCTAGATTTATATATTCCATGTAATCAGAGTATGTTTTGGAGTAAACATCAAAGAAGTACCTATCAGTTATATTCAATCTTAAAGTCGAGAGGGGAAGGCAAAATCATTAGAATTTCCATTGGAACGGTTGCGAACCTCGGAATGAATAACATTCCGAAGTGAGATTAGGTGCCCGGAGAGAGTCAGCGTCTCCTGATTGCATGCAACACCCGTCGCAACAGCTCCACAAAAACTTGTCAAATTCGTGATTGTCTCGATGTACAATTGATTTATATATCAGGTAAATATATCTTGTTTGTTGATGATGATGATAGCCATTCAATCGCGATCCAGAATGTCACTGACCATTCTGGAAAGGAGGATCTGATATGCTTTTATTATATCCCCGTAGCGACCGAAGAACTTCCTCAATGATGAATTCAGCCGTTACGTGTTAAATCTGTTTATTTTGGACTCTTATGAGATTTGATTTTTTTCCGGAGCCGCACTTATTGTTTTCAGTGGTGCCACCTTCAGCGGTTCCATTTTTACAATAGGACCACATGGAGACCATTCATAGTGTTGTCAATCATGTTCTAGTGGTGAGAGTATTCTCGATGTCTCCGTCATTCATTTACGTGATGGTTTTGTGTGTTGTCCCGCTTTTTTCTCATCTAATGCGTGTGTGTTCCGCTGTGATGAATGTAGCGTCGTCATGTTGGGGATCTCCTCCCTATCTTCATATACGTACTCAGTTCATTACATCGTTCATAGCCTCATTTTATGGTGTAACTTGAGTGCGGATTCATTTTCAGTCCTATTCAGGAATAGCGAAAAAAAAAAGAGTGTTTTATTACAATCTTTTACATGGGTTATTTACCAATCCTACCTTAGTAAGGCATCGATGTATCAAGACAGGTATAGAATTTGAAATGGTGATCAATATCACATTGAAAGAAGCTTATAACAGATGTTGATTTTCTATTTGTGAAGAACTGAGGTTGTTTGAGATTTATATGGATTGGCAGTGGTTATTGACGAAAAGTAAATAATACCATTATATCTTCAATATTCAGATTAAGGTTGCCTATCAGTCTGACCTCTCTCTCAGTTATATAACACTGCCTTTTTTCCCATTTTATTTAGAGATCGATTTTTTAAGTAAATGATCTAAGATATTCGAATAGATTACATAAAGATTAATTTTGGTGTCGGAGATGGAAACATTTACAAATGCCATCAATGCCAGAATCAGGATAAAACAGGAACCAAAGCAAACAAACAAAAACCTCCACCACATGAAAAGAAGCGAACCCCCGATATGGGAGTGAAGCCCGGGTTCCCAGGAAGAGTAAGCATCTCCTGCTTGCATGCAACACCCGCCGCTTCAATTCGGTAGAACTGTCACATCCGGTTACTTCCATTTCGGAAGACATAGAGTACAATCTTTGGTTGGATGATGCTAAGACGTTTGTCATTAAAGCCACGAAAAACACTGAATTTAATGCATTCATCGGTGTTGACATTCAATTAACGGATGTTGCTAACAAGCAGAGATACTAGTACCAACTCTCCCATGGAGTCTGTTTTCATCTTCATTTGGGATTCACTTTTGTTCCTCTGAGAAATGTTCTGTGGTTTAGTTTGGCTATGTATTTTCCTGGTTTTGTTCACCCATTGATTGTTATTTTTGAATTTGTGTTTGACTTTTCACTTATTTTTTAATGTATTAACTTGAGAAACTAACTGTGAATGCATATTTACTATGTATGGTTAATAGTGTCAGAATATTAAAAGCTTTTTTGTCACTTTGAACAAATGTTCTGTGGTTTAAACGTCTTCAAATTCATTAACATCATTTAAAAGCAAACAAATTTACAGCATGAACCAGACATGAAGGTTTCGGTTATTTAATCCTCTTCAGCGATCCTTAATCCAAAGAATGAATTATGGCCGAAACCTGTGAAAATTATGTCCAAAATACACAGAAAAACGTAGCAAGATGGCTGGGATATGATGCTACAGATCCAGGTTTCAGGAATTTGAGAAAACCAAAGGGAAGGTTTGGACAAGTCATATTATCATTCATCACATGTTTAACAGATAAGTTGATAAAACAATTTCTCAAATTACTCTGTCACCTTATTCATCCCCTTCGCTTCCTATTGTATTGACAGGAGTTCTGAATAATTGTGCACATGCTTGTGTTTTTTCTTTGTTTCCACTTTGTTTTGTTTTTGTTGTGTGCACTTTTGTAGACATCAGTATTCTAATTTGATTCGACTGTAAATATTTCGCATGTACCGAATTTCTATTTAAGTATTTTTAGTATTTTCTTCTTTTCGGGTCTTTCCATGCATTCTCTGATGAGATTATATATTTGAAAAGATCACGTTCAAAGAAATTATCCTCGCGATTCCCAAGAGAAATAATTAAATAAATTGACTTATCAGAAAAAAAATGGATGATTTCTAGATGCATGAGAAGAGCTGTCGCTCAGATCTATCATCTTACATTATAAAGATGAAACAGATTTGTTTTACATAAAGAATGAACATAACTTCAATAGATTTTTCTGAAAAAAAAAAAGTCATCAAAGGCGCCATCAGCAAGATTTGAAGAAATCAATAAAAGGTAGAAGGTTTTCCTTCACACCAAGCGATTTAATCAATCAAATTTCCGCTTATTTATTGACTCGGAATTTACACGATATCTTACGAAAATAACAACACCTTTATCAGTGCAATTATCGGCTGGCTAGACAATGAACACCGCGCAATAAAAGTGACACTGAAAAGCCGTTGCGCAGCAACACGACAATTATCAAATAACACGAATCAAAATAAATGCGGAATGGAAATATGGTAACGTGGTTTAGTATTTTGAGTGTGAATTGAGACTGTTTGATCACGAGTTTCCTGGTACTTGGTATCGATTAGAATTATCAAATTTTATTGTTTTAGGTATGATAATAGCTGACAATGACACCTCGTCATGCTATCTCCCTCAAACGACAGACAATACCATCAGGGTACTGTTAACGGGAAAAATTTCGTCAATATTTTTGATAGTCAATTTAAACTAATGCTATTGGAAGTGATTCATCAGCGAGGTACAAGAGTAACTTAGAGATAATCAAAGGAGGTCCAACTATTTCAATACGTTAACATCCAATATACACCTTTGTTTGAAATTTATTTCTTCCGTTATGATTTTATTTGACAACGAAAAGTAATACGTACGTGAGTTTAGGCAGGGAAGTATGTACGTCGGTTAGAAATACCTCGTGGGGAAAAAGAGTTGTTAGCTTTATTGAATTTCAGAAACAGAGTAACTTTCGCAGTTATTGTCTCTCTCATTTATTTAGCTGTATTTGCCGAGTGTCTGATAGCAGTATCATATGACATCATAGACGGCGCGTCCAGCGGTACGCCAAGCCTCCGAGGGACAGCTTATTGGGCAATTAGAAAGGAGAGGTATTAGGTGATTGATATATAAGGGTTATTTGTCGACCCCTAGTGGTGAGTGCCGTATCGATTAGCGATCGATAGTCATCTTTGGCGACAGGTAAATGCAGAATGAAGCTGATCATTCAGCGTGGCACTGTTGACTCCAGAGGGGACGTACAATGTTGTGTAATACCTCCATCGTAAGAAATTATCAAAATTAAAGTATGCATTTGGAATGAATTTGGATATGAGTGATTATTGATGGCAATGCACGGAGTCTGATTCATTCCAATAACAATTCTTCAACAGGGTAATTAAACCCTGCTTTTTAATGATAATAGATATGGATATTTTATATATTTGAGAATTTCGATGCAATATGACATTAACAATGGAAACAAAGTCCATCAACCGCAACAAGATTTGCTTGAGAACATAAACAGATGATTTCCTTGTGGAATTTACTCTGCAAATGGAATATATGGTTACTCAATTATTTAACAGCACCATAGATGTCTTTTTTGATTTTTTCCTTAAATTTGAAGGAAGTGAGAAGAGGCCAATGAATAATTCATGTGAAAGTGGATGTCGATGACTTGATTGCTCCTTTCAATTTGTCAAGGATATGATATATTTCTCCATCAGAGATGGAAATAGAAACTGATGTTATAACTCTATATAACAGAGGACATCGACAATTTATTACAAAAATAAAGGTGACTATGGATGGAACATAAATCCATATTGTAATAGATACTTTGGAATCGTGTGGAACTATTTTCTGTTATTATTATTTTTTATTTCACAATGGAATTAATAAAACAAATTCGTGAAAACGAGAAAAAGGACAAAGACGACAAACGAATGAGACTGAATGTAGGGGGGCATAGTTTTGAGACATGGAACAGTACGTTAGAGAGAATCCCGGGTACGCGCCTGGCCCTGTTGGCGACACTTAAGGAAGCTGATGAAAGTTGGGATTCTGAGAGAAGGGAATACTTCTTTGACCGACACCCAGGGGCATTTATGTCCATTCTCCACTACTACAGAACTGAGGAATTACACGCAGATCAAAACATATGTGGAAACATTATAAAAGGGGTAAGGGTAGCACAGAGAGAAAACAAACACCATTTTCTCTGTTTTGGATAAATTGTAGCTTTAATAATTCTTCTTTTTGTACATTTCACTCTTGGAAAAGTTTGTTCTTACATCAAAAAGCAAGGTGAAAATACTCATTAGTACATTCTATATAGCTCAAGTAGTGTATTACTCCACACTTTGAACAAAATATCAAAACTCAAGGGAACAAATAAAGAATAATTTAAAAAGAAGTAGAAAAAAAGGGAATCAAATCAAAGCAATAGAATTACAAATTTGGAACATATATTGATGTGACTTTATTCGATTAAAAGAGTTTATATGGCATTGAAAGTTAATTTATAATTTAGTACATTATTAAAACAAAATTGTGTAAATATTCTGGAAATTCAATCAAAAAGGGGAAAACAATTAGTCGATTTGACAGCCTTATATAATATGTGGCCGACCTAGAAATGTCCTTTCCTATGAACTTTTTTTGATGATTCTTATCTATGGGGTAGTACCGAACGATTCTAGCTTGGTTGCCACTCTGGCAACCTTGGGCAACTCTTCGTATCGCCGGAAATCCAAAATGGCCGCCAAATGCCTCCCACCAATAGATGAAATTAAATTCTTTCTTTAAACATCAAGTGTGGCACATCAAATCAGGGGTTTTAAGGGTCAACAAACCCATTTCCGATGTCATATTTACAATTTGAGTTCATTCAGGACTAAAATTCAAGATGGCCGCCAAATTTCAACCTCATTATGGTACAATGTGAATATTTCAATAAAATGTCTGAGTTACACATCTTATTTGTAGTTGCAATGGTCCTAGAATGCATTTATTTTGCTGTTTAAGTTGTTTTCAGGTGACACATGCTTCTGGGACAACTCTGCTTATCGTGGGAAATTCAAAATGGCCGCCAAATGCCTTCCACCAATAGGAGAAATTCAATTCTTTCTTTAACTATTAAGTGTGGCACATCAAATCAGAGGTTTTTAAGGTCAACAAACTCATTTCCAATGTCATCTTGACACTTTGGGTTTATTCTAGGCTAGAAATTCAAGATGACCGCCAAATTTCAACCTCATTATGGTACAATGTGTAAATTTCAATAAAGAAAGTGGTGTTACACATCTTATTTGTAGTTATAATGATCCTTGAATACATTTATTTTGCTGTTTTGGTTGTTTCCAGTTCACACATACTTGTAGGACAACTTTTTTTCATCGGGGAAAATTCAAAATAGCCGCCAAATACTCCACTATCACTGAGTAAAATGTAAAAAGAAATAGCACAAGCTCTTATTTCATAAGACTTACTATGTAATGAAAAATGAATAAGAGTGACATATAAGATTGAATGGTTTCAGCTCTAACAGACTAGGATTCGTCAAAATGTAATGCAAGATAAACATGTCATTTGTTTGATTAAAATGGTACTCGAAAGACAAAAATAAAGTGTCCCTATTGATCATGTTGATATAAGACCAGTTTGTTTGAGGCAGGGGATTCTAGAGTAAGCAAGTAAACTCGAGGTATAACTTGACTATCTTGGCTCTTTGACCATCATGGCAATTTCTTTGCTTGCATGGCTTGAATAGCTTTTTTTCGAATCGGCAAGAACTATGCAATAGAAAGTGTTTGATGTTTTCTTTACAACAGTCCCTCGGTGTAATTTATGTTGAGTTGAGCTATCTACTATATTTATGTATAACACTAATGATGACATGTACATTGTACCATTTTGCAATGAAATTCTGAACCTTGCATCTCTATCCTAGCTATTTATACTTAGAATGGAACTTTGTAAGAATAGAATGTCTTCAAATTTGGCAAAACAACGTTAATTATATATACTTCTTTGAATCATTTTGGCTGGAAATACCACTAATGAGCATTCATTGTCCGAATTATGCATGTCTGGTGCATAGAATGTATTCTTCTATTTAAAGAAGGCTGCCCAATAGTAACAGGCCCGTTAAAGGGTTAGCACTCTCCCTTTTCTTCATAAGGACGGTTAAGTTTGTAAATGAACAGGCCTTTCAAAATTTCATATGCTATCATTACATCTTAGGATAATTTTAACTTCTGGTCGGGGATTTCGTCAATTTTTCTCTACAGTGATTCAAAAGTAAATCTGAGGAATCTTCAACTGTGGTAAGATAAAATCGTACTACGTATGTTTTGGCATGTAAAACTCAAGTGGGTGAAATCTATCTTGAAAGCAATTGTCCTGGATAACAGTGTTCCGTACAGTTTGAAGGTTGTTTCTATATCATATATCTTAAATAGGTTTTCATTCCAAATGTTTTCTTACAACACAGAGTATTTGGTTGAAGAGTAAGACGTAGTCAGTGTGACAAGCTTGAAATGAATCTTAGAACAGAACAGGAGCATAAGTCAAAAGAACAGTGACAGGGAAAATGATCTATTTCAAGAATACAGGTCATGCAGAAATCCTGGAAGAACTTTGCTCCTTTGAATTCCTTTTGCAGACTTTCAAATAGGACAATCAATTAAGTATTTGACATGATATTTTGACAATCAATAGCCCTATGATGTAGATTCTTGCTTCAGGTCAACTTTTATCCCCCTTTCTTAAAATATACAATATTTGCAATTTATTTTTATCTTTATGATAAAAAAAATTCTTCTCTTTTACGGTTTGAGAATGTGCAATCTATGTAAAAAGTGCATGTGTAAACTCATATCGACAAAAGGAAATTACACGTGGATTATACCATCTTTGGGATTACAAATAATGTTTAACGTCTTCAAATTCATTAGCATCATTTTAGAGCAGATAAATTTACAGCTTGGACCAGACATGCACGTTTCGGGTAATAAACACTCGACATGTAATGAGATGCACCACAGTTATTCGTAGCGAAATGGGAATATTGAAGTGAGGAGTCATTTTATGTTTAGCCTTTAATGAACTAATAAGCAAAAGGACACCAGGTATGGATTTGGCCCTTAAAAGACCTGATTAGATGTGCTACACTTGATATATCAAGTAATTATTACATTTTACACAGTAGTAGAAGACTATTTGGTGGCCATTTTGAATTTCCCACGATAAGCAGAGTTGTCCCAGAAACATGTGTCACCTGAAAATAACTTAAACAGCAAAATAAATGCATTCTAGGACCATTGCAACTACAAATAAGATGTGTAACTCAGACATTTTATTGAAATATTCACATTGTACCATAATGAGGTTGAAATTTGGCGGCCATCTTGAATTTTAGTCCTGAATGAACTCAAATTGTAAATATGACATCGGAAATGGGTTTGTTGACCCTTAAAACCCCTGATTTGATGTGCCACACTTGATGTTTAAAGAAAGAATTTAATTTCATCTATTGGTGGGAGGCATTTGGCGGCCATTTTGGATTTCCGGCGATACGAAGAGTTGCCCAAGGTTGCCAGAGTGGCAACCAAGCTAGAATCGTTCGGTACTACCCCATAGATAAGAATCATCAAAAAAAGTTCATAGGAAAGGACATTTCTAGGTTCTGAAATTTTCAAATCGACTAAATACTTTTTGCGATAATTCATTTTTTATATCTTGTCTATCTCAAAAAGTCTATATCCAATTAAGTTTTTTTCTGAGAAGAAAATACTTTCCTTAATATTATTTAAAATCTTTATTCTTTCGTTCTATGTACGCACGCATTAGCGTACCCTCACACGTTAAAGCGAAAAAAGGAGGAAGAAGGAAAAAGATCAACATTCCCCACCTTTGACGCTTTAGTATTATACCAATAAAAATTGTTATCAAAGTATGTATACTTTCTGATGCACTTACATAAAGATTGAACCCTTATCAGTGTTAAACAGATCCTTGTACTAGGACAAGGAAACGTTCACGCCATCTTAGTCAAATCTTGATACATTTTTCCGTAAAGTACACGAAGATAGTTAAATTTTAACAAGAACGCGTAAACACGAAACAACTGTGAAATGGGGGAAAAACTTTTATTGGTTTGAAATATTAGTTTTTCAAAGCTATCCCTCATTGTAGTCTTTGTAATTTGATAAAAAGACTTTTTATCATCTTTAATTCTATCCCAATTTCTGACATAGCAAAATAGGAAGCATGTATAGATCTGTTATGCTTTTTAAAACCTTTTGTGAAAATGGAATTAAAAAACGAAGAATAGTATCCATGACAATTGCATGTACCTTTAAAAAAATTCATATTAGACTAGAATCAAGAAAGACATCCACTTTTGAGGTGATAAATCATAATTCACTCGAATTTCTGAATTTCAGGGCATTTTACATGGATTTGTATGTTCTCAAACGATTGTATCATTGGTCAATGTTCACTTCATAACTAATGTTTATTTGTAATGGAAGAAAGGATTTAGATTTGACTAATTAGCCATTCTCAAATTGATTTCTTTGTTCAAATATTGGGAAAACTTAATTTATTGCTCCCGAGGAAACAGTATGACGAATAGAGAAACCGGAAATCAATTTAAAGCAAAGCATTACTTAATTTAAATTCCATTTTTTCAATGGATTTTTGCATTTATGAAAATAATTGAACTTTTGCCCTCAGACCTATTTCTGCAAAGTGCAACTTGATTACATGTATGAAAAAAAAATCAAAAACGGATGAAAAGAGTTTTAAAAATGAATTCAGATATCGAACATTCGTTTAAATTCTTTTGTTTCATGCATGGTACGCGCGTTTTCACGCGTTATTGCTAAGTTAATCTAAGCATTCACGGGAATCTTTAAGTCAGTCAATGTTTTATATTGTAAGAATATAATGCTACTACCCGAGAAGTGAATGCTGAAGGGACATTTGGTCAAGATCACCACGGTCTAACTCTAGATAAATATAGTACGAGGGGTTTGACAGTAAGTGTTCTGAATATTTTACCCTGGCATTGTCGTCATAACACTTTCTATATAGACAAAACCTCAGACGGCGCATGTATTTAATATATTGTTTTCATTTTCGTGCGTGAACATCGACGGCGGGTGCTGCTAGCCAACAGGGGATGCTTACTCCTCTCGGGCACCTGATCCAACCTCTAGCTTGCTAGGGGTCCGTCGATGCTCAATTTGGTGCTCTATTGTGAGTGCTGTTGAGATTATCGTCAGGATCTTCTTTAACTCATAGTGCCCTGTGCTTACTCTAGCTACTTACGTTGATTTAAAATCATCCTTAGTATGCATTGAGAAATAAGGACACATCTTCTGCATCTATTGATAAACATTTTATCGAAAAATGAATCGAAAACATGAAGCACAAACTAATGAAAAAACTACACCCAAACAAACCATGAAACGCAAACTACAACGCACATTCGGTAATACCAAAGAAAACCACGTGCCTACAGCTATAAATAGAAGTCATCCTAACTACCAACTCACAAACTCCACCATTTTAAATCAGTGAAACGTTGGTATGATACAAGCATACAAATCACATAAGTCCATGGTGTATATGAGAGTAGTTATCCCAACTACCAACTTACAAACTCCTCCACCCCAAATCAGTAAAGAGTTGGTATGATACTTGTAAGCATACAAATCACATAAGTCCATGGTGTATATGAGAGTAGTTATCCCAACTACCAACTTACAAACTCCACCCCAAATCAGTAAAGAGTTGGTTTAATAAGACCATACAATATTTCATCAGCACATTTCGGAGGTAAATTAATGCATTGATGGTATATGATTGTATATATCAATTTATCTGTTTCACGAAGCAAGATCCAGATCTAACATGTTTAAGGATATTGCTTCTCTTAAAAAGTTAGGATATATTTAGGATTATCAACTGATTTTTTTAAATACCCCAAGTAGGCTGTGGATGAAAAATAGTTTCATTTACATTCCCTTATTCCAATGGATTTTTGTATTTATGAAAAAATGAAACAGTTGTCCTAAAGCCTGTTTCTACAAAGTGCAACTTAATGATGAACGAATTAAAGATACGGATGGAAATCAAAAGTCCCCTCGTTATTCTTTCTTACTTGTATGGTATGTACATTCTGGCGCTATATTGCTTACTTCATCTAAGCATTCACGGGAGTCGTTATAATTAGTTTATGTTTTATATTGACCGACTAACATTATCACTGAGGAAGTTCTATGATCGATATGGAGAAATGGTAGCACACTATGACGTCCCCATGTCCATAAATGATATTCTGACGTAGACCTGTTATGCCACGACATACCAATTTATACGTTTGTCTTCCTTTGTGGTAGTTACCGATTGTAACCTTTCTACCGAATTGAAGTGGCGGGTGTTGCATGCAAGCAGGAGATGGTCACTCGTCCTGGGCACCTGATCTCACTCCTTCGCAACGAGTTCACTTCTCTTCATATGGTAGATTTTTTTTATTTCTGTTCCTTTGCCTTAGTTTTGGTTTTATCCTGCTTTTGTATGCCCTTGCTTAGATGATTTTTCGATTTACGATTTTATACTTCTTGATAGGGATTTGGTTTTTCCATATTTGTCATCATCCTTACATAATATGCACGTCTTTTATTCACTTCTACTTGCGTTGACAACGTCCGCTTGATGTTTGCTTGATGGGAAGTTCATAGCATTATTTAGCCAATCATGTCTCTGATATTGTTTTTAAAAGAAATGTACTATTGAAAATGACGGACACAATGATTAAAAATGACAGGAAACCCCTTTAGTTTCGTATATTTGTCTAGAAAGTTGATATTGTTACTTCAGTCGATTTTTCTGCTATTCCTTAGGATCATGTTATGTGGTCAAAGTATCTCCAAAAAATACAGAAAGACGTAGTAAGATTGGTTGGATATGATGCTACAAGACCCACTGTATAGAAATTTCGATAATCTTTTGTAAACAGAAATTTTCGAATGCTATTAACCGAAGATCGTTCTTAGCTACAAGCGCCCTCGGGGACTCCACCAGCAGTGACACTCACCAAGTGGTACTAATATCAATAGCATCAGATAAATTTGCAGCATGGACCAGTCATGCACGTTTCATGTACTTAAAGTAGGAACTTTTCATGAATTCAACTTGCTGGAATTCTTCTGCTGGAGTTCTTCTGACAAAAACACTTAACTGAAGGAGCCATGTATATTTTGGAATGTTCTTTAGATGATTTTTTACCACTGCAAAGGTGAATTTAGAAGGTCAAGAAAATTTATGTTTTCCAACGCGTTACCGACACCAGACACGTGTTCCATACGGTAAATCCTAATCAATGCTGCTTTAAGCCAGATTGATTTTCAGACACAAATATATTTTAGTAGTGCCCTATTGCGTCTTTGTGGAATATAGAGTTATTTTCCTTTTGAGACGGTATCTGTCGTGAAACCATTATGACGTCATGAAAAAGGTATGGTAACGTCGATTTTGTACCGTCATTTCTCAGAGTTTATGGACTGTTTCCATAGAATTTGGTGGCGTCACAATTAGTCTACGTCAGATACCGTCCCAATAGGAAGTAACTCTGGTTTTCGAAAATAACGAATAGCTTCAAATACATTTTTTTTATCCATATTCATAAGACTGCTTCCTGACATCAGGTGTGGCACACTTTTGTTTTCTTCTATCTTATTTCTAAAAAGACTTAATAGCTGTACGATTTATTTCACCACTGAGAACAAAATGTGATAAATGATTTTTATCCTTACAACATTTTGAAAATAAAGTTTCAATGTACTGAACTGTAGGAAAGATGGATCGAGTTTGTTGAAAAATCACGATGTTGTCATAAAACATATCAAGGACACAAAGACAATATGATAGATGCTTTTATATATTTATAGGCATTTGTTGGTTATGTTTTGGTTTCAACTAAGTTGACTATTCTCTCTGTGAAGAGGCTATAGTGCATACGTATTCTAGCATCAATAATTAGTTATGTACTCGTAATTTCAAGATTAACATCAGAGGTTCTTTACAGCTGCGTTTAATTGTCTTGTTTGTGGTGTCACCTTACAGTGAGAAGTTGTGTGTTTATACAACAATTGTGCGTCTATGGAGACCTCTGTGTATCCGGATAAGTGGAAGGGGTGTGCGCACGTAACCCGGATAACCACACAATTTGCTAATAGCAGATGGCCGTCCAAAGTCAGCGCCGGGTGCACATTGGTCTCCTTCCTTTTATGTGTTGTCATTAATGTTTGATGTTTCTGTACGTCTGTATGATATTCTGGTGAATATTATTGTTTCTTTTTGTGGTTTGTGGTTTTGTCTGATGTCATTTGTGTGTCGCTTCCTTGTGGGTTTGTTTCGCAGGGTGAGTTCAGGGTGGCCATGCTGGAGATCATTCCCTTTTCTTTACTGGCTTTTCTTGTCAAAGGCCTTTTCGTTATAACTAGTCTTTCATTTGTCCATTGTAAAATATGGCTGGTTTTATGCCTAATAAGGCACTATAAACTCTAAATATTCTTGTGAAGAGTTACTACAACTTCCCTACTACAGTTATCACTTTTTCAGCGCTTTACCGACACTAGATTTGTAACCCTTTGATTTCCTACTTTCGAAAACCTTTTAAAACGCGTCTTAAATTATACAAAATTGTTCAGTTGTAGAATCAATTTCTATGTTCAATGCAATAAAATTCCTGTTTTCAAATTATTTAAAATTTCTAAAACATGGGTCTTATAGCATCACATCCCACCAATCCTGCTACGTCTCTCGGTTCTTTTTTGGACATAATAACTTTTACTCTTTGGCCATATTACATTGTTTGGATTGAGGATCACCGACGAGGGCTTAGTACCCGAAACGTGCATATCTGGTTCATGCTGCAAATTCATCTGTTCTTAATTGATGCTATTGAATTTGAAGTCATTTATCATTCTCTATTTTAGATTTATAATGGAACTTTTGTTAACTTCATGCGATCCGAATAGTCACACTTTTTGCTATGTTTATATCACGTGACCGTCCTAATCAGCTGAGAGTGCACATAGGACCCTCTCCTTCTATATGTCGTCATACATGTTTCATTGTATCTCTGCTTACTTTATTTAATCGTTCTCTTAGTATGAGTGATTCCTTTTATCTCACAATACTATTAATCGAGATTACCTGCGATACAAACGTAGTGCATGTTGCTTTAGTAAATTGTGTATTACGTAAATTGCATATCCTAAACAAATATAAGAAATCTATTTATTAAATATTGATAAGCAATTTCGAGATTATCACCAAAAGCGGTTCGTGAAACTAAATGATATTAATTTCTTTCATCAATTATGTATCCTCCCTTTGCTAAAACTTAAATGGCTAAATGATAGAATCAATTAATATTTGAATATCTGTCGTCCAAAAAGTCAATATTTCGACTCATATTTGTGACGAAAACGTTTTGAGTATTATTTTTTTTTATCAGAGACGTATGTTCTGGCAAAAGAAGTGTCGGACAGCCATACATGTCAAACTCAAAAGTACTAAGGCCCTGAAAATGTTTAAGTTACGTAAATAAAAATTCCATATTTGAATGGTACATAGGTTTTGTTTCAAGCGATCCTACTTTCAGTTATTCAGAAAAAAAGGTTTTAAAAATAACATTTGGTCCCCGGATGCACATAGGCTTCAATTTTTTTATGTGTTGACAATCGTGATTCACGTCATTACTTCATAAAAAATAGGTATCTTTTTCTCCCAAACGTCCATCGATATATTTAAGATTCTCGGTTTTCATTCATCTAAAACTTAATTTTAAATGTACCGTATATATTGTTCTTTATCGCGATGAGATGCTCCGCTCCGTAACTCAAGCTATATTACTCTATGTCACGTAGCTAACTTCCGAGAGGCTCGGAAAGGATAAGATGATCAGAGACGGATTCTGAAGTATAAAAAAATGTGTATTTTCCTTTTTGATGAAAATCTGAAAAAATATATTTCCCTTCTACTTGCATGCAAGAATATGAGATAAAGTAGAATGGTTTTCAAGTCTAAGTTTCTTAAAGTTACAAGTAAAAGAGACATCTGAAAGTTTCAGTTGTTATTCATATCCATGGTAAAGATAAGTATATCAATGGGAATTCGGAGTATCGAAACAGTGGCAGAGATACTGAATTTCCTTCTTGAAAAAAATAATTTTATCTATTTTCAAAGGGATTTAAATTTCTATGACCAAAAAAAGTTTAGTGCATCATATGCACACTTCTATTAACAATGTCCCCCGAGGGAACATGTAGCCAAGTTCGATCAACTTCGGTTGATTGTCTGTCTCTTCAACGCATTACAAAAAATTCTGTTATCAAAATGTCTGAAAATTTCTAAAACGTGGGTCCTGTATATCCATCATATCATATCCAATCCATCCTTCTACGTCTTTCGGTACATTTTTGGACATAATAATTTTCACACTCTTTGGCTGTATTACATTGTTTAGATTGAGGATCACTGACGAGGGTTTAGTACCCGAAACGTGCATGTCTGGTCCATACTGCAAATGTGTCTGTTCTTAAATGATGCCATCGAATATTTGAAGACGTTTTACACCAGAGATGCTTGAGCCAGAAAGATAGGGAATCAAAGAATGCATATCTGAAAAGAGATTAATTCTGAAAAAGGACCAAAACTGTATGCCAAGAAAACAGCGAAGGACATAACTACGTCAGGCGGAGATACTCATTGCTTTTGAAATAATTCTTCTCATTCAGCGACAGAACATCAAGTATATGTCAAGTCAGTGCAGAAAAATTGTAAAAGTAGGCAAACATAATAGTCCACTAGCAGTAGAACCAACCAATTTGTGTAATTGAAGTTTATAAAATATATTCTATGAGAAAGATTTTAGTCAACGATTTCCTAATTAGCAATAATACGGAATTGTTCTAACTCTTTACCTTCCTGAAGAAAATTTGAAACCAATTTTAATGCACCAGCCACGTGTTAGGACAGTTAATCCTTATAATGGTACTTATTTAATGCCGAAGTGAATTTCTGACACAGCTAAATGTATTTCAGT
This sequence comes from Pinctada imbricata, assembly GCA_033119305.1. Lineage (NCBI taxonomy): Eukaryota > Metazoa > Mollusca > Bivalvia > Pterioida > Pteriidae > Pinctada > Pinctada imbricata. Next base: position 63,273,674 of record VSWD01000007.1, read on the forward strand.
ATCGATCTCTGATTTCTTTTGTGAATTGAGATTGCAGAAGTGCTTGATATCTATGACCAAAATAGCATTGGAGGGATGGTGCTTAGATGTTAACCTCCTTTAATTTCGATGATATTTTTGGATGAAATGACAAGTTACCGAAATAGTAAAATAGTATATTGATAAAGGGCAAAACAAAGCTTCTTTCGGACGACAGAGCTAATAGAAGTAATTATTACACTTTAAACATCCGGTCACGCGGGAAAAGCTTAACTGCTCCACACTGCAAACGGAAATAGGTGTTTATAATAATAATAATAATAATAATAAGGAAGTGCTCCAACTTTTTACCTTCCTGAATAAAATTTCAAACCAATTTTAATGCACCAGATACATGTACGTGATCGGACAGTAAATCCTTATTAGTAGTATTGTCATGGCAAACTGACCTGACCGGGCGGGTCTTATTTTCACCTGGTCATCAGAAGAGTTTACTTCTGAACAGGTGATATATGCTATATACAGGTAATGAGTATTTACTCTAATTACTAATATATGCAATCCATAGTCTATCTATCCTAAATTTTTATTGACTCGTCTCATTCGCTTGATTGAATTAGCTCCGCCCGGTCAGGTAACTTTGCTACGACAATACTTATTTAATGCCGAAGTGAATTTCTGACACAGCTAAATGTATTTCAGTATCGATCTCTGATTTCTTTTGTGAATTGAGATTGCAGAAGTGCTTGATATCTATGACCAAAATAGCATTGGAGGGATGGTGCTTAGATGTTAACCTCCTTTAATTTCGATGATATTTTTGGATGAAATGACAAGTTACCGAAATAGTAAAATAGTATATTGATAAAGGGCAAAAACAAAGCTTCTTTCGGACGACAGAGCTAATAGAAGTAATTATTACACTTTAAACATCCGGTCACGCGGGAAAAGCTTAACTGCTCCACACTGCAAACGGAAATAGGTGTTTATAATAATAATAATAATAATAATAATAATAATAATAATAATAATAATAAGGAAGTGCTCCAACTTTTTACCTTCCTGAATAAAATGTCAAACCAATTTTAATGCACCAGATACGTGTTCGGACAGTAAATCTTTATTAGTAGTATTGTCATGGCAAACTGACCTGACCGGGCGGGTCTTATTTTCACCTGGTCATCAGAAGAGTTTACTTCTGAACAGGTAATATATGCTATATACAGGTAATGAGTATTTACTCTAATTACTAATATATGCAATCCATAGTCTATCTATCCTAAATTTTTATTGACTCGTCTCATTCGCTTGATTGAATTAGCTCCGCCCGGTCAGGTAACTTTGCTACGGCAATACTTATCTAATGCCGATGTGAATTTCTGACACAGCTAAATGTACTGTATTTCAGAAGCGACCTCTGGTTTTATTTTGTGGATTTTGCGAAGCTCGTCCTTATGGTAACGCGTATACATTTACCTTATTGAGAAACTATGCTGAATCAACGAATGAGAATGTACTACTATGCTTTCGAAAACTTTCGTCCCCTCGCAGACAGAGTTGCTGCGGAGATGCTGGATTATTGCCATTTATTTTTTTTCGACTCCAAGTAGACGTATATGTTATACTCAATTTTTGTTTATAAGTTAAATTAATTGAAAACATTTTTGGTAAATCAGGTAACGATAAAGCATCAACAAGACGGCGTAACCACGGGATCTTTGAAATCCGACATTTCCGGTTTTAAACGAGACGTTTCGCTCTGATTGCTTTTCTCGTCTCGGGTGGTTTCGTACTGTCAGAAGTCGGAAAATGTTTTTTTTTTTTTTCTTTTGTTCGATATGCAATGAGTAATTTATTTTCATTTAACCTTTTTCCTACAAAATTAAATTGGCTTGAAATAAAAAAATCAGATATAAGAAATACATGAGCTTAGGTCGATCCCGTTTTGAACACGGTCTGTTTATAAGTCCTTGGTCTGACCAGTTGAAGCAAAGATGACTTCTAGCTGAGCACGGTCTACTGAGTTCTTTGAAACTAGATCGTTGATATAAGTTTTCAAAATCAGACACCTTTCTTTTTACTCGTAGGTTGTCGTAAATCTGACAAGCGGACCCCCCTCCCCAATCTAATTTCTGCCGGTCTAGGCCAAAAGAACAAATATTTTTGTTTCCACTTACCGTACCGGCTACCCATTTTTTTCCTCTAACACTAAGAATATGATAACTATCATTTAGTTTAAGATGCCGAGTGCAATCATAAAAAAGAAAGATGTTTTAGGCTTTAATCATATTTTAGCCCCCCCCCCCTCAAAAATTTCATCTGCTGGTCTATACCAAAAGAACAAATACTTCCGTGTTTCCACTCGCCCTAACTACCTTTTTTGGCAATCATCAAACAGAAATTTTCACAAATAGTGTAAGATAAGATAAAATGTCATAGTCTAAAAATAAAACGCAAGAAAATAAAAAAGAATTTAATCATATTTATTTTCTCTCCGCTCGCACAAAAAGGCTTTGCCTTGTTTCATATTAAACATGACAATTTTTATATATCAATAAACATCGTATCGCTTGGTTGCTTTCTTTTCTTCTTTTGATTTATGGTGTTATGTCATAGTTACCTTTCTCCTCATGTCATTCTTTTCAAGTCTTAAAACATGAATCGTGAACGTTAAGTAACCTCGACCAATTTTCAAATAATTGTCCTTCATTCGTAATAACATTATACTAATTAGTAATCAAACACTATATTCCTCTTGTAGATACGTATATCACCCATCTTTTTTATCTGTATCTCTTATTTCATCGAATTAGGATAACACTTCTTTTCAAAATTGAAAAAAAAAGTTATGATAGATTTTCAAATGGCATACTTTTTATGCCAAAGAACGAGTACTTATTACATGCCGTTTTTGAGTATCGACTAAATGCATTTCAAACAACCCGAACAAAGCGGTGTATGATTATACATTTTCCCGCGTTTACTCTGATCGACCAGAGTGTGATCAGTGCAGTGATTCTAATGCATCTACCAAATCCAGGTCGGCTCCTGTTGATGCATCAAAGTGTTGGTTGTCAATATATTCTATTATGATTTGACGTTAATCAAATAAAGATTACGTGAATTTATAAGCGCAATTAGCAGGTAACTTCAGTCGTCCTTAGAGAAAGAGGGAGCGCCAGTCTATTCTATGATTTTCCCCATCAATCTATTTGATTTAAAATCTTGCTGAGATTATTTGCAAATACATGGAATTGTGAGAAAGATGCATATATTCACGACATAGAGAGAATTTCAAGTGCACAACGGAAATATGAAAAATAAAAACCAAACAAAACAAAAAACAAAACAGACACCAAATAAAGCTACAATTATGGTTTACCAATTCATTTCGTACTTGTTGTAATTACCAATTCTGTAATTGTTATAGAAGAAAATCAGAGAGATTAAACAAGTATTTTAATGTTTATTGCATGTTAGATGACAAACCACTGTGCTTATTTCCTGGTGACGTCAATGCCTTTATTGGTCAATGATTGATTTGATTAAGAGTCAATAGAGGGACGATTATTTAAGTAAACAAACAATATAAAAACAACAGAAGGTGTATTATGGTATTTTATTTCAAAAGCTGAATAAAACACAGAAAGACAACTATCTAGAACAAATTTGCTAACGATACATATGCAAAAGTAAAAAAACAAGAAACAAAGCAAAGGCAAAAAAACAAAACAAAACAAAACAAAATAAACAAACAAAAATAAAACCAAAAACTCCCAAACAGAACAACAAATGTTAAACGTCTTCAAATTCAAAAACAAACTACAAAACAAAAACCCAAACAAACAAAACAAACCAAAAACACACACACATGCACCATGAGACAAAAACCATATGTACAGAGTGAAGTAACAATGCAAGAAGACATTTTATAATGATAAACATACCGAAGACCGAAACAAAATGATAAGTGAAAAAAAGTGCATTATGAAGAATGTAAATGTCATAAAACATTGGTATCGCTTGTGGAATCAGAAAAAACTATGCATGAGTACCCTAAAGATTCACCGCACGTAATGTTTTATGTTTTCCCGTAGGAAAGGGAAAAATTATAGAACTGTGACAATACCTGAAAAATGTTAATCCATCACACAGCGGTATTGTCACCTAGACAACCAGTAAGTTAATGGATTCTTCCTTTTGATACATTGTTATAGCAGATCGACAGACCTCATGATAATGAAATCACTGATCCACGAAAAAAAGTTTTACCGCTTTTGTATGGGAATATTTGTACTCTGACTGAATATGGATACAGCAATCCCAGGGGAAGCATATCAATCACAGAGCTGCTCGTAAAGGCACATTACAAAATGTATATCTCATAAAGAAAATATGTCCCATATGTATGTGTTATAGTGCTATAATATATCTCTAGGATACAAACACTATACTCAGTAATAAAACCAAGGGTAACCGACTTATAAAAATTTTCCAAAGAGATTAAATAGATTTTAAGATGACAAGAACAGATTACCTGATAAGATCTCTCATGCAATATTTACTCTGTTTCTGTTTATCCTGTCTCTTTGGTTGCTTTACATTTATTTCAATTAGAATTTCATCATTTTTATTCTGAAATACTTAAAACTGAAAATGAAGAAAAAAGCTGAAAATAAAAGTACATTTTTTCCAATTGTACAATTTATTCATAAAGATATTTATGGGAAAGAGCAGAACTGAATAAAATGATAAATTAAAATCAGTAACTGAATACAGAAAAATGCAAAAAATTTCATAAGGTCTATGACGAAAACATATAAAATGATATAGGAGATACAGTTTCATAGCGGGTCCGGCTTATCCGTTTGAAATGTATATTGTCTAAATTTTGCACCTCAAATCTGACTATATTTCTTGCATTTACAGGAATTAGAGTTTTGGGGTCTAACCGAACTGGACATAGAGCCATGTTGTTGGGGCCAATACAGCAAATTCAAAGATCACAAAGAGACGCTGGCGGCGCTGGATGACAACTTCACCTCACAAATAGACACAGAGTGTGCTGTGTGGGACGAAAAGCCAAGCAGTCTCAATAAGTTCAAGAAACAAATGTGGGTTTTCTTAGAAGAACCCAGCTCTTCAAGGGGTGCCAAGGTAATGCTCTTTTATAAAATCACAAGTTCAAGCATCTCTAAATTGATCATGATTTACCAGTTGAATTTTATATATAAAAATAAAACACAGAAAGTCATACGAACACAATTACGATGATTTCAATTCTGCACCATGATCAATATGCAAATCTGCATACAAAAAAAGTGTTAATATTTCACGCCCCTGTGACTAGGATTTTGCTGCATTGAATCTTGTATTTCAATTATTGATTTGACTTCAATATTCTGTTTTTGGTGCATCAGGTATTCAGACACTCCTCGTGCTATGCAGATGAATGCTCACAATCGTACGTCACTGCATGATGTAATTATCATATTTCTAGATTTCACTCTATTGAAAGTGGTTGCATTATGTAAGCCACATAAACAATGAAAAAATGATTTGTGTACACATGCTTTTATTGTTGAGTAAAAAATAACCCGTCATAGTAAGGGTAAATTGCTGATTGAGCAATGATTTATATCAAATACTGGGAGAGGAATTTGAATAAGCTAATCTAGGTTCCTTTCCGATCCTACATTGTATCTTATTCTTTGTATCGTATACTACATGTGTTTGAAATAAATGTGTTTAAATTAAATACGACGGATTAAAGGATAAGACAGCCCAAAAAAATCGAGGAGAATATTGGATAAAATACCAAATCGTTTCTGTCCTACTTTAGCACACATCTTTCCTGTTCGAATGTTACATCCTTTAGATCGGATGAATACGATTGAATGTATTGACCTCAGCGGCAATTGAATAATTTCTTCATTTTCTTGTCACTGTTAATAAAGAAATCAAAAGGTTCCTATACGTTGTAACATGGATTCCGTACAACTTCAAATGGAGAGAGTGTAGAGGAAGGTCAAAGTGTTTACGAAGTTTATGTCAAAACACAAAGTTGATACTATTGAAACCAAAGCAACCATCGAATATAACAAAGTACGACCCTTTGTTTTTAATTAATACAGCGAGATAAATTTGAATAAGCTTAAAGCTTCCTTTTTAGATACTATTTATGGCAGTGTGTATGTAACATGATTTATGTGATATTAAATGAATATGTTAAAAGATATGTTTAAACTAAACTAATTTTGAAGAACAGCACGTACATTTAAAAGCGCCACCTACAATAAATTCCGTCCTGGTAATGAACTCTGAAGGTTGTTCATTAGATAGTGCTGTCCGTCGTGTGTCTATGGTACTGTGTTACTTTAGTTTTCTCCTGAGAAAGTTCGGTTTTAATTTTTTTTTTCCAAGAATTTATGTGCCAGTGATTTTTGGATTCTGATTTTGGGTTACGTGTTTGACTTTCATTCACTGACAGTCTCCTCTTGAAATTCCCAGAATGCATTACTTCTGCGTAACTTCAAAGGATGGTATGGTTAGCCAACAGGGAATGCTGTCCTGTAGCATCATATCCCACCCATCCTGCTACGTCTTTTGGTACATTTTTGGACATAATATTTTTCACACTCTTTGGCTATATTACATTGTTTAGATTGAGGACCACTGACGAGGGTTAAGTACCCGAAACGTGCATGTCTGGTCCATGCTGGAATTTTAATCTGTTCTTAAATGATGCTATTGAATTGGAAGACGTTTAACACCGTCCCGGGGAATATGACATCACTATTATACAGGGCTGAGATTTGTTCCATTTTATGAAAGTTTTAGGTCATCTTGTCATGACCTAAGGTTTTGTTATGTATTGAGTTTACGGTCTTATAAAGCTCTCATGGCAACGATCTGGACGATCGATCTGAAACAGATCACTTTCCGAAATTCATAATGGCTGTTAAAATGTCGAAAACTGTCCGATGTTGGCAATTTTGCACACTTTTTATTCTTACGTATCAATGGAATTGCGTTTTTAACAGTCACGTCATAATGATAAACAACGACAAAAGATGTTGACTTGGACAATTTGAGCTTTCAAACATGATTGGAAAATGTTCATATTCGTGTTACATATTCGTGCATAACGGATTATTACAAAAATTAATACCAAACATTATATTTACCTGGAACAAATAGCTGACCTTCTGTGAACGAGGATATGTAATTTTTCAAGTAGACGAGAATCGAATATTAAACGTTTTCAAATAAATTTGTTGTTAAACGAATTGACGCTCAAAGCTGTAATCTTGAAATACATGAGAGATTTTCTTTCATCTTAAACAATCTGGGAACTAAGCAAGTAAATCGATTTTAATTTTCAGAGAATATTATTGCTTCTTTTCGGAAAAGCAATAAAAGACTCTTTTCATCCTTCATTTAGAAATATTACCTTGTAAATAGAGTACGTGTTCGAATATGATTTTATGACGACCTTGACACAATGCAATACCCAATATTAAAGTTGGCATTTAAATACCACGAAAAACAAAAGGTTTAGGACCCGGTGGCAGAATAACTCAAACACTGTCCACGATTTTATAATTCTTTTATTCCTCACGTTCTGACATTAATGACTTGGACGGGATCGATAATGGTAAAGTTCTATTCATCTATCATCACAAACGACAATCAAACTTGGATATTGATGAGGAAACCATTGATGAGGACATGTAAGCTATATTGGCAGCTGGCGTACGTGTGCCATATAATACGCCATTTATGTGATACCAGATACCGCTGTTTGATTACCTCGGTCACCACCAACAAAACACCCACTTTACAAAACCAGAAGGCATAAAAGCACTTAAATAGGATGAATCAGTAAAATCCAATAAAACTCTTGGCAAAAATAGCTTTCTTGAAAGTTTGCTAATGAATGATTCAGGAAACTAAAAGATTTTAATATTCTATTGGATATCATATTTTATACATGCCTGCACATGTATTAGTTTTTAAATAAGACACGACTGAAGACACACAAGAACCTACTGAGAGACACCATGAACACACAAAATACGCATAATTATATTCAGGTCAGAGGAGGCTAAGAGACAATAGAGTACCCGCAGCTTGCTCATAGTGGCCCTGGCTTTGCTTATACTTCACAGTAAAACATTAAGGAGTTTTATTTTGGTTTGGATGGCTACTACATAATCATTTTTTCCTTTGGTATGGTCAGGGGACATTGCTTTTTACACTTACAATCGCTATCATCACGTACCGTTTCTGTTTAAGAGTGTTTGCTTGGTTTGTCGAGGTCTTGACTTCATTCTGTTTTTTTTTTTTCACATTTTCATGACTATTGCTGAATGAATAAGATTACATCAAAAGACCTTGCCACACACCTGAAAAATAGGTGATATACGAAATAGGGCCGACAAAGAACTAGTTTTTAAACTTTAAAAATCTTTCTTCTTCGCAATAACCAGGACTTTCTCTTTGAAAGATCGAGGGAACTTTTAATATCCCGTGTCAATTAAAGACTAAGTTAAAATAAAATTCATTTTATGAAATAATCCCAATGTTTAATTGCTGATAGTTTCATATTTGTTTTGCAGGGTTATGCTGTGATTTCGATGTTTTTCGTTGTGCTGTCAATTGCAACCTTCTGTTTGGAGACCTACGAGAGTTTCAGGGTGCCTATAAATTCTACTGTTAAACCTATAAATAACACGGGACTGCATCTGGTACAGGCAGCTACGGGAGACTACTGCGTCAAAGACAAACTGCTGGATATGGTATACTCATTTACGGACACCAAGCCTCACATTGTCATGCAAGTCCTTGACTATATTTGTGCCGCCTATTTCACAACTGAATATGTTATTCGCTTTTTCTTCGCTCCCCGGAAATTTTACTTCATCCGCCAGCCACTAAATGTGATTGATATTTTCTGTTTGATTCCTCATCTAATCGCCATTATCCTCGTGACCGTCAATCCAAATGACAGCACTAGTCAACTTTTCAAATCGATGCTGGCACTTAGAACAGTCAGAATTCTCAGAGTATTCAAACTGATGAAACACTATAGTGCATTCAATATCTTGGTTTACACTATAAAGGTCAGCATAAAAGAGCTGATGCTGATGATAATATTCCTTCTAACAGGAGTTCTGATATTTGCAAGCGCCATATTTTACGTGGAAAGTGACAACTTTAATAACATACCGTTAGGGATATGGTGGGCGCTTGTAACCATGACGACTGTTGGTTATGGTGACAAAGTACCTCGTTCACAGGGTGGTTACATCATTGGTTGTTTCTGTGTCATTTGTGGTGTTCTCACTGTTGCTTTTACTGTACCTATTGTTGTCAATAATTTCGCTCTGTACTATGCGCATGCGCAATCGAGAATTAAACTCCCACCGCACAAAAGAAAAGAACTGAAGAGAAAACTTTTCATAAAAAACAAAAAGTCGATGGAATTTTTGGACAAATTCAAGAGACTTCGTAAGAAACAACAAGATCATACAGCCAATGATTTCGTGGACGTGAACACAATTCAATCTGTGCAGTCACCACGAGCGCCGCCTTACGGTGCAGAATCACCTAAACGAGACAGAACAGTATCTACTACTAGCAGCGCAGACGTATTTAACTTTGAGAAAACGAATCTGAGTGCTGAATGTTTGATAAAATCAGATTCTAAGAAGACAGCACAGATTGTAACCATATCAGACGGTGTTAACAACACAAGCTCCCCAGTATCAGTCACGCCTGTAGATATTGAGGTCAATGATCTTGAGGTATACATAGATTTATGTATTTTTTATCATGTTTGAAAACATACATCCTGAAGCAACATTTTATTTCAAATTCATGCATGGTGGATAAATCACAAATAACCTTATGTACGTAGATTCAAATTACGAATCTGAATCTGCCTACACAACTACCTAAACGAAAGCAAAAACAGACTACCAAACATTAAAGACGACAACTATTGTATTGTTATTCAGATTTTATCAGCACAACCCTACTTCTTATTTGGTTTCCCGTCTAGAAGAAGCCTGTCCAAAGATGTTCCCGTAAATTGTATTTTTTTTAAGATGCTTTAAATAAGCTGTTATTTGGTTTTTATTTGACATACACCTTATGATAGGAAATAGTGCATGGTATTGCTAGTTACTGGTTCGTCAATTCAACATAAAAGTTGTTGAGCACATGTATCATAGTCTCAATTTCAGTATACGACTAGCTCACTGTGTCTCACAAAAGATGTTTTATTTTGAAATATTAAGGCTCAATAATAGTAAGTGGATGAAAAATAACACATTTAATGGGAAATAATGGTAACAGATTCGTAATCACAAATCTAAACTAAGTGGTTAAAGACTCAGGAAATAAAATGGAATTGGTCATAGATGTGTCGAACCAAAGGGAATCCTTGTTCAGGGGATGAGATCAGTTGCTGAGTGGCTAAGCAGGTCCTACATGCTAACAATATTCTTCACCATCTAAAAATGGTTGAGGTCAATTCAGGGACTTGCAATTTTGAAATATATTTAATCCAATCACATCCTTATCTTCAAAATTGCCAATTGAAAAAATACTACTCCAGAATGTATTTCAGCGTTCTAGAAACAGTGACGTCATATGGCTTGTAGCGACAATAGAACTATTTTTCAGTTTCAGACATTAAAACGCACTCCTCGTTAACATTCCTACCAAAAAAAGAGCTTGTATCTTGTTTAGCGTATGGATTGAATACATAGTAGATAGTTGAGGATGGTATATTGCTGTCTGAATTGGGAGGGTTCAGGTTGTCAAGTGTGTCATAGAGTGGGGTTTTCATCTATTTATCATCGTCAAACTCTGTTATGCGAGTTGTGACAAAAGGTTATTATTATCAAACTTCTTGCTTTAGGATAAAAGAGTTAACTATATGATAATTATTATGCGTGTTCTTTTTTTATCGCCGGGTATTTCATATCAGGCTAAGCTCTGCTGTCATGTCATTTTTACTGTGTTTCGTTTCCCTATTCATTCAGTAGGGACATGCATGCATGATAAATTATTGTCGATATGATATTGAACATTTTGATTTGATAAAAATTCAATATTTTGAAAAGAGAAAAGGAAGGGAAAATAAAGATTAATGACGTGTTTATTACTCGTTGTACAGTTTTATTGAACGGACAATTGACAGATGTTCAATTTTGAAATTGTATCTTCGTTAACTAATGATGTTTATAAACGTTTGTAAAATTCTTATACTTGCTTTCATTTCTTAGCAACACAAGATTGAAACTGCCAATTTGATGAACAACCTGGCAGAGAACAACATACGTCTCCGAGAGGAAAGAAGGAGGCAACTGGAAATGCTAAACGAGAAACGAGAAATGAGGAGAATCCAGCATGGCGGGAAAACGCCCAGACCATCCCCCGCCCCAGCGGCCGCATCAAAACCATCTACAAAGAAAGCGGAATGAAATAAAGAAGTGAAGTTAAAAATGTCATTTTTGTCTTAGATAGGGGTGTTCATCTGACTATCATTATCAAACTCATGGCATGTGCCCCATCGTGATATATTCTCATTTTCATAAGGTTAAGCTCAGATACATTTATGTAAATAAAGTACATGTAAATATTATATATTTTCTGAATGAAGAAAAATATGATTATATCCCGAAAAAATCTTTTTAAAATAGTTTTTTTTAACTTTATTTTTCTAAGGACGTATTTTTCTTCAAATCTTTCTCTCCTTTGGTATTGTAGATAGCTTGTCATTTTCATACATAGTGCCGAACGTCATTTCCGGATTTATTGTTACAAATGATCATATCGTATTTTTGTGGATAAAATTGAAAGCATTACACTGGAAATGAGCAATTCTTGCAGATTGTGATAATCTTGGAAGGTGTTTGTATGTTGTCCGGTATTACAGGGTATACTGTATGGTAATTTCCCAAGTCACCTAATCTACAAACTTTGTCATATCTTTGTCAGCTTGTGTTCACTATTTGTAGTCTATACATCTGTACTACCTTAATTTTATTGCTGAATAGAAAATTAATACTCAATCAGGTAAACGGCTCAAATAAACTTGTTATAGTAACATATCGTAGTCAAAGTGTCTGTTAACCATACTCATGCTCGTCATACTCATATACTGCATTGGGGAAAGAGCACTTTATTTTTCTTCATATCAGTCAAGTCTTCGGCTCTCAAATACTAGTAACAAGAACGTGATAAGAGGAGGAGAAAAGGCTATGGAATTTCGATTAATTCTCTGACATTTTTGTTCTTTAAAGAGGAATGATGAAAAATGAACCTAAGGTTCTTACCTTAAAAAATCTTTGCCCTTTCGTAGGAAACTATAAGTTACCCTATTCAGCTGCAGGGAACTAATCTCTTTGACAAATTCTGGGGCACCTCATTTGCATGTTGGGGAAATCCATCTCTCGTCTCGGCACCAAGAGCCGAAATAGATAAAAGTAACAATCTATAATGAACTACCTAGATAACTAGTATTTACTTCCGTAAGAGTAAATACTACATATACGAGGGCTGATTGATATTTTGTGAGCCTAGTAATTAAGGATTTGAATTTTATCAGACATTTTGCATTATTTTTCTACATAATCCCCTTCAGTTTCTATACACTCTTGCCACCGGTATTTAAGGGCTTCAATACCACTTTTAAAAGCTATCCACTGCAAGTATGACGTCATCATCGGACTGAAAGTGGGTGACAGAAATAACTACTTTCACTTTTGGGAATAGATGGAAGTCTGATGGAGCAAGATCAGGTGAATAAGGCGGATGCTCAATCAAATTAAAGCCACAATCATTAATAGCAGCCATGGCAGTGACAGACTTGTGAACAGGAGCATTGTCCTGATGGAATAATTCACCTTTAACCAGTGAGTAAGTTTAATATTTTCCCGTAACTGTGTCAGATGTGAAGCATATTGTTTTTCCTTTTTGGAGATAATCTATCATCAGAATACCTTCTGCAACTCAGAAAACCGAGGCTCACAACATAACAATCAGCTCTCGTATACTATCCAGATTTATTACAATAAGAGATAATTTTCTGTAATGTCTTAAACAAATACGAATGCAAAAGAAATCTTAAAGAAATACCCTTCGGAGGAATGACGCAAGGTCACAAATACTTTTAAATTATGATATTTTGTAATGAAAAAGCATTGTTTACATTGTAGGAAAATTTTGAAGGGTATCATCTTGAGGAAAAAGGTATCATCTTGAAGAAAATATTAATTACTGATGACCCTATCTATATATGTTTTTATAACATGTCATTGATATGAAAAGAGGAAATGAACATGCACCAAAGAGAAGACTGCTTTATTAATTCTACATGCAATTTTCATCTGCTGTTGATGAAACATGGTATTGTTTTGGTAAAATTCTACAATTTTTGTTGTATGAATGAACCCTCCATGTCTCATCATAAATGACATCCATTCCGTCCATATTCTTAATGTTGATGTATGTTGATATGAAAATGTTTGCAACCATAGATTTTCAGGACACAGTGTAAAGTTCTATTAATAAAGATTAGTCAAGTTTGTCTTGTTGTTTGTGTTTATATCAATCGAAGAAAGACTTATTCAACGGTCAATACAGATCAGAGTGACCAGTTTCTGTTTTGTTCAATACATCATTCTTATCATATTAATATAGATCATCAACTAAAAATGTTAATTTCTTTACTAAGATGGAATGTTTTCTTTTGATATTCATTTATTGTATCCATTGTGCAAATCGGGTCTCCGTTGTAAATGAGTTAAAGAAGATCCTGACGACAATCTCAACGGCACGTTGTAAAGTATGGCAATGTTTATTCCTGGTAATGAGCTTTAAGCGGGCATCTTCTTTTTAAAAGAATGATGCCCTGAATCGAGACATGATCTTCTGAGGGCTTGAAAAGTAAAAGGAAAGAATTTTCTATATTTCTTACAAGCATACAAATTTAAATAAGAGAATAAAACAAATGGGCGCTACTGAAATGAATTTTGGCGGCTTATGAAAAATACTTTGGCTGGAAGCATTAAATATCTGAAACACGTGTCTGGTTCATAATAAATTGGTTTGAAATTTTCTTCAAGAAGGTATGAAGTTAGAACACTTTTTATGATAGAAAAATATCACAATTTTTACCTCATAAGTCACCCTTTTTGGTTTGCTAGATAGGCGTCTTTCAGATAAGCTTCTCAGTCAGGGATACATTTGTGACCGACTAACCTCGTCACTGAGGAAGTTCTATGGTCGATATGGGGAATTCGTCATACATTATGATGTCTCACTCTCCAGAATGGTGGATGATATTCTGTCTTAGACCATTTGAACTATCCAACCACCGAATATACTTATATCTTCCGAAATGGAAGTAACCGGATATGACAATTCTACCGAATTGAAGTGACGGGTGTCCTGGGCACCTGGTCTCACTCCCATTTTGGAAGTTGGCCTCTTTTCATATGGTGGAGGTTTTTCTTTGTTTGCTTTGGTTCATGTTTTATCCTGATTTTGTTTGCCTTCGGTTTATGATGTTCTAAATTGTCGATTTTGTACTGTGTATCGGGATATGGTCATTGTCCATAATTGCTATCAAGAGTCTTAAATCTTAAACCAAATTAATAATTTTTGAAGAGCGAATTTCTAAGTACGAGATAAAGAGCCAACTAAGGACAGAACGATGCATTGCATGAAGGGAGAAAATTCTTAGTTTGGGAATAGATAAATAAATTTACTCGAAAAAATCCACAGCATTGAATTTGAAGACGTTTAACATTAAGAATAGTCAGATTTATAAGAGATGCAATTTGCTACTGTTTATATATCATATGTTTTTGAATTAAAAACCACATGTTTTGTTGAGGGTTATTTGACGCTGCATCATATTTAATGACACCCTTGACCTGACATTTCATATAATAAAATGGATAACATGACTAATTAAACAAATTCCTACACTACTAAAAATCAATCAAAGAAAGACAACTCAATTGTCAATATCCATAAGGTATATCTATCACACCTGAGAGTAACATAATTTCGCAAGATAATCTCGAACAATATATCGTTTTATTTAAACATATGCAATTATATCAAAGAATTTCATCTTCATTCAAAATGGCAAAATAAACTTACCTGAATGACATGTCTCTCTCTTAATTCCTCAGATACAATAACTTTTTAATTCCGTGCAAAGGTTAAAGAAAACAAGATTTTCATAAAAATAGAAATCTCAATGTCTGCATGAAAATATATCGGCTACAAAGCAAATTAATTAAAGAATTGTAATCAGATCTTAGCTAAACGAACCAACTTTGATAATGCAATCTTAATTATGATGAGTTAAAGAAGATCCTGACGTCAATCTCAACAATACTTACAATAGAGCACCAAATTGAACATTGACGGACCCCTAGCAAGCTAGAAGTTGGACCATGTGCCCGGGAAGAGTAAGCATCCCCTATATGGATTGCCAGACCCGCCGTCGATGTTCACGCACGAAAATGAAAACAGTTTCGGTTGATCTTCTGCCTCTTCAACGAATTCGAAAATTTCTGTTATCGAAAAATCTAGAAATTTCTAAAACATGGGTCCTGTAGCATCATACAGTTTGTATCCCATACATCCTGCTACATTTTTCGGTACATTTTTGGACATAATAATTCACAATCTTTGGCCATATTACATTGTTTAGATTGAGGATCACTGACGAGGGTTAAATACCCGAAACGTGCATGTCTGGTCCATGATGCAAATTAATTTGCCCTTAAATGATGCTATTGAATTTGAAGACGTTTAACATTATACAAAACTTGCACTGTCTAAGGTTATGTCTATACAGAAAGTGCTAAAGCGACCATGTCAGGGAGACATATTTTTAAACACTTACCGTCAAATCCCTCGCGGTGAACTTCTTTACGAGCTTCACATGGCAAAGAGCATAAGTCTGACATATTACTGAATTACTAAATTGCTATTACTAAAATACAATTAGTTTTTCAATCCATGCAGCTACTTTGGATTATCGAAATTTCTTCTTCTTCTCCTTCTTCCTCTTTGTTATAGTGCATTGCGCACTTTGACATGTTATACATACTGTCAGAATGTTCTAGTATTTTGGCAGTTTTCTATCGGAATAGTCCATTTTCAAGTTTTCGGATCGACCATTAAAAACCTTGATTTTACACATCAATCTACGGACATGAAGTACCTTACCAAACTTTTGAATTGTTACGCCATAATTCAGTTTTTTATGTTATATTTCCAGTGCTTCGTGTGTGGCGTCTCAGTGGAATACGTCGCCAAAGTATGTGATGTCCGTAGTATAGCTATCAAATGACACATCTCGGAAATCGTCTATTCTTATACTACGGCCATAGTACGACGACAACACGTTCACTTTGAAAATGTATTTTTATACAGGACTCTATGGATATTGTCCACAATAACTTCGTGTTTCTATCGTGCTGTGTTATTATCTCCGTCTCATTGTCCGCTTTTTCTCCTCTCCTTCTGCTCTATTAACTGCTGGGGACCTCCTTCCTTTTTTGTTTTGTTATACATATTTTTCAAGAATTTGTATGTCTATTTGGATCTTGATGTTTGGATTTGTGTTTGACTTTCGTTCACTGAAAGTCCCATTTTATGCATGAAAATATCTTCGATAAAATAGGTGTCAAAATTAGTTATCGTATTTAAGCAAGACTAATAATACGGAAATGCTTTATCATTTGCACTTATTAAAAATCCGAAGTAATTTTCTGTCACAGCCAAGTGTATTTCAGTAGCGCCCTCTGGTTTTATTATTTTTTTAATTTTAATTTGTCCGTTTACAATGCAGAGAGTGCGCGGTTTCAAATTTTGTTTAAGGTCTATTCAGTATAGTTAAATGAATTATATTACCAAAATAGCACATTTAAATCATACTATTTTCCTCGTTATTCAGATACAATAAGTTCCTTTCAACCCATTCAATAGCGGTCTACGGTCATTAAGTATTCAATTTTAGCGATATGGACAATCTTGAATCAAATCCTTCTTGGTTACATAATACGTCGATACAATAATGTATTAAACAAACATCAAAGAAGCACCCATCAGTTAATCAGTCTCCAAGTCGAGAAGGCAAGGCAAAATAATGAGAATTTCCATTGGAACAGTTGCGAACGCCGGAATGAATAACATTCTGAAGTGAGACCAGGTGCCCGGGTAAGTCAGCGTCTCCTGTCTGCATGCAACCTTGTCAAATTCGGTGATTGTCTCGATGAACATATTGATGTACATATCAGGTAAAGATGTCTTGTTTGCATGGTGATAATTAGAGCCTTTCGATCACAATCCAGAATGTCACTGATCATTCTGGAAAGAGGGATCTGATATGATTTTATAATATGCCCTTAGCAACCGAAGAACTTCCACAATGAAGATATCAGCTGTTATGTAATATTAAACCGAACAAGTAGCGTGGGTGCTGTATCATCATATTCCACCCATTCTGCTACGTCTTTTGGTACATTTTTGGACATAATAATTTCCATACTTTTTGGCCATATTACATTGCTTAGACTGAGGATCACTGACAAGGGTTACGTACCTGAAACGTGCATGTCTGGTCCATGCTGTTAATTTATCAGGTTTTAAATGATGCTATTGAATTTAAAGACGTTTAACATTTGAACTACTTGGTGAGTGTCACTGCCGGTGGACCAAGAGTTCCCGAGGGCACATGTAGCCAAGTTCGATCACCTTTTGTTGATAATCTGTCTCTTCAACGCATTTGAAATTTTCTGTTACAAAATTTCTTGAAATTTCTAAAACGTGGGTCCTGTAGCATCATATCCCACCCATTCTGCTACGTCTGTTGGTACATTTTTGGACATAATAATTTCCATACTTTTTGGCCTTATTACATTGTTTAGACTGAGGATCACTGACGAGAGTTTAGTACCCGAAACGTGCATGTCTGGTGCATGCTGTAAGTTTATCAGGTTTTAAATGATGCTATTGAATTTAAAGACGTTCAACATTACTTGCAAGCCATCTGGCTCTAACTATGAAATCTTCATATTTGCAACATGGCGTACCGTGGTAGATGAGAAACAAAAACGCCATAAGCAGGAGAAGACGGAATGTTGCTACTCATGAAAGGGAAGTTGGTTATGTGGAAGCTGAAATCATCACGCTT
This sequence comes from Pinctada imbricata, assembly GCA_033119305.1. Classification (NCBI taxonomy): domain Eukaryota; kingdom Metazoa; phylum Mollusca; class Bivalvia; order Pterioida; family Pteriidae; genus Pinctada; species Pinctada imbricata. Next base: position 63,291,888 of record VSWD01000007.1, read on the forward strand.
GTTATATAATGACGTATTCAAATGGCCGTTTACGACGAAAGATAGCAGCATAATCATGTACGGAACGGATCTTTCGCTCTCGGTTGTTTTCCTAATTTCATGGAAATTATCCATTAAGTTCGGATTATTGATGGACAACACGTTATCTATGTATCTGAAGGTAAATTGAACTGAGATGCGAGATGCTTTGATGAAGTCAGCTTCGTAAGAATATAAAAATTCCTGAGGACAGATTTCATGTGGATGATCCATAAAGTTCGGATTAGTGATGGACAACATGTCATCTAATTTTCTGAAGGTAAAATTGAACTGAGATGCGGGGTGCTTTCTCCCAGTCGAGAGCAAGGTCGTATAAATATAAAAATTAGTCCGCAAGCAGTGGGGCGCAATTGGTACCCGTAGGGATGACAACTATTTGCTGGAAAACGGTTCCTCCAAACACCACAAAATTGTTGTCAATCAAATACACAAGCATCCGGATGATATCGTCTTCGGTATCCTTTTTGTCAGAATCAGAGTGTTCCTTCACGAAATAAGTATCCCCCGTCCCACGACAGGGTATTTGTATCTCCTGTTCCCATATTTAGAAAGAAAGGTGTTAACAATTAAATTGACCAGTCTGTTTTGAGCTTTTTGTGTGGAATGGTAGTGTAGAGCGTCGAGAAGTCGAAAGAATTTATGCTGGTAAAATGATTGAAATTTATGGCTATTAATTTTTCAAATCTTTAGGATCTCATTTGATTGATTCCATTTCTGGAATTTGTTGTCTCGCAGTATGCTTGAAGCCTTGATTCATGCGAGTTAATATTTTCGTAAGCAAAATGGATAGAGGTTTTGTGGAAAACCTGGGCGTACTGGTGTTATAAAGTGGTCTTTCCTCCTAGCCATATTTCCCCCCGGAAAATGGCTATATAGTGGCTTTTCCCTCCGGAAAATCTACTCTATAGTAGATTTTTCCCCGGGGAAAACTGCTTAATAGCCATTTTACCCCCTCGAATGAATTCCGGAATTTGATTTAATCCATGTTGTAAAAAGCACGAAAATAAACCTCCAATTCCAAACACAGCTTAAAACTAAGGAGAAGATTTGATTTAAGATATTTGCTTCAAAATTGACATCGACCTTGAGATTTGACATTGTCCTTGAAATATGTAATTTTTGGACTTTTCGTGCTTTTCAGCTTTGAACCTTTCATCAAAAATGAAATCAACCCTAGATCTTAGGGATATCTTTATCGTCTATAAATTCGAATGACCTCAGCTTTAACATTACACCCCATGGAAAAATCCAAAAAATTATATTTTCTTTACAATGTACGCATAGAGACATTTTTTTAAACCAAAAATATATTTGAATCCCATATCAGCTAACCCAATGTGCAATGATATGAAAGGAAAATATGAGTATCCATGTATGATTTTCCCCGATTTTGGACTAGAGGTACAATCTTAAAATTGAATCAAAACATTTCAGTTATCAAAATTTCTAAAACGTGGGACCTGTAGCATCATATCTCACTCATCCTCCTACGTCTCTCGGAACATTTATTGGACGTAATAACTTTCACACTCTTTGACCATATGCCATTGTTTAGATCGAGGATCCCTGTCGAGGATAGGTACCCGAAAAGTGCATGTCTGGTCCATGCTGCAAATTTATCTGTTATAAAATGATGCTATTGAATTTAAAGACCTATGAATACCGAAGGACTCAAAAACAGATCTGTGTGGTTGTCAATTATTTCAGATACAGATAAATTTGTAAGTGTGTATGTTGGGTTTTCAGGTGCTAGATGTAGCCCCAATTCCTCTCTCGGGTATATGAAATAGTGTGGATTGCAAATAAAAGTAAAATTGTTTGGTGCTTTGCCAGCAGAGACAATGATATATTTTCTATTGAGGGCAGAAAGTTCTTTGGCAACAAAAGGGTCGTGAAAAATTGTTTCGTTTCTGTTTTAAACCGAGTCCCTATGACGCCCTATTCTTCTTTAAAACAATTCTCCGATGGATTTCGTCCATTCGGAGAGTGTATCAAGTATAATGATTCATGAATCTGTTCTAAAGCAAAAGACTTATAAATCGTTTTGACACACTGGTCCCAATTTGAAATGATATATCCGTCTGAACAAGTTTGTTAAAGGACCTATTGTACTTTATAAACAGATATGGTCAAATTTGACAATAAGAATATGCTTGACAGTAGAAATGAATATCAGATAAAACGGAAATAACCCGTAAAAACAAGGATGTAGGATATGTTTCAACATATCAGATAAGAAAAACTTGATAAAAGGAGGTAAAAAAACCTATTACTATGTCATCGGCATTGCAATGAAAGAATGGCCATTGAATGACGCTCACTTCTAAGACAATACTACAAAACGTTATCAGAGTTACCTCTCTTGACGTCAAACCACACAGATATAATTTCCTTTCGTGCGGATATTGTTGAATTCAATATAAACATAACTCTTCTTTATTTTGGAAATCAAAATTTTATCCGTAATTCTATCCATTATTTTCGTTAATATTATCGCAAAGGATATAAAACGTTAATGTAAAATTTGTTTTATCCTTATTCTGTATAGCACGCAATTCATTCTATTCAACCGATGATATATTCAAGAACGAAACGTTTTAAACCATGATAATATTTTCACTATCTAGTAAGAACCTTCATTCTTTTATCTATATACATGTACATGTAACATTCATTTTTGACACATGAACGTTGAATTCAATGTAAATTCTAGTCAATGAGAGACATCAAGCTTCATGTATTTCAATTTGTTAATGTCCCCGTTGCTTTTCTGAAACAAGTTTGCTATATAGAAATTGAAATCGTTATATTTATCCAATTACTCCATATGCATACATGTATTTCTTGAATATATACTGAGCAAAAAAAAAGTTATGTCCCTAATATTGAAAGGTCACCACTTGTGCAGATGAAACGTTATAACTCTCCTAATAGTAAAATTTACTGAATAAAAGCTCCTATCACTCAGGCAGCATGATGTTAAGTTTGAAATAAAACTTTAATATTTAAAAAACTTATGCGCTTTGAAGTGTAATTGTAAATATGTTCACTTAATAAATTCTACAAAGGTAAAACTTTAGGACATTCAAAGACGACATGGGTAATATCTTCACTTGCTGTATTACAGAAGGAACATGCATCACTTTCTTTAACTTTGATTTTTTTAGGTAGGAATTTGTTTGTAGAAATCTGTGAAGAATTCTGCATTGTAGCCAACGTGTGGAAGAATCGTTCGTTATTTTGAAACATGTTTCTGTGATGTGCGTTGACGTTCCTTGTCCCTTATGCGTCTCTTTCTGTGCTTGTCTGCTTTGTGTTTTTGCATTGGGTGTTTTGGGGTTTTGCTGTGGGCGCTACAACCTGGTGTTGTTGGAGATCCCCTCAATTATTATTATCAATATCATTATCGAGTTTGTGACCTAATTTTTTATTCCATTTGATAATTCCTGCTAGTAAAATTTACTTAAAAGTGAGTAACTTATATATGATTTTTGTGCATTTTTCGTTAATATTAAATAAACATTTTAAGTGACACGGAATATATGGAGATGTCAAAGTGACAAAGTTGTCAGTCTTGTAATCAAATCTGCGTAAACAAGATGAAAGAGCACTGTAGAAACTGTTGAACTGCATGGCACACATAGTGTCTAGTCCAAATTTTCGCTCAAATTCAAATTTTCGAAGGATGTGTCCATTTTCATCAAGAAAGTCATGAACAAATTTGATACCCTTGTCAAACCATGAAACGCTCTTGTAATTAACCTTCAAAAATGAGTAATGCCAAATTGGAATGGAAGTTTCGTTAGAACTCTCAAAAGAAAATGCATCATGATAACTTGAAAACATCTCTCCCAAACAGATTTGTGGACTTTTTCGAAACTTGATATTATCTCCTTCATATGTTAAGTGAAACACCGATAAGTTCCTATTGAACTTTGACCGTCAGTTTTTAAGTCATAGTGATTTTGTTACCCCTTCCCCCTTTTTACGTTACCTAATGTTGATGTTCTTGCGAAAAAACGCACCAATGTCGCCGTTTCTAGTATGACTTTATAATTGATCTAGAGCTTTCCGATGGGGTTCTTTCGGATACTGTTCTGGACCCCCTTAATTTCCCACAAATAAGTTTGTGAATGCAATTACATGTATGTCAGTTTAGTCTCAACTTGACTTGACCTATACACAAAATTTCTAAATTAACATTTATTCATGTATTCAATCTTTAATTCCTCTTCACAAGAGATACAATACATTACAAAGAGAGCATCATTTTCGAGCAGATAAATTTACAGCATGGACCAGACATGCAATTAAGATTTAGATTTACCATACTTACACTGCATACCTAAAATGCATAATATTCCGTACAAACAACGTTTCATCGCTCGTTCCTCAAAATGTTCTACCAAATCTGTATCGATCTTACTCACCAAAGTTTTATCTGAAATCAAATCTGTTCTTCAAGAATATTGTTCGACAGTATATTCTGGTAGTGGTATCAATCAGATGTGGATTTTAAAGAATTCGAAGGAACTTTTAGAACATCTGAAATCCACTCATTTTACTAGAGTCCATTCGATCAAAGCCTTTGATTTTTCGACACTTAACACTACAATCCCTCATTCTAAATTGAAAGAAAGACTCGCAAAAATGATAAGCAATGCGTTTATAAGTAAGAACGGCAATCGGAAATACAAATTTATTGTTGTTAATTATGATAAAACATACTTTGTAAAAGAAAAGTCCGATTCTGTAAATAAGTACACTGAAGCAGATATTATTCAGATGTTCAACTTCTGATCGACAACATTTTTGTGGTGTTTGGAGGAAAGATCTTCCAGCAAATTTTCGGAATTCCAATGGGGACCAATTGTGTCCAACTCCTTGCCGACATTTTTCTTTACTCGAACGAAGCTGAATTCATTCAATCTTTGGTCTCTGAAGGGAAAAGATACTTAGCTTCTGACTTCAACTTCACTTACAGACACATAGACGATGTGTTGTCCATCAAAAATCCAAACTTCGCGGATTACCTCAGCAGTATCTATAATTCGGAGCTTGAAGTCAAAGAAACAACAGCGACAAATAATTCAGCATCCTATTTAGACATAATGTTGTCCCACGACACTGATGGTCACATGAAAACCTCACTCTATGCCATACCTGACGACTTCAATTTCAGCATTACAAACTTTCCTTTTCTGAGTAGCAACATCCCTATATCGCCTGCTTATTGCGTGTTCATATCTCATTTGATACGCTATGCCAGAGCAAGTACCAAATATACAGACACAAATATACAGAAAGTGAAAGTGAAACAAGATGGGCGCTAAAAATCTAGCTCATAAGAATTTGACGATTTCCCTTGGTAATCATGAAAGAAACGTAAAACATATGTTTAGTTTGTTATAAAGTAACACTGCATCATTAGAAACTATCGAAAATGTCTGGGGAAGGTAAGGACGAGTTAGAGAGGTAAGATCTGACACTCGCCTCTGTTTACTAAGAGTATTCGGAAGGTACAATGCCCACGAACTTTAAAAAGTCATCTGGTGCAAAAGCTAAAGATCTCCAAATTGAACGAATTGATTTGAACAAGTATGATTAAGAAGCACGAATGATTGCATTTAAAATTCCGCGTCAAAGGCTGTACTACTGGATCAAAGCCCTGTCAATTCTCTACTATGAGCATTATGGAAATCAATCAAAGTATAATGTAAACTGTTACGATGATAAACAAAATAACAATCTCAAAGCGATAGTAATTGAGGTGGAAGAAGACATCAATTTGAGCTTCAAAATAACTCTCTTTGTCACGACAGGAACACTACAAGTACAGGGAAACAAAACAGATATTTTTGTAAACGATTTCCAATCACTAATGTCTCTTGTGAACAGAAAAGAAGAACAAAACAGAAGTCTCGAATCTCAATCAGAAGCGAACAACATATCAGACAATGAGAACATATCCGATACAAATTCGGTTGAAACCGATGATGGATCCGAAGAAACCACAATGAAAATGTTGAATACAAACATTGTTGAAATACAAACTCCTGTAGCCTCCCCGGTCCGAACGCCTGTAACTATTCGCAAGTTACCGAAAACCCCTGACGAGAAAATCATGTCACATATAGGAAGAATTGAAGATGGACTGTTGACAGCCTTCAATAGGGGTATGTCTAGTCTGGAAGATGATACAAATGTTCAATGACATAGTAGAACCAGCAATTAGCAAATTTCACGGTAAGAAACATCAGGAAAATGTAAATATGTAGAATGCTGAGCTCAAGGAAGGAGAAGTGGTGCAACAACTTAGAAATAGAATACGAAACCTGAGGAAGAGAGAGAGAGACAATAAAACATACATTACAAACAGAAAATGTCAATCTACGAATGCACATAACAACACTGGAGCACGAACTACATCACGAAAAGGAACCCCATCGTAGCACAAGAGCAAAAATGCAGAATTTCTTAAAGTCATCACAAAGTGAGTCGGATCTTATGTGTAGCAAGCTCGCTAAAAAGAATGATGAAATCACTGAGTTAGAGAGGCAAGTATCAACACTTAATAGCCATTCTCTGTAAGGACCAAAATCGTTCGGCACGGCATGTCATGGATTTTGATGATTTTCAGTATAATGGGTATATATTAAGTACTGACCATGATTATAACATTTTTAAGCCAATGTGACCTCTGGTTGCCATGGTAACGAGGTCATTCTATTTATAGCACTTCTGGGACCATGAAATAAGCCAGCTCCGGAGACTTCGTTGCCATGGATACCACTGTAACAGCTTGTTCATCTTTATGTAATCTATTCTTCTTTACTTCCATTCTTACTTAGTACACTTAGATATGTGATATTTATTACATGAAGCTTATTGTATTAAGCCAAAATAAGTCAAAATGAAGCAAAAAATAGAGGTTAAAATAAGGGCCAATTTAGTGCGTTTTTGACCATTTTCAATCTTAAATATCACAAAAGGCACCAATAGGAGACTAGTGATTTTCATCAATGGAAATGTATGTTTATTGACAAATAAAATGAACGAAAAATTGGAGTGGGTATTTAAGAGTTTTACCTAAATTCTGTCGTCAAAGACCGTTGCCATGGCAACATTTGACCTTTTTGCTTGTTTCATATTATCTTTGAAATTGATTTTATTCCTCGTTAGAGTTACATAAGATTGTCAAAATGTATGCATGTATAGATATGACTTATATCTTTTACATAAGAAAAATTAAAATGTTCAAGGTCATTGGCTTGATGTTCAAGGACATTTATACTTTGAGACTCAAATTTTGCATAAAATATTGATTTTTTAATTTTTTTGTTACCGATTTTAGTGATTTTTTTATTTGAATATTTTCATAGGTCATATATATTATGAAAGCACATGAATATAAGAAAGACAAATCTTAGAATTTATTGAATTGCAGCAATTCAATAGGAAATATTTTTCCGTCAAAAAACAAGAAAAATACAGATTTCGTCCCTTTTTTATCAAAATACTCACCAAGAATTTAGATATTCGAAGATGTGAAGAAACGTAATCAATAGTTCTAAGAAATAAGTGATACATTTATCATTCTATGGCAAATAACTGTTAAGTTCAATATTTCAAGGTTTCTAAAATATTGACACCTTCATTTTATGAAAAATCAGGATTTTTCGTCAAATCTGGTCACTTAAAGTTAAATGACCTTGAAAATTCAGTGGGTGACCTTGAAATATTTTCAAGGTCATTTTTATATCAAAACGCCTCTGATAGATGTATACATGAACTTCTGTTCCAGTATCATGCGTAGATAGTTTGATAGAGGTTGTGTTTAAATTCATCGTATTGAAACCTTTCAGCCGATTGTTGCCATAGCAACTAAATTTGATGCTGCTTTGCATATAAAAGGACAAATTAGCCCAATTGATTTTTTATATTCATGTAGAGTTCAAAGATGATACTAATTGGATTACTAGAATTTGGACTTCAAAAATTGGTGCTTTTATGAAATTTTCAACCTTGTAAAACAGTAAAAACATGCAAAAAAGGGTCTTTTAGTGCCCAAAACAAAGCCTTTTGATACCCTGTTTTGGCCCAATTTTTCATCTTGTATACATGAGGCATCCGAGATGAATGTAAAAAACTTTACAAATATGCATAATAATAAGGATTAAAAGAAAACAATCAAAGCAATTTAAGATTTGAAATGTACCTGTTTCCATGGTAACGAAGCCTACAAATATGCCTTGTCCTATAGATTTTCCCGATTTTTGAAACTTCAGACACGGTTACCATGGCAACGACAACCTTTTTGAAAAAACTGGGGTTGATTTTCATACTAGTACTTCATATTGAACTTCCATACCAAAAATCTCAAAAATCCATGACATGCCGTGCCAAAATGTTTTGAAATTCTTTGGTTCTTACAGAGAATTGCTGTTAAGAAGCAAACCTCAGAGATGAGTGATGAAATCCTCTCATATAAAATACACAAATCTCGTGCGAATGACTCCCTACTCAATTTAGAGGAAGCTATCATCCCAAAGGAAACATCCAGAGAAGCACCGAATAAAACAAACGAAAAAGCAAAAAATGTCAACTCCAACGAAAAAGCAAAAAATGTCAACTCAAAACCAAATGTGCTACTCATCGGAACTTCAAATGTAAGAGGAATCAAAGAAGACAATCTTTCGAACGAAGTTACAATCACAAAGAAGTTAGCGTATACCGTAGAAGGAACAAGGAAGTGTATAAAGAATGAGAAAGATACCCCAAAAGGTGTAGTGTTACATTGCCTAACAAATGACATTAAAAACAAAGAGCCCGAAGATTGCTTAACAGAAATTAGCAGATGTGTTATAAAAGATAAATGGCCAAATGCGAAAATAGCTATATAACTCTGCACTCCAATGAGTTAAAGAAGATCCTGACGATAATCTCAACAACACTCACAATAGAGCGCAAAATTAAACATCGACGGACCCCTAGCAAGCTAGAGGTGGGACCAGGTGCCCGGGAGGAGTAAGCATCCCCTGTTTGCTAGCCGCACCCGCCGTCGATGTTTATGAAGCATGGAAATGAAAATATAAAAACTTCATGCACTGTCTGACGTTATGTCTATATAGAAAGTGCTATGGCGACAATGTCAGGGAAGTATATTCAAAACACTTACTGTCAAACCCCTCGCGGGGAACTTTTTTACGAGCTCCACACGGCAAAGGGCATAAGTGTGACACAAATGAGTTAAAGAAGATCCTGACGATAATCTCAACAACACTCACAATAGAGCGCAAAATTAAACATCGACGGACCCCTAGCAAGCTAGAGGTGGGACCAGGTGCCCGGGAGGAGTAAGCATCCCCTGTTGGCTAGCCGCCCCCGCCGTCGATGTTTATGAAGCATGGAAATGAAAATATAAAAACTTCATGCACTGTCTGACGTTATGTATATATAGAAAGTGATATGGCGACAATGTCAGGGAACAGATCATGCATCTACAGAACTGAAAGGAAAATTGACAACAGATCAGATCATGCATCTACAGAACTGAAAGGAAAATTGACAACAGATCAGATCATGCATCTACAGAACTGAAAGGAAAATTGACAAACTTACTCATTAAAAGAAAAATGAGCAACGAAAGAAACCTATACATTTGCGACAACGACAACACGTACCGATATGGGCAACCCAACAATATGTACATCAAGGACAAGGATGGCTATCATCTAAGCGATAGAGGTACATCAGTTTTAGCAAGTAATGTAAAGAAATCCATTCACACAATGTTTGACCTCCAACCCGCTAGCGCGCACTATTCACCTGAGAGAAGGAATAACTACAGCTATCAGACAACATACAGAAAACCCTACTGGAGTGGAAATAGACAACATTGGAACTCACACAACAACTATCCATATACCAGTAGATGGTAACAATGGAGATATGAAATTTGACCAAGGATTGTCGGTTCTTTTAGAGCTATAAGTTGTTTATCTAGTCCCTTTACACTAGTCAGAGATAATTGAATCTCATTCCTTTTTTTCCTTTTTATTTCTTATCCTTCTTTTTTCTTACATTTATACATTGTTATCTTAGAATTAGAATAGACTTATAACAAGATATAAGCATACTACATTGAATATGCTACAAGAAAGGCTAAGATCATCATTGAAAATTAGTTATTGGAATGTAGGTGGATTAAAATCAAAAGACAACAACAAAACTATTGATAGTTTGTTCTGTGAAAAGATAATTAACCATGACATTATATTCTTAGTAAAGACACATGTTGGAATAGACGAATCCATTCATTTTGAGAATATGAGCTACCATCCTATTTGCAGAAAAATGTCAAAAAAATGGTAGATTTTTTTGTGGAATTGGAATACTTATAAAAGAAAATATAAAGAAAAATGTCACCATTTTACCAAACACTTGCACAGAATACAATGGATTAAGTTAAACAATTTTTTAACTTTGAAAGAAATATTTACATTTGTGTAGTTTATTATCCACCATCAAATTCAATATTTTGGAGAAACCATGATTTTGATATCTTTGAAATGCTTCAAAATGATCTTTTAAACTTAAGCGATAAAGGTGATATTATGATATGTGGAGATATGAATGCTAGAACTTCATGTAATGATGATTTCATAAGAAAAGATAATGGGAAATATGTACCCCTCTTTAATTCATATAAACAAGATGATTTTATATTTGACAGAAAAAATAGAGATACAATCATAGATTCCAGAGGTAGAGAACTATTAGATTTTTGTATAGCGAATCAATTAAGAATTCTTAATGGAAGATCATTTGGTGATATGTATGGTCAGTTTACTTGCCTGAATGCATTAGGAGCAAGTACAGTAGATTATTTTTTAACATCAGAGAAACTTCTAAATCAAATATTGTCAATGCATGTTTCTGATTTTGTTCCAACATTATCTGATTGTCATTGCCAGATTAATGTAGAATTGCTTTCAGAATTTTCTATTCCAAGAAATAACAACAGTACAAAAAACACACAAAATGTTCAAATATGTAAATTTTTATGGAATGAGGGCTCAAGTAAGCTACTTCAACAAACACTGTGTTCAAAAACTTTTGTTGAAAGATTTAAAGAGTTTAATGATGAAAATGACTTCAGTAACATTGAAACGTCAGCATCAAATTTCAGTGGCATCTTAATTGATGCTGCAAAAATCTCAATCAGATCAATACAACTTAAAAGTAGAAAAAATAAAAAAGAGAGAAAAAATTGGTTTGATAATAACTTGAAGAAAATGAGGTATAATCTAATTAACTATGGTAAAATATTCCACAAAAACCAAAATACCCTCTGTAAGAAATCACTATCTTAAACTTTATAGAGAATACAATAAAGATAGAAAAATGAAACGACAAAAATTCAAATGGTCTATCCTTGAAAATATCAAAAATCTTTACTCCAAAGATCCCAAAGAATACTGGAATCTGATAAATAGTCTCAAATCAAAGAAAAAAGAAACAGCGTGTGGAAATATTGATATAGATACTTCAGAAAACACTTAAAATCCTTAAATGAAATTGATCCAAAACATGCTGAGAGAATTGATCAAATAAAATATTCAGTGAGTCAATTTGAATTGAATGATATAAATACTTGTGAAGTAAATCTAGGAAAAAGAAATATCACAAACAGAAATATCAAAAGCTATTGCTAATCTCAAAAATAATAAAAGTAGTGGACTGGATTTTATATCTAATGAAATGTTAAAAGCAGGACAACTTTATTTACTTCCCTCCCTATGCAAACTCTATAATGCATGTCTTAAAGAAGAAACATACTCAAAAGGATGGGCACAAGGCTTCATTACACAAATATATAAATCAGACAATCCTAATGATCCTAACAATTATAGAGATATTACTATCACCAGTGTAGTTGGGAAACTGTTTAACAGCATACTGAATACGAGACTTCAATTGTTCCTCAAAGAAAACTCTGTGATACATCAAAGCCAAATAGGATTTAGCAAAAAATGCAAGAACAACAGATCATATGTTCATTTTAAAATGCCTTATAGATAAGTATTTCTCAAAAAATGAAAAAAAAAAAATACTCCTGTTTTGTTGCCTTTAGAAGAGCATTCCCAAGTGTTATTCATCCAGGCTTACTTTATACACTACTTAAGTTAGGGGTTGACAAAAAATTCTATAATATAATAAAAAATATGTATAGTAATAGTACAGCCAGCATTAAACTTGATAACACCCTATCTAAAAGATTTGATCTTAAAGTTGGAGTAAGACAAGGGGATAACTTAAGCTCCGCCCTATTCAATATCTATATAAATGACTTGCCAGAATATTTTTCAAAAACTAAAGACCATGTCCAACTTGAAAACAAAAGCATGGATTGTTTGATGTACGCGGATGATATTGTACTCTTATCCTCGAGCCAGGAAGGTTTTCAACAAAAAATGAAATGTCTGGAAGAACATTGCAAAGATTGGTGCCTAACTGTTAATATAGATAAGACTAAAGTTCTGATCTTCAATAAAAGGGAAAGGCTTCTAAAACCATCAATAACATTCAATAATAACCCAATAGAATGTGTATGTAAATACAAATACCTTGGAATATATTTTACAGCTTCAAGCTCCTTTTCATTTGCCCAAACTGAGTTGTGCAATAAAGCAAAGAAAGCCTATTTAAAGTTAAGAAAAGATTTCCTAAGTTTGAACCCAGATATAATTACTAGCTTACATGTCTTTGATCACACAATAAAACCAATACTTTTGTACGGATCTTATATATGGGCAGCACTTAATACCAATACCACCAAGTTAAAAAGAAACTCGCTAAATTTAGAAAACTTATTTGGTAAATTAACATGTGAAAATCTACATTTAAAATTTTGTAAAGGAATACTTGGAGTTCACAAGAAAACAAGCAATTTTGGCGCATTATCAGGACTTGGCCGTCTACCGCTATACAAAGACATTATTAAACAAACAACAAAATATTGGTATAGACTAGAACAATTAAGCATAACCAATGAATTTGAATAACTTATTGATGCATATAAATGTAGCAAACAGTTATCTGAGAGAGGATTAAACGCATGGCATGGAACCATTAAACTTATATTAACTAACCTAAACCTACGTCCAGATCAGTGCTTAAACAAAAAATCATATTTTAAAAAGAATCTCAAAGAAAAAATGAATATTAAATCAAAGAATTGTGGAATAAAGAAAAAGATAATCTTAAGGATGGAAAATTAGAAATTCGTACTGAAATTAAAAATATCCTAGTATTAGAAACATACATAAAAGAACTTGACTACGTACAAAGAAGTAATATTACCAAGTTTAGAATTTCATTACACAGGTTACATATTGAAACTGGTAGATATAATAAAATTAAAAGAGAAGATCGAATTTGCAAGCATTGTTATATTAACGAAATAGAAGATAAAATCCATTTGCTTTTAAAATGTCCAAAATATAGTAGTGAAAGGTCAAAGGGGTAGGGCCACGAAGCCCGATATTGGCCCTAATTTTAATAAATTTTGAACATTGCACTTCATAGAATTTTTAACTATTATTAGACATTTTGAAACGTTCTCTACTGAATCAAGAATCTACTTTTTGTAAACATTGCTTTTATCAATACCTTTTAGCCATTTGAAAACACCAAAATAGGTAATATTCGGCGAAATTGATGCAAAAACTCAATATTTCTATTAAATTAGCAATGGCCACATGCATTAACTATGATGGAAAATTTATATGTGAAAGATTATCATTATATCCTTTTGTCATAAACGTTTTATCTCAGTTAACGCATGCGGCCACATTGAATTCTACGAAAAAAGACAAAATTCCAAGCAATTTTCGCCATATTTTGTCAATAACGTCAAAATGACGTCACTTCCTGACGTCATTGCAGTTAAATGGCACATTGTTTGGAGATATTATTCTTTTCATAAAAAGCGGTAAACATTCGTGTATTTTCATGAGAAATATCAAGTATTCCTCATGAAATTTATTTTAAGAGAAAAATCAAGGGCCGATTTAGGGGTCTCGTGGCCCTACCCCTTTATTCAATGATTTATTAATGACATACCCACAGTTGAAGAATCTTAGTTATAAAGACTTACTGATATATGTAATGAATGTTGAAGACAGCTTATTTCTGAAGAAATTAGGACACTTTTTACAAGCTAATTTACCATAGGCTATATTTATAATGTACTCATTGTATCTTGAATTGTGCACATTCATTCAATAGGTTGTTTGATTTGAGACATATCTTTGTATTTTATATAAATCATATGTATCTCTAACAGGTTGTGAAATGAGAGATTGTTTAGTGTACGTTTATCCCGTTTTTACTTGCATTATATAAACTTTTGTTTGGCAACGATTAATTAACATATCGTTTATAATTGTAATCATTATAAACATCTATGTAAACATGTCCTTAAATGGGCCCCAATTGGAATAAAGTATCTTGTATCTTGAATACGGTTTTTGTTCTGAGAGCTAGGCGTCTTTCAGATAAGCTTCTCAGTCAGGGATATGTTTGTGAACGACAAACATCGTCACTGAGGAAGTGCTACAGTCGATATGGGGAACAGGTCATACATTATGATGTCCCACTCTCCAGAATGGTGGATGATATTCTGTCATAGACCATTTGATCCATCCAACCATTGAAGATTGTACTCTATGTCTTCCGAAATGAAAGTAACCGGATGTGACAGTTCTACCGAATTGAAGCGGCTGGTGTTGCATGCAAGCAGGAGATGCTTACTCTTCCTGGGCACCTGGTCTCACTCCCATATTGGGAGTTCGCTTCTTTTCATATGGTGGAGGTTTTTGTTTGTTTGCTTTGGTTCCTGTTTTGTCCTGATTTTGTATGCCTTCGGTTTCTGATTTTCTAGATTTGTGCTGTGTGCAGGGATATGGTCATTATCCATATTTGTCATAGAAGTATAAAACGTAGTATATCTAGTAGGTGCAAAATATAAAAGTGCTCTCTCAGTATGATGTTATTATTTTACACACTAGATTCAACAATAAAAAGAGCAATTGATATGTAATGTACTCATAAATTTTCACATAATATAGATAGAAAATATTTAAATGTACAACTGGTTGTAAATTCATATTCTACAATATCAGAAGTATATAATCTAGCAAGAGGCATATACTTTTATATTAATCGAACAGCTCTGGAAATTAAAAAAAATATCATTTTACCAGCTCTTGGTCCCTTTGTTTGCTCGTGTCATATAAAAAACGTATGTGTTTCCGTACATTTTCTGCGAATAAATCTTGTATGTCAAAGACATGTCTGCTTTGACTGTCCACTCTTCAAAGTTTCAGTAGAATCGTAACGGAAAGAAAATAAGACCACAAACTAAACGCTAGATTCACACCATTTGCTACTAGCGTGACAGATGGCCGTCCAAAGTCGGCACCGGTTACCCATTGGTCTCGTCGGTTTATGTGTAGTCTTTTGTGTTTGATGTTTACATGTCGTGTGTCTCTTTTCCGTCTCGTGCTGTACTCGTCTTTTGTGTTTTTGCATCGGGTGTTTTGGTGTTTTACTGTTGATGCTGCAACGGGGTCTTGTTGGAGATCTCCTCCCTTCTATTCATATGTACACTAGAAATTTCCAAACGCACCGAGCTGACCTACTTTTTTTTTCTTTGGAAAAGTACAAGTATGAAATAATTAGGATGATTTCGTCTTGTAAACTTCATTAGATCATTACACTTAAAGCAACCCAACATTCTTATGAAGCTCCTACTGCGATGATGGGTTCTTAGAACATCTGTATAAAGGGTCGGTTCCCAGTCGCAATTACATAGGCATTGTCATCAGTGACATACTTTTTAAGTAGTTTTTCAAAGTATATTTCTCCTCATTTATCTGGGTTTCTATAAACGATAATTTCAAAGAAAGTGATTGTTCAATTAGTATCGGTCAGTGTAGTAGAATTATAGCTGTACTCCTACGACGAAAGAGGAAAATATCCTCAAACTTAATCACAGTGTAATGACTACAGTAGAACACACTAGTAAGGTTCCTACAAACAACGGGCACCACGAAGTCACTAGAACAAAACAAGGGAGGCAGTCTCCAATCAATAGGACTCGGTTGCAGACACGAAAGGACCCCCCCCCCAAAAAAAAACCAACATTTTTTACAAGATATAAACAAAAACAACCGGAGACAATGAGGCAAACGATATTGCCAGACAGACACTTGGTTTGATACTTGACCAATCTACAGTCTAGACTTACGGTGACGACAGGACACAATGACGGGCACTGTACAAACTTTGTTACAGAGGATAAGGCCCCGGCCAATTGTCCTCTCTGAATGTCGGTCGGATTCCTCGGATGAATCCTCGGGTAACAACACGCATGAGCTTGCTACAGCCGGCTGAGCACGCCCTCTATTATTTTTATTCATTTACATATCCATCAGTGTGTTGATTGCGCCCTTGCGGTATGCTTTCTTGCTTGTATGGTCATCTTACAGTGAAGAGGTTGTTTTACATCACTATTTAACGTTCTTCTAGACCTCTGGATAACGGGAAAAGTGGGAGGGTTATGCGCACGTAATCCGGATAACCACACTATTGCTACTTGCGAGACCGATGACCATACTAAGTCGTCACCGAATGCCCATGGGTCTCGTTCTTTTGTGGTTTTTTGTATGGGGTGTTTCCGTGATTTGTTTTGAGGTGCTTCAACTGAGTGTTGTTGGATATCCCTCCCTTTTCTTTTGCAAAGATCTAAGCATATACAACATTTAAATACGAAGGAAAGGACAACTTATCGTGAGGCAGAATGCTGTATAATCAATGCAAACTTCGGATGGCAGACTGCTTAATTGCTTAACCGGCTTGCACATAACGCTCCGACTTATTGTTATAGTTGTTATATAAAAAAAAAACTCTCCGTGTTAGGCGAAAATATCACAAGGTCCCCTTTACCCATATCAACTGGTCAAATTCAAATCTTTTTTATTTCTTTCCATCGATAAACATTACAGAAGTACCCATCAGTTATTCAATGTCAAAGTAGAGAAGGCAAGGCAAAATCATTAGATTTTCCACAGGAACGGTTGCGAACCTCGGAATGAACAAAATTCCGAAGTGAGACCAGGTACCCGGGGGGAGTCAGCGTCTCCTGATTGCATGCAACACCCGTCGCAACAGCTCCATGGAAACCTGTCATATTCGGTGATTGTCTCGATGTACATTTTGATGTACATATCAGGTAAGTATGTCTTGTTTGGTGATAATGACAGCCATTCAATCACAATGAAGAATGTCACTGATCAATCTGGAATTGGGGATCTCATATGCTTTTATTATATCCCCGTAGTGACCGAAGAACTTCCTCAATGATGATTTCAGCCGTTGTGTGACATAACCCTGAACAAGTAGCTTACTTGCAAGCCGTCTGGCTCTAATGATGAAATTGTCATATTTGGAACATGCCCTGGCGTACCGTATCAGTTGAGAAACAAAAACACGATAAGCAGGACACGACGGAATGTTGCTACTCATGAAAGGGAAGTAAGTTATGTGGAAGCTGAAATCGTCACGCTTGTCATATAGTGAGGTATCCAAATGGCCGTTTGTGTCGAAAGATAGGGGTATATCCAAATACGAAGCGGGTCTGTCACTCTCTGTTGTTTCCTTGATCTGTAGTTCATGAGGATAGATTCATGTAGATGATCCGCAAAGTTCGGATTATTGATGGACAACACGTCATCTATGTCTATGTCTATATCTGAAGGTAAAATTGAACTGACATGCGATGTGATTTCGCCCAGTCGAGATCAAGGTCTGGATGAAGTCAGTTTCGTGCGAATAGAAAAATAAGTCCGCAAGCAGTGGGGCGCAATTGGTACCCATGGGGATGCCGACTATCTGTTGGAATACGGTTCCTCCAAACACAACAAAAATGTTGTCAATCAAAAACTCAAGCATCCGGATTATATCGCCTTCGGTATACTTTTTGTTTGAATCAGAGTGTTCCTTCACGAAATAAGTATCCTCCTGCCCAATTACGAGGTATTTGATTATCATTTAATTTCCATTGTCATTTTCAAGAAACGAATATTCTGATTGGCTGAGAAATTTTGTTGATACATCGATCAACACAGTTTTTCACGGAAGTATTTTTATAGCACTATTTTTAGAACTGGGGTTTCCTCAAACACGAATGAACTCGTTGCTTAAAATACAATTTGTTGATGTTTGCTTATCATTTCAAGGGTACCATTTTTATTCTACTTACTCAAAAATTAACAGTGCATGTAGAATTTGCTCAAACTGGTCCCTATTCCAAAGATATAGAGAGACGATCGTTCGCTGTTTGAATCATGGCGGCTGCCATAACTTGTTTTGGCAGACGTATCACTGCGAAACCTTCCGACTTACGAAATATAGTGCGGTGATTGATTGTTTTTAGATCCAAGATAACAGTATGTTTTCCATAATTAAATGAAAAATATAAGATTCATTTCTTAATTTCTATTACCATTTTTTGAAAGAAAGGTGTTGCGAATAATATTGGCCAGTCTGTTTTTGAGCTTTTGGTGTGGAATGGTAGTGTAGAGCATAGAGAAGTCGAAAGAATTTATGCTGGTAATATGATTGAAGTTGGTGGCTTTTAAATTTTCCAAAAGTTCCTTAGAATTCTTTAGCAACCACATCTAATTGATTCTATTTCTGGAATATGCTGTCTCGCAGTAAGTATGAAGACCTTGCTTGATGCGAGTTAATATAAGCAAAATGGAAAGAAGTTTTGTTGAGCACCTGGACGAACCGGCAATGAATCGGTGTTTGTAAGGATTTTGTGCATTTTTGGAATCCAGTAGATATAAGGCAGTTCAAGATCAGAGTCATCAGTATGAATACCGAAGGACTCAAGAACAGATTTGAGGTTGTCAAGTATTTCAAATACAGATAAGTTTGTAAGTGTGTATGTTGGATTTCCAGGTGCTGAATATAGTCCTAGTTCCTCTCTCAAGCATTTGAAATAGTATGACTTGCAAACGAAAGTAAAATTGTTTGCCGCTTTGTCAGCCGGATCAAGTATTCAAATTTAGGATGAGGATTTGATCCACTTGTGTCATTTATAAACAGTGAACTTATTTTTGCTTCTTATGGAATTCTACATATAAGAAATATCCTACATATAAGAAATATCTATTGAATTTGAAGACGTTAAACATTTATACCACTTGGTGAGTGTCACTGCTGGTGGACCAGGAGTCCCCGAGGGCACATGTAGCCAAGTTCGATCAATTTCGGTTGATTGTTTCTTCAACGCATTCTAAAATTTCTGTTATCAAAATTTCTTGAAATTTCTAAAACGTGGGTCCTGTAGCATCATATCCCACCTATCCTGCTACGTCTTTCGGTACGCTTTTTCGACAAAGTAACTTTCACACTTTTTTGGCATATTACATTGTTTAGATTTGAGGATCACTGACGAGGGTAAAGTACCCGAAACGTGCATGTCTGGTCCATGCTGCCAATTTATTTGTTCTCAAATGATGCTATTCAATTTGAAGACGTTAAACATTTATACCACTTGGTGAGTGTCACTGCTGGTGGACCAGGAGTCCCCGAGGGCACATGTAGCCAAGTTCGATCAATTTCGGTTGATTGTTTCTTCAACGCATTCTAAAATTTCTGTTATCAAAATTTCTTGCAATTTCTGAAACGTGGGTCCTGTAGCATCATATCCCACCTATCCTGCTACGTCTTTCGGTACGCTTTTTCGACAAAGTAACTTTCACACTTTTTTAGCATATTACATTGTTTAGATTTGAGGATCACTGACGAGGGTAAAGTACCCGAAACGTGCATGTCTGGTCAATGCTGCCAATTTATTTGTTCTCAAATGATGCTATTGAATTTGAAGACGTTAAACATTTATACCACTTGGTGAGTGTCACTGCTGGTGGACCAGGAGTCCCCGAGGGCACATGTAGCCAAGTTCGATCAATTTCGGTTGATTGTTTCTTCAACGCATTCTAAAATTTCTGTTATCAAAATTTCTTGAAATGTCTAAAACGTTGGTCCTGTAGCATCATATCTCACCTATCCTGCTACGTCTTTCGGTACGCTTTTTCGACAAAGTAACTTTCACACTTTTTTGGCATATTACATTGTTTAGATTTGAGGATCACTGACGAGGGTTAAGTACCGAAACGTGCATGTCTGGTCCATGCTGCCAATTTATTTGTTCTCAAATGATGCTATTCAATTTGAAGACGTTAAATATTTCGGGTATCAGCGAATCTTGTGCCATGTTGAGGTACTGTCCACGCGGCTCACTTTGGAAACCGGATAAACGCGATTGTTATTACTTTATCATGCAAAACTTTAAATGAAATTGTTATCATTCAATAGATCTCGCTTAGTCGTAAATTTTGTATAAGTTGTATAAGAGTCAGTGCACGCAATCAAACTTTATAAACAAAAAAAGTTTTAGGTGGGTCAATTTCCAAGCTTTTTTTTCTCCGTAACGTCGTGGCGCTCTCCATAGACTCAATGTTAAACTCGACGACGTCACGCTGAAATTCAAATCAATTAATTTCAAAGCCGAATCTATCTCATCCTACGACCTTTCTAACATGTACACCACCCTCCTTCATGAAAAGATCGCTTATCAAAACTTAAAAAATTGTGTTTTGATCGAGAGAGTAAAACATTTATATGTACTTCTGACGCAAAAAGATTCTTTCCTTCTGTAGATTACCAATCCTACAGACCATGGACTAGATTAGTTGTGCAAGAACTTGTCCTCCCTTTTAGACAGAATTTTTGTTAGATTTGGTGACACTCTGCATAGACAAGTTATTGAAATCCATATGGGTACTAATTCTGCGCCTCTGGTTGCAGATTTGTTTTTATACACGTACGAAAAAGAACTATGCAAAATCTGCATAAATATAAAACAACATATTGACGACTTGAAATGTTTTAACGGCACTCAATGTTAACTCTAATGGATAAATTTGATGTTTATACAGCAATTGTGTGTCTATAGAGAACTAGAGCTGTGTATCCGGATAAGTGTACGCACGTAATCCGGATAACCTCACCATTTGCTTATAGCAGATGGCCATCCAAAGTCGGCGCCGGGTACACATTGTCGCCTTTCATTTATGTGTTGTCATGGATCTTTTATATTGTATATATCAATTTCTGTTTGTTTTGCATGATGTTCTTGTGCATATTGTTGTTTCCTTTTGCGGGTTGTAGTTTTTCTGATGTCACTTTCTTGTGGGTCTTTCCTCTGGGTCAGTGCAGGATGGTCAATTCGGACATCCTTCCCTTTTCTTCATTTTAAAAGCAGATGGAAATGTCACAAGACATCTTGAAACAGAACATTAGTAATAAAGTACAATCTTTATCAAGATATAGGAGGGAACATATCGTGAAGAGTGCTATTAATGTCAGATGGTAGGGAATACTTTTACGATATCTCTGCGTCATCAAATCACATTTAGCAATGCATTGTGGTGGTTTAATGAAAAAAACTTCTTGCCTCACAGATATAGGCACTTTTAAAGCTGATTTCCTTGCAGTCATAATACACCAAGTACTTTCCGAAAAAAGACGGCCAATGAATTAATCAAATAGTTCACTTTAAATCAAGGCCTACTCAGTCTAGACTGTAAATGAAAGTCTTCAAAATGAATCATGTAATGCGACATGTACATTAACGTATCTTTTGTCAAAAAGGTAGAAGAACTTTTCGTTTTATATACCTTTTGAAATATTGAAATAAGTAATTGATCAAGTAGATAAAAGTTGTCCATTAAATAAGCTTGACCTCAAATTGTCACTTTCCAAAATCTGTATCATTTTCTTGACGTAAGTCTTACTTGATATCACTTACTTGTTGCGAAAGGTTGGTATTCTACTTCAGCGTGTGTTTTTGAAATTGTTTGCTCTCTTAGTTTTTTTTTCTGGCATCAACATTAAGTTATACACTAGATCACAAGGTCAGATCACAAGCTCAATATTGTATAGTCTAGAAAAAAGTCTATAAATCAGACATATGAAAGCAATGCGAAAAGTTAAAGTGTTCTAAACGACAAAGTCACTTCGTATTTTTTTTTAATTTCCCAATAAAACTGGGGGTTTTTTTTATTGAATGAATTTAAGGCTTGCGTCAGGACAGTTTTTTTAAGTGTATTTTTAACGAACATTTCTAGTTTTCTATCTAGCAATATCTCGGCTAATGATAAAACTGATATCATACTTTAATTAGATTTGTGTCAAAAGAGTTAGAATTTTAAAGACGTGAAATGGAAAACGAAGAGAAATGCAAAAACAAAAAAAAAAAACAAAAACAAAAACAAAAACAAAAAACAAAACAAAAAAACTCCAATATGTACGTACGCTTCTAAGCCTTCAACAAGGGTAGAGAGAGAGGAAAAAGATCAATTAATACCCCTTTCAAAGTATTCATAAGATAAAAAAGGTGTTTGTCAAGAAATATACATGTACGTATGACAAACATGTTGACTTAAACTTCAAAATTACAAAAAAATGTCCCATTTCTAAGTAGTGACATTCCACCGTCCCCAGACTATGGTGTATCTATATCGCAATTGATACGGTATTCCAGAGCAAGCTCAAAATACAACGACTTTGTTCTCAGGTCAAGGCGACTTCTTGAGAAAATATAACTACTCAACAAGTTGTGAATTTGAAAGCAACTCACTGTGTCATTGAAAAATACCTATGGACAATACAATGAAACTATAAAACATTATAACAGCTCATTGTACGCAATGTGTAAAGATACCGTATTTCATGTAAGAGCCATAATCAAAGGACCATAAAAACCGCGAATTGGATAAACTGACCGGTGTTGCTAGTAAGCATGAACTGCATTCGCCTCCTGGAAATCTTATCTCATCTTTAAAATCAGGGATTAGCTTTGCTCTTTTTTTAAAAAGGTTTCTCCCCAGGCACCTGGTCTCCCTTCGGAATATTGTTTAATTGCAATTGTTCCAATAGAACTTGCCTTCTCGATTTTGAGACTGAATAGCTAACTGATGGATGCTTCTCGGATGTTTTTATTACAGAACGATTTAGTTGTTTTGTTCGTATTTGCATTTTGTTATGTTTTTGTATACCTATTGACTCAGATATTTGGATGGTATCCCTTGCTGTTTGTTGAAGGATATATTATCTTGTCTGTCGGTCCATTTTGGTGTGGGTGTGGTTGTGTGTTTCGGTTTCCCTTGTTGTTTGTTGAAGGACATATTTTCTTCACCTTTGATAGTCCGTATTCATATTCTAGTTTCATTTCTCAAGAAAAAAAAAAAGGAACACATTTATGGATTACTGAATGCTCTGTTTTTTCACTCAATTTCTTTTATTTCTTTCTGAATAAACTTACATACCAAGAGAAATCTTGAAAGTCATTGTGTTCGATGCATATTCTCTGGTTTGTCGGTAATCGTCCTCATTGATGTTACGTAATTCTAGCAAAGAGAGGATGTTAATTAAGAAAAAGATCATTGTTAAATTTTGTCTTGGCTTAAATATTTGCTCCAACTAAAAGAGACGAATTAATACATCGGCATCTACCGGGAAAATAAATCCTGCATATACTATATCCGAGACGAAAACCAATTTTCGTTAAAGACATGTTTATGACTGACTCTCACTTCTCTTTAAACTCAGGCACATCTTCAACAGAGGAAGTAAAATGGAAGTTCATTTGGAAATTATTACATTTAACCAAAAGCTGATCAGATCACTAGAAATCGATAGTCAAGACCCAGACTCACGCAAGCAAACGACATGTAAAATCAAGGAAAGATAAAAACAATAGATGACGATCAAAAAGATCCACATACAGAACAAAAGTGAGTCCTCTACAAATGAAAGCTGGAATATGATCCAACAAACAAAGAAAATTTATAACGAAGTCTGGTCTAGGACGCAGCAACGCACAATGCGACAATGTCGTGTTGAATTTGGAGATAAACCATTCCATCTGTATCAATAACGCTTGTATATAAATGGCACAGAAGATTTTCGGGAGGTTAAATCAACTCTCAAGACACAAAAAAAGTCATTGCAGGTATTTGTGGAAACGAAATAAAAGCACGGAGATGAAAGAAATAAACACGTCCGTCAATTCTCGAAACTAACTGTGAGGGGATTCACATTGATATTTATCAAGACCAAACTTATACATGTGAAATTATACATTTAAGATTTGGATATGAGTTTACTTCTGTAATATGGTCCCGTATGATGACGGATATATAGAGAACTAGAAAGGTTTCTTGTTGCGATTGCAACAAGAGTGTCTTCCTCCTATACAATTTTTGGTTTGGAAATATGAAGGACGTCACATTACATGTATTTATATTATATATTTAAGTTTTCAAATAGCAGTAACATTAAATTTTCAAACCGATAATTGTTGGTGAGCAACCATTTGATTTGGGGGGGGGGCAGGAATTCTATTGCCAGCCGGTAAAAATTTTTCAGCAATTTTCTGAGCAGGCCATTTTTTTCAGCCATTACCAGAGTCGGAGAAAAATTTTCGCCGGTTCTTCGGGCCGGATTTAAACAAATTGTCAAATGTTGTGAATGTCTGTGTAAGTTAAACTCCCCGCTGTTACAGAGTATGAGTTAATAACCGTTCCTTCAGATGTCTCTTTGCAATTAGCGAATTTCAGACAGATTGTATGATGTTTAAATAGAACCTTTTCTAGATTTTTGTGCCTATGCGTATTAGGTCTCTGGTAGATACAGCTATGTGAACAGTTTGTATTTATATTAATTAATTTTTTGACTTTAAATTGTCTGGCACAAAGGGCCAGCAAGATTTTTTATATCATGCAATGTATCCTTACTTTTGCATGGTCCGGGAAAAAAAATTGCCGGCCCTTTGGGCCGGAATATTTTTTTCAGCATTTTTCAGAGCCGGGATTTTTTTTTTGCAAATTCTTCCTGCCCCCTTCCCCCATAAAAAAGGCGAGCTCGTAGCTGTAGAACCAATTTTCTTGAGAAGAGAAATGGTAATAACAAGTTACGTTCAATATATATATATAAATACCATGAGGTTCTCGCTGTGCAGGTTCAAATTTGGACCCCCCCTTCCCTTTTTTCAAAGTTTATTTTGAATTTCCATCATGGCGACATCGTTCAATATAAACAGAACTGTTTTCGAAAAACGAGGGGAGGGAAGAATGTTGGAGAAATTGTTCATCAATTTGTAAATAAACCAACCGAAAATTATGTTCGAACGTTTGCTAGAATTAGAAATTAAACTTGATGTTCAAAATATAGTTATTGAAGTTTAGAAACAGGTTTGTAGGTTAGAAATCGGAATCAAACTACCACTTTTTGTGTGTAAATTCTGGTTTGTAGCTGATCTCTTCTAAATTAATCAACTGTTTTAAATCAAATTGTGTATATCGAAATGTATTTATAAAATGCATATTCATCATTGCCGTGAAATCGGAATTTGAAAATCTCAACACTGCTTTTCTCGAGTCGGACTCGGACTACCAATTTTAGTGTGCGCCCGATCTGTTGGCGTGAAGGTGTATCGAAATACCCAACTCAAATTTTCGATGCTCATATCTTTTCAACAGTAAGAGATAGGAAAAATCAGAAAGACTAAATAAGACAGATATATGGATAAGAAATAATAATATTGAAATTTTTAGGAAACTTCATAAGCTTAATTTTTGTTTACTATTATAAGCAAAAAAGTGTCTTCCTCCTATGAACTTCTGAATTTGGAAATATGAAGGACGGTGAAGGACGTCATCGTAATAAATCGTTACAGTGTGCATCTAGCATTTCATATCTTGCATGGCTGTCGACTTTCAAAAAGAATGGAAATTGTAGATAGCAAAATACGAGATATTTAAGCTTACAAATAGCAAAACATGAAATTTTCGGTCCTTTTGAGTAATTCGACGCTCCCGTCAAATATTTGAATCTACTAAAAAACATGATAAAAAAAATAACAGAGACCAAAAATAAAAAAGACCAATCTAGCTTTTACTCCAAACGTAACGTTGGAGAACTTTCATTGTCCTAGCTTACAGGGTTCTTGAGAAATCGCTGATCCAATTTTCCACGGTTACGAAAACAATAGGTCTTCCGACGGAAGTCGGAAGACCTAATAAGTGTCTTAATTTGTGTTTTGTTCAGGGTATGCAACACACAGCAAGTGCATTTATCGTACATGTAATGCATTTTAGTGCATTTCATGTGATAAATGCACTTGCTGTGTGTTGCATACCCTTAACAAAACACAAATTATGACATTTGTTCTATATATATGCACCATAGTTGTCCGTTTTATTCTTGTTTTCTGAAATCGCATATTCTATGTAAAAGGGTGACGTTAAAATTCAGATCACCGCGGATTCAGTTTGCAGGTTAGAACAGCCGGAATGTTTCTTCAGATCTTATGCATTGTGACGTCGCGAGCGTTAACATACGAAATGCAGCACGTTCCTTTTAACATTTGCATCTCAGGGAATTACATTGGTTGTGCATATATAAAGCAATAATTCTCTAAACACTAGGCGCTTTGCATTATTATTACGTCATGATTTTTTCATAAGACACCACCATCTCTTATTATTATCAATATAAATTTACTTCCGCTTATCAAAAGAAAATAACATCTGCATGATATGCAAATGATACTTAAAATAGTCATATAATTCAAGTTCTCTTCCGTTCATTTGTAATCAACAGAAATCAAGGAAATGTATCTTTTAAACTAATCATTTCTTGAAGAAGTAAAACGTCTAGCATAGAGTTTATAGTCCATGAAAATGTTGTAAGATCAATTATTGGTCAATCGAGTTCACGGTGAATGTTTTGTAGCGTAAAATATCATATCCACCGCGGCCATACATTGCCAATAAATATATAAAAGTATTTCAGGTCTCTTTATTTAGAATAGGAATATATATTCAGGAGAACGAGTCCCTCTCGTTTTCCTGAACAGATTCTCTTACGTACAACTTCCAAGATAACGTGATCTGGCTGTCATTTTGTTTTTGTTTGTTTGTTTGCTTCTTTTGTTTTTGTTTTGTTTTTGCTGTAAATCTGTTTTCATGATGTTGTTCGAAAACATGCAAGTAAAGGTGTGTTTTAAATACTGAAATGTCAAAGAATTTTTTGAAAGAGTACCACATTGTGAAAACTGTCTCTTGATTGTATTATTTTGGAAACAAGAATTAAATTATGGAACCATCATATTCTAGCCATTGTATTCGTCAAAGTTCTATTATCCATCAAACAGAAGCCTCAGACAGCTAAAAATCGTTTAGATTGATGCCCAATCTGGCGTTACATTGGACAGGAAGTCTTGATCGAAAATATTTCAATTCCATTTTTATTATTTTACTTCTTTCCCATTACTTTATTGATTCTTCTGGTACATTCTTTTTGTCTGCACTTTGGTATAACACGGTGTATTGTGCCACTGTGTCACCGTTCGTCTTTAATAGGTTAATGATACAAACCCATTTTTGAGGTCTTTTCATTTCCTCAGGAGATGTACGTAATCAAGCATAAATATTGTCGCATTATGTGTCTTAGAGTTGCTTGAGACGTCGGAATGGCTGTCGGATAGAAATGGTCTGAGGTCCTCTTTAATATGACCACTGGGGCGTACATATCTTGTAGTAAAAGCTGTCAAGACGTAAGACGTTATCCTTATATTTTGTGGATTTGGTTTATAATACGCTTCGTTACAAATTGCTTAATTAACTCGGAAGAATTATGTTGCGAACCTAGTAACCCTTTTCAGCCTGAATTTACCAAAAAAAAAAAAAAAAAAAAAAAAAAAAAAAAAAAAAAAAAAATGTCGATTAAAGAAGTTTGCGAAAAAAAAAAATTTCAATGCTATTTTGTTTTATTGGTCGGAGAAAGAAAATATTTTAAAAATAAGAGTAATTCTATGGAGCAAATGACTTGTAGTAACCTTTTAGACTTTGTTGAATTCTTAGCACTGTTTGATGAGGAGAAGTCGAAAATGTATCAGTCGAAAATTCTTTTGGTGATTATCTTATCTGACGCATGGTATGACATGTTGATAGGATGGAAATTGTGAAATATTTCATGAAATTCTGTTCATTGGTAACTGAGAAAAAGCTGAAAAATGAAGTAGGAGGATATCTTTTCTAAGGATCCATAAGATCTCTTTACATTATACGTTTATTCCCCAATACAGTCAGTTACTCAATTTCATGGCTGATCTTAAAAGATTGATATCTCTTCCTTTTTCGTCTTTTATGTGTATTCCACTGCGATTTCTGTGACGTCATCCTGTTTGAGTATTCCTCCTTTTCTACTATCTACACTTATTCCGAGATGTAGTGTGGAGTCGATACATTCCCATTGACCCTGTAGTTAAAGTATTGAGTTTCCCAGCTAGTTTGCTTATATTCCCTTCAGTGATATGCAATGTTTACCAAATCTTGCCAATTTCATTAAAGGTGTTTCCCCTTTTTTGTCTCATATATGTATGTTTTCTCCATACACGTGCGGATCCAGGGGGGGGGGACAGGGGGTCTGTAACCCCCCCCCCTTCCCCCTGAGATTTTCGGAGATGGGGTCCAGCTTTGGCCCATATCTAATTTTAATGGGTCTAAAAATGCATAAAAAGGCTTTAAACCTAAATTTTCGGCTCGCTTCGCTCGCCATGTACAAATACACAACTATTTTTTCTGCACAATTCCTTAATTATTTTCATTTTTTACACTAAATAATTTTATATTCATCTTTGGTCTCAGGATCTCATATTTCAACAGTCCCTTACTTCATAGGATGTCACCTACCTCATCTTTTTCATGGTTTTGTCATTTTAAAATGTCTGATTATTTGAAAAAAATGACACATCTCTTATCTTTTTATTCCCATGAAATATAGACAAAAATAATGTAAATTAATCAAAAGGGTTAGGGCCACGAGACCCCTAAATCGGCCCTCGATTTTTCTTTAGAAATGAATTTCATGAGAAATACTTGATATCTCTCATGAAAATAAACGAATGTTAATCGCTTTTCATGAAAAGAAAAATATCACCAAACAAAGTGCCATTTAATTATAATTTCCAAATAAATTTGTTTACACCAATCTATGCATTTTGATTGGTTAATCGATCGTCAGAAAAATGGCGAAATACACTTCATAACCCAATGAACACGATAAAATACCGGAAGAGCCGGAACTACTTCCATCAAAATCATTTAGTATGTTGCTAAGATCGGCTTTCGAATGATAATTATGCAAAGAAAAAATAGTGTTATTAATAGTAGCCCTTAGATATAAATACGATATCAGAATTAATTAAAATTTTATGACAATTTCGATGATGTACCGGTATACGTGGTTTTTACAGCGTTGTTCGGTTGCTATGCTCCTGTTTTTGAAGTTTCTTAGACCATTTCCTGTCCTTCAAATTTCATGAAAGACAGACAAATCAGTAAATGACGAGAAAAACAGAAACTTCAGCTATTTTCTTCAAAATTACATTCCCGTCGTAACAGTAGCAAGTACCTGCGTTTGAAATTTTCCAATGACTGACGACTGTCAAAGACAACGTACAGAAGTTTTGATTGAGAACTTCAAAAGGACCGAAGATCACTGTTTCAAATGATTTCTATGAGGTTCAATCGTTCTGAACCTATGAAGTATTGAAACTAGAAACTTTTCTAATGATATATTTTCGGCGAGATGAAGAATTTAGGAGAAGATATTGACAGCGAATAGAAAATTAAGATATCAAAAGACGGCGACCTACCTCGGCCTCGATCAGGATACAGTATCGTCATGAATTTTCACCTACCCCTTTCACAAATTTCGCGGCTCGCTCTGCTCGCCGATATAAAGAGTCACATATTCAATACAATAAATAATTATCTCGATCGAATCAACACAAATTTCATTTAATATTTCATATCTAAAAAAATTCCAGCTTGCTACGCTCGCCGATAATTTGAAAGGAAAGCTAACAATATTTTACATGATATTCAACCCCCTCTCAAATCAATCCTTAGTGCACACGTTGCCCCCCCCCCCTTTCCCCGTGATGTGCACCGAAATATACCTACATGATTGGTGGACTTACTAAAATTTTGGACCCCCTCTGACCAAAAATGTTGGATCCGCACATGCCACATTTTCTCAGAGATACAGTTGGGAGTCGGGTGAACTCAATGTTGATTAAACACTTCAGACATAAACAATAATGACAAATCTTTAGATTTTGCTGTTGCGTGCATGTACACGAGTGTGTTTCATTGTAATCAATACGTCGTTTAGTTGGTTATATCCTTATTTTTCCAATCAACTTTTAAATTGATCCTCACTTCAAATCGAAGCTGCCACCATTTATCCCAACAGCGTTAGACAATGCAGTCAAGTTTTTGCGACTTATAGTAATCAGTGAATGAAAGTGAAACACGAAACCCGAAACCAGATTCCAAAAATCATAATCAATTCTTGCACATTCTTGAAAACATATAGTACAAACAGGCTGAGATAATAACACAGCGCCATAGAAACACGAAAGACAGCTTAATGCCTAGGGAAAGGGCACATGCAAAGATGGGTAAAGTACAGTTTTAACAATGCAAGTAAGTAGGACTAGAAACAGGGGGGCTAAATACTAATGAAGAATTCGTAAACGAGGATTTTAATACTTCCAAAATGTTAAAAATGGATACAAAATATTACATTTTCTTAAATATCTCCCTTAATTCTCGTCATAATCCCATTCGCTAATACGTTTTAATCGAACTCTCGCTAGCATACTGTAATGTCCTGTATTGGTATATTTCAACCTACAAAGCTGCAGAAGTACCGAGTTCAATCTCAAGACAGCGCACGACAGTATGATAATCGAAATATTTCTCCATATTAAAACGTATATCATACATGTTACTCATATGATCTTTTTCATTTGTTATCAAGAGAGCGAATAACAGAACTGATTTCAATTTTTGTTTTCTTGTCCGACATATTTTGTTTAAAGTCCTGATTGTCCGGACTATCACCAAAATGAAAACGTTGCAGTGATTACAGAGGAATATAGATGAGAGAAAAAAAATAACCAGAAGGACAATACACGAACAATAACATAACATCATGAAAACATAGGACAGCACAATATATATGAACGCGTGAATAATTATAGGTGGCGCCACTCAGATGAATGAATGCGGCGCTGCACAATTTCTAAGAAATTTAAAACTCCATTTTATTTGTCAATTTGACATGTTAGAGGGAGATTTAAAGCTCAGTGAAAGTGAAATACAAGTATTTGATATCTTATGGGTTTTTCACATCATGGCAATGGAGTAAGAAAATCACGAAGATATGCCAAAATGGAGCACGGTAGAGCTATAAGAAATCCGAAAATACATGTACTGTCTAAAACCACTTTATATAAGGCTAAACTAAATGATATATCTATATATCGTAAATATATAGATTTCTTATGAAAGTCTTGAATTTCATACGAAGACCTTTGACCCAATGACTATGAATTTGTGGTATTAAGTTATCTATTGTTTGAACAGATGTTCAGGAATGCAACGTATAAACACAAAAACCACGATTTAAGTAAATTTGTGAGAAAGGATGGGATCTCTAACAACACTCGGTTGCAGCTATGACAGCAAAACACCCCATGGAAAAACACAGAGCAGACAAGTACAGGAAGAGATGCAAAAAGGGGCAAGGAACACCAAATCATATGAAAACGTCAAAAACAAAAGACTACACATAAACCAACGATACCAATTGGCAATGGCCGTCTGTCACTCAAGTAGCAGATGGTGATGTTATCCAGATTACGTGCGCACAACCCTCCCATTTTTCCGATTACCCAGAGGTTTCAAAGAATACAATGGTGGTGTAAAATAACATCCTCACTGTAAGATGACCAAACAAACAGACAACATTAAGAAGAGGCCAAAAGCAATGTAAATGTATATAAAAAAACAGAATGCGTATGAAATTCAGTCCATGCTCTGCCGGCTGTAGCAAGTTCATGCATGCTATCACCCCGAGGAATCCGACCAAAAATTCGAAGAGAACAGGTTGTTGGGGCTCCGTCAGCTCTGAAGAGGTTTGGACAGGGCATGTCATGGAGTCCTGTCGTCACAGTCAGCCAGAGAGCAATTCTTAAGAAAGCGCTGTTACAATACTTTAGATTGGTCAAGTACCAAGGCAAGAGTCATTCTGGTTACACCCTTAACAAATCGGCTTTATTAAGATCCTATCTTACCATTTTGTATTTATTACCATTTTTCGCGATCAGATGGATGCATATTTCAATACTAAAGAGACTAATTCCATGACAAAGTTTCTCATTTTTTGTCATGATAGGATAGGACGTCCAATGTCATTGTAATCATCTAAATAGACCAAAAATCAACAAATACACCGTCAAAACAATATTCTGATGCACATTTGCCAACTTTCGGTCACGTTTTAGCAAAACTGGTATGATCTATGTTTAGTATTCAATGTTGTGGAAATACTTATGGAAATAGCTTATCGAATGATAACTATGTTTAACTGGAAATATTAAGCGAAGTACATGTATGAGAAAGAAAAACATAGTACCCACTCAACGAAGCGGATGTTTATACCTTATTTATCCCACCCTAACAATATCGCGTTTAGTATTTAGGCCCCAAAAGTAAAAGGAAACTAAAAGCTTATTTGATTTCTCTCGTTGTATTATCGTGAAACAAAAACAGGAAGAGAGGAGTTTCGCTCATTGGCCACGGTATTAGAATCTAGAATGAGAAAAAAAATCATTGTAAGTGGTGCCATCTTGCATAAGAGGAAATTAGATGTACACTATAATTAGGTCTTCCGACTTCCGTCGGAAGACCTATTGTTTTCGTAACCGTGGAAAATTGGATCAGCGATTTCTCAAGAACCCTGTAAGCTAGGACAATGAAAGTTCTCCAACGTTACGTTTGGAGTAAAAGCTAGATTGGTCTTTTTTATTTTTGGTCTCTGTTATTTTTTTTATCATGTTTTTTAGTAGATTCAAATATTTGACGGGAGCGTCGAATTACTCAAAAGGACCGAACAATTCATGTTTTGCTATTTGTAAGCTTAAATATCTCGTATTTTGCTATCTACAATTTCCATTCTTTTTGACAGTCGACAGCCATGCAAGATATGAAATGCTAGATGCACACTGTAACGATTTATTACGATGACGTCCTTCACCCTCCTTCATATTTCCAAATTCAGAAGTTCATAGGAGGAAGACACTTTTTTGCTTATAATAGTAAACAAAAATTAAGCTTATGAAGTTTCCTAAAAATTTCAATATTATTATTTTTTATCCATATATCTGTCTTATTTAGTCTTTCTGATTTTTCCTATCTCTTACTGTTGAAAAGATATGAGCATCGAAATTTTGAGTTGGGTATTTCGATACACCTTCACGCCAACAGATCGGGCGCACACTAAAATTGGTAGTCCGAGTCCGACTCGAGAAAAGCAGTGTTGAGATTTTCAAATTCCGATTTCACGGCAATGATGAATATGCATTTCATGAATACATTTCGATATACACAATTTGATTTTAAAACAGTTGATTAATTTAGAAGAGATCAGCTACAAACCAGAATTTACACACAAAAAGTGGTAGTTTGATTCCGATTTCTGTTTCTAAACTTCAATAACTATATTTTGAACATCAAGTTTAATTTCTAATTCTAGCAAACGTTCGAACATAATTTTCGGTTGGTTTATTTACAAATTGATGAACAATTTCTCCAACATTCTTCCCTCTCCTCGTTTTTCGAAAACAGTTCTGTTTATATTGAACGATGTCGCCATGATGGAAATTCAAAATAAACTTTGAAAAAAGGGAAGGGGGGGGGGTCCAAATTTGAACCTGCACAGCGAGAACCTCATGGTATTTATATATATATATTGAACGTAACTTGTTATTACCATTTCTCCTCTCAAGAAAATTGGTTCTACAGCTACGAGCTCGCCTTTTTTATGGGGGAAGGGGGCAGGAAGAATTTGCAAAAAAAAAATCCCGGCTCTGAAAAATGCTGAAAAAAATATTCCGGCCCAAAGGGCTGGCAATTTTTTTTCCCGGACCATGCAAAAGTAAGGATACATTGCATGATATGGAATTTTTGCTGACCCTTTGTGCCAGACAATTTAAAGTCAAAAAATTAATTAATATAAATACAAACTGTTCACATAGCTGTATCTACCAGAGACCTAATACGCATAGGCACAAAAATCTAGAAAAGGTTCTATTTAAACATCATACAATCTGTCTGAAATTCGCTAATTGCAAAGAGACATCTGAAGGAACGGTTATTAACTCATACTCTGTAACAGCGGGGAGTTTAACTTACACAGACATTCACAACATTTGACAATTTGTTTAAATCCGGCCCGAAGAACCGGCGAAAATTTTTCTCCGACTCTGGTAATGGCTGAAAAAAATGGCCTGCTCAGAAAATTGCTGAAAAAATTTTACCGGCTGGCAATAGAATTCCTACCCCCCCCCCCCCCCAAAAAAAAATCAAATGGTTGCTCACCAACAATTATCGGTTTGAAAATTTAATGTTACTGCTATTTGAAAACTGAAATATATAATAAAAATACATGTAATGTGACGTCCTTCATATTTCCAAACCAAAAATTGTATAGGAGGAATACACTCTTGTTGCAACCGCAACAAGAAACCTTTCTAGTTCAAAAGTACAATTCCATTGATTCCAAAGCCTGCCAAACTGGAATCTGCTACAAAAAATTTAAACACAGCGAAAACTTAATATCACCACACCGACAAAGAGAAAGAAACGTAGAAAATATTTTGTCAACAAATAATTCAATCGACTCGAATATTCTGTTTGTTAAAATATATATAAACTATATCCAAAATTTGAGACGGGAGTCAGATATTGCGTTCAGCGCCGCACAAATTAAAACAGCGCCACATACAATAGAGATTCAAATAATACAATGAAATTAAACATTCTGCAAAGAAGCAAAAGAAAATCCATAATGGAGATGAGATCAGATGCCCGAGAGGAGTAAGTATCTCCTGTTTGCTAGCCACACCCGTCACTTAAACGTCACAGAAAAGAAAGTCATATCCGGTAAATTTGTTCAATGCAGTGTTTTGAATGGTTCCGACCTAAACTTACATTGCACACATGTATCATTATCCCAGTGTAAAGATATGCAGCATTTCATGGTAGCTAGTCAGTGATGCTTGTAACCGAATAAGAGGAAATATTGTATGAGCGAAATGACACAGTCTGCATTGATGGAGATACCCCTTTGTTATGGAATTAATCGAATAAAAAGCTAGAGAATTGACAAATGGATATCACCTCAGTGCAAAAGAGGTAGGTTATAATTGAAAATAAGCCAAAAGCGCTAATTCTTGATGACGCTTTATTTTGTCCTGTTTTCGCTAAAATAGGATTACGCAAAAATTAGTGTTTCGCTAAAAAAAATGACTCACTAAAGTAAGTACGCATTCAAGATGTTCTATGATAATTAATTAAATCACCACATGCGCATTTTAATTACAAATGTCTAATCAGTGATATTCGAGGCGAAATAAAACAAAACAAAGCAAAAAAAAAAAAACAAAACAAAACAAAACAAAACAAAACAAAAGAAAAAAAAAAAAAGAAAAAAAAAAAAAAAAAAAAAACAAAAAAAAAAAAAAAAAAAAACAAGTAGTGAATATATCAATATAGAAATTCTAAACGTAACCTAAAGTTTATGTTCTGTCTTTTTATTCCAAAATTAGGGAAACAATTTACATTACAGTCAATAAATTTTGCTCAGTCCCAACGTTTCGGCCGAAGCCTTCTTCAGGGTGGAGTCCTTTTCGCTGGATTACATCGTATTCGTTTTCAAATTCATCAAAGCAGTCTTGTAAAGAGTTCACTTCAAATTGCGCTTTGTTTATCGGTATCAATAATGACGTCATAGTACGCGCATATGGCGCTAAAATATTGTTCTTGATTTAACGTCATTAAATGCGTAAAATAACTGCATGCCTTACTATGAATTCACCAATGTTATGTATAAACATCATATTAAAAAAAAAAAAAAAAAAAAAAAAAAAAAAAAAAAAAAAAAAAAACCGCACACATAATTATCATATATAAAACTGCTTGAGTACAAAAAATTGCTGTATTTGTCCTCTGGAATTTTCTTAATAGTCCGGCCAGAGAACTCCCAATTGTGATTTTTTATTTAACCCCAACGGCATCCCTGTATTTAATTTGTCAATCCAAAATATTTCTTTTGTTTTTCTATAGTAACGCGAGTTTTCTAAACATCTCTCGAGAATAGCAATTTTAATGTCCTTAATACTGTGATCGTTCTGATTGAAATGGTTTGGTACGCTCTTGTTTCTTCCATGAGTTACGTCTGCCAAATGTTCCTTGAGTCGCTCCCCTATAGATCTTTCCGTTTCCCCGACATATACAAATTGGTCGCATTTATCGCATCTTATCCCATATACGGCATTCCACGTTTTGCACATATGATATTGGTTTAATTTAACGGTTGTGTTGTTGGTTTTCAATGACGAACTACGCATGATAAGCGGGCAGATTTTGCACTTTGGAGAGCACGTGACTTCCGGTTTTCCCTTTTCCTTGAAAATTTTATTATGTTTCCCGTGAACAAGTACATCTCCAAGATTACGTCCTCTACGAAAAGCCAAAATTGGTGGCGATTTAAATATTTCTTGTAATTTTTCCGATTTATGTAGAATATTCATATGTTTGTGTGTTATGTTCCTTACATCTGGTAGTTGCTTTGCATATGTAAGAACCAGCGGAACTCTGTCGATTTCATTTTCTCTATGACGGTAGCCAAGGAGATCTGATCTCTTTAATTTGTCCACTTTACTGAGTTCTCTTTCTAAGAATTTCGAACTATATCCTCTTTTTCTGAGATTGTGTTTCAGCTCACGTCTGTGTTTTAAATAACCCGTTTCTTCGCTGCATATCCGTTTTATCCTTAGACCTAGACCGTACGGTATAGACCGTTTAGTGCTATTTGGGTGGTCTGATCTGCATTGTACGTATATATGCTTGTCTGTTGGTTTTGTGTAGAGATCGGTAATAATTTTTCCATGATGTAATTTAACGACTGTATCAAGGAACTCGATTTGCTCACGACTGTACCTTATCTCTACTTTAATATTCGGGTGTATACTGTTTGCATACTTGTAGAATTCATCCAATTTTTCCTGTCCATGCGTCCATATACCGAAGCCATCGTCAATATATCTTTTATACATGTATGGTTGGAGCTGAAATTTTGCGAGTTCCTCATCCCAGCTGCGCATGTACGTACATGCGTAGTTACGACCAAGACGCGATCCAATAGCTACACCTTCTATCTGATGATAGCTCTCGTTGTTAAAAGCAAACACATTATTCTCTAGTACTGATTTGATCATTTCCATTACAGCATCCGTATGTATATCCTTCCTACTTCTTTTTTCTAACGCAACTTTGCACGCTGCTAGACCTTCGGTCTTTGGTATTGATGGGTATAGTTTGACAATGTCAAAGCAGAAAAGGATTGAAAAGAAACTTTAGTGAACTCTTTACAAGACTGCTTTGATGAATTTGAAAACGAATACGATGTAATCCAGCGAAAAGGACTCCACCCTGAAGAAGGCTTCGGCCGAAACGTTGGGACTGAGCAAAATTTATTGACTGTAAACTAAAGTTTATGCGCAATGTTGTAGAATAATTCACCAAATTAAGTAATTAAGTTACAGAGAAATTATTATATGATTCAAATCAATACAGAAAGTCAAACAGTCAACCAGCAGAGATACCAGATACTTAGTGGTAGAAAATATATCAATACTGAAATATCTTATCCATGGTCAAAATTTCAGTGCATCTATGCGAGGAAATAGAAGTAGTAAATATAGAATGAGCGAAATTCTGGACAAGACCTAAAATTTGTGTCAAATCAATGATCGAATAAGAAATTATTTTCATTATGACCCTGCACGCTATGATAGCTTATTTTCTTGTGGTGAAGAACAGTATAGAAACTTAAGTTTAATGAAAACTTACAAATCCAAATATGAATATTTTCATTATCTTTTACTTTAAACTAATATATATCCTTTACTTCTTTCCCTCTTCCTGAGTTTTTGACAGCAGATTATTTCTATACTGATCCAAACTGGGGCAACAAGCAACAAATGAAAACCTAATACAGAAATAATAAGTGCGTGTTAAAAGTTCGCGAAAGAAACCTTTTCTCATGCTCGATTCTAATAATCAAATTTATTGCCTAACAAGATTTAGCATCTAAATATCGTACAAATAGCGAATCGATAACAGTTCAATCTCTGATATAAAGCCACCATGTGGATACTTTCTTAGTTATTCATCCATTTTCGGGGCAAGTTGATGTTTTACATCAGAGTTAATAAGTGTTTTGAAGGCTATAAAATACTAATTTGAAACCGGAGGAAAAGCAGAGAGGGAAAACTACGTTCTTTAAGTGAAAGTTAGACGTTGACCTTTAAGGTTTCCATAAATATACTCTTTTTTCGTGTAATCTAACAGAAATTCGATCAATTTGGCGGGAACGTGTCGGAGAGGCTGGAGGTAAATCCCGGAATTAAAGTAGTCTCGTTAAATGAAGTAAAATGGAGGACTTTGACGAAAGAGAGGATCAT
Organism: Pinctada imbricata; assembly: GCA_033119305.1. NCBI lineage: Eukaryota > Metazoa > Mollusca > Bivalvia > Pterioida > Pteriidae > Pinctada > Pinctada imbricata. Next base: position 63,330,733 of record VSWD01000007.1, read on the forward strand.
AACTTCAAAACTTGGGTAAGTGTCATTTATAAATTTTCCTTCTCTATCCATCCATCATTATGAAAAGATACTTCATTCATAGTTTAAGTGATTTCGGCATAGACTTTTTGTTATCCAGACCTGCTGATTATTCTGCTTCAATAAAATGAAGTAGATATTTGTCCCTTCCTGGATAAAATACATAGAATGAAGCTTTTTTTTTTTGGTTATAATACCGAAAAATTGTATAAAATTCGGGTATATCAACTCAGAATGTGTTAAAGAAAATAACAAAAAAGAGAGGTCTACAAGGCAAACTAATTTTTACAGAAAAAAGTAAATGAATATAAAAAAGAAACCATCAAGGAATTCATATATTCTTAGAAAAACACAAAAGAAACACAAATATTATAGATGAACTCAGTTTCCCCGGGAAAAAGGTATAATATACTTTACATAGTAAGATTTATATGGAATATCAGGACTAGTCTAGTATGATCATAGGATTACATAGCATCAGGTATAACCCGTTACGATGTTTTTTTTCATGTCATAATAAATGCCTCAAAGTTTCGAGATTCAAATAAGGTACAATTTCTGAAAAAAAAAACCTACAAAAAATTAATGAATGTGTATCTATGAGAGTATATTCGATCATAACGCTGCATGGACTTACATATTACACTCGTACATTTCATCTGCACAAAGATGACCTTTTTATATATTTGTAACTTGGTAATTGTGTTTGGTCGACTTATAATCTGCTGCATTAGGTCTTGAACTTGTCTTTCAGTCATGGCATACTATATTATTGAATTATGATAGGGCTTTCATTTTTTATACTTGCAATCTTTGGCACTTCATTTAAAATTCAGATTTGGATTATATGTGTGCGTGAAAGTACAACACAAAACCTAAATTCAGAACTGAAAAATCACAAATAGGAGAAAAGTCATAATAAACAAAACCCAGGAAATGCACCCCCAAATAAAACAAAAACAAGAACACAAAATATTCTGTAACATATAGCAAAAGTGAGCCTCAAATGGAGAGGAGATTAGGTACCCAAGGAGAGCAAGCATTCGTTGCTTACAAGCAACACCCGTCACATTAGCCGTACAGGAAAGATCAAAGCCGCTGAATGTATCAAATGTGATGTTTAGATGGCTCTAACTTAAAATTGAGAAAAAAGATGTTTTAAAAGATTGCATTGGATCGTCTAAATATTTTTGCAGTGACAAGGTCAGTCGCTGACAAAAAAAAAAAAAAAAAAAAAAAAAAACCCACTTGTTGAGTATCTTTTCGATAAGTCGCCTTGTCCTCAGAACAAAGTCGTTTTTGTTTAAAATTGCTTTAAAAATGGCAATATTTATACACCACTAGAAAAGGACCCGCGCAAACACGAGAGAGATAGTCATAGATCTATACGTTGACATCGTTCTGTTCAAATTCATATTGCTTAGTACTGATATTTATAAATTTACCACATAACTAAAATAATAAAATGTTCATTATCACAAAGCGGATAACTGTAAAGAGTCATCTAAATATATCAGTTTCAAAAACCAACGAATTAAAGACTATAATAAGCAAGATTTATTGCATTTTATCAATTTCATATATTTTTGCATGATAAAGTGGTTTAAATCGCGTTTATCTAGTGCCCGAAGTGAGTTGAGCGGAAAGTAGTCACGAACCCTTTCATTTGTTAGTACAATGAACACTTTATTTCTATACAAAAGTGTTAAAAAGTGAAATATAAAAGAAGTGTCCACATCTGAGTTTGACATTGAGCCAATGGAAACGTCATGGGAAAAGTTGGCATTGGAAATGTATTGAGAATTTAAAAAGAAATGCATATTTTGTAATTTTATGCTGTTAAGGGTCTACTCAGATCGTTTTATTTCCCTCAGAGCTAGTGAACAGGTGCAATCATGATAATAAATCTCATCTGAGAAAGTCCACCCTCGACGGGATTCGAACCTAGGCTCTGCAGATTGGATATCCGGCCGGATAGGGGTCTATTTAGACCGTTTTACTTCCCTCCGAGCAAGAGAACATGTGCAATCAAGATGATATATCACCTCTGAGAAAGTCCGCCCTCGACGGGATTCGAACCTAGGCTCTCCAGATTGAATGTCCGGCTAGATAAAGGTCTACTCAGACCGTTTAAACTCCCTCAGAGCAAGAGAACACGTGCAATCAAGGGAAATATGAATGTCCGACGCAAGTTTTGAACAATAGATTTTCTAAATTTGTTTTAGCAAAATTAATGACTACACGTTAATTGAACAATTATCACACTCACATTGCCATATCATATTCTTTATCTTCATATGACAGCATTTATCTCTGTCCTCTTCGTTTCGACGGAGTCTCGGCTAATTCGTTCCTTTACACAGCTAATTGTGCTCACATGAAATTCATATGAAATGAGCATCATGTAAATTTCACATGAAAGTTCATGTAAAATTCATATAAATTTCACATAAGATTTATGTGAAAAAAATTCACATGAATTTTTCGAATGACCTTCACAGGTTACTGAATTCACATAACATCCATGTTAAAATCTTCACATGAATTTCATGTGAAAATTTTCATGTGAATTTCATGTTCGTGCTCGTTTCACATAAATTTCATGTGAACTTTCATGTTAAGTTCATGTAAAGTTCACATTAATTTCATATGAGGCACAATTGGCTGTGTAGTAGTATTATAGGAAGGGGACAAAGGTTGTTACTACCCAAGAACGGGAAATATGTAATTTTGAAGTTGAAGGCGTCACGTTTGCTTCACTTGTCGCTTTTTACAGAAGTCACTATGAAATCCTTTGAGTACCGAAACAGATAATCTTTAAAAAAGAGAAAATGAGAGCTTTCTTTTACTTTGTTTTCTGATTGATTTCTTAGATGTACAGTTCAGTTTAATTTTTATTGACAGGTCAGCATAATAATATTTTACACAAATATCCAAACTGGATTTAGTGCACTTAGTGTTGTAGATCTAGAATTGTCCTCTTGTAATGTTCCTGTTCTAAGGGCTACAAGAATAACGCAATTAGGCCTCAAAGAGAAGTCTTTCCATCGTCACAAAGTGTAAGAGGGGTTATGTCCGGTTAAGGTACATGGTGTCGATTGTCAAATCTACGATAATGACCAACATAGTTTGCTTTATAGGCGAGCTTTATTAAAACGGAATTCTGACTATCAGTTTTCTTTCTATACCAGCTGCCCGACGGAAACTAACGATGATTAAACAAGGCAGGACCTTATTCTAAATATCCAACCTTCCGTTCCAATCTTAGCTGAATGTCAGAAACAATAAAGGATATATCCATAAAATGTGCCATAAAGATGAAAAGGTAACCGGTACTTTACCTTTGAACAAACTAGTGAATAGCAATGTTTTAACTGCCATTTTCCAGGTAGTCAGTGTTATCCGATATGGCATTATTTTTCAGCCTGATTAATACTCATTTGTGTCTTGGTAGGTAATTATCTCCCTATTCTAAGGGTCCATATTTATGCGTTTACATTCCTGGTTATGAAAAGCTACGATAATGTGAAAAAATTGAAATAGATGAAAATCATTTAAAAAATATGGATGCTTCTCTGTATTAAGTTTTTTTTTCTGAGGGAAGAAGGCGTTACTGCAAAATTGGAAGCAACACCACAGAGTGATGAATTGGAACCATATGTTGATTTGATGAGGGAGCTAGACGTTAACAAATAATTCTCTCTTCTTTTATCAAGAATTATCATTCTCTTCCCGGTCATCTTTAACCTACACATTTTGTATCAAATAGATTGGTCGCAGAAGTACGAAATTTGTATTTCGATATGGAAAATCGATGAAATAGAAATGAAATGAAATTTCACTGAGCGCATAGGAATTATCAATATTGAAATATATGTTCTATTGTAAAAAAATGATCCCAGTGCACCATATGCACATTTCACTTCATCAGTGATGATCGAGACCGAAATAAGGACAATCCAAATGATGAATATGCGAAGAGCGAAATTCTAAACAGAATCAAATATTTATGCCAAAGGACCAGTTTAGGACAGAGCTATGCTATAAGGGAAATACTCTTTGGTTTTAGAATAATTTGACGGAGATTTCAAAAATGTTTCAATTCTAGTGTAGAATCACTGTCAAACTAATGGAACAATATCCTCGGGGACCAACGTTCCACCAGCAACCAAAATAGTGGTTAAAATTATCAGTATTAAAATATGTTTTACTATAAATTTTCCATTGCGCATTTATATAAAGATTATTTAATTCTGTAAATTAGATTTTCAATATTAAGACTGAATATAAACTAAATTCTTAAATATGTTTAACATATTAGCAATTTTCTCAGTAAAGGAAAAAACAACAAAATATTCCGTTTCCATTCTAAAGAACAAAACCATTCACTCGTTGTACACCAGACAATCAGGTTTCGAATGTCCAGTTCTCAATAGTGGTATAAAAAAAAACAAACAAAAAAAAAAAAAAAAACAAAAAAAGCAAAAAAACAAAAAAACAAACCCAGATGGTCTACATTTGGTAAAACTGAGGAAAACAGGAAAACGAATGTCCCAAACATGCTGCCAGATTTCTTCTTTGGTGGCTTAGTTTCTTTTGGAAACCACGCCCCCGGAATTACATTTGAAATCCGGACCCATACAAGCAACAGAGTACATTACTTTGGGTATTTCACAACTTGCATTTTATGGTGACATAATTCACATAATAAGAAGAATAAAAGGTAGACAGAATTACCATCGGAATTTTGTTACAATTATCAAACGCCTTTTATACCGTGGGTTTAATTTTTCTGTCAACAGATGGACACTTGGCTTGGTACTGGACCAATCTACAGCCTTGTGCCAGAGCATTATTAAGAATTGCACTCTGACTGTGACGACAGGACTCCATGACGGGCCCTGTCCAAACGTCCTAAGAGAAGACAGAGCCCCGACCACCTGTCCTCTCTGAATCTCAGTTGGACTCCTCGGGTGATAACATGCATGAGGGCAGAGCACGGACTGTATTTCGTACGCCCTTTGTTTAATATCCATTTACATATCCATCTGTCTGGTTTTTTTTTGGGGGGGGGGGGGGCTGCGTCATGCTGACTGTTTGAATGATCATCTTACAGTGAGGAGGTTATTTTACACAACAATTGTGCATTCTTCGAGACCTCTGGGTAATCGGAAAAGTGGGAGGGTTGTGCGCACGTAATCCGGATAACAACTCTTGTGCTACTGGCGTGGCAGATAACCGTCCTGTCGGCACCGATTGCCCATTGGTCTCATTTGTTTATACTGTAGTCATTTGTGTTTGACGTTTCTATGTGATTTGGTGTTCCTTGTACCTTTTGCGTCTCTTTCTGTGCGTGTCTGTTCTGTGTTTTTGCATTGGCTGTTTTGGGGTTTTTATATGGGTACTACAACCTAGAGTTGTTGGAGATCCCTTCCTTTGTTTTATAAAAGGAAAGGTGTATGAATCATAATCGCGCAGAAGTGCATAGTACTTAAGGTCAATTAAAAAAGCCATTGAAAAGTCTTAATAACATGCCGACAAAAGTAGCTTCCTATTACTTTTACGTAATTTATTTCTTCACAGAGTATCTGTGTACAAAAACAATCAAATCATCTCATATATGTTGAGTTAATATCCGTCAAAATACATCAAAGTACTGTCTTCGTGAGAGACCAGTGTGCATAGATGAATGGAAGGGTTGTGCACAAGTAATCCGGATGGCCACACAATTCGATTCCTGTATTATGACTGGCAGTCCCTATTTCGCTTTAAGCGTTCATTTGTCTATTGAAATTATGATTCCATGCTGTGATACTTTGCACATTTATGTTTGTGGGAACTTTAAGTCCTCTATGAGATAATTTCTTTCTTGCGCATGGACGACGGCGTGTCTTTTAGTATTGTGTTGCCGCGCGATCATACTGGAATATTTTCTTCTAGATTCGTAGAAACGCTTTTCTCATACCTTTGTCCTCCTTTTATTCATTTATATATTTTTAGCTGAAATTTCATATGAAATAAAAAAAAAATAAATAAAATTTGACGTTAGATAAGTTTTCTTTTTCCAATCCAATTTTGAATTGATCTTTTTTGTATGGTACTGAATAGTGCAATTAGGAGACAATGAAACAATGATTTTTTTTAAACATTTATATTATTATTCGAACGATTTCCTTCAAAGAGATCCATAAACAGAGGCTGTGATTTCAAGTGATTTTACGTGCATGCGGGAGGCATGATCAAGAGATAGATAGTCGACGATGAGATGATGATATGATATGAGCATCCAAATGAACACGAAGAAAATGGGTTTTCATTATATTAAATGATTGACCCCGATGACGACCATAAAATTGAAGCTTCCTCTATTTATAGTACAACTTTAACCACATCTCATTTATTTTCCTTGCATCGGTCTCGATTCCATTATTTATACACAAATGAAAAGTTGATGTATTTTTCTCTATGTCAAATCACTTATTCCCACTGGAGTTTGTTCATTACTCTTAACCCTTCACGAGCCTACAGTGTATTGGCCATATCATTATACTAGAAACCTAATTTTCCCCTTTACTTTCTGACGACGATCGTTTTCTTTTGGGAGCCTATACCTAATCGCTTAATGGCTTATACAATATTTTTTCAAAAGGAATGAATACAATCAAAGTTTATTTTAAGAAATTCATATTGTTATTGCTGCATATAATGCCAGCGCAAGAACGTTTTTATTTATAGAATAAAATAAATTTATACATTCTGCAAAGAAGCAAAGAGAATCCCTAATGGAGATAAGAATAGGTGTCCGGGGAGAGTAAGTATCTACTGTTTGCTAGCCTAGCAACACCCGTTTCTTAAACCTTGCAGAGAAAGACATATCCGGTGAATTTGTTCGGTGATTTGGATGCTTCTAACCTAAAATATCTACCACATGGAGAAAAACAAGATGATATAACTTTTTACATTTTGAATCGTCCAAAACATTTTGAGTTACAAAGTCAGTCTCTCACAAATGCACTCTTGGTTCAGTTGTATCTTTTTTGGTTAGTCTCCTTGCCCTCAAAACGAAGTCGCAGTTTGAGCTTGTTCTGGAATAGCATATCAGCTGCGATATCAATAGGCCGGTGACGAAGAAATGCTACTACATGTACTTAGGAAAGGGAAATTTGTAATTTTGAAGTATATATATTGAAGTATATAGGTGACCATTGTCGTCAATAGATAACATGATATCTAAATATGAAGCAGAGTTTATGCAGTGGTTTCTTTCACCTCTAGTTCACATGGATAGATCGTGCTAAGGAAGTCAGCAAATTTTGGATTATCAATTGAGAGTACGTCTTCGATAGGACAGCAAAGACTGAACAAACTCGGTGTCATAAGAGTATAGAAAAGTGGCCGAAGTAAGGGGTATAGCTAGCAAACAGGAGATGCTTACTCTCCCTGGACATCTGATATCATCTCCATTTGAAATTCACTTTTGATTCTTTACAGAACGTTTAAGTGTATTGTATTTTTTATGTCGAATCATTTTCTATGTCTCTTACTCTTTGTCGGTGCGGTAATTTTCAGTGTTCGCTGTGTTTCTATTTTGTAATAGCAGATTCCATAAGTTATTATCATTTTGGCAGTCACTGGGATCCAAGGAATTGCATTTTTGAATTCAAGTGTACATCTATTTCTTCGCGGAGGCGCGACTAACAATGGCTTATGGTAAATTTCGTATTCTAGTTCTGATACCGAGGCCAAGTTGCGACCCCCTTGTTTTTAACAAAACACATAGAGAGAAATTTAAGCTGAAAATTTTATTTTCGGTCCTTCCTACTTAGATAAACACCAAAGAAGTACCTATCGGTTATTTAGTCTCAAAGTCGAGAAGGTAAGGAAAATCATTAGAATTTCCATCGGAACATTTGTGAACATCGGAACGAACAATATTCCTAAGTGAGACCTGGTGCCCAGGGAGAATCAGCGTCTCCTGTTATCATGCAATACCCGCTGCAACAGCCTCATGAAAACTTGTCAAATTCGGTGATTATCTCGATGTACATATCAGATAAATATGTCTTGTTTGGTGATGATGGTAGCCATACTATACTATACTTTACATTTCCACACTATACTATACTATACTATACTATACTATACTATACTATACTATACTATACTATACTATACCATACTAAACTATACTATACTATACTAAACTATACTATTTTATACTATACTATACTATACTATACTATACTTTGACAAATATGGATAATGACCATATCCCTGTATACAGCACAAAATCGATAATTCAGAAAATCAGAAACCGAAGGCACACAAAATCAGGATAAAACAGGAACCAAAAGCAAACAAACAAAAACCTCCACCATATGAAAAGAAGCGAACTCCCGATATGGGAGTGAGACTATACTATACTATACTATACTATACTATACTATACTATTCTATACTATACTATACTATACTATACTATACTATACCATACTTTGACAAATATGGATAATGACCATATCCCTGTATACAGCACAAAATCGATAATTCAGAAAATCAGAAACCGAAGGCAAACAAAATCAGGATAAAACAGGAACCAAAGCAAACAAACAAAAACCTCCACCATATGAAAAGAAGCGAACTCCCGATATGGGAGTGAGACTATACTATACTATACTATACTATACTTTTCTATACTATACTATACTATACTATACTATACTATACTATACTATACTATACTAAACTATACCCTACTAAACTATACTATACTATGCTATACTATACTATACTTTACTATGCTATGCTATGCTTTACTATACTATTCTATACTATACTATACTATACTATACTATAACTTGCAATATATATTTAACATGATTCATGCGATATTTGAATATGTTTGAACTTTACTTAACGTTATTCAAGAGCGCAACCTACAATACATTCCGTACGTTGAATACAATACATTCCGTGCGTTATTTCGTGTTGCAGTGTGGAGTTGGTAATACAATTCCCCGCGACCCGATGTTTGAAGTGTTTTAATCCCATAACGTTCTCTAACTTGACTAAGTTGTAGTGTCTTCTACGCAGGATCATAATTCACCTTTCACCGATCATTTCATCATGGCATTTTTAAGGTCGCCTCGTATCAAATTAACTCCTTTGAGATTACCCTCTATTACTACAGTCACTTTCCCATCATCAACATTTAACGATAAGAAACTTTTTTCCTCACCAAAGGTACTTCTATCACCTCTTAAATCAAAACCCCGTAGACGTATTGCACCCACTTCTCCATCTGCAGGCTCTACATTTAACAACAAACATAGAGGGTTCTCAACCATTTGCAGGTGCAATGGGAAAAGATGCGTATGTGTCCGCTCATCAATTGCAATTCCACAATTAAATCTAGTGTTAATGGGCAGAACTTTAAAATCGAGATTGATAAGGACATTGACTGATCGTATCAAGATGTCATCGATGTCATTACATGACACGCCAAGGGATTTGGCGCCCAATATGTAGGGGAAACAGGCCAGGCCTTAAAATCTCGTTTTCGAAGTCTTTCGTATCAGATAAGAAACTCGCGTCAGAAAAAACAAAGAAATTTCCTATATAATCACTTCGTAAATACAATCATTCAATTTCGGATATAACAATCACTCCAGTTCAGTCATTTCCAAAACTTAAAAATCAAAGTAAAACTGAAATTAAAAAAACGCCGCTTACAAGCTGAACTTGACTGGATAACCAAACTGCAAACTGCGTACCCCCTTGGTCTAAACGATCAGATTTATGGACAAGGAAACATTTCTTCGACCTCTTCAGATATTAATGTCTTTTCAATCCGCCCTAACACTAAATGGAAGCATAAGTCTCACAGTAAAAGGCGAAACAAAAAAACTCAGAAAAAGAGCTAGAGTACATCGTACCCTCAAAGATCTACTGATCTTTGCACGCAACGGCGGCAGACATGAACTGCTACATGCTCTCTCTTCAATTCCAGCAGTTCAATTAAAATCTATCTTGGATGAAGCACTGGTTGCATTCTTAAGAAACACTGATTGATTCAGGCTAAACATCATTGTTGCATTCGCACAAAATAAACTATATCCTTTGGTTAAAAACACCTCCCCTTAAAGACGATTCATAAAAATTCCATTTATTAACAAAGGATTTTATCTTCTGAACATCTCTAATATTTTTCGGGATCATCGCGTACAAAGTGCCATTCCTCAATATTTTGAAAATTTAGAACCTCCTCTTATTTGTTACAAATACAAGAGACCTATTCGAAATTTCGTTTTTAACTACAACAAAGTTACACAAGATCCTAAAATACTTGAATCATGTCCTGCTTCTTGAGAATGTGCAACGTCTGAATAGCTGGTCATATTATTACAGGTGACTTTTCAATTATCAAAGACAGACAGCTCCGTGGTCTTCTCAAAAAAGGACCTAAGTATAGAATCCCATCCAAGATAGATTTTATTAAATGTCGCGAGGTGCTAAAGGAAGCTTTAGATAACTATACCAAACGATGGTGTTAATCGGAAGGAGTCGAATCGCATGCTCTGAATGACTGGAAAAAACCTCATTTTGGATTTTACCGATATTCGAATAGATACCTACCACAAAAATCCTCATCTTTTTGAAAATCCAATTTCTGAAAGATATTTCAAATCCAAGTTACGTAATTTACATGAAAAATATGTCTTCGCATCTGCAGACAAAGCAACCAACAACACCATAATTAATTGAAAACGCTACTACATATCAACTTTAGTTTCGGAACTTTCCTCTACTAATACTTATATCGAAAGCAACGAACGTGTTCCCAATATTTTGAACAAACATAACAGTGAAATTTCTTCTTTTAACATCCCTATTTCTAAATTGGATCTCCCTACAATATACTGTATACCAAAACTTCACAAGTCTCCTTACAAGTTTCGATACATTGCAAATTCTAGCAACTTCTCAACAACAATTTTGTCTAGAAATCTGACGTCAGCACTCACGGCTATAAAGGAGCACGTGGCAAAATACTGCGAAACTGCGGAACAGGAATGGCGTAAACTTCTTTTGGTCTATTAAAAATTCAGGGAATGTGATTGACAAAATGAAATCAAGAAATTTTGAAGCAAATACGATATCTTCATACGACTTTTCTAATATGTAAACCACGCTTCCTCACGACAAAATAAATGCTCGACTGTCCAAACTCATGAAATGGTGTTTTGATCGAGAGGGGAAAACTTAAATTTGTACTTCTGAATCTAAGGGTTTCTTTTCCGCCACAGATTACAAATCATACAAATCATGGACATGTGGTGACCTGTGTATTGCCTTGTCCTTCCTTTTGGACAATATTTATGTAAGATTTAGTGAGAAACTCTACAAGCAGGTTGTAGGGATTCCAATGGGTACTAATAGGCGATTTTCGAGTTACACGGATTGACCGTTATCGTTTTGAAATAACGCACTGCCTATCACGTGACTTTGCAGAAATGTCATCCAAGCCTACTTCCGGTTTTTCATAGTAACTATGTAAACAGAGGGAAATACAACGTTCCATCGCGTTCGCGTACTTTCGAGTCGTAGCATGTTTGTTTATAGAAATAAACACAATGCCTCCGCATAAAAAATGTATCTTTTCTGTAAATTTCTTTAAAGAAAAACTGAAAATACCAGCCTAACATGACTTTGAAACTTAGAATCATGTCATGTCAGCTGATTTTGTGATACACGACACGTACACATGGCAGTTTTCATTTTTACATAGCGGTCGAATAAGGTCGAGCATTATGGAATAATTCTGTCATCATAAATTAATTTCATATCTTTTTTCATACAATGTCAGAATCTGATAATGAAAAATATATTTCAAAGTGTTGGGATTGTCGGGAATGGGGGGGGGAGATTTGGAATATTCAATATTGTAATTCATTTCCAGTAAGATCAGAGAGATGGTTTTTAGGAATAATCACATATTTTTACAAACTCCATGGGGTACATAACTATCTATACCTGGTTTCTTCTTTAAAGACAAGACAATAAGTTTTTTTTATATGCAGCTGTCAAGGAGAAGTGAAGGAAAATGAAAGATATTCGAGGAAGGAAGAAAGGAAGAAGGAGTTTCAAATGGTGCAATAATGGTTTTGTTTCTTAAGTGAAATAAGTTTTTGTTTATTATCTTACTGCAATAAAAAAAAAACCCCATGAGGATTTTTAAAAATTACATATACACAATTTGACAGTTGCAGATTTAGGGGATGCAGAGTGCCCCCAGTATTTCAATCATTTCCCTATACCCTATACAAATACACTGTTTGACAGTCGCCTATTTACCCCCCCTCCTCGTTCATTGATTCAATTCAAGGAAGAGGAAGGCAAAATGCCATAATCACTGTGTAGGATAGATAGAGAAATTTTTTAAAAAAAGGGGGCATTGTTTGAATATTTGAAATTTGCATTGTTTTATTATACATGTAAATAACTGCAAATTCAATATCTGAATTTGCCATTGTTGATTATAAAACAGTGCAATTAAGATGACATATGAATATTTGTATCCCTCTCTTATCATTGATGGGCTACAAGTCCTTTGTTATGGTCAGAATTAAGACTCCTATGTTCATTTTATTTTGTATGAAGTAGTCCATGATTGTCCAACATAACAGCTTTACAAACAGCTCTACACATATTATTTTAAGTAGTATTAATGTTGTCTACAATATCATGTAATAGAAAAGAGAGATCTTCATCAATTTTTTTCATGCAAGCTAAAGGCTATGAAACCATATGACACATCCTGATTTGACAAAATGTTTTCTAAAGTCATCATATCATTTATTAACTGAATATCCTCTTCAATTTTAAGTTCATATCTGCATAACTTTAGACCTATGAATGTTTTTTTTTGAAATGTTGTTAACTGCATCTTTAGTTACATCTTGAAGTAAGAACTCAATTTCTACTGGAGAAGAAATTATGTGTGGTACATATATATGTAGTTGTCCAAAGACATTACAAAAATGTATTTGGTATTCAGAATTATGAAATTTGATATGATTTTAAACCTCATACATGCAAGTGATCTGGCAGCAATAAGTCTCTCTGGAGGTAATTAATAATAAAGATTTTGTTGTATATATGTTGTACTATTATATACTTTGAATGATTGAAAATTATTTGCATCTATAAGTTCATTTATATTCTTTCTCTCATTTCTGAGTCAAGTTAATTTCTAGAAGAAAAAAAGGTCATTTGACTAAAAGGCAACATTTGAACCTTTTTATGTAACACACAAGTTTGCTTCCTCCTTCCATTAAATACCACATGCTTGACTATTCCTACATCTTCTTCATTTATTGCAACAATTCTATTTATCATTGCATAATTAACATATAAAAATAAAACAGTTCATTGTTCACCATTATGTAACAAATCCAATCCAATGCATCTATTGTTCAACATGATGGTGAAATAACAGCAATTAACTTATATTTCAAGAATATGAAAAGAACCTAAATGCTAAGACTAAACTGAGCACTTATTGAGATTTTGACTTCTACTCAAAATCAGTGACTTTAACACCCCCCTTCCCACCTTCAACATTTTTTCATTAAAACTCTGTGCACATTGGTCATCTTGCATATATATTGCTTCTAGATTCCAGGTGACTATCTCTTTGCATTTTTGTTAGCGTTTGACAACATAAAACACCTACTGTGATATTAAAGACTATCTGAAATAAGTGATTTTGTTCAGTATCATATGAGGGGGTGGACAGGGTGAAAGGGAGGGGGAGGAAGGGGGCGGGAGGAGAGAGAGAGGGGAGAGAGGGGAGGGAGGGAAAGGGGGAGAATCGGAAGGAAGGGGACGAGAGGAGGGATTAAAGGGGCGAGAGGGGGATAGTAAGGGAAGAGTGAAAAGGAGGGGGAGAGGAAGGAGCGGGAGGGGAGGTAAGGGGGTGGGAGGGGGAGAAGGTACCCCCCTGTCTGCCCCTCATATCATGTGTAAGTTTATTTGTGTTATTGTCTCGCATGATGCTGTGAAGAAATCAAACATACTACCTGTATAGACATATCTTGAGTAAAAATTAATAAAGACGATGCAAAGAAATATGACTAATGGTAAAAGTAAGCGGATGACCTGCTACACACTCCAGATCCTCCAAATACTTAGCCCAGTTGCCACATTAAACTTAGATAAATATTCACTTTCGTTTTGTGTCAGCGCGATAAAATAATCCAGCTTAATCACAAATCCAATATAAATGATAAATTTACTCTAGTATAGCAAAATATATCGTTTATTCACTGAAAATCATTCAAATCTACCGCTTCTAGAAACATTATAATGACGCGTGGCGTAAACCGGAAGTAACCTTGGATGACAAAGGCATTTTCTAAATGACGAACCTGTCCGAAACCAGGGTAACTCGAAAATCGCCTATTGTGTGCCTCTTGTTGCAGATTTATTTTTATACACGTATGAAAAGGAATTTATCCAAAATCTTCAAAAGCAAAGAAAAAATGATGATGTGAAATGTTTCATTGGTACTTCTAGGTACCTGGATGATATTCTTACTATCGACAATCCTGTTTTTGAAAAGTATAAAAATGTTATTTATCCACAAGAATTGATTCTAGACAAGGCAAACACTTCAAACACAGAAACACCATTTTTGGACCTAAATATCAAAATTGTTAATGGAGAGATCAATACAAGTGTGTATGACAAAAGAGATAATTTTGGATTTAACATAGTAAATTTCCCCTGGCTTGACGGTGATGTTCCTAGATTACCGTCCTATGGTATCTTTATTTCACAGCTCATCCGGTATGCTAGAGCATGTACTGATGTTTTGGATTTTCATTACAAATTACCAAGAAACTTTTAGGTTAAGGTTTTCGCTTTCACAAACTAGTAAAGACTTTCTTGAAATTTTACAAAAATTATTGTCAACTTCTTCTGAAATTCGGACCAATACAGGCAACAGAGTATATTACTTTGGGTATTTCACAACCTGCATTTTATGGTGACATTATTAACAAGATAAGAAGGATCAAAGATAGACAACATCACTATCGAAAATGTTTCAGAAAAATCAAACGCCTTTTATACCGTGGATATGATCCTAATGTCACCAGACGGACAATAGGCTTGGTACTTTACCAATCTACAGTCTTGTACAAGCGCATTCTTAAAACTTGCACTCTGACTGACTGTGACGACGGGACTCCATGACGGGCCCTGTCCAAACCTCTTTAGAGAAGACAGGGCCCCGACCACCTGTCCTCCCTGAATGTCAGTCGTACTCTTCGGGTGATAACATACATGAGCTCGCGGCAGCAGAGCACGGATTGTATTACGTTCGCCCTCTTTTTCTATCCATTTACATATTCATCTGTGTTGCTTGGGCCCCTGTGTTTTGCGGTCTTGTTTGTGTGTGGTCATCTGACAGTGAGGAGGTTGTTTTACACCACAATTGTACGTTCTTCGAGACCTCTTGGTAATCGGAAAAGTGGAAGGGTTGTGCGCACGTAATCCAGGATAACCACACCTTCTGCTATTTCCGTGGCAGATGGTCGTCCTAAGTTGGCACCGGTTGCCCATTGGTCTCGTTGGTTTAGGTGTAGTCCTTTGTGTTTGATGTTTCTGTGTTGTGCGTTGACGTTCCTTGTCCCTTACGCGTTTCATTCTGTGCTTGTCTGCTTTGTGTTTTTGCATTGAGTGTTTTGGGGTTTTGCCGTGGATCTACAACCTGGTGTTGTTGGAGATCCCCTCCTCTCTTGAATTGCCATCGAAATTGTGTTAGAATCCTCAAACGCCTTTTATATCATGGAGAGAACCCTTCTGTCACCAGACGGACACATGGCTTTGTACTGAACCAATCTACAGCCTTGTACCAGCGCATTCTTAAGAATTTTACTATAACTGACTGTGACGATGGGCCCTGTCCAAACCTCTTTAGAGAAGACAGGGTCCCACCACCTGTCTTCTCTGAATTTCAATCGGACTCCTCGGGTGATCACATGCATGAGCTCGCTACAGCCGGCAGAGCACGGACTGTATTTCGTACGCTTTCTGATTTTATATCCATTTACAAATCAATCTGTGTGTTTCTTGGGCCCATGTGTCATGTTGTATGTTTGTATGTTAATCTTACAGTGAGGGGTTATTTTACACCCCAATTGTGCGTTCTTTGACACCTCTGGGTAATCGGAAAAGTGGAAGGGTGTGCACGAAATCCGGATAACGAAACCGTCAGCTACTTGCGTGACAAATGGCTGTCCAAAGTCGGCACCGACTGCCCTTTTGTCTCGTTGGTTTATGTGTTGTCTTTTGTATTTAATGTTTCTATGGTGTGAGTTGATGCTCCTTGTCCCTTTTGCGTCTCTTTGTGTCGATGTATGCTCTGTGTTTTTGCATTGGGTGTTTTGGAGTTTTGCTGTGGATGCTGCCTCCTAGAGTTGTTGGAGATCCCTTTCTTTGTTTGAACTCCGGGATTGTTCATTATATTTAAAGTTGTTCGTGTATTATGGCGTTGTGTTATTGTCTCCGTTTATAAGTCTGCTTTTTCCTTTCTCTCGACAACGTTTTGTTTCATTTTTCCATAGAATGTTTTTGGCCTTTTGATTATGATTTCGGGTTTTGTGTTTTACTTTCACTGATTCGCTGTTTTGGATCCCCTCCCTAGCTTTGTTTTGTTTCATGTATTTTTCACTAATTTGTATTCCCGTTGATTATGTTTTACGGATTCTGATTATGGGTTTCGAGTTTGTCTCTCATTCACTAATTCAAATCCTCCAAAAAACACTAAAGAGAATTTTACTCAATTAGACTGGAAGCAGAGGATGCAAGAACCTCTAAAACAGGTCGCCATTTTAGATGATAGGCCTTGATTAATGCATAGCTGCAGTGAGATCAGATGAATGTAGAGGGTATTCATTTCTTGCCTGATAGCATCATTCGTCATATTAGTAGTGGCAAAAGCAAATGCTTTGAATGTCTGTAACCCTTGCAAAATGGTAGAGGCTGGTCTACTCAAGGCGAGACGCCGTATATATGTATAAATATATATTTACATTGCACGTTGGTTTCCTATGTTAAACGCCTGTTCAATTTTTGACGTTAATTTCACGATGAACACGGGTTGGCCCCAATCACATAACGTGCGCGCAAGAAGTTAAAACAGTAGGCGGGGCTTACTGATGCTGAATTTGCGATCAGGAGGAGATTCACAACATGTTTATGGGGAATGAGACGATATAAAAGAGAGGAAATAGACGGGAACAACCAAAAAAAAAAAAAAAAACCTTGAAACCATTGAAAAATGTATAACAACTCTATTTTCGTGTATATGTACAGTTTCCACAGAGTTCATGTGAATGTTCATTGAATGTAGATGGCGCTACCGAAATGAATTTATGCAGCGCTGACTACTCTGATATCATAAATAAGGCTTTATTCTCTTTAAATTGTTAATAAAAAGTTAAAATTCATCATGAAACCGTTTTAGCAGAGGTCTGTCGATGCTCAATTTGGTGCTCTATTGTGAGTGCTGTTGAGATTATCGTCAGGATCTTCTTTAACTCATATTTACATCAACATTGTGGAAACGTTGTAACAGTCCATTTTTAAATGTGAACGTCCACAGAGCTCATGTGTACTTGAATGTAGATGGCGCTACTGAATTGAATTTATGCAGCATTGTCTTTTCTAATTATAAATAAGGCCTTATTCTCTTTAAAAAATGAAGCTCTTCGAGAAAACATTTTAAAAATCAAAATTATTCGATAATTTTCAATATCAAACAGTATATTTTGGTCCTTTGCAATAAAGTGTTTCTTGCCCTTCCTGGTAGGGAGAAATGACACACATGAAACATTTAGATCTTAATTTTCACTTAATTTGTATAAAATTTCGAGGTTGTTTTCAAAGATGTTTTACATCTGAATGTTTCTGAATGTAAATATAAGGAATAAGTGTCTTATTTTTTGCGTTCATGGCTTTTACACTCTGGTTCGACAGGCGCAAATTTTTCGAGAACCGCTTCGCGGTTCACGAGATTTGCGCCTGTCGAACCAGAGTGTAAAAGCCATGAACGCAAAAGATAAGACACTCATTCCTTAAATATACACACAGAGAGACAAAGAAAGGACTGTAGACCTTTTTCTTGCTCTCTATCGTAACCCTGATTCTGTCCAAGGAAAATATAGCTACTTTAACTAGAAAACAATATTTTGAATAATTTGGCTTCTCTAAGTACAAAAAAAATAAAAACCAATGAAGATGATTCTACATTTAAAAAATACATGCCTTGCGTACTGTATTTAACAAACACCACTCATTTTTCTTTATAAATAATCAATGATCAGCTTTAATGAATATATCCTTAGAACCATTTTCTAAGAAATCTGAAGTAATTAGGTACTAGTATAATTTTCATTTCTACGGTATAAAAAATATGTTTGCGTTGTTATGGCTTAATTGCTGTAATTTTTCATCCTTACAGTCGACATTATTTTCATTGTTTCCGATCTTTGATGTTACGTGTGTGTCAGATGACCGGCAAAACTTCAAAGGTTACATTTAATGGAAGTGTGACTCGGCATACATTTCTTGGCGAGGTGAAGTTTATACAATCTGACTATTACATCTAATGATATGTTGGATGGACTAACTGGTAAAGGGAATTTTCGCAAGTTATGATTATCTATTGAATCTTAAAAAGAACCAATGGTAGTTTATGCAAAGCAATCATCAATACAATCAAAACTGTATCAAATAAATGTTGGTGTTTAAAAAGATCGAAAGAATTTCTACAACACCTGAATTCCGGCAAGTTTTAAAAATGTATTTCCGATCAAGTCATGCATGTGCTTTTTCGATTCTTTGTACACGATTCAAAATTCAAAATTGACAGGAAGAACTGTCGAATTAATAAAAAAAAAGTCCGTTACCAACACATATCATATCATATGGTAAAAGTAAATTGGTGTTAATTACAATGGAACTAATTCTGATTCTGATGATTGATAGATAAAGAGAAGAAGAGATAATAAAAAATGTATAACACATATTTGTAGTGTTTCGAGGAATGGGTGTTAGGCAATTGTGAGAATTCCAAGGGGAACCAATCATGCTTCACTTATTTTTGATATTGTCATTTTCTCATAAAAGCCGAGATTGTTCGACCCTTTCTCTCTCAGTGAAAGAAGCACTAAGTACTTCAATTAAATTTTACATACAGATATGTTGATGACATGCTCAATTTTCGAATTACCCTACCCATAATCTATCCATGTTAACTTGTGATGAAAAAGACAACTTGAAGCATTAACTTCGATTCATATTTAGACCTCATGTTATCTTTTGACAACAATGGTCATCTAAACACTTAACGTGAGCACTATAACTTCAAATTTAAATTACCAATCAACCAAGGGTAAAGGGTAGGGCCGCGAGACCACTAAATCGGCCCTCGATTTTTCACTAGAAATAAATTTCACGAGACATACTTGGTATCTCTCATGAAAATACACGAATGGTTACTGCTTTCAATGAAAAGAAAAATATCACCAAACAAAGTGCCATTTAACTGTAATGACGTCATGAAGTGACGTCATTTTGACGTTATTGACAAAATATGGCGAACATTGCTGGGAATTTTGTCTTTTGTCAAAGAATTCAATGTGGCCGCATGCGTTAACTGAGACAAAACGTTTATGACAGAAGGATATAATGATAATCTTTATTCTGTATCGATTTTACTCACCAAAGTTTTATCTGAAATCAAATCTGGGCTTCAAAAGTATTGTTCGACAGTATATTCTCGCAGTGGAATCAACCAGATGCGGATTTTAAAGAATTCGAAGGAACTTTTAGAACATCTGAAATCCACTCATTTTAGTAGAGTCAATTCGATCAAAGCCTTTGATTTTTCGACACTTTACACTACAATTCCACATTCTAAATTGAAAGAAAGACTCGCAAAAATTATAAGTAATGCGTTTACAAATAAGAACGGTAATCGCAAATACAAATTTATTGTTGTCAACTATGACAAAACCTACTTCGTAAAAGAAAAGTCCGATTCTGAAAATAAGTACACTGATACAGATATTATTCAGATGTTAAACTTTCTGATCGACAACATTTTTGTGGTGTTTGGAGGAAAGGTCTTCCAGCAAATTTTCGGAGTTCTAATGGGGACCAATTGCGCCCCACTCCTTGCCGACATTTTCCTTTACTCGTACGAAGCTGAATTCATTCAATCTTTGGTCTCTGAAGGGAAAAGATACTTCAGCTTCTGACTTCAACTTCACTTACAGATACATAGACGATGTGTTGTCCATCAATAATCCAAAATTCGCGGATTACCTGAGCAGTATCTATCCTTCGGAGCTTGAAGTCAAAGAAACTACAGAGACAAATAATTCAGCATCCTATTTGGACATAATGTTGTCCTACGACACTGATGGTCACATGAACACATCACTCTATGACAAACGTGACGACTTCAATTTCAGCATTACAAACTTTCCTTTTCTGAGTAACAACATCCCGTCATCGCCTGCTTATGGCGTGTTCATATCTCTGTTGATACGCTATGCCAGAGCAAGTACCAAATATACGGATTTTGTTCTAAGAGCTAGGCGTCTTTCAGTTAAGCTTCTCAGTCAGGGATATGTTTGTGACCGACTAACGTCGTCATTGAGGAAGTTCTACGGTCGATATGGGGAACTCGTCATACACTATGATGTCCCACTCTCCAGAATGGTGGATGATATTCTGTCATAGAACATTTGAACCATCCAACCAAAGATTATACTCTATGTCTTCCGAAATGGAAGTAACCGGATGTGACAGTTCTACCGAATTGAAGCGGCGGGTGTTGAATGCAAGCAGGAGATGCTTACTCTTCCTGGGCACCTGGTCTCACTCCCATATCGGAAATTCGCTTCTTTTCATGTTGTGGAGGTTTTTGTTTATTTGTTTAAGTTTCTGTTTTATCCTGATTTTGTATGCCTTCGGTTTCTGATTTTCTGAATTATCGATTTTGTGCTGTATACAGGGATATGGTCATTATCCATATTTGTCGTTTCACATACAAATTTTCCATCTTAGTTAATGCATGCGGTCATTGCTTATTTAATAGAAATATGCAGTTTTTGAATCAATTTCGCGAAATATGACAAATTTTGGTGTTTTTAAAGGTCTAAACGGTATTGATAAACGCAATGTCTTCAAAAGATAGATTCGTAATTCAGTAGAGAACGTTTCAAAATGTCAAATAACAGTTAAAAATTCTATGAAGTACTATGTTGAAAATTAGGGCCAATATCGGGCTTCGTGGCCCTACCCCTTTGTGAAGTTTGTTTTTGGACGATACAATGAAATATAACATTTCGTTGTCCACAATGTCTATTATAGATATCTCAGGTTAAAACCAAAACAATCAAAGAATCGCATTTTACACATTCACCAGTTTAATTTTTTTTCTGCAGTGTGTTTTTTGTGACGGGTGTAATCCGGATAGCTACGTCGCACGTAATGCAGATAAATACACCGTCTACTACTTGCGTAGCAGATGGCCGTCCAAAGTCGAGACCGGTTGCCCATTGGTCCCGTTGATTTATGTGTAGTCTTTTGTGTAACATGTTTCTTTGGCGTGAGTTGGTATTCCTTGTCCCATTTGTGTCTATTTTTGTGCGTGTCTGCCTTGTGTTTTTGCATTGGGTATTTTGGTGTTTTGCTGTGGGATGCTGCAACTGAGTGTTGTTGGAGATCCCCTCCTTTCTTGCTAGCAATCAGGCGATACTTACTCTCCCTAAGCACAAGGTCATCGCTATTGTGGATTTTCTTGTGCTCCTTTGCAGAATATTTTGGTTGATTTGTTTCAAATAATTTTTTTTCATAATTTTATGTCTATTAATTGCCATTTTTGGATTCCTGATTTTGGGTTTGGGGTTTGACTTTCATTCAGAGACAAAGCTTTCAAGAAAAGTTATCTGATCTTATTTTTGCTTTTGAATTTGAACATTGTTAATCACGATATTTGAAATAAAAGTACGTATTGCTTAATGTATAAGATTATCTCAGATTTCATCTGGGGAATATGTTCTATGCATCTATAAAAGATAATTCATGATCTACTTCGTTTGATTGACAAAGAATGCATTCTATGTCATACTTTCACACATTTCTTTGACAACGTGTTCAAAATCACTTTGTCAATTATCTTACAATCAGTCACAAAGGCGACATTGGGAATAAATTATTGTGCAATGTTCTACATCAATATTATTCTAATGTTATATGACTGTCAAATAACCTACTAATAAGCAAGACAGAAATTGAACATTACATCGTAATAAACTGATGAAGACACCGATCAAGTGGAGCGTACTTCTAGCTTATTATTGCAGCTTGCCTGAATTGTTACATGGGATGAATAATTAGACTTACGAAAGAGTCGTCACAAGACTAGGAAATGAGAGTAACCCTCTGTAGGATAGCATCAATCATTATTCCAACAGCTTTAATGTTGTCCTCACTGGACTGTAAACTATAAGCTGTACTGACCCAGCAACACAGTAACATAACACTTGACTGCCATCTGTTACCTTGGCATTTATGTTTGAGCAATTTTGCATCACAGTTCGTCTCAGCGCCAGGGTAATTTATTCAGAACTATCATTTTTTAAGGAATTCTGATGCAAGAAAATGGATAAAGCTCATAGGTCGCGGCGTACGCGTAAGGAGAATATTGCCATAAGATTCTTACGAGAGCAATAGATGAAAGAATGTTAGAACTTGTAAATAAGTAATATAAGGAGTCGATGCTTAATTGTCATTGAAACTGGTAAGAGACAGAAATATGACTTCGAAATCCTTACATATTACTGTATTCATTTCTTAAAAGATCAACATACCATACATTCCTATTTAGAAATATATCCTTTTCAAGCGGACCATTATCTATCTTATCATTTATTGCAAAGAAGTAGCGTGAAATATCGATCTTTTAAAAAGTATTTAAAAGGTTTAAATGAGTCTGCAAGGAAAGCCTTTTCTAACGTGAAGCACTTTCACTAATAACAAAATATCTTACAAGACCATGCTTCAGCGACCTCAGCAGAACATACACACAAAAGACCAACACAAACAAAGGACGACAAGCATAACAACCACACCAAACAACAGCCCAGACTGAGACAAACGAGAACGCCAAAGCCGAAATGAAAAAGAAATAATGTAAATGCACTATTTAGACCAATATGCTCTGTCCAGAGTAGACGTTGGATGACAATACACGTTATTCAAAGCGAATGGACTTTGGTATAGTTATCCGGATTATATGAGCACAACCTTCCTTATTACTAGGATATTTAGAATAAAGAGGTCCCATTTGATGCACAAACAGATGTATAAACAGAAAGCCTTCTTACTTGCTATTCAAACAAGACAATTTTTAGGTTACCCAAATATTCTTTAAATGGCATTAAGAGCCATACATACGAAAAATGTCTCTCTTTCTTTCAGAATTAACTTTAAAAAGATCACAGACTAATCTCCAAACTCCGCTGCAAAGTCAAGATACTATCGAACACTCAAAGTCGAATTACTCGTCATTAAGGGGTATGGACAAAAGTTAATCGGCCATATTGGATTTGACGAGAAGCATACTTGAAAATCTGTCGTTTTGCAGAATTAAGACTCCAATCTTAACCATTTTCATACATAGTTTTCTTTACCTCAACATAGCCATTTCCCACGATTTTAAACAAAAACTGCATCAATATTTTTACATGACAACCATTTGAACTTAGTGCACCGAACTGCGCAGCTACAGGTTTGCAGGATTCATGATTAATACTATAACCTACCTTAAACGTTACTATCATCGTATGTCTACAAACATTTGTCCTCCAATTTTGATAATACTTTCTCAAAATACCGGGTATCTTCATTTTACACACAAGGGGCTAGTAGCTATATCAACATAGAAATGAATCCAGGGGCGGATCCCCGGAATGTTGCACATTTGTAATTTGTCACCTATAATTCACATGACTATCCCACTTTTCTAATATATATCATGTAAATAATTAATTATTGAATCGCAAACAGTCGAAATTCTAGTGAATTACCCCCAGGAACTTTAAAATCGTTTATTTTTTCTACCTATGCTGGGGCGGATCGGCACGTGAAAATGGCTACCTGTAAAAACTCGTGTTCGAAAAGACACCGTGTTGTATTAACAAGAGATTTATATGATAATGAGACCTTGTACTCAAAATCGAAGGACAAATGGTTGTAGATATAGTATCAATGTAATGTTTAAGGTAAGTTATTGTATTATTCATAAATTCTTCTGAGGTGCAGCTATGCAGTTCTGTGCATGAATTTAAAAAGTTTCTAATGATAAAATCTTAATGTAATTTTCCGTAGAAAATATGGGAAAATGTAGCTATTGGGGTTGAGAATACTTGGGATTAAAGTAGTTGAAGTTGGAGCCATGACTCGGTGTAAGGAACGATTTTCAATAACACACTACATATAATCCAATATGGCGAATAACGGTTTGTCCATACCCCTTAAGACAGCAACTTGCTTCACCACATTTTCAAATTCCCTTCTGTATTTATCATACAGTCACGATAAGGACCTTTAAGCGAAGTGTAATGTTAAAATTCTATTATAGTATTATTATTCAAATGGTAATAAGATAGCCATTCTAAATGTCAGATGCTAATGATAAAATATTGAGAAATTTGGCATTCATGTCAAAATTTATAGAATGTACTTATTGAATTTCCTTTTTAGCAGAAAATATTCCGTCATCATGAGGTTTCATACAAAGCATTATGTTATTGCCTTTTGGATAAATAATATGTATTTTTTTTCTGGGAATAAAGCTGAACGAGTTATCTCGCTTATAACACAATGTGATAAATGGCCAACCGCATATTGATTAATGTTGTAGATGTTGAAATGTAATGTTTTCTTGTAAAACTATTTCAACAAATAAATGTCTACTTAATGGAGCTTGAGGCCAAATTAGAGGTAATCCAAATAAAAACACTTGTAAAAGAATAGATTGGCCTTCAGGAAGATTCTCCTTCTTGCCCTTAGTGTTAGAACAATTTATCAAATTTGTTAGCGAAAAAATTGACAAATCTGTCAGTCCGTGTGTCTGTGTGTCTACACAAAATAATTTGGCTGTGTCAGAAATTAACTTACAAAAACTCATTTCTGGTGCATTAGAATTTGTTGAATCCTTATCAACGAAGGTAACGAGTTGAAACAATTCAATTTTCTTATTAACTACACTTATTTATTTTTGCAGCGTGGAACAGATGCAACATGCTCCCTGATAACTTATGTTGCAGGTTCTTTCCTGCTCTGTCGCCTGAAAGAATCTTTGTTTTTGACCTTTTTCAATTTGACATCATCCATTGCTTTATAAAGTATATACTCAAAAAAAAAAACTTGCGGTCAATAGTAAAATAAATATCGATGTGTCTGAATATCACTTTAGGTTAAAGTACCACTGGTGAAAAATAACTTCCCGAAACAAGTGTCTGGTGCATTAAAATTGCTTCGGAATTTTATTCAAAAAGGTAACTAGTTGAAAACCTTCAATTTTGTTGTGCAGCTGGGTTTCAAAATGGGAATTTGAGTCATGGGGGTGGCGAAATGGACATGAACAGGAATAATTGTCATAGCTTCTGTTCCTATACAAAAGGGGTACAAAGATTTCGATGATGACATATGATAATGTGTGACTTGCACTTGTGCACTCAGGTTTCAAAAGGAGGGAAATGTGCAGGAAAAGAAATTATGTGCGAGCTTCTGCTCCTAAACCAAAGGCGTCATAAAGCTTCTGACGGTGTCGATCACTAGATACAAAGTGACCAGTTCAACTTAGTTTTACACGTGGAGCTCTCCACTGGGATGGAGGAAATATGTTGGAAAATCTTGGTTTGGCTTTTTTCCTATAGGGTTTAATCACTTTTGATCAGTTTAAACATATTTTATTTCCAAAATCTACATCTTATTACAATGGCATTTATGACAATAAATAGTAGTGAAAAGAAAGCCAAGAATGGCTTATTTGAATTTCTCTCCAAGTAAATGAATATTACCAGCCTTATATAATGTGCAAACGTTTTGATTGTGTTATAAGATAGCGTCTGACTTGTAGTTGTGCAACTGGTTTCAAAATTGGGACCAGACCTATCGCATTGGAGACAACGGAGGGAATCAGACGGTATTTTGCAAACTTAATTCTCCTAAACTAAAGAATTTACATAAATTTGATAGAAAGTTCTTAGTCGGCATTGGGGACCTTCAGGTCACGCGGGCAAGGTCCCCAATACCGACTAAGTTCTTTTAAGTGTTTTTAACTTTTTAAATGCGCATTCCTCATTATTTTTACTTCACTAATTATTCTCCTGTATTTCTTGCTTCTCTCTAACACGCTATCTTTTCTTCATTCTTTTTTCTTGCCTTTCTATCCTCTTATTTTAAATACGCAGTACGCGCTTTTAAACCCTGCCAATAATACTCTATGCTGAGAAGTCTGGCAGAAATGGAAGATAGATAGATAGTAAATGGCATTTTTCTCAGATTGACCTGCGAAGTTCCCTTCACCAATGTCTATCGACATATCCGATAACCTAACTGTAAGGTGACAATACAAACATTGTGCATACGAAATACTATCATGGCTCTCCGGTTGGATTGAACTCGAGTAGTAAAAAAAATATAATACCAATTCTCGGTGAAGACCAAAAGAATTTCAATAGCACAAAGAAATGACATGTCACCAATTTTAGAGAATTTTGGTATGGAAGGTGTATACGATGTACTGAGATAATAGTTAACTTCCTTTTTACAAATATAGTTTTCGTTGCCATAGTAACCATGTTTGAAATTTTCAATATCAGTAGAATAATTAAAACATGGCATTTTTACAAGGCTCGTTTCCATGGTAACAGATATTGTAGTCAACTGAAATTTCTTTTATTTTTTTTTCTTTATATCATTCATAGTATAAATACTACACAAGAATGATAGGTTCTATCACGATCTACTGAGTGAGACTTAAAAATTTACACGAGTGACGTAAATTTCATCTGTTCCCGAGTGGAGCGTAGCGGAACGAGAGAAAAGATGAAAAATTTCCGTCACGAGTGTAAATTTTTATGTCTCACTCAGTAGAAAGTGAAAGAATCTATTTCTTCTTCATTTCTAAGTAGCTACGATCTTGTCGTTGCTCCTTGAATACGGTCCTACGCATTGTCGAGACAAAATGCTAACCGGTACCGTAGAGAACAGTGGTGGACTATATTACAATCGTGCTTTTCTTACTGATAATTGGAATTTCAAAAATAGTTTGTCCCACGTCTGGAAAATCACATGATAGTCCTCTGACGTCAAACTCAAGCTTCGTCAATATTTCATTGCCATTTACCGGAAGTACATTCAAAAGCCGCACGCGTCTTTAGTACGATATCTCTGATTGGTCGTTTGGAACAGCTGATTGGTAGATGACGTTTAATGATTGGATGATGTAGCCTTTGAGACAACTTATGCTGTCTCACAGGGTACGAACAAAACTCAAGAAGAATTATAGGTTCTATCACGATCTACTAAGTGAGAAATGAAAATTTACACGAGTGACGGAAATTTCATCTTTTGTCGAGTGGAGCGTAGCGGATCTTTTCCCGAGTGGAGCGTAGCGGAACTTTAGCTCAGGTGGGCTAAAATAAGAATTCAATGAAAATACAGATCGAAAATTTTCTATTTTAAATACCACTTATATCAAAAGCCAGCAGAAATATACCATTACTAACAACGCATAAGGCCAACTGCATGCATATACGTAACCGCGTACAACAAACATCTATCTAGAAAAAAAAACTTCTTTTCTCAAATGAAGTTACATAGAATATCAATCAGACTATCTTTCCATATTCTAAAACGACAGGGGTTTCTACACGTCTTTCCCTTTTCCAAGAAATAAAGAGGAAATACGTTGATTACTTACAACTTTTTATCTTTAAAAAAACGAGAGTGGGCAGAAAAATCTCCTTTTAGATTGTTTATGTTACTTTGACCATGTTTGCATTGACATTTTCCAACTAGACTCAGCTGGTACTTGATACTCTGACGACAAATTCTTTATTTGACGATCGTAAGGTTATTTAAACAAATTATATGGTTATCGGGCCATCTAATAATCACTTACTACCTAACGCAAGAGGACTGTACGAGATTAGCGTTATGACTCGTCAGCCACTTCAGCGATTTCTTACTTACGCAAAACAAAAACATTATTAAATATAAACGTTGTTAAGAACTGTAGGGCAAGGTGAAGATTTACGTCAACAGTGAATGGAAGACGTTAGTAATTAAATGGTGTATTTTTGGTCCAAACAAAATGAAGTAGCAATGAGTATAAGGACGTTGCACCTGAAGACCTTACGTCAAATTGTTTTGAACGATTTCGGTACACGATTGGCGTATGTACCAAGAATAGACAACACGTTCGAAGAGATTAAACGCTCCATTTATCAAACTCTTGGAATGCTTTTGATATGATTTAAAAACATGATCTTATTGATTAAAAAACAATTTTACATAGGACAAAGAATTGAGTTTATCATAATGGCAGAAATTTTGCTTTTTGGAAGCGTATTTCGTTCAAATAACAAAATGAAAAGAACATGTAATTTTATATTATCGACCATTAATTTGGACACTTTTTCCAATCAGGGGTTTGAACGAAGATGCTGTATCAATATTGAAATGAAATAAAATAAAATAAAAGACCCTCGGATAAAAAAATGTTGTGGACGATTTATTCTTTCTTGGCTTAAATACTAGGAATGACAAATATGGATAATAACCATATCCATGGATACAGGACAAAATTTATAAGTCAGAAAATTAGAAATCAAAGGCATACAAAATCAGAATAAAACAGAAACCAAAGCAAACAAACAAAAACCTCCACCACATGAAAAGAAGCGGACTCCCGATATGAGAGTGAGACCAGGTGCCCAGGAAGAGTAAGCATCCCCTGCTTGCATGCAACACCCGCCGCTTCAATTCGGTAGAACTGTCACATCCGGTAACTTCCATTTCGGAAGACATAGAGAAGTGTCGTGAAACCAAATTATCATTCATTATTCGAGACATATTCTTGTGCAAATAATTCGTAATTTTCATCCAGTAGGCTGCTGTCTCTCCTGCAATAGAATAAGGATTCTTCATTTTTTCTTAACCATGAGTTTATAGAAGCAGATATACACAAAAGTCTGTGTTTCTATTTTTCTTTATTTATACTAAGAACACGGACTTTTTTCATAGGTGGCCGACCTAAGTCGACACCGATTGTCAAAAAAAAAATTGGTCTCGTTGGTTTATGGTTTTTTTTTTTGTTCAGTGTTTTGATGTCATGTTTGCTGTTCCTGTCCCTATCGTGGCTCTTGTCGTGTATGTCTGTGTTTTCTCTCGGGGTGTTTTGATGTTTTGCTGTTGGTGCTGCAACCGGGTCTTGTTGGAATCCCCTGCTTCCCTTTGTTTTATATCCATTTGCATATCAATCTGTGTGTTACTTGGGCATCTACATTTTGCAGTCTTGTTTGTATGGACATCTTACTATGGCGATGTTATTTTACAATTGTACGTTCTTCGAGACTATAGGGTAACGCAAAAGTGGGAGGGCGGTTCGCGCGTATTCCGGATAATCACATAATTTGCTAGTGGCATGGCAGATGGCCGTCGAAGTCGGCACCTATTGTCCACTCGTCTCCTTGGTTTATGTGTAGTTTTTGTGTTTACTGTTTCTATGTTGTCTTTGGTGTTCCTTTCATATTTTGCGTTTCTTACTGCAATAGTTGGTCTAAGTTCTTGCATAGGGTCTTTCGGTGTTTTTCTTTGAGTGCTACAACCGAATCTTGTTGGAGATACCCTCCTTTCTCTTAGATGTTTAGATAAAAGAAGGGAGGGATCTCTATACTATATGATGTCCCACTTTCCAGAATGGTGGATGATATTCTGTCATAGACCATTTGAACCATCCAACCAAAGATTGTACTCTATGTCTTCCGAAATGGAAGTAACCCGATGTGACATTTCTACCGAATTGAAGCGGCGGGTGTTGCATGCAAGCAGGAGATGTTTACTCTTCCTGGGCACCTGGTCTCATTCCCATATCAGGAGTTCGCTTCTTTTCATATGGTGGAGATTTTTGTTTGTTTGCTCTGGTTCCTGTTTTATCCTGATTTTGTATGCCTTCGGGTTTGATATTTTGTGCTGTATACAGGGATATGGTCATTATCCATATTAAATTTTGTCATTGCTAAAGGAGTATATTCGTTTTGAAGTGAAGTGACCTCCATTTTTTCTTATGTTTCAAAAGATAATGAATTTCTACATATTTTCATTCTAAAAAGTTGACTACTGATACAACAGCTTTCATGTCATTTCTTAATTGCTTAAAATGTTTGAGGGCCAATTTTCAACAAACTTTGTCATAGTTTGAATCGAACGGGCTTCTGAACAACTTTATATTATAATATATTGTTGACTTTGCAAGTCATCAAGTGTTCGCAAAAGGAAAACGTTGTTCATGATGTAGTCTGAAAGGAGATAGTTCACAGTTATGCCTTTTTATTAAAAGAAATTAGAGAATGTTCCGACATCATCAGTCTAAGGTCTTTGTAGAGCGTTGAGCAATTTTTAATACTTGTGTTCTCTAAAAATAGACATTTATCTCCAGATTAATTATATCAAGATTTTACTCCAGATAAGTAAATCAAAGAGGCCATTTTGAACTGAAACCATACATAACCCTTTGCAATATTAGAATAAATTGAAAATCACAAATCTGTTCACTTAATAATTGGCTACGATAGCAGTAAATTAGACATTGATTCTCCTCAATCATCGAAATGCTCCACTAAATCTGTAACAATCAATTTAACTACAATTCTTTCAGAAATAAAAACTTGACAAAAACAATGTGAAACAATTCACTCCAGAAGCGATACCTACCTTGTGAATGCCTGAATTCTGCTAAGTTCAATAGTGTATCTTCGATCAAATCATTTCATATGTCTACTCTTTTTTCAACAATTCTACATTTCAAGTTGAAAGAATTCCCAAATCAATAAACTTCTTACAACAGCAAAGAAGGCTAGCTCAAATTTGTAGCAAAAGTTTCTCAACACATTGTGGGAATTCAACTGTGCTCCAATTCTTGATATTATTTTTCTTAACTCATATAAAGCTTTGTCCTTGCTCTCTTATTGAAATAAGCACATGGCATTAGACTTAACTTAAATAATCCATAATTTGTGGATTAACTTATCATAATATTTATTCATTTAACTAGAGTTGCAGATTTCATATTTTCTATAAAATGAAAGCGATTCCTGTAATAAAGGATATGTATTCCATGGTTTTACTACCGATTTATGTTACTAGCAAAAAAATTAATACCCCCCCCCCTCTATTTTTGAATAAAATGGAGGTTGTTTGTGCGCATGCAACTCTTATATGCTAAATATCTGTTATAGAATCAGGAAATTTTAATATGGATGGTTACGTCTGCTGTCTGTCTTACACGCCTGCTGTCTGTCTGCTAGTTTGAGAAAAAAATAATAAGAATGGAATTTCTCCGCTAATCGCATAAAAGCTGCCAACATCTACAATTGTCTTTTTCCAACGAAAAAATTGTTTTATCATATATAGTCCGTAAATGTTCATACATGCTAAACGTCTTTAAATTCAATAGCATAATTCAAAACCTGATAAATTTACAGCATGGACCAGACATGCACGCTTCGGTTACTAAACCCTCGCCAGTGTAGGTGCCTGCAGATATGATCGTTTCCACCCCTCCCCCTTTCTTCCTCAGAAGCATGGCTAAAATGACCGTGGAGTAAAGAAGGGAGAAAAAGAAAAGAAAATCCCCCTTCTTTACTCCACGGCCATTTTAGCCATGATTCTGAGAAAGAAAGAGGGGGAGGGGTTGGAAACGATCATATCTGCAGGCACCTGTGATACTGACAACATAAAATAGTGAAGAAACAGGGACGTATATATTCGTCCAGGGACGTATTTATTCGTCCCTGGAAGAAGTTCTTTAAAAAAAAGTTTAAAAAATACTTTAGATACATGTACTTAGTATACGTCTTTTATTTATTTTATATTCATGAGGTTATGGCATATCTGTTTAACATTTACCTGAGCCAATTAGCAAGATCAATGAGATCAATTAACTACCGGTAAGTAATTATGCAAACAAATTAATTGGTACTACCTCAAATCCTGATTGTTCAACAACAACAAAAATGCCTTTTTCTTTATTTATTATTGCCTTCAGCACATACATGCTCATAGCACAAACAAATACAATTATATAAACATGAGAAAATGGACAATTTCTTAATCTGAGTCTTGAGTAATACATGATCATAATCTCAACTAATACATAAGTAATATATTGAGGTGCAACAGATAGTTTATGACAATCATAATTAACATATATATATATATATTTAAAGTTACAACATAATTCAATACATGTAAATTAAAGCTGGTAGGAAATCACTATATTTTTTTTATTTTAATTTTAATTTCTTTTCTTGGTTGCAACAAAAATGTAATTTGACAATGATATACAATGTTTTCATTTCTGTGACTTAAATAATTTGCGCAACTTTTGTAAATTTGGCCAGGATTGTGTAAATTTTGGTAACAGTCTTATTCTTAATTCTCTATAGGATAGACAAGTTAAAATAAAGTGATACTCATTCTCTATTTGCCTTTGTGTACATACATTACATATTCTATTTTCTCTACTGACATTTTGGTGTCTTCCAGATTCAATTCTTAAATTGTGTGCAGAACAACGTAATCTAGTAAGATGATACATATGTTTGTAGTTATCAATATAATCAAGATAAGGTTCAAACTCGAAATTCTCTTTAATGTTTGCATAGAAAGTAAGGCGTGGTGATGAATTGATTTGGGTTCTCCAGTTTTGTACATAAATATCTAAAATTCTTTGTTTTACAATAGAAAAATTATTTGTTTCAACATTTTCTAACATCCATAACTCTGAAAAGCCTGTTTCATTTAATAATTTCTTAATTCTAAAAGACCAACAATCTCTGTACTCTCTAGTATTATTACTATCAACAAAGTCTTTTTCTCTTTGATACATCTTATACAGTAAAGACGATCTATTAGACAAGACATAGTACCAGTATTTCAAAGCACGTATTTTGCATAAAACATCAAATGGATATTGCCCTAATTCTCCATATATTGCACAATTAGGTGTGCCAGGTCTGACATGTAAGATATCTCTGTAAAATTTCAATGACAATTTTTCAATTAAAGAAGAATCATATACACCCCATATTTCAGTACCATACATCAAAATTGTGGTTATTAGTTTGTGAAAAAGTGAAAGTTTGGAAGAAACATTGAAACTTAACCTTCTAAAAACATCTTTCAGTGCATATATAGCTTTAGAAGCTTGATCTGTAATTGTTTTAGTTGCTAAATTCATTTTACCATTATAGCTCAGAGTTACTCCTAAATATGTAAAATTATCAACTATATCTAAATATACATCTTCATATTTGAATACATGGCTAGCTCTAGATTTTCTTTTTTCAAAAATACATATTTTGGTTTTACTAGTGTTTACTTTGATTCCCCATTTCTGACAGTAAAAATGAAGTTTATCTAGTAGTTTTTGTAAACCTTCTGGTGTTTTTGATATTAAAACAGTGTCATCAGCAAATAACAACATGAATATTGAGATTTCATCAATTTTAAAGAAAAAATCATTATTTCCAATACGCAATGAAGATTCTAAATCATTTATAAAAGTTAAATATAACAAACTAGATAATGGCTCGCCTTGTTTAACTCCAGATTGAATCTCAAAAAAATTCAGATTTGCCATCTATTGTTCGAATGCATGACTGGACTGACTGATATATAGTCTTCAACATTTTTACACATTTCGAGCTATAACCCTCTTGAAAAAGTTTATAAACAAGTGCATCTCTATAAACCAAATCAAACGCTTTTCTAAAATCTACAAAAGCTGTATATAATTTAGCTTTCTTTGCCAACTGTTCATTTACAATCATATTCAGTATCTGTATACAGTCTATAGTCCTTCTCTTTTTCCTGAACCCAAATTGAAAGTCAGACAATTTATTATTTTCTTCTGCAAAATTTTCTAATCTGTTTCGAAGTACAATACTAAATATTATAATAAATATAAATAAATAAATAACAAAAATGCCACATTTTATCTTCTTTATGAATGTTGGACAATCAGGATGACACCGATTTGGGGGGGGGGGGAGGAGGTGGGTGCGATGCAATGTATATATAAATGTTTTTGTCTACAAGTACAATATGAAATATATTTTAGACAGGAACCATATAAAAGACCCAAGTTGATATAATACCGTTTTAACATTTTTCTGTACGGCTTGAAAGTGACGAGTATTGCTAGCAAGCAACAGGGTTTCATCTTCATTGGGAGGGATACCCTTTTTCTTCTGTGCATAATGCCTTGTTGGTATTGTTAAGTTTTGTATTTCCTTCTGATTTTGTTTACTCATTGATCGTAGTTTTTAAAATTCTGACTTGGGTTTTGTCTTTGATTTTCTCTTACCTTAATGTTGACATTAGATCGGGGTTATACTCACCAGTTATTTATTATAGATAATTCTTAATGCGGTTTAATTCACAAATGTGAAACGTCTTCAAATTCAATAGCATCATCGTAGAACAGATAAAATTTCAGTAGGGACCAGACATGCACGTTTCGGGTACTTAACCCTCGTCAGTGATCCTCAATCTAAACAATGTAATATTGACATAACGATATTTAGGAGCTGGTCATCAGGGAATGTTTATAATTGATTAATGATCCATTTTGAAAGGTTAGCACCAAAAGTGAAATTCCTGACGATCTGCCCCTAGATTGTTCTAGTAAAAAGTAAATAAACGCGATATCTCTTTGACCTTAGCATCCTAAATAAGATTTATATTGGGGCTCTTTATTGCAGTATAAATAGAATAAAAGCAATACGATCACTGAAAATAAAACTGAAAGTATGATTGCATTTTGAAGAGAGTAATACTAGTACTCAATAAGTTATATCTAGAAAGATGGATAATGCGTCAGTATTGAAAGGGGAAGTTAATGTAATAATGGAAGTGTTGCAACTCTTTACCTTCTTGTATGTTCATAATGTATTATAGTAGTAGCGCCCTCCAGTTTTATTTTTTAAATTTAAATTTGTGCAGGGTATGGAGCACCAAATCCTGTATGGTCGATTCAGAGGCATAGTTTAATAAAATCTTTGACTAAATTCGGCATGATGAAAGCCACCATATGATGGAGCTAGGATGTTAACCTCTTTTCATTTCAATGATATTATTGGATGGCATGTTTCCAAAAAAAGCAATTTAATATATGAGAAAGGAGGGGATCTCCAACAACATCCAGTTGCAGCACCAACAGCAAAACCCCAAAACACCCATTGCAAAAACACACAGCAGACAACGGCACATGGAACATCAAATCACATAGAAACATCAAACACAAAGGACTACACATAAACCAACGAGACCATTGGGCAGTCGTTGCCGGCTAAGGATGGCAATCTGCCACGTCAGTAGCAGACGATGTGGTTATCCCGGATTACGTGCTCACAACCCTACCACTTTTCCGATTACCCAGATGTCTCGAAAAATGTACAATTGTGGTGTAAAATAACCTCCTTACTGTTAGATGAATATACAAACAGACAGCATGACTCAGGGACCCAAGAAACACATAGATGGATATGTAAATGGATATAAAAACAGAAGGCGTACACGAAATGCAGTATGTGCTCTGCCGGCTGTAGCGAGCTCATGCATGTGATCACCCTGGGAGTCCGACTGAGATAAAAAGAGAACAGGTGGTCGGGACCCTCTCTTCTCTAAAAAGGCCAGTAGCAGACGGTGTGGTTATCATGGATTACGTGCGCACAACCTTCCCACTTTTCCGATTTCCCAGAGGTCTCGAAGAACGTACAATTGTGGTGTATAACAACCTCCTTACTGTTAGATGACCACAAAAAAACAAGACCGTAAAACACAGGGGTCCAAGCAACACAGATGAATATGTAAATGGATATAAAAAAAGGGCTTACGTAATACAGTCCGTGCTCTGTTGGCTGTAGCGAAATCATGTTTGTTATTTCCCGAGGAGTCCGACTTACATTCAGAGAGGACAGGTGGTCGGGGCCCTGTCTTCCCTAAAGAGGTTTGGACAGGGCCCGTCATGGAGCCCCGTCGTTACAGTTAATCAGAGGGCATTTCTTAAGAATGCGCTGGTACAAGGCTTTAGATTGGTCCAGTACCAATGTTTAAGGTCTTCAAATTCATTAGCATCATTTTAGAGCGGATAAATTTACAGCATGGACCAGACATGCACTTTTCGGGTAATAAACCCTCGTCAGTGATCCTCAATCTAAACAATGAAATATGACCAAAATCTGTTAAAAATATGTCCTAAATAACCGAAAGACAGAGCAAAACGGCTGGGATATGATGCTACAGGAACCAGGTTTTAGAAATTTGAGTTAAGTTTGTAAGCAGAAATTTTACAAACATAGCCAAGTGTCAAGGATCATATCCACAGTATAAAAAGCGTTTGATGATTCTAACGCAATTCCGATGGTAATTCTGTTTACCTTTAATCGTCTTATTTTCTTAATTATGTCGTACAAACTTGTATCAATCTCTCAATTAACAATTTTGACATTTAGGTCCAAAAATGGTGTTTCTGTGTTTGTAACGTTTGCCTTGTTCAGAGTCAATTCTTGTGGATAAATAACATTTTTATACTTTTCAAAAAACAGGATTGTCGATAGTTAGAATATATTCCAGGTTTAAAATGAAAAAAAAACTCTTGTGAAAGAAAATATTATTTTCTAAATCAGCACTGAAATAATTCGTCCTGGTTTCCATGGTCGAATACCTTTTTTCAACATTAAAAAAGACAGAAAACCACAACAACAACAATATGTCATTATTATTGAAACATTAACCTGCATGTAGCTTGATAAAAATTGCAAATTGTCTTTCACAATTGTTTTTTAATTACATTATAGTTCTTGTAGATGGTATGTCATTCATCACTTATGCTATTTCTTGAAATGTTTCTAGGTTTTAGTATTTTTACATCGTAAAGAAACTAGATTTGAAGTATAGGGCCGTTGTCAGGGACCATTCCTCTTTACTTATGTGCAATTATGTAAAAAGACGTTTTTCAAATAAGGGAATCAGTTATCCTGCGGAAAGGATCTATTAAGGTTGTATCATACATTAAAAGAAGAACTAACTTGATAGCTGATAGGATAAATCAATTTTCTTCCAAGCCATACCAAAGCGGAGCACGAGCTTACTAGTCATACGGCGCTAGGCAGAAAGCTTTGTCACACGACCATATATTTCTGTGACTGCTTTACCACAAAAGGTAGCACACAAACCAGCAGAGACTAGTTATTGGGATCAATTACACGGATAAAAGGCTCTGATCGCTTATCATTACTTTTTATTTCATTTCAGACCGCAGAGGAGGAAATACTATCAGAAATGGACCAGCTCACAGAATTCCTTAACTATAGAAAACTTTTCAGCAAATCAAATCTTACAAATTACTTTTCGCCAACATTTAACTTTACTGATGTTGACTCTATCATCGAAAACTTCAAAAAAGATATGTTTCCTATCCAGGAATATTCCACGGTGATTCTCCTGTCCATGTACGCTCCTATATTTTTGGCAGGACTCATCGGAAATGTGTTGATTATAATTTCGTCGATTCGAGAGAAATCCTTGAAGAAGTCTAAGCATTTCCTGCTTGTAAATCTAGCCTGTGCCGACCTTGCGGTGACGTTGTTCTGTATGCCAGCGTCTGTGGGGACCATCATCTATCGTCCTTGGATATATGGACGGTTTCTGTGTAAATTCGTCGCCTTCATGCAAGGTAAATACTAATATATTTGAATTATTCTTATTATATAGATTGTGTTTTAGGTTTACAAGATGAGTACAATTTTTGCAAAAATGAAATCTATTCGATTACCTGTAATGAGAATGCATATAGGTAAAAAAGAATGGAACTTTATTTCATTTGAATTGAGACAACTCGAAGTTACTATGAATTATATATGGACACTTTAAAAAGAGGAGAAAATGCTAATATTTCAAATCGCAAAATGCTAAGTTTCAAAATAAAAAAATGATTTCAGCTGGTAGATCTAGTTTGATTTTGAAAACATCAGCTTTCTCCGGAATATTGAGAATTCAACGTAATCTCTTAAGTGAACGGAAGCAATGTCTAGAATTGAATGAAGACTTTTATTAAGGCTTTTATTGTCTTGAGTTTGTAAATCCTCCTACGCTTTTAAAATTTATTATTAAAACAGCTCTAATGCATCAACATTATATCGAGATTTATATAATACCAAAAAGCAATTCAATCATCTTTTCGTAAAATTGATTGTTATATCATCGATGAACCAGACAGGAATATTGAATAAACGACAATAAATGCTAGGATTTGGTAAGAAATTGAGTACGTTGCTATCATGCTTGAAAGGTTATCACTAAGTGACTTCAAGCGAACATTCATTTTCACTATTGATTACATTTGATTACATGTTTCCTTAGTCAAAGCCCTATAACTCCTTGCAAATGACGTAAATAATAATATTATCTTTGATGTAATTAGCGCTGTGTGTAATTCTGAATGACAGGTCACGCGTTTAATTAATTGGAATAGCTTGCATACGAGTGACGTCATCATTGATCTGACGTTTGACTTCTTTTATTAAGACAATGCAAATCGCTACAGAATTTAATTTTATTAAATAAGACCCCCTATCCCGAGTACTTTTATTACAATTCAGATACTTGATGGTTAAAAATGTAGGTTTTACAGATTCTCTTCATACTGAAGAAAAATTTGATCGTTTCCGTGTTGTCAAAGGTACGCTTTACGAGATTAGTTTTTAGATGAAAGAATCTAAGTAAATACAGTAAATAATACAGTAAATAAATTCCATAGTATTGATAAGAATAAATGCGAAGATTCCGTGCCGTCTTTTGTACCTACTAATTTGTCTTGTGGATAGAAATAAAGCCAAATCCGCTTGTGAAGAGAGCCCGGCTCGTTAGGTGAAAGTTTAATGACACGATCAATCACAGTATAAAACGGATCTTTATCGCTTACAAAGAACAGGCGGACGAAGCTCAGACCTCTCCAAAGCACTGAATGATGCCAAAATGATGCCATCCATTAAAGGATTTCTTGGAGAAGATATTTCGGCTCAAGGCTTCAAATAATTATTTAAGGAACATTAAATGTACTTGTTTTTATGGGCTTCATTTATTACATAGACCCATCAGAACGTGCGACAAGTAAACACATTAGACTTGTTCTGTCTAGGATGCTTACTATGGTTGACCTTGGAAAACTAGATAAAGTTTTCACACCTTCCTTGTCTCTTGTACCCGATCAGACAAGACAAAAATGTTATGAAAACATCTCTGTCTTTAGTATTCTAGATAACTTCAAATGATAATAACTATTTTAGGGGTAGCAGTAGCAGTCAGTATCTTCTCTTTGACGGCGATGAGCGTGGACCGTTATTTGTCCATCCAGCACCCTGCTCAGTCACGTAAGGTGATAACCGCTGCCCAGGCAGTGGGAATGCTCGCTGCTATTTGGTTGGTGTCTTTGATCTTCATGGCCCCTCTCCTCTACATCAGAGACTTAGATACGCTACCGAGATTTCCAGAAATGCCTGAGATACAGTTCTGCATCGAAATGTGGCCACAGGACCGTGATAAGCATGCCTACGGTCTGTTCCTGCTCTTTGTAGTATTTCTCATTCCCGGTGCAACCCTTACTATCTGTTATGGTCATTTAGGGCGAGCTCTTTGTGTCAACGATGTGCAGAGACAAAGTTCAGATAGCAGCACCAGAGGACTGTTCTCACGAAAGAAAGCTGCGCGCATGCTCATCATACTGGTTGTCGTTTTCATGATTTGTTGGCTCCCTTACAACATAGCCAGTCTAATGTCTGATCTTGGAGGAGATAACATACTCATGATTCTCTTCTTCACGTTATGGCTTGGGCATGCGCACAGTGCACTCAATCCCATAATGTATTGGGTGCTTAACAGACAGTTTCGACATCGTGTGCGTGGAATGGTGAAATGGGTGCAGGCATACAGTTGTACAAGCACACTGACACGAAATGGAATACCCGAATATGTATGAAATCTTCTTCTCCATGGATCTGGTATTGCCTTACCTTCATCTTTTTAGTCGTTAGGAGCTAGCCAATAATCTAAACTGACGATATCAAATTCACGCACGCATCATCCAGGTATCAATTAGCTGTTCTGTTTCTTTATTTATCTCAAGATGAATATAGAATTTCCCAAGGATGCATGTACTTTAAAATAAATTGCAATGTTTTTTCTTTGGAAAAAAAAAACATGAAATACATTTTCATCTTAGCAATGAATATCAAAATAGAGAGAAATTGATACCAAGAACAAGTTGAATTGCGAAATATATTTTGTTAGTTTTTGGCTGAGATAGACATACACTATTGAACAAATTAATTATTATCGAGCTGCCTTGATCACTTGCTGATCGAAATATGATTCCAGAAAAAAGCCAAGATACTGTTATGACATAACATTTTTATAGACGTAGTATTGTAATCATTTCTATATTGATATTGTTGAGAAACATTTTGACTTATATATTTCATAATTTTGCTTTATTGTGGCTTGTTGTGTTTGACATACAGGGTCTTCGTCCGAATGTAGATATATAAGTGTATCATTTATCGTAATCAGAATCAATCACAGGATTTCCCGGTTCTCAAGACGCTCAAGACAGCATTGTATCATGTAAATGTAGCCAATTAATAGTACATGTACCATGTTGTTGACCTCCAAATTATAATCATCGAATTCATTTTCTTATTTGACTATGTTGTGATGTATTTGAAGTCGGTGCTACATGTAAGACGTTTCCTGTTTGTGCAGTACCATATCATGTTGCCTTGGACGTTACATTTCACAGTTTGTTATCAATACTTTGTTTTTCATAACACTTTGTATATATTGCATAATAAATATAGCTAGAAACGATGGTTTTTATTCATAATTCAATATAAAGAATCACATTAGCCTTCATATACAGAAGTAAGTGTTTTAATTTGTGTTTTGTTACAGGAATATATTAAATGGATATCACATTTGGTACTGTTCCTTACATATTGATTGGTTAACAAATATATTGTTTTTGTTTGTGTAACAATTTTGACCTGTTGTATCATTCTTGTTCAGTCCAATATCGAAACGTTAATATTTCTAACACATCAAAATTGCATCTGCCAAAGTACTGAAGACGCAAAGAAACATAAAGAATCAACCGTATAAAGGAAAATGCATCAATCAGTCAATTCGATAGACAACAAGAGCCAAATCAGTTTTACAATTAATCATGAGCATAATATTTTGAACGATTTATTTAGCTGGATAGCAATTGCAAAACCCTTCCTTCTGAATGGAAATTCGAAGTCTCTAGTGTGTGCATGTACATAAAAACAGAATATCCAAACTTTAATGTAAAGAAATAAAACAAGCTGATAGAAAATAAGAACCGTTAAACCTATCAGACAACTAAGTAATTATCGAAAATATCAAAGGAGATTACCCTATCCGACATAGTTATAGGACGTTCACTCTGGATATTCCCTACAAAACCTTTATCTGCATATTTACCATATACTCATAGATCTTCAAATTTGACAGGCGACAATGTCAGCACTACATTTCAACTCTTGGCTTAGTACAGGACCAATCTACAGCCTTGTACCAGCGCATTCTTAAAACTTGCACCCTGACTGTGACGACAGGACTCCATGACAGGCCCTGTCCAAACCTCTTTAGAGATGACAGGGTCCCCGACCACACGTCCTCTCTGGATTTCAGTCGGACTCCTC
This sequence comes from Pinctada imbricata, assembly GCA_033119305.1. Lineage (NCBI taxonomy): Eukaryota > Metazoa > Mollusca > Bivalvia > Pterioida > Pteriidae > Pinctada > Pinctada imbricata. The sequence goes on from VSWD01000007.1 coordinate 63,372,912, forward strand.
GGGTGATCACTTGCTACAGCCGGGAGAGCAAGGACTTTATTTCGTATGCCTTCTGTTCTTATTATATCCATTTACAAATCCATCTGTGTGTTTCTTGGGCCCCTGCGTCATGCTGTCTGTTTGTATGATCATCTTACAATGAGGAGGTTATTTTATACCACAATTGTGCGTTCTTAGAGACCTCTGGGTAATCGGGAAAGTGGTAGGGATAATCCGGATAACCACACCGTCTGCTACTCATGTGGCAGATAGCCGTCCAAAGTCGGCACCGGTTGCCCATTGGTCTCGTTGGTTTATGTGTGGTCCTTTGTGTTTTCATTTTCTATGTTGTGCGTTGGTGTTCCTTGTCCCTTTTGCGTCGTCTCTTTCTGTGCGTGTCTGCTCTGTGTTTTTGCACTGGGTGTTTTGGAGTTTTCCTGTGGGTGCTGCAATTCAGCGTTGTTAGAGTTCCCCTCCTTTCTTCAAGGTATCGACACAAAGAACAATAAGCTGTTATGCAAATGCATATTTCCAATATAAAGAAAAACAAATATCTGGTAAGTGATGGGGCAAATGCACTTTTTCTTGGAAATATAAACTTTAGATTAAATAATGACAGACAGTTATCATGGTTATGACGCTGTCTTATTTAACGAGGTATGTTAAGGATCAGTCATGGAGTCACGTTTCAGTGTTGGTCAGTGTAATTATGTAAAAGATGGATTTTGCGCCAAACGCTTGGTGAATTTTTTAATATAAGAGCACGTTTTCAATAATGAAAATGAAAATATTCAATCTTTATAATAATATTTTTTGTTCCTCATGGATTGCCATATGCATATGTATTATGAAATTCTGATATCATGAAGAAGATATTGTTTGTCCGCTGAATTTCCTTATAAGTTGAGTAGATTGCATCTTCCATGGAACTTTGGATTTTTAATGCGATCTGTTTATTAGAAGATAAGAAGAACAACTCCAACAAGTGTTAAACGTCTTCAAATTCAATATTTTAAACGTCTTCAAATCCAGCCCGGGAGGGGTAAGCATCACCTGTTGGCAAGCCGCACTCGCCGTCGATGTTGCTGCACGAAAATGAAAACAATATATCTGTCTGAGGTTATGTCTATATAGAAAGTGCCATGGCGACCATGTCAGGGAATATATTCATAACACTTACTTCTGCGGGGAACTTTTTTTACGAGCTCCACACGACAAAGGGCATAAGTGTGACACAAATGAGTTTAAGAAGATCCTGACGATCTAAGGCCCATATTAGAATACAATGTGCCTAGATTAACAATAATGGAAGTGTTCCAACTCTTTATCTTTCTGAAGAGAATATCAAACCACTTTTAATGCAGTAGGAACGTGTTTCGAATAGTAAAACTCATCAGTGCCGAAGTGACCCACCCTTCAACACCCTCATCAGTAAATGTTATCATCAAATCAATTTCTGATTTTATGATTTAAATTTCATTCAGTTTATATAAAATACCTTTAAATGTTTCTCCCCATATCCTTCATTAAGGTTGTAAACCCATAATTGTCTTCTTCCGCTCAAATTTACGTTTTTGCCAATGACTAATGATATGCTAATGGTATACTGATATTCTTTGATGTAACCGACAAACTTTTTTTTTTGGTAACCAAAGTTCTTTTTGTTAATAATTTTTTTTATTTCAAGTCCGATTCTATTGAAATAAATTTCAGAATTATCGTCTCGGAAAGCCTTTTTCGAAAATATATACATTAATGAGGTTTTCTCGAAAGATGAAATTCATAAAATTTCGACGCGATGTTTTTTGGAAATCCCCTAATCGCACTGTCGTCAACTATTGTTACATCGATATCAACATTTGCTACATCAATGTAACAAATTGTAACGAATTGTAATGTGATGGAAAAGGTACTTGCACACTATCCATTCTTTAGTTATGTGTTGACTACCTTAAAATGACTTTAATAGTCTAACATATCATATACCTGTTATCCTTCCTATATTCGAATAATTCGTATATCGGAGTTTATTATGGTCATGGAAAAAGTATCTGGCCAATGAACTTCCATTGTTCTAAGTAAACGGCCATGAAACATCGGTTATCCATTCATTAATTTTCATTTCAATATTGATAATTCTGTAATAATTGACTTTAGGCCAAGTACAATTTAATATAAAAGGAGAAATTGTGCATACACTCAATCTACAATAAGTAAATCAGACGTGTTACCCTCTGGCTTTCAAAAGGTCATTGCTATCGTATGAGTACAATGTACAGTATAACTAGGAAGAATAACGGATACAGATCTGACAAGTTAGTGGCATTGTCTGTCGTGGTGTTTCTGAAACCTGATCATCACTGAAGAGATTTGTGAACTTTTCCCCTAGACATATTATCCATACATTTACATCAACATTAGAGCACAGGGTACAGCGAATTTCACCAAATACTATAAATATTTTATGCGATTAAATAGATAATATACATGAATGTAACATGCATTAGCGCCCTACTTTGTCGTTTGCAAAGCAAAACAAGGCAGTTCCCCAAACCCAATAAAATAACTTTTCGTTCAGTAAAGGTGGGGATCTCGAACAAGACACGGTGGCAGAATCCACAGCAAATTACCCCTATGTGAAAACACAGAGTAGACAAGCACAGCCAGAGACGCATAAGGAACAAGGAACACCAAATACGACATCAAAACACCAAACAAAAAAGACCAACGAGACCAATAAGCAAATTAAATAAACCACGTGTGAATTTATGCTTTGTTCTATTTAACCTCTGCTTATATGTCTACTCATGTTAAGTATGAAAAATATGTCAGCGACGGAATCCTCATATTTGCGTCATAAAATAATCAGGAAAATCGTGATAGGGACAAAGTCCTTATTCTCTCCTAGTATGGTCGTACCATCTATCAGGAAATCAAGTGTTCAGCCTGCGGAGTCTTGCGCTATGGCACTCTCAACGAAAACTAATTAGAGAACCTATAGATTCATGTGGAAGACATACCTCAGGCTGGTATGTATACAATCCATCAACATTTTAGGAAATGGCGCTGCTTGTCTAGACTTTGGTTTTCAGCATTAATTGTGAAATCACAGCGGAATACAAGCGAGATACTACAAGAAAGGTATAAAAATCAAGTTGATAACGAATCCATGAAGCATGTAACATAGTTTTGTGATAACAATTCTGTATAATTTTTGTGATTTAAAGATATACGCCTGCTACCATAGCCCTATGAAGAAATCATGATGTATTTAGATTAAGGCGAGTATAACTTTAATCAAATCGAAATTGCGGACGTAAGTACATGTATAATCGTTCTGAGGTTCTTTAACATGGATGATTGATCGTACATCTAAAAATTACTTTTTATGAGGTTTAATCGTGACTATACGGACGGAGCTGGGTATTGGGTGACCGAGGCCACAGGCCGAGGTCTACGAATACCTTAAAAGGAGGTATGTCTGTCACGAGTAGACCAGATCAAAAGTAAAAACTTTTCTTCCTGTATCATTCAAGCTATTTAATAGTCTTTCTTGTCATCAACCTATAGCTGATGTATCGCTGTTACAGACGATTTAATTGGTTGAATAGCGTAAACCATGAACGTATGCAAATCTCTTAGCTTTTCTCCTCTGTTGTCGTATCGGTGTAGGGCGTAGAGATTTTCATATTGTGTGAGAATTCTAAAAATTTAGGACTTAAACTCCGGTCACGTTCAGGATCTACAAATGACAACTTATTATAATAGATTTTGTGAGAAAAAAAAACATTGTTCACCTTAATTAACCAAATTATATTATTTTAAATACGGAACCTATAGCCATCTTTCAAAGTGACAATCATGAAAATAAAACAGTTGGTATCTTTATGTATTTTTATGTGTTTCACCTTCATATTTCTTTTCAGTGAAGTATATATATTCGACATAGAGAATATAATCCTCAAAATTTGTGCGGATGATATGTAGAGAACAACCGACATATGAGCATCTAAACGTTAACGAAACTTTTCTAAACTTTAGGTGTATCTCCCTGATGACATATCCATGTCCTTATCATATGTTCTTAGGAAGAAATTTGGCTGTAATAACAAGGAAGAGTTCCAACTCTTTATCTTCTTGAAAATTTAAAACTAATTTTAATGCACCAGACACGTGTTTCGGATAATAAATCCTCATCAGTGGTACTTATTTTAAAAATGCCGAAGTGATATTCTGACACAGCCAAATGTATTTAAGTAGCGCCCTCTGGTTTTATATTTTGAATTTAATTTTAGGCAATTAATTTGCAGAGAGTGCGCGGCTCCACATCATGTGTAGGATCGATTCAGTAGCATAGTTAAATGAAATGTATGACAAAAAATGCAAAAAGTAAAGTTTAGACTTTTGCTTTTCCGGCCTCGAGCATCACTGATGAGAGATAACTTGTTGAAAATCTTATAATAGAACGTATATTTCAATATTGGCATCATCAAGGTTTTTTTATAAATCGATAGCTAATTTGCAGCGGGGCCTGCAAATATATCCTACAATATGTCATTGTGTCAAAACATAAACTCGAGGGCACATGTAGCCAAGTTAAATCAACTTCAGTTGATCGTCTGTCTCTTCAACGCATTCGAAAATTTCTGTCATCAAAAAATCTTAAAATTTCTAAATCGTGGGTCCTGTAGCATCATATCCCACCCATCCTACTACGTTTTTCGGTACATTTTTTGATATAATATTTTTCACACTCTTTGGTCATATTTCATTGTTTAGCTTGAGGATCACTGACGAGGGTTAGGTACCCGAAACGTGCATGTTGGTCAATGCTGCAAATTGATCTGTTCTTAAATGATGCTATTGAATTTGAAGACGTTTAACATTTGAACCAATAGGTGAATGTCACTGCTGGTGTACCGGGAGTCCCCGAGGGCACATGTAGCCAAGTTCGACCATCTTCGGTTGATCGTCTCTCTCTTCAACGCATTCGAAAATTTCTGTTATCAAAAAATCTTAAAATTTCTAAAACGTGGGTCCTGTAGCATCATATCCCACCCATCCTACTAGTTTTTTGGTACATTTTTTTACATAATATTTTTCACACTCTTTGGTCATTTTACATTGTTTATTGAATTTGTAGACTTTTAAAATCTTAAGCGCCTTGAAAATATTAAAATGAAATAAACTTTTAAAATCATGAAAACAACTGCACAAACAAACAAGTTGAGAGAAAAATACAGCTTCTTGTAAGTGACACAACTGCAAATGAATTCGAATATATCAAGCTTTTTTATCATTACTATGTGGATACTTATGAAACAAGTAATTTTCATTTAGTATACCCTACAATTTTTAATACTGTAATTTAGTATTTCAACATATCTTTGAAATGATTTTACATTAGCAAAAGCAAAAGATAATTTATATTCTTCAATAAATACAGATTGTGCCTCTTTAAGATATCAAACATAAAATGCATGGAAACAAATGAAAGACCTCCCCCCTTAGATGTTGTTAACCTACGTCAATGACCGGGCTTCTTGATCCAGTCGAAGGATTATAAACGTGAAGAACCTTATTCAGAATCAACGAGTCGTCACCGATCTGTTACAACTTTTTCATAGAATGCTTTTCAAAATCATCCAAAATGCGCAACCAGTCCGACAACTACATTTCGTTTTTCCTGTGAGAAATAAACTTTTTAGGGACAATAGGACGACCTTACAGTGGCTACAAAGGAATACATACACACATAAGAAAGAAACAAATGACAACAGGTCAAACAACCATGTCAAAAAATAGCCGGAGACAATTAGAACAATCGCATTAAAACTGCAAACAAACAAGGCAAACCATTATTGAAATATTAAAAGAACAATGCATAAAAAGGAATAAGGCCAGTGACTTATACAGTACGGCCTGCTTACAGTTAGTCAAAGAACGGAACTCATTCTAAATTTCAATATAGACACACACAAAAAACCTCGAACACAGATTTTAACAAATATTTGTATTCGGATTATGACCATGACTGAAACAAAGAAAGATGATCTGCTAAGGAATTCTTGAAAGAGTAAAACGAAAAAGGAAGTACCTTTATTAAGACTGTTTATAGATGTTCTAAAGATGCTTTTGAACTATTCATCAGAAGATATATGACACCCTTCCTTATTTGTACATATATTTCTTATAAATTTCAGCGAGATATTGAGCAATAAATCAGACATCTTTTCCATTGCCACCTGAACATATTTTCTGCTTGAACGCCAAGATTCGTTCCCTGTGCAATTTACGAGTTTTGATAATTTTCTACAACACTTCCTTGTTTTGCTTTGAAATGTTCTTTATAGGTGCAATATGTAGCATATGGTAACCATCCAGTATTTTATATTCTTAACATTGAAATTTGAAAAATAAGGTAATTTGGTCTATTTTGCGTGATTTTATGCTCGAATTTATGGTCGACGAAGACTAATTATTTTCAAAAATTATAAAAGAGTCGTTTTAAAATTATTTGTTGGTTAACTGACATCTTCTGGATGGAAATTCTAAGGTGCGGTATTTTCCCGGATAAAATCGCCACAATATAGTAATTTCTATGTATGAATGCATCGTTTACCAAGTCTGCCAGATATGTACTAAATACTTATAAACCTTGGCATGTTTCTTTGCCTTTTCACAAAATACAGATGCTCTACAATAATGTTTGATGAATAGATGTAATAGGAAAAAGTATATCCACATCATCTGCTTTCAAGAAAATGAATGACCCTGAATATGTGTTTCCTATTGTATTTCAGTGAAAAGTTTTCACTACGTTTCTGAGTATTTTGATATTTTGATTGTCTCTATACATTTTGTTGGTATGGTAGCTGTATGTTCATTGTTTTTGCTATGACTATGAGTTGATAGTCCATGCGCGGATCCAGAGGGGGGACCGGGGGTCTGGAAACCCCCCCCCCCCCCTGAGATTTTCGGAGGTGGGGTCCAGCTTTGGCCCATTTCTAATTGAAATGGGTCTAAAAATGCATGAAAGGGCTTTGAAACCTAAAATTTCGGCTCGCTTCGATCGCCATTTACAAATACAAAACTATTTTCCTGCATTCCTTAATTATTTTCAATTCTTCATACTTAGTAATTTCATATAATTGTCTTGGGTCTCAGGAACTCATATTTTCAACAGTCCCTTACTTCATATGATGTAACCTCAATCATCTTTTTCAAGGTTTTGTCATTTTAAGATGTCTGATTATTTGGGACAATGACACATCTCTTATCTATTTATTCTCATGAAATGTAGACAAAATGTGAATTTATAGAAAAAATAAAATATTCAATGTTATAAATAATCATCTCGATCGAATCGAGACAAATTGATATTTCATATCTCAAAGAATTTCAGGCTCGCTACGCTCGCCAATTCTTCATAAAAATAAACGTGAAAGGTAAGCTAACAATACCCCCTAGAATTGCCCCCCATCATGTGCACCGATATATATGTACCTACATGATATTGTCAATATCTAGGTAGACTTCCTAAAATTTTGGACCCCCTCTGACCATAAATGCTGGATCTGCGCATGATAGTCATAGGTCCTCAGTGTTCACTGTATCCAACATCTATTTCTAATTTTCGCAGCCGTGTAAAAGTCATATTTTTCATGTGTATATATACGGTTTTATCTTATGGGGGGAACACATCCTTTAAGCTTGGTTCAATATTCCGAGTTCCGCAACGATGACCATAATAATAAACAATAGTCAGTCTATTTGCAATTATTTTGCGCAGCATCTTAATAATCACTTTCAGTGGCGCTACCTACAATAATTTCGTTTTCAAAATGGGACTTTTTTATACGTAGCATATAAATTGATGTTTTAATGATGTAGTGCGATTATTCTTATTGTCTCATTTCCCCTTTATCGTCTTCTATGTGTGTTCCGCTGTGATCACTGTAACGTCGATATCTTAACAATCTCCTCCTTATCTTTCTGTAAAATCTGTCAGTAAAGTCAAGATCTTTTTTTTTATCATTTTGAGCGTTATAAAGGAGAAAAGAGAAGATTTTAAAACATCATGTTGCAACGTCCACGGCGAAACGCTAACACACCTAAAACGCCTACAAGATACATCCCGAAATGGAACAATTATTTATATCCTAATGACCTGCTATTTTGTAAAGAAAGATTATACAAGTACTTTAACAAAGAGCTCAATATGAATATGAGATTTTTGTATTGGATGACTCTTTGATGTATTTTTGGTATATATACATTTTCCTCTATAAATCACACAGTAGGAGGATTCTTAATTCTACAATGTGGGTATTCGTATTGCATATGAAGTTTTCTAGTTACGGTTAATGTCACACGTGGGCAAAGCGTTTGTTCTTCTGTTCATTTCTGGTACAATTTCTGAATAGATTTGATTAATTGAGCAAAAGAATATAAGGTTAAAAGTTTCCTTTTTGATCTATACCAGTAGGGTATTGGAAATATTTTTAAAGATGACATTATAAACAAAATCAAATGCATGGACCTAAGAGCTATTAGACGAAAAAAATCACAAGGTGCAGAAAGAGGATAGTTCTATTATATGGTCATTGCGTTTAGCTGCGACTGAGATAAAATTTGTAACAAAACTTCAATACTATTTTGATAAGAGATTGCATATAAAATTCAAGAGTTCTTCACTCTTATCCGCATTGGATGTTGCCATCAAATAGAAATATAAAACATATATACGAGTATGCAAGCCAAAAATATGAGTGATCAAAGCGTTGGTCTTGTATCTCGAGAAACCGAAAGCAAGGATTTATCTACTATTGAAGGAAAATAGGGTCTGGGGAATAGTTTTTTTTAAATCATCAGTGAATGAAAGTCAAACACAAAAATCAGTATTTAAAAAAAGTCACAATCAATACGTTTACAAAAGAAAACAGGATTTTCTCACGATACACACAGACTGGAGACAATAACACAGCGCCAAAACAATACTATCCTGTGATTAAAACAGTTGGGTTCGTACTTTGGACGATAATGAGAGAACTGCCCTATTTAATGTAGGTAGCGTTACTTTCTTGTCAATGGCAAACTTTTATGAGAGACATTGGCTTCCTTGTGCTCACTAAGAATCATATATACTCGACAAAAACAGAAACACGCGTCGTACCCATTCGGAAATTCGGGACAAATGGAATAAAATTCGGACCCATACAAGCAACAGAGTATATTACATTGGGGTTTTTCACAATCTGCATTTTATAGTGACATAATTAAGAAAATGAGAAGGATCAAAGGTAGACAGAATAATCATCGAAATTGTGTTAGAATCATCAAACGCCTTTTATATCGTGGATATGATCCTTCTGTCACCATACGGACACTTGGCTTGGTACTGGACTAATCTACAGCCTTGTAATAGCGCATTCTTAAGAATTGCACTCTGATTGACTATGGTGATAGGACTCCATGACAGGCCCTGTTCAAACCTCATAAGAGAAGACAGGGCCCCGACCGCCTGTCCTCTCTTAATTTCCGTCGGCATAGCAGTCGGCAGAGCACGGACTGTATCTCGCACGCCTTATGTTCTTTTGAGAAAGGAGGGGATCTCCAACAACACCAGGTTGCAGCACCCACAGCAAAATCCCAAAACACCCATGCAGAAAACACAGAACAGACACCCACAGAAAGAGACACAAAAGGGACAAGGTACACCAACTCACAACATAGAAACATGAAACATAAAAGATTACACATAAAACAACGAGACCAATGGGCAACCGGTGCCGACTTAGGACGGCCATCTGCCACGCAAATAGCAGACGGTGTGGTTATCCTGGATTACGTGCGCACAACCCTCCCACTATTCCGATTTCCCAGAGGTCTCGAAGAACGCACAATTATGGTGTAAAACAACCTCCTCACTGTTAGATGACCACACACAAACAAGACCGTAAAACACAGGGGTCCAAGCAACACAGATGAATATGTAAATGGATATAAAAAGAGGACGTGCGTAATATAGTCCGTGCTCTGCCGGCTGAAGCGAGCTCATATATGTTATCACCCGAGGAGTCCGACTGACATTCAGAGAGGACAGGTGGTCGGGGCCCTGTCTTCTCTAAGGAGGTTTGGACAGGGCCCGTCATGGAGTCCCGTCGTCACAGTCAGTCAGAGTGCAAGTCTTTAGAATGCGCCCGTACAAGACTGTATATTGGTCAAGTACTAAGCTTAGTGTCCGTCTGGTGACATTAGGATCATATCCACGGTATAAAAGGCGTTTGATGACTCTGACGCATTTTCGATACATATGCTGTCTACCTTTGATCCTTCTTATTTTGTTAATTATGTCACCATAAAATGCAGGTTGTGAAATACCTAAAGTAATATACTCCGTTGCTTGTATGGGTCCGAATTCCAAAAGAAGTTGATCATAATTTTTTTAAAATTTCCAGAAAGTCTTTACTAGTTTGTGAAAGCGAAAACCTTGACCTAAAAGTTTCTTTGTAATTTGTAGATTTCTATTATGAAAATCCAAAACATCAGTACATGCTCTAGCATACCGGTGAGCTGTGAAATGTAGATACCGTATGACGGTAATCTAGGGACATCACCGTCAAGCCAGGGGAAATTTACTATGTTGAATCCAAAATCATCTCGTTTGTCATATACACTTGTATGAATTTGTCCATTGACAATTTTGATATTTAGGTCCAAAAATGGTGTTTCAGTGTCTGTAAAGTTTGCCTTGTTTAGAGTAAATTCTTGTGGATAAATAACTTCTTTATACTTTTCAAAAACAGGATTATCGATAGTCAGAATATCATCCAGGTACCTAGAAGTACCAATGAAGCATTTCACATCATCATGTTTTCTTTGCTTTTGAAGATTTTAAATAAATTCTTTTTCATATGTGTATAAAAATAAATCTGCAACAAGAGGCGCACAATTTGTACCCATAGGAATCCCTACAACCTGCTTGTAGAGATTCTCACCAAATCTTACATAAATGTTGTCCAAGAGGAAGGACAAGGCACTACACAGGTCGCTTCATATCCATGATTTGTATGATTTGTATTCTGTAGCGGAGAAGAAACCCTTTGATTCAGATGTACAAATATAAGTTTTCCCCTCTCGATTATAGCACCATTTAATGAGTTTGGAGAATTGATCATTGATCTTGTCGTGAGGAAGCGTGGTGTACATATTTGAAAAATCGTATGAAGCAATCGTATTGGCTGGAAAATTTCTAGATTTTATCTTGTCAATCACATCCCCGGAATTTTTTATAGACCAAAATAAATTAACATCATTCCTGTTAAGAACAGTTTCACAATATTTTGCAACGTGTTCCTTTACCGCCGTGAGGGCTGACGTCAGATGTCTAGACAAACTTGTAGTTGAGCAGTTGCTAGAATTAGCAATGTATCTAAATTTGTAAGGAGATTTGTGCAGTTTTGGTATGCAGTATATTGTAGGAAGATCCAATTTAGAAATAGGGATGTTGAATGAAGAAATTTCAATGTTATGTTTGCTCAAAACGTTGGGGACACTTTCATTGCTTTTAATATAAGTATTTGTAGACGAAAGTTCCGAAACTAAAGTTGATATATAGTAAAGTTTTCATATGATTATGGTGTTGTTGGCTGCTTTATCTGTAGGAGCGAAGACAAATTTTTCATGTAAATTACGTAATTTGGATTTAAAATATCTTTGAGATCTAGAACTTGGATTTTCAAAAAGATGAGGATTTTTGTGGAAGTTGTCTATTCGAATGTCAGTAATGTCCAAAATGAGGTTTTTCCAGTCATTCAGAGAATGCGATTCGACTCCTTCCGATTTACACCATCGTTTGGTATAGTTATCTAAGGCTTCCTTTAGTACTTCGCGACATTTAATAAAATCTATCTTGGATGGGATTCTATACTTAGGTCCTTTTTTGAGAAGACCACGGAGCTGCTTGTCTTGGATAATTGAAAAGTCACCTGTAATAATATGACCAGCTGGTTTATATAGATATTCAGATGTTGCACATTCTCAAGAGGCAGGACATGATTCAAGTATTTTAGGATCTAATGTAACTTTGTTGTAGTTAAAAACGAAATTTCGAATAGGTCTCTTATATTTGTAACAAATAAGAGGAGGTTCTAAATTTTCAAAATATTGAGGAATGGCACTTTGAACACGATGATCCCGAAAAATATTAGAGATGTTAAGAAGATCGAATCCTTTGTTAATAAATGAAATTTTTATGAATCGTTTTTTAGGTGGGATGTTTTTAACAACTGGAAAAAGTTTATTCTGTGCGAATGCAACAATGATATTTTAAAAGTCTGAATCAATCAGTATTGACATCCATTTACATATCAATCAGTGTGTTCCTTGGGCCCCTGCGTCATGCTGTCTGTTTGTATGGTCATCTTGCAATGAGGAGGTAATTTTATAACACAATTGTGCATTCTTCGAGACATCTGGGTTATCGGGATAGTGGAAGGGTTGTGCATATGTAATCCGGATAACCACACCGTCTGCTACTTGCGTGATAGATGGCCGTCCAAAGTCGGCACCAGTTGCCCATTGGTCTCGTTGGTTTATTTGTTGTCTTCTATGTTTCATGTTTCTATGTTGCAAATTGGTGTTCGTGTTCCTTTGTCCCTTTTACCTTTCTTTCTGTGCGTGTTCGCTCTGTGTTTTTGCATTGGAAGTTTTGGAGTTTTGCTGTGGGTGCTGCAACCTAGTGTTGTAACCTAGTGTTGTTGGAAATCCCCTCCTTTGTTTCATATTGTATAGAGATTTTTTTTTTTGCAATGAGACATTTCATAATAGTTTCCTTATTCCAGCACTCGAATTATTGAGGATAACCCACATTTCAATTATTTTTAGCAACATATCACAATGATAATGCTGAATAAAGCGTGTTGTTTGTAGCTCCTGTTGCATGGCCGCAGGTTTGGTATCCTTATGAAATTTTGTTGTTTGACTACTTTCAGCAAATTTTCAGTAAATACATATATGAATACTGGTTTCTCTATTCAAATGTAGTAAAAATATGCCAATGAATATGAAAATTAAACGTGTCATTGGAAATTTCTGTATATTGGGGTATGTTTTACGAAATAGGATATCATTACTTTGAACTTCTGATCCCAAAGGAATTCAAACTTTGTCTTCAGCCATTCTAATTTATCTGTTCCAGATTTATCTTTTACATCGCATTGAAATAATCAAATGAAATACCTGAATAGCGTAAAACTCATGTCCAAAATCATTGAAAATGCACGTAAGAAATGACCTGTCAAGATCGAGGTATTGTCTCTGAAAATTGTGCTTGCGAAAAAACGTCAGATTCTAGCTGTAGAAGGGTAAATTTAAGCTTTCCGACACATTTAAGGGAGAAAAATATCAAACAACGGACTTCATTTTCAAAGGGTTGATGTTTGTGATGTTTTTTGTCAAATTAAGATTTTCTGTTTGATGACGTCATTTGAAGAAATTAAATGAATTGTATTCAGGGAAAATTGACAATCAATTTTGAAAAAAAAATCGCAACGCCTGATATATTCATTTGGATAGATTTAATAGCTTTAATCATTTTCAAAAAGTGAACGGAATTCTTAAAAGCCATTTTGTGACATTGCGTTTTGAACCAAGTGTCTTTATAATGGCCTGTGTCCTTTCTTTCATATCAGTCCCAATACTCCATTACTTGTTGTCTTAATCTGTCCTTAGTGGACCCTCGTTGCAGAGATATCCTGTCTCTTGTCTAGTTCTGTTAAATATTTGGGATTTTAGTATTCATTTTTTAACTTGCGCATATTGCAAAATGAATTATGTCGAAATTACTTAATAATGGTTATAATGACAAAAATTCCATTCAAAAATATAACTTTGTGAAAATATCCATTATGACGACAAAAGTACTGGATTTATTCATTAAGATTGTTACACAAGGTCTGACATGAATGTAATATATAGTATGGAGATTAATTTTTTTTTTTCGTTCATAAATTCAAATCTTTAATAGCATATATTCAAAATTGGATGAGCTTGAAGCCAAAGAAATTCATCTCCGTTAGAGCTTATCAGAAGATCATTGGATGCTTCCTATCAAACGTCACCTCCGGCTACAGTTCAGAGATTGGTTTCTGTCTGACATGGCATTGACAGATGGGACGCCTACGCAGTCATTTCCTTTTTTGATGATTGATTAAAACCTTAAACATAAGAAATAATATCTATGTATAACTATGAGCGTTTACAATTTAGGTAATTAATTTCAATAAGTAAGGTTGCCCTCTCCTTTGTTGAGAGCATCACCTAACTGACTTAAATTGACAAAATACACGTTCATCAAGATATACAATGCAATCAAAGTATATACATTGCCCATGGGCCTTGTTGGTTTCTGTGTAGTGTTTTGATGTCGTATTTGGTTTGGTTTTGTTCCTTTTTGTCCTTGTCTACTCTGTGTTACCGCAAAGGAGTGTTTCGACGTTTTGCTTATGGTACTGCAACCGTATTTGTTAAAGAACCATTTTCAAGTCAAACTTGCCGAAGACTAATGATGATAATCGCAAGGCTTTTTCGGTGATTTTATAGTCATTTAATTTCCATTCGTCATTTTCAAGAAACGAAGATTCTGATTGGCTGAGAAATTTTGTTGATACATCGATCAACACAATTTTTCACGGAAGTCTATTTATAGCACTATTTTAAGAACTGGGGGTTCCCTCAAACACGAATGAACTCGTTGCTGAAAATACAATTTGTTAATGTTTGCTTATCATTTCTAGGGTACCATTTCTTTTCTACTTACTCAAAAATTAACAGTGCATGTAGAATTTGCTCAAACTGGTCCTTATCCCAATGATATAGAGAGACGATCGTTCGCTGTTTGAATCATGGCGGCTGCCATAACTTGTTTTGGCAGACGTATCACTGCAAAACCTTCCGACTTACGAAATATAGTGCGTTGATTTATTGTTTTTAGATCAAAGAAAACAGTCTGTGTTCCATAATTAAATGATAAGAAATGAATCTTATATTTTTTGCTGTTGATGCAGGTATCACCCGAAAAATTGGACAGAAAACTTTTGCATCAATGCGCGTAGCGCATTGATGCAAAAGTTTTCTGTCCAATTTTTCGGGTGATACCTGCATCAACAGAAAAAATATAAGATTCCATTTCTAACCGACTTCCAAAATTTGTACTTCATACATATAGTATTTTAAGGGAAGTTTAAACAAATAGCCCAGGTAAATAGATAGAGCGGAAGGACTCGGTACCCACAGCAAAACACAGAACCACAGATTAGACAAGCACAGCAAGAGACAGATGTCTCTTTACTTTCAAATCGGGAAGGAGAGCCCATTCTTCTACGACAACAACTATAAAATGCTTACCACGGTTCATCAGCTTTAATTTACATTGAACGTTGATTTCCTATGTTAAGCGCCTATTCAATTTTGACGTTCATTTCACGATGAACTCAGGTTGGTCCCAATCACATAACGTGCGCGCAAGAAATTCAAACAGTGGACGGGGCATACTGATGCTGACTTTGCGATCAGGAGAATGAGTTAAAGAAGATCCTGACGATTATCTCAACAGCACTCACAATAGATCACTATGTTGAGCATCGACGGACCCCTAGCAAGCTAGAGGTGGGATCAGGTGCCCGGGAGGAGTAAGCATCCCCTGTTGGCTAGCCGCACCCGCCGTCGATGAAGATTCGAAGATTCCCAACATGTGTACGGGGAATGGGATGATATTAAAGAGAAGAAACAGACGGGGACGAAAAAATAATCATTGAAACCATTGAAATATGTATGGCAACTCTATGTACGTGTATATGAACAGTTTGCACAGAGTTCATGTGTACTTCAATGTAGATGGCGCTACCGAAATGAATTTACGCAGCGCGGACTACTCTGATATTATAAATAAAGCTTTATTCTCTTTAAATTGTTTATAAAAAGTTAAAATTCATCATTAAAAGGTTTTAGCAGATATTTACAACATTGTGAAAACGTTGTAACAGTCCATTTTTAAATGTGAACTTCCACAGAGTTCATGTGTACTTGAATGTAGATGGCGCTACTGAATTGAATTTATGCAGCACTGACTTTTCTTATTATAAATAAGGCCTTATTCTCTTCAAATTGTTTACAAAAAATTAAGACTCATCGTGAAAACATTTAAAAATAAAAATTATTCGGTAATTTTTAATATCAAAGCGTATACTTTGGTCCTTTGCAGTGGAGTATTTCTTGCCCTTCCTGGTAGTGAGAATTGACACACGTGAAACATTTAGATCTTAATTTTCGCTAAATTTGTATAAAATTTCGAGGATGTTTTCAAAGATGTTTTACATCTGAATGTTACTGAAAAGAATGAGTATCTTATTTTTTGCGTTCATAGCTTTTACACTCTGGTTCGACAGGCGCAAATCTTTCGAGAACCGCTCGTGGTTCACGAGATTTGCGCCTGTCGAACCAGAGTGTAAAAGCCATGAACGCAAAAATAAGACATTCATTCCTTAAGTAATTCTAGGTTAATCTTCTCAAGATTGAAGATCTGTAAGAAGGGTTCAGTATCATACAAAGGGTTTTTTATAGTATCTTTCTTGATAATATTTTTCGGTAAAGAAGGCAATTGATCATATTTAACTGTTTCGAGTGTAGACACCCTAACTTTGAACCTCTTTGTTTTGTCTCTCACGTCACATGATGAAATAAAGTCAAAAAATAACAAAACAAAATGTAATGCTTATAATAAATAGCAATAAACACTCAATATCCATAAATTGACAGACTTGTATTTATATTTTATAAATTTTGCATTGAATGCAGAGTAAACGCAAATATAAGAGCAACCATAGCCTATATTTAGGATTCAAAAAACAACAGTTTCAAGTTATTTAAAAAACCACATAAACCAAGGAAAAATATCTTCGGGGAAATTAGAATAAAGTTGAATTATGCGAACCATTCATTTTGGTTTGGAACTGAGCAGAGATTAAAAAACGATGCTGTCCAAACCTCTTTAAAGAGGAAATTGGACCGGCCACCTGTCCTCTCTGAATGTCATTCGGACTCATCGGATGATAACATGCATGATCTCGCTACAGCCGGCAGAGCACGGAATGTATCTCGTACTGCCTTCCGTTCTTTTTATATCCATTTACATATCCATCTGTGTGTTTCTTGGGCCCCTGCGTCATGCTGTCTGTATTTCACATAAATACTGCACCACAACCAGCACTTTTGTTTTTTTTTTTTATCATGCTTCTTACCGTGAGGAGGTCATTTTACACCACAATTGTGCGTTCTTCGAGACCTCTGTGTTATCGAAAAAATGGGAGGGTTGTGCGTATGTAATACGGAAAACCACATCGTCTCCTACTGGCATGGCAGATCGCCGTCCTACGGCGGCATAGATTACCTATTGGTCTCGTTGGTTTATGTGTAGTCATTTGTGTTTTATGTTTCTATGCAATTTGGTGTTAGTTGTCCCTTTAGCGTCTCTCTCTCTGTGGGTGTCTGCTCTGTGTTTTTGCATTGGATGTTTGGAGTTTTGTTGTAAGTGCTGCAACCGAGTGCTATTGGAGATTCCCTCCTTTCATTTACACAGATCAGGGATGGGGTAATTAAAAATGTAATTGTAATTAATTACAATTAATCACATTTTTTCAAGAAATTGAATGCAATGTGTAATTGAAGATTTTTTTCAATTACATGTAATTGTAATTTAATTAATTACAAGGCAAAATCCAATTACATTTCAATTACTTTTCAATTACATTTGCAAGATTGATCTGTGAAAAAAATTAACTTGTTGTGTAATCAGTTATCATTGAGTTTAGGCACAGATAATGGTTAAATAAACAGTTTTACCTGAATGACCACAAGGCCTAATGTGACTTATAAGTTATCAAAACAAAGTGTGTTCTAATTAACTTGTTTGTCACTTCTGCAAGGACCTTATGTATATAAGTCTTGAGATAATGCATTTTTACCTGGTTGTCCACAATAGAAAGAATGCATGAATAGAATTGTCAAGGGTCACTGTTTACAAATGTGTTTTGATCATAATGTAACAAAATTCAGTTGGGAAGAGTAACTCATCGAAGACAAGGACAAAATGACTCTAGTAGTATTTTTAAGTGCCAAAAATTCTGGGGGGAAATCTCAAGATGAAATGTGTGCATTGCACATGAATGGTTTCTCAGGCAGCCTGAAAAGACATTGCAATGTAAAATGAATATTGTCCTGCACTTTCTTGCATTTTGTCAGAGACTTGAAATGACTATTCAGTATTGTCAAATTAATAATATGCTAAAAATAAATTCATTAGATGAAATGTAATGTGTAATTTAATTAATTACATTTGCAATGTAATTGTAATTTAATTAATAACATTGCAAAAAAAAAATGACAAAGTAATGTGTAATTTAATTAATTACATTGCCAAAATTACAATGTAATGTGTAATTACAATTAATTACATTTAAAAATTAAAAATTACAATGTAATGTGTAATTTAATTAATTACATTTCAATGTAATTGACCCCATCCCTGACACAGATCCGTTGCTCTTAGCCTATATATGGAAAATAAATTCTCTTGTTTTTCACTATCTTTTTCCCAAAGAAAACTGTTGGGTTTGAATTAGTCATAAAAAGGTTAGTGTACTTGAAAAATATCAAAGATAATATAGATCTTGTACACGGACTAATAAAAATGATTTATACATAATTGTTTTATTTTGATAACATTGGTTTTAGGTTCCTTGGTATCTAGTTGTAAAGAGAATTTAATACTGAGGCGACAGTGAAAAATTCTACTTTGGTTCGAAAAGCGAATTATGTTTTCAATCTAAAAACTTCTGGTATATCGTAATGACGAGTTACAGTGATTTAATACATCACGAATGACACCATAAATAGGATAGAATTAGCAGTTTATTATCATCATATGATCAATTTACAGCCAATCGTTTGTCATCAATTCACTGTGACTCACCAAGGGGTATGCGTACAATGAAGAATATTTATAGAATTTGATCTTCATTCAAAAGTTGCGTATTAACTGTGGATATACTATGAAATTATTGTACTAAACTTCAGACACTTCCATCGTTAAAACATACAGATGCTTACAATGTTTGATCAGATTTTACTCATCAGTATTTGTTTTTGATACTACACGGTATTTTATACCTGATGTAACTTTTTCTCTGCACTGGTTGTCCTTTTGTGCTTCTGCTGACATAACAAGAATTGCTATAAATATCAAAGCGGATGAATCCATCGATATCAAGAGAAGTAATGAATGGGTTACCGATGAAAATTGTCTTTCGTAAGAAAAGATTGAACTTTATTTCTTACAATTCATCAGCTAACTTTAATCATCGGTAATTTTCTCAGTTTTTTTTTCTAAATCGAACAAAAGAAGAATATAAAGGATTGTTCCACTAGAAAACCTTATATATTTCTAAAACGTGTCATGTCAATTTTAGTTATTCGGCATTGAAATCGGCTTAATCAGTTGTATCATATTCAAAAAATGTATAGCTTCTATTCTTTATTTCCATGCAATACTGATTTTATAAGTGTTGGTTGATAATTTGAGAGTTATTCAGATGGTAAGCTCAAAATTGAAAGAACTTCATGTTATATGAGAAAAATCAATATATATACTATACAAGAAGCATATTGCATTTTATATATCAAAATACTATGCAAGCAATAGAAAGTAAAGAATGGAAATCGTACAAAAATATTGAGAAGGTTGATGTGGAGGTATTGTGTCTTGTTAGTGAGACTTTCATAAAGTGACACGCAAGTGCCTTGCCTTCTCAACTTTGAGACTGAATAACGGTTAGGTACTTCTTTGATGTTTACGCAACAAAATTGATCGTTTGATTAGACGCTTAATTGACAGGTATACACAAGAGAGTCAAATTGTTAGAAGAAAATTATGGTCCTTCCTAATTTCAGGTGTCTGCCTCCTACATGCGAAATATTTTTCTTTGCATGCTACTTATTTATGTCAACACGCAACTTATTAATGCCAACATACAACTTATTTATGTCAACATGCAACTCATTTATGTCAACATGCAACTTATTTATGCCAACATACAACTTCAGTGGCGGATCCAGCGCCCCCTTTGCCGGGGGGTCAAGGGGCGAATTTTGCCAATTTTTGCTGAAAATGGGTCGAAATATAGGGTTTTTTGGAAACTTTTGGGTCAGTGCCGGGGGGGCGGACGCCCCCTCCGCACCCCCCTGAATCCGCCACTGAACTTATTTATATCAACATGCAACTCATTTATGTCAACATCCAACTTATTTTGTCAACATGCAACTGGACAAAAATACCCAAATGCTGCGCATCAGGCATGTATGGATGACTCTTCATCAGTAATAATTAATAAATGAGCATGCTCTGCAGCATTGGTGATATACATTGTTAGCAACAAACTGAAAAGACTCAATTGTCATCTAGAGGTAATTTAAGTTAACAGATTTGACCTACCCTATTTTCATTTGCAAGGAAAAAGTTGAAGTGTCAAAACTTTGCTGCCAGAGAATACTCTTCATTGCCAAACAGAAAATACCAAATGACAAATATGGACAACGGCCACATCCCAATACACAGTACAAAATCGATAATTTAGGAAATCACAAACCAAAGGCATACGAAATCAGGAAAACCTTCCACCGCATGAAAAGAAGCGAAATCCAAATTAGGAGTGAGTTTCTCGGATATCAAATCCTTATCAGAGGTACTTCAAGTAAAATTGATTCAATAATTCAGAGGAATTATGATGCAATAGACTCATTTCTTGCAAAGACTCAATCACTTCATGCTCTAATGATTCTTAGATATGACAGATGTCATGTAGAATGAAAAGTGACCAAAAATCTGCAGATAAAGGTATCTCATGAGCACGATGAAACTGTCACGTTTTGTTTGGCGACAAGCTTGTTCATTACATAAATTTGCCTTTTCATTCTAATACATTTGTATATAGGAGTTTGACAACCTTGTACAATCCATCCAATGCTTTTTGGCCACAATTTTCATTCAAATACGCTTCTGAATACATCCAAAATTTGTTTCCGCTCAATCTTGACAAAATAAACAAATGTAAGAAATAAACGTTTTAATATTTTTAATTATTTTGGCTTAAAGTACCACTGGTGAGGATTCTTTATCCGAAACATGGGAGTCTGGTGTACCGCAGTTAGATATTTTTGCCCAGATGGCTACTTTCCGGCCGCAGAGTAGGACATCTGTTTTTCTTTATGTCACATATTCTAAAGCAGTCTGGGATTATATATAGCTCACACATTTTTTCTATATTCATTTTCTATACGTTGCATCCAATATGAATTTTTGATATAGCTCACCAATAAAGTTATGCCAAACAAATCAAATCTTCTATAAATGTTTCTAAATAGATGTTATTCTGGGTCTAAATAGATAAAGCTGTCTGAATATCATTGTCTAGACTCAATATTACATATCAATAAAGCAACGAAGTGTGTTAATGAAATACTTTGCCCCTATTGGTCATTATTATTACATCATGATCAAGGAAACAAGTTCAAACATTAGTACCACAAAGGCATATACATGAGGGATATACATGTGAAATAAAACTTTCGGTACAGTAACCTTGTACGAATTTGCACGAGGTTATTTATATGACCAAACAAGCAACCAGACAAATCGGACAAACATAAAAATGCCGTCTGCTTCTGATACTTGGGCTGAGAAGGTGATTTATTGAATTTGAAGACATTTGGCGTTCTTGATACTGTTTGATAATAAGTGATGTTTCCTAATAACCAGTACTGTGACTTAAGATGATAAGACAAACTACAAAAATGAATGCTTTCCACAAAACGTCGCCATGTTCGGGATTTTCTCCTAACCTTCACGTTATTGCACTCCGATTCGGATTATTCCATGTTTACTCTAGAAATTATTCATACATACTGATAGAATCTAGCACCACTTTGAGTTCAAGATAGAAAAATATCAGTCAATTAGGGTGGGATTGATCAAGTCCCAACCGAGGCGTTAGCCGAGATTGGGACCTTGATCATCCCACCCGAGACTGATATTTTTCTATCCGGAACTCAAATGTGGTGCTTGATTATTTTTCTCGCACATTGAAATCATCAAAGTCCCCTTTTTTACGCAACAGAATGACTGAATGTCATGCTAAATGTATGTGCACGTGAAATAACGCACGTCAGTTTGACTGTGACATCATAAAGGAACAATCAACAGTGCCGGATCAGGGGTGCCGGATCGAATTCTCCAGCACCGCTGAAAAGAGGAATCAGCCTATCCAGTGTGCGAGAAAGTGTTGTCCTTCATGTTCCGATGATGTAATACACTTGTTCCCGTTATCTTTAGCGAGTGTTGAACTTGATCACTAAGGGATCGTCATCTTACCTATCCAAATTCATTTTACTTCCTCCTTCAGTAGCATAAATTGAATTGTACTGAACATTCAGTTACAGACATATTATGTTTCTGATGACATTGGCACTATGATATGTGAAATCTTACGATAAATTTTGTTAGGGAAAATTTAAAGGTATCAATTCCCTTGCTACAGAGTATAATAATTAATAGAAACCTTTAGTAAGCAAAATGTACGGAAATTCTGATATTGAAACTTACTCAACAGGTTCTATACGTCTTCCACATCGATGAGTTTTGAATTTGTCCGTAAAGGAGAAGTGTCAACGTACGGAGTACTCCTTACGTATTTGTAATGGATAGAAATTAGATATATGGAAGCCATTGACCGACACTCACGATATAGATTTTGAAGTATCATATTAATCTATAATTTCCATGGTAACAATTTGATAATTTTCGTTCAACAATCCTCATCGTATATAATTAAGAGTAAACATCTTGAATATAGGATAAAGTGGTAATTAAAGGACTGGTGCACCTAAATCATAGTGTTGAAAATCAAGATATTGGCTTATTTATAAAACTGGGTAAAAATGCTGGAAATCTATCGATAAGATACATTAGTTAAAAAAATACAAAAGTGTTAAAATGCATTCATCTGATTTTTATTTTAGTTTTTTTTTATTTCAGTTTCCTTTTTAACGTGTAATTAAACAGGTTAGAAACGTTGTATAAAATTTTAATTTGATACAATTTTACTGTATATAGCGAATTCACCGTCGGTCCGATCTTTTAAAGTTTTCTCGATTTTACAAAAATAAAAGAGAATTATCTAAGTTAAGGAGGTAATATTAGAGATACTGAATATCCACATTTTTTTTCGAACCCAAAATTAATGGTGCTCCAAAGAAAGACTTTTCAAAATATTGAAGAAAACGTCTATGTCCGCGTTGAAATAAGAGGGAACAAGTGCTCATGAATAGTGCCATTTTGTTGTTTCCTTGAAAACTGTCTGCGCGGTAAAATTTGCCTTATTTTGGGTGAAATTTAAACAATTCATAATTTTCAGTATGCATGAGCTTTACTTAAAAAAAAAAAAACAATTTAAGTCAATGATATTCCAAAAGAAAATCGAAATCCATAAGTTTTTACTTTCGAAAGAGAAATCCGAACAGTTGAAAAAAGTACCTCCACTCAATTTAATAGAAATTACCGCGAAGCATTTTCTTACGCATACTTCATTCATTTTAGATCAATTTTTCAAACTAATCCTCTTTAAGGTGTGCAATGAATTTATTGAGTTAAAGAAGGTCCTGACGATAATCTCGACAGCGCTCAAAGTATTCAATAGAATGAGAAATGATATATTGACCATAATAAATTGAAATATCTATATAATTTAAGCTAAATGAGTGCTAAAACAGCAGATTCGCAATAATGGTTCAAAATCATGAGTAATTACGCACCTTAACATAAAATCAACGACATGAGATAAACAATATAAAACAATAACAACTACAGAAAAACAGTTTTCAACAAAAGAATGAATACAGCAAGACACTACAACAAAGACAACGACAACAACAAAACTAAAAGAATGACAACAGCAGGACCCAAAACATGACAAGGGTGAGACTCTTATCATTAAAACAACTACATTGTCAACATAAAGACAACAAACACAAGAATAACAACAACAGCAAGACAGTGAATACCAAAACCCGATAACACTGATCATTTTCATAATTCGAGTGTACATACCAATGGATAAGAGGAGCAGATGAATGACAGTCAGCCAAATGTTAATAATGTGAATCTCCCGACAATTTGGAGATCTCCAATAAAATAAAGTAGGGGATCTCCAACAACACTCGGTTGCAGCACCCAGAGTTAAACTCTAAAACATCAAATGCAAAAACGAGCAGACACCCACAGAAAGAGACAAAAAAGGAACAAGGAACACCCACTCACATCATAGAAACATGAAACACAAAAGACAACACATAAATCAACGAGACAAATTGGTTACCGTTGCCGACTTTGGACGGTCATCTTCTACGCAACTAGCAGAAGTTATGGTTATCCAGATTACGTGCGCACAACCCTCCCACTTTTCCGATTACCCAGAGGTCTCGACGAACGCACAATGTTGGTGTAAAATAACCTCCTCGCTGTAAGAAGAACATACAAACAGACAGCATGACGCAGGGGCCCAAGAAACACATATATGGATATGTAAATGGGTATAAAAGAAGGCACATACAATACAGTCCGTGCTCTGCCGGCTGTAGCGAGCTCATGCATGTGAACACCCAAAGAGTCCGACTGAGATTCAGAGAGGACTGATGGTCGGGGCCCTGTCTTTTCTCATGAGGTTTGGACAGGGCCCGCCATGGAGTCCTGTCGTCACTGTCAGTCAGAGTGCAATTCCCAAGAATGCGTTGGTATAAGGTTGCAGATTGGTCTAGTACCAATCCAAGTGTCCGTCTGGTGACAGATGGATCATACCCCTATATAAAAGGCGTTTGATGATGCTAACACAAATTCTATGGTCATTATGTCTACCTTTTACTAGTATCCTTCTTTTGTTAATTGTGTCACCATAAAATGCAGGTTGTGAAATACCCAAAGTAATATACATTGTACTCTGTTGCTTATATGGATCCGAATTTCAAAAGTAGTTGACAAATTTTTTGTAAAATTTCCAGAAAGTCCTTACTAATTTGTGAAATCGAAAACACTGACCCAAAAGTCTCTTCGTAATTTGTAAATTTCTACTATGAAAATCCAAAACATCAGTACATGCTCTAGCATACCGGATGAGCTGTGAAATGTATATGTAATAAGACGATGTTGCAGTGACTACAGCGGAACATACACGCATAAGACTGCACATAGCACATCTATAAACATTCATGTATAGACAAAGAGAATAATTACACCTTCACGAACAACAAACAAGGCAAAACACCATTACGCATGAAGAACAACACATAAAAGAAGGAGATACCCGGTCAACTTTGAGAAGACATCTAGATACCATATCAATAGCAAATGGCGTGTTTATGATCCACATGACGTATGCACAATCTGAAGCTATTACATCTAGTTCCTACTACATTGTTTTTTGTTGTTGTTGTTGTTTTTTTTTTTGTTACTTCCCTCTTGATAAACTTTTAGCATCCATAAGATTTTTTCACAGATAAAGCATGTTGGTATATTAACTAGAATATATTACTCAAGCATAAAAGAACTATTTAATGAGTTTAAATACGAAAAGGAAAAAAATAGCGCAAATTGGAAAGTCAGCTTACAGTTTGTACATAAGATTTGTTTTTGAAATGTTAAAAAGTATATTGTACCTCGGAAAATAAAAATAGCGAAACTTCATGCCGCTTGGCGTGGTGAAATATTCTTGTAATACGCTCATGTCTTCAGGAGAGAAAATATAATTCAATCGGGAAGACTGCACATAAACTATGAGGAAAGCAGACGATAAAAGACATAGAAATGTAACAAACAGAACAATTTTTATTTAACTAGGGCAGGCCGCGACGAAAAGACCTAATACCATAGAAACGCTTTGCTCTCAGCGTTAGACTCAAAACTCCTTTTATCCTTGATGACATGATAACAATCTCAACTTGAAACATAATGACACTGAAGAAAATGCTAAATTACCGTGAAAAAATAAGATTCTTATATATGATGTGAAGGAACATGTGTGCACACACTATAAAATATTATACTAGTGTCCTGTTTTGTTGTTTTAAGGATAATCCCAAATTTCATGTGTGCATTACAGTCCAATACACGACTTGTTAGATTCTATAAGGTTTGCATTAAGTATCAATTTCCGGTATAATGTTAGTACCATTGCACGGTGAATTTTCTTTAAAAACTAGCATTGCTCTAGGTGATTATTATAAATTGTTTCCATTTCAGTTCAAATTGTAATTATTTACTTTAAAAGCTACAAAAACCGATACGGTACTGAATGATCTTATAATAACATTTTTCTCATACCAGTTCAAGGTTCTGGGATTTTTTTTTAATTTGTGATGGTTACTGTGCATTTTACTGATGCTCGTGTTTTTATCCATATTTCCTGTAAGTTATCATTTATATCACAGTTTGAGAAGGGATTAGTAGGGAGCTTCTGTAGAATTTATAGTCTTTCATTATATTTCAAACATGAACCCTTCTCAGCAAGTGAAGCTAATTAATGTCCTTTAAAAAGCTAAAAGGCATAATAAGCATGGAGTCATTCACCATTATTTTTCAAAATGTAATACGATGATTTCCGTCCCTTTGAAGCTGTCGACAATAAAAGATTATTTATCAAGGAAAAGTATGATTCATGTAGCCAAGTTCGATCAACTTCTGTTGTTCGTTTCTTCAACGCATTCGAAAATTTCTCATGTACCCGAAGCGTGCATGTCTGGTCCATGGTGTAATTGATACCATTGAATTTGAAGATTTTTAAGAGAATATGAAAAAAATACGTTGTAGTAAGCACAGCAGAACACACACATGTGCATCAATGCAACAGAATATGGACACCACACCACTTGACAGCCAGGGACAAATGGACGTCATTGTATTGTTGATCAGATAACGCTTCGCTTTCTATTTCTATAGTGCTGTGTTGTTGTCTTCGTTAATTTGTCCGTTTTTTTTTTCTCGTTGGAAAGTTCTTTTTTCTTTCTGGTGTTTTTTTTTTTTTTTTTTTTTGGAGAATTTGTAAGCCTTTTGATTTTGATTTTTGGATTTTGTTTTCGGTTTTTGTGTTTGACTTTTCATTCACTGATTGCAACAATAGAAACACAAAAGAACTGGGTCGACTTTGGACGGTTATCTACTATACTCTAAGGAAACACTCTGTTTATACTGATTAATAACACTCACGGGTACAAAGAACGTCTCCTAAGACGCATAGATGTTATATGAAAAAAAGTTGACATAACAAACAAGCCAGAAGGTCGCAAAGGATCATATGTTTTACACAAAACTTTTTCAATGGATATGAAATGGATCTGAAATGCATTTTAACTCTGATCATAGTTCGGGTTCGGTTGGATAGAGCCAGCTCATGAAGAATTGATTATTTTCATATGAAAGTATGAAACATGAAATAAACTTTGGCGTATCTGATAAGAAAGGTAAATACCGTATGGCATAGTTATATATCCAAGAAAAATTACTCGTATGTAAGCCTTTCAATGGATTTTTCCTGCTAATGATATGGATGTCGAGGTCTTAACTTGTGAACTTAGATCATCTGTGTCAGATTTGTTCAATGTTAACTCCTAAGGGTTAATTCGATTATCGTAAAAGTCAAGCTTAAGGTACCATTGAAACATAAGATATAATCTAAGTTCGTCCCCCCCCCCCCCCCCCAATTAACACTTCAAAACACTTTCTGGTATATATTCCATACGCTTCCGCGTGACATTTGATATGTGTGCATGTATCTTGGATGAACTTCTATATCTGGTTCTTTCTTGAGACGATTACAGGGCCTCATGTCTTTTAAAAACTGAATCAGTGCACTCACTGTAAGGTAAATTTAAATTCAAAAAATAAAACCAGATGGTGCTACGGAAGCGAATTTTGGCGGCTTCTGAAAATCGCATTGGCTGGAAACATCACTGATGAAAATTTTAACATATCTGTAACACGTGTCTGGTGCATAATAAATTGTTTTGAAATTGTCTTCAAGAAGGTATAGATTTGGAACATTTCCTTATTATTGTAACGATTGACAGGTCTCCATTTCTATGATCAGCCTGTTTGGGTATTTATTCCGAATTTACATTTACGTGATGTTGGACATGTTTCAATTATGAGAGGATCAGAAGTTACTTGGTTGTAGTTAAAAATATGCTTCGAATTTGATTTTTTATAATAAAAAAATGAAAATAGAAATGAGGGAGTTTTATGTTTCCGCGCAATCTTACTTTGCACGTGGTTAAGAGAAGCAGAGACAACCAAGATACATAAACTAGTGAGAGATACCATTTTAGTTTTGACAGAAGAGAAGGTTATCCAAAATGTTATCAACAATTCATATTGTTACCAAGTCCTTGTCGACTTTGTCTTTTTACTCTGTCAAGCACGATAATAGCAATTTGGTTTCATATTTTACGTTCAAAAAATATCCTATCAGCATGGATTCCAGAAACTTGAAAATATCAAACGGAGAGTAATCTCTAACACCCACTGCAAAAAGCAAAGCGAGCTGTGCTAACATCAATATGCAAAAACACAGAAGCAGAAATAACATCAAGAAAGGACGAGATTCAAACACAACCAAACGGACGGAAAATATCAGTGCCATTACAATGATAAAACATAAACGACTACACAATGACCACAATGACCACAATGACCAACGAGAACAGGCGGGAACTTTTGCCGACTTAGGATGGTCAAAGGGGTAGGGGCAAAATCTGCCGTTTTTGGTCCCATTTTTGCTATTTTCAAAACTGGTTTTCATACTATATTTTATCTTTCAAATAAGATTAGAGTAGTGCTAAAATGATCAAGGAAAGGAGGGGATCACCAACAACACCAGGTTGCAGCACCTATAGCAAAACCCAAAATAACCAATGCAAAAGCACACAGTAGACTAGCACAGAACGAGACGCAAAAGGGATAAGGAACGTCAACGCACAACACAGAAACATCAAACACAAAGGACTACACATAAACCAACGAGACCAATGGGCAACCGGTGCCGACTTAGGATGGCCATATGCCACGAAAATAGCAGATGGTGTGGTTATCCTTGATTACATGCGCACAACACTCCCACTTTTTTCCGATTACACGGAGGTCTCGAAGAACGTAAGATTGTGGTGTAAAACAACCTCCTCACTGTCAGATGACCACACACAAACAAGACCACAAAACGGAGGGACCCAAGCAACACAGATTAATATGTAAATGTATATCAAAAGAGGGCGTACGTAATACAATCCGCGAGCTCATGTATGTTATCACCCGAGGAGTCCGATTGACATTCAAAGAGGACAGGTGGTCGGTACCCTGTCTACTCTAAAGAGGTTTGGATAGGGCCCGTCATGGAGTCCCGTCAGTCAGTCAGAGTGCAGTTTTAAGAACGCGCTGGTACAAGACTGTAAATTGGTCAAGTACCACGCCTTGTGTCCGTCTGGTGACATTAGGATCATATCCACGGTATAGAGGGCATTTGATGATTCTGACGCATTTTCGGTAGCAAGTTGTCTATCTTTGATCCTTCTTATCTTGTTAATCATGTCACCATAAAATGCAGGTTGTGAAATACCCAAAGTAATATACTCTGTTTCCTGTATTGATCCGAATTTCAAAAGAAGTTGACAATATTTTTTGTAAAATTTCCAGAAAGTCTTTACTAGTTTGTGAAAGCGAAAACCTTGTCCTAACAACCAGATTTTAACATAATAGTTTATAGTATATATAGAGCATGCGCATGTAAAGTTATACTTTCCATGTACATTCAGAATATAAAAAGAAATGTCCCATATGAGTATGAACCTGTTACACGCCCTTGCTCTAGGGCTTACAACTGTAGGTATGTGTGTCCCTTGCCACAAATATGAATTTCTATTGTGAAGACATAGTGCTCAACTTTCAATCATTTTGCCCTAAAAGGCAGGGTTTTCGAAAAATCACATCAAGTTTGTCAGTTTTTGTTTCAAAGAATCATAATGAATAAGAAAATAAAACCTTTTAAAAAATTGATTGGGACCAAAAATGGTCACTTTTGCCCCTACCCCTTTACGATGTAGTTAGTCGGATAACGTTTTCAAAGACTTCCCATTTATCCAACAAACCACAGGTCTCGAGGAACGCGCATTTATTATAGCATTTTGTATAGTAGTCTTCTAAATAACTGCACGACGATAATTGGAGCGAAAGCATGTCCTACCAACTTATTGTTCGGACTCATGGCTACTCTGACAATGTGTGGACACTTACCATTCATCCAGGGAAGGAAAGGATTTCCAACAGGACTAGCTTGCAGCATCCTAAGTAAAACACCGAGACATCTAAATTCGAAAACATAAAATAGACAAGCACAGCAAGAGACGCAAACGGGACCAGGGAGAACCACCAAAACGACATCAAAACATCAAAACAAAAGACTACACATAAACAAACAAAACCAATGGGCAGTCGGTATCGAATTATTTAGGTGACCATCTGTCACGTTAGTAGGAAATGGTGTAGTTATCCGGATTACGCGCGCTCCCACGTTTCCGGTTACCCTGTGGTCTTGAAATACGCAGAATTGTTGAATACAGTATACCGATAATAGCCTCCTCATTGTAAGATGACGTTCAAAGTTATGTTCTGGTCAAGTTCAAGTTAGCTGTTCCTAACTCAATATCATACTATCATATGATATCAATATTCATTTGAACAATAAAAATGTGTAGATTTTACCTGCATTAACTCTATTTTATGAAAAGTTCTATCACAAAATCGAAGGTCTATGATATTGAACTTCTACCTTTTCCTAGGGAATGTGCACAATACAGTGACTTCGACCTGATATAAAAAAAGGTCTAGAAAGGCACCGCTACCAATCATGAAATATGCAGTTGTATCAATGTATGAACATGCATACAATGAATATACAGTTTGAAAATATACACCAAAGGACCACGTGAAAAAAAAATAAAAAGCTGTCATTTAGGTGAATGTAAAAACCTTTCAAACAAATGAACATTGAAATGATACTACATGTATACATAACAAAAACACTGTTTACAATGACAATATCTTCTGTACAGGAACAATTCTGTACAATTCTAAAATAAAATCTGAATCAGAAATCTGATAGGTATTATCCCTTTCAACAATTTCATCAATGACTTTGTTTGCTTCAAAAAGCCTATTAGACTCCAGGATTACATTTTCATTATGTTCAGTGTATAATGGTTAGCTGAAATTTAGATGAATGACGCATATACAGAGTCAAATAGTTCGTATTTTTTATTAGTTGCTTGGAAGTACGTGATCTCATTCACTCATTCACGGCGTCTTATCATAAAATACTTTCAAAATGAATTCGCTGATGAGATAGTATTGCTCTATTTTTCGTTTACTTCTTGTGCCACTAAAATATTCCCTACGAAGGGCATCGAATCAAGAAATAAACGCAAAATATCGATTTAGAATGCGCATAATGTTTCACAAGAGAAGAAGAAGACAATGAATTTGACACATTCGCCGTATTTGACTGGAGTTGTTAGCAGGCAGATGATGCTTACTCCCCCTGGGCACATCATCTCCATGTAGGATTCACTTTTGCTCTTTTGCAGAATATTTCAGTTGTTTTGTTCGATTTCGTTTTTTCTTTTTCGTGATTTTGTATATATTGTTTCATAATTTTGTATTTTTTCATTGTTTTACATTTTTTCATGGTTTTGTATGCCCATTGATCATGATATTTGGATTCTGATTTTGTGATTTAGGTTTGCCTTTCATTCACTGGCTTAACAAGACTACAGCAAAATACAAACAAAACACGCATACATTGTATAGAAATAATCACAAACTAAGATAGACAAAGCAACATACGAAAAGATATCAATTATAGAATTATATAGAATATGTTTTTTCAGCTAGATTTGTCTTACTAGTATGTTTTATCGCTTTTGTCCTATCTTTGTGTTTTTGAGTGTTAGTGTCCTATTGTGTCGTTGTTATGCTGTCTTGTTGGAGAGCACCTACTTATAGTCTTTGTGGTTATCATTCTTCATTTTCACGCAATTCGTTTAAGGAAATGACTAGAATTTTGAGCTATTTTTGAAGCAAATAATGAAAAACATGTTTTGACCAAAGCAGTGACGGCTAATTACTTTTATTTAATTGAAACTCAAAATGCTTTGCTATATCGGAGCTTATACGAAAGCAAATATCGATTATGTTATTATTGTCACTTGTTTTATCAGAATTCAATTTTATAATGTATCTTAAACCATGTTGACATTAACAGAAGATTGCATTTTTATTGTAAGACGATTATATAACCATTTCATGCCTTCCTTGCGTTTCCTTGGCATACCTGAGGCTATTGTTTGGATTAGCGTTGAATGACACACTCAAAGCCTAATCTACAAGTTGTACGTGAATAATTTACTTTGATTATAAATCGGAGAATAAAGTCCTCCTCGTTCGCGTGTAATGCCAATAACAAAACCAAAATAGCTCTGGCTTCGCTTACAACGACAAATAACTAACTCTGTAATTTCCTCTGGGTCGTTTACATCAGTTACGAACGCACAAAGGGAAGATGCGACAAGGACTTTGTAAAGGAACATTGTTCATGGCAACAGAAATTTCTTCTGTTTCAATGTTCAGAGGATTCTCAAAGGAATAATGTCTAACAGAAATACTTGTATCATCCTCAGAATTCTCAGCTCCATTGTGGTGGTTACGGACTTCAATGGAAGTAGATTTTATATTCCTCGACCTAAAGACATAATTACAGAACTTCTATGCCTTACTTACTTACTATGCCGTCACGTTATGTTTAAAATGTCAAAGGAGATTTATATGCCATCCCTTTGTTTGTTTTCTAAATGGTTTTAAAAAGTAAAGGGAAGTTGGCAATTTGCAATCAGAGCATATACATGCTGTGTTTTTCGAAAGCAAACCAGAAATATTTCTGCCGAATTGAAGCAACGGGTGTTCGCACGCATGCAAGCAGGAGATTACTCTTCTTGGGCATCTGGTCTCACTCTCATATTGGGAATTCGCTTCTATTCATTTGGTGGAGGTTTTTGTTTTGTTTTGGTTTTGTTTGTGTATTTATTTGTTTGTTTGTTGTTTTTTTTTTTTTTTTTTTTTTTTTTTTTTTTTTTTTTTTTTTTGCTTGTGTTCCTGTTTTATCCTGATTATGTATGCCTTCGGTTTATGATTTTCTGAATTTTCGATTTTGTACTGTGTATTGGTATATGGTCATTGTCCATATTTGTCATATCCATAGTACCAGAAATATCCACAGTAGTCATTACTTCTTACAGTGTGGAGCAGTTAATATAATAATAACCATATCCCCATACTCGTTCCTCGTCACTGGATGTTTGTTAAGTGTATTAATTACTTCTTTCCGTCTCTGTCGCCTGAAAGAAGCTTTGTTTTGACCCTTTATCAATTAGACATCAAATATATCATTTTGCTTTTTCGGAAACTTTCATTTCATTCAAAAATATCATCGAAATTAAAGGAAGTTAACATCTTAACACTATCCCTGCAATGCTATTTTGAGCATAGATTTTATTTGGATATGCTACTGAATCGACCTTACATGAAATTTGGAACCGCGCATCCTCTGTATAGTAAATGCACAAATCTAAATTCAAAAAAGAAAGCCAAAGCTTATCATGAATGGAAAGGTTACTAGAATTAGCAGTTGATAAATTATCTTGATACAAAGTTAATATATAAAAAATCTCACAGTATTAAAAAGCCTTTCTCATGAGCACGAAAATACGATGCATGAACCCTAGGTAACTCTGTAAATTAATTAAAAGCATAAGATTCCCAGAAACTTGAGATGTACTCTCCGGTGAGATTAGGATAATGCACGCCATGGTCAGCGTGAAATGTTTGAAAAGATGCCGATACAAAACTGTAATTTGTTCCTTTAATGACTTCGATATTGAAAACCTACCAGCTCAATGACGCAAAACAAAACAACAAACAAGGCCTTCGTGTGATCAGAGAATTTTACTTTCTCCAAGAGCATTATGTCATCGCTATTGCCGATTAGGAAGCAGCTTATTATGCATTTACATTAAAATTATTACTTCGAGAGTCGCAAAAAAACTAAGTATAGATTCAGCACAGGGGAATCCTATATATTTGCTCCCACTTTTCTACATTTAGAGTGAAATCTGTCATCTGCAACTTCGTCTTCGAAAAAAGGACAATCGTGACTTAAAATTACCTTACTTGTACGGTATTCCAAAAATTCCAAACAAATCCCCAAAGGAAAGGATGGGATCTCCACCAGGACCCGGTTACAGCAATCACTGGCTAGTCAAAATACTCCAATCATCTTAACTAAAATTCAGAAATCAAAAGAAAGGAGGGGATCTCCAATAACACCTAGTTGCAGCATCAACAGCAACCTCCCAAAACACCCACTGTAAAACACAAAAATGACACGCACAGAAAGAGACGCAGTAGTACAATGAACGTCAAATCACAGAAAAACATAAAACACAAATGACTACACATAAACCAACGAGACCAATGGGCAAACGGTGCCGACTTAGGACGGTCAAAAGTACTGAGAACAATCCACTATAGAAGTAGTATAAACCAAATGTGGTTGTCAAAGGAATCAAAAGGCCTTTTAGAACACCTGAATTCTGCAAACTTCAATAATGTATTTTCGATCAAATAATCATTTGATTTTGAACTCTTTATTCAACGAATGAAAGAAAGAATTTCCTCACCAGCAAAATGGCATGTGATTTACGTTGACTTCAGTAAAACACATACCGGTATTGTGATGGAAAATTCTTATTCTTGCAATAAATATACAAATTAGGACGTAATCAAGATGTTGATCTTCGTGATTAATGATATATTTGTACTATTTAGAGGAATAGGTATTTGAAGCAGATTCTTTAATTAATCTTGATTCACCCTTTGTAGACATCTTTCTAAACTCATATGAAGCCTCGTTAGTTCAGTCCTTGTTCTCTCACGGGAAGAACTTGTCACTGAGTATAAGAAAATGGAACGAAGGCTGAAGAGAAAATATTTGTTTGACCAAAGTAATATGGTTGAGTCTCTGAGAAAAAATAACCCTAGGGAATTTTATGCAAATTTTGCAAAAAAGAAAAGTTTCAAGTCAGACATATCTATTGATGATTTTACGAAGCATTTTAAGTCTTTATGTGGTGATATTGATACAGGTAACCAAAATAATACTGAGACTCCAGAGGAAAATGATGTAATTTTTTCTGAACTTAATAGAGAAATAACGACAGAAGAAATGGCTAAAGCCATTAAAGGTCTGAAAAGAAATAAAAGTCATAGTAAAGATGGAGTTCTGAACGAATATTTCATTGAATTTTCTGATATATTGGTACCTCTTTTGCATACAATATTTAATGCTATGTTAGAAACGGGATGTTTCCCGGACATTTTATGTAATGCACTTATTGTTCCTGTACATAAGAAAGGTAGTTTATCAGAACCTCAGAATTTTAGAGGTATAAGCCTCATAAGTTGTATGACAAAATTATTCACTTCAGTATTGAACATGCGTCTTCTGTCATGGTCAGAAGATAACGATGTACTCACGGACGCACAATTTGGTTTTAGGCCTAATCATAGCACTGTAGACGCAATTTTTGCTTTGAATACTATTATAGAAAAACATTTAAAAAACAAATCAAGATTGTATTGTTGCTTTATTGACTTTAAGCAAGCGTTTGATTCGGTTGACAGAAATAAACTTTGGTGTAAAATTTCACAACTTGGTATCAGAGGCAAAATACTTAGGATTATTAAATCATTGTATAGTAAAATTAAGACAAGTGTTTTATTGAATGGCAAAATCTCTGAACCTTTTATGAACCACCTTGGTCTTTTGCAAGGGGAGATAATTTCTCCGATTTTGTTTTCTTACTATTTGAATGACTGTGAAATGGATTTTTTAAAGAATGGATGTGATTCTACAGAATTACAAGAATTATCACTTTTTCTACTTATGTACGCAGATGACATGGTTATTTTTTTTTCAAGAAGTATTTCCGGTTTACAAGAAATGTTGAATTCATTGTCTGCCTATACTGCAAAATGGTCATTAGCTGTAAATATTGATAAAACAAAGATTGTGATTTTTAGAAATGGAGGTAATGTAAAAGCAGACGAGATATGGTTTTATGACAGTCGTAAATTGGATATTGTTAATGAATTTTGCTATTTGGGTATTGTACTAAACTATAATGGTAAATTTTCAAGAACACAGAAACAATTATCATTACAATGTAGAAAAGCAATGTTTGGTTTGAAAAGAAAATGTTCACAGATGAATTTTAATCACATGACTCTTTTAACATTATTTGATACTTATGTTGCAAGTATAGCTAATTACGGAAGTGAAATATGGGGATTTCATTCTGCTCCAGATTTGGAGAAAGTACATTTAGATTTCTGTAAATCTATCTTGGGCGTGAAAAGGTCTACCCCGAATCCCATGGTATATTGTGAGTTGGGAAGACTTCCTCTTATATGCTACAGAAAATTAAGAATCATTGAATATTGGTTAAAACTTAAGAACACTAAAAATTGTATTTTGAAGTCATCTTTTGAGTATTTATGTCATGAATTTCATACGAAGTCAAATTGTAAAAATTGGATTACTAATGTTTTTAATATTTTGTCTGAAATTGGTCTACGAGACTTATTCTTAGAATACAATCATTTAGACGCAAAAAATATTTTTCCTATTGTAAAGTAACGTATTATTGATATTTATAAGCAGTCGTTAATTACAGAGATAAGTTCATCATCAAAATGTTTTATGTATAAGCACCTTATTGACCATATTGATTTACAAACATATTTAAAGAAACCTATCTATAATCAATATAAGAAATGTATTACTAGATTAAGGCTCTCTTCGCATTGTTTATCCATTGAAACAGGTCGTTACAAGAATATTCCTTTAGATAGAAGAATTTGCCCAATGTGTAAAACAGATGTAGAAGATGAATTTCATTTTGTTCTTAAATGTCCCGCCTATACCAGTCTTAGAGTAAAATTTTTAAAACCATACTATTTTCAACGACCCTCTGTCTTTAAACTTATCCAACTTTTCACATCTACAAATACTAAAGAATTATGTTATTTAGGAAAATATATCAAAAATGCTTTTGACATAAAACAAAGATTGTGATCTATGATAGATATAATTTTATTTAAGACCGTATGTACTTAACCTTGATAAGCATTTGTAATTGTATATTCATATTTGTATTTACATGTATATCTATATGCTGTAAGGCATTTGATGAATAAACTATACTATACTATACACTTCATTTCAATTTTACATCCAGATACATACCAGTAGATGACGTGTTTTAATTAATAACCAACCTTTAGTGGATTGCATTAGCACAAGCTATCTGGCAGAATTAGAGGTGAAAAGAAGATTGAAAGCATCAACTTCTCTTCTTCTTTAGATCTCATGTTACCTTTTGATTACAAAAGTATCAATGTATATGACACACGTACGTAATGACTTCACAATTTCAAATCTCCCACTTCTGAGTAGCAACATTCCTTCGTCTCCTGTCTATTATGTATTCATCTCGCAGTTGATACGCTTTTTCTCGAGTATGCTCTAATTATGTACAGTGACAATGGGACTAACCGAGAAACTATTCAACCAAGCGTATATTTGTGAGCGACTGACTTTGTCACTGCAAAACTTTTTGACGATACAATGTATAGCATATCATTGTCCATATTATTGAAAGAAATCTTCGGTTAGAACCATTCAGAAACACCAAATTTAAAACATTCACCAGTTTTTAACTTTTCTACACCACTAAAATGACGGGTATTGTTTGCGAGAAGGAATTACTAGCTCTCCATGGGCACCTGATCTCATCTATATTGAGAATTGTTTTCTTTCCTTTGTATGCAAATTGATAACGATCCTTAGTTTCTGATCTACGGTTTTGTTTTGGACTTTCAATCTTTGACTACCTAAATTATCACTTACGAGGGTTAAGTACCCGAAACGTGCATGTCTGGTCCATGCTGAAAATTTGTCTGATCTTTAATGATGCAATTGAATTTGAAGACGTTAAGCATTTGTACCACTTGGTGAGTGTCACTGCTGGTGGACCAGGAGTCCCCGAGGGCACATGTTAGCCAAGTTCGATAAACTTCGGTTGATCGTCTCTTCAACGCATCCGAAAATTTCTGTCATCAAAATTTCTAAAACGTGGGTCCTGTAGCATCATATCCCACCCATCCTGCTACGTCTTTGGGTATATATTTTGGATATAACTTTTCACACTCTTTGGCCATTTTACATTGTTTAGATTGAGGATCACTGACGAGGGTTAAGTACCCGAAACGTGCATGTCTGGTCTATGCTACTTTATCTGATCTTTAATGATGCTATTGAATTTGAAGACGTTAAACATTTGATATGAAAAATAGCAAGGATTGAAGGCAAATTGAATTTATTTCCTAAAATAGCTAACAATCTTCCAGAGTTAAATTATGTCTTCGATGATTCTCGAAGCCTACAGAGAGCAAATCTAAACTTGAAATATTTAAAGAATGTAATCCAAACATAGCAACGATTATAATATACAGATATGTCAATCTTTTGATTTACGCTTAAGGAAGTTTAAACAATAATTCTAATATGAATTGATTCTTTTTCCCTATTAAGACAACAGACGCGAGCCGGGCTCTATTTTCCAATATAGGCCCTATAGCGATAAGCCACGCCTACCCATTTTCTGAAAGCAGATAAACCGGCAGGAACTGGTTTTTACCAAGAATCGATTTTGTCGTCTGTGTTTCATTGATCTAAGTTTTGCATCATTAGAATAGAAATAAAAAATGACAAGCCGGGCTCTATTGTCTCATAATGCCCTCGCGTCCTCAGCCAATCACATTTATCACCTCGCCGCTGACGCGGCTCGGTAATAAATGGGATTGGCTGAGGACGCTCGGGCATTATGAGACAATAGAGCCCGGCTTGTCATTTTTTATTTCTTAATTCCAAAAGTCTGATAAATCTGCTCAGCTACTTGACAAATGAATGAAAGGCAAACATAAAGCGATAATCAGAATTCAAAATCACAATCAAAAGGCATTAAAAATACCTTGTAAAATACAGCACGACAAAAATCATATATAAATACATTTGTAAAATGAACAATAAGTTGTGCGAACAGCGGAATAAAGTCTTGCGAGACGAGATGAGAAAAATGTGAACAAACAGAGGGAGACAATATTTATATCATTGAGACATGAGGGACAACTCGAGTTACATGACATATATAAATTGTCAATATTGAATGTTACGTCTTCAAATTCATATCATCATTTAACACAGATAAATTTACAGAATGCATGAACCAGACATTCACGTTTCGGGCACTTAACCCTCGTCAGTGATAAACGACCAACCCAGTTTATTCACGGCTCCGAACCTTATTATGCAAATCATATGCATAAAATCGGAAGAATCTCGAGTCAAGATTTTACCTTACACACGACGGAAAAGAAAGTCCGTTCCTATTCTAATTTTATAGTAGTCTCGTCTAAAACATTCTCTCGTGGACTTCCGTTCGAAATTTGAACACGTAGAAATGCTTCTTTCATGCAAGTAAACCAACTGTTTAAGAGTACAGACACATGGCTCATCTTAAGGTATGTTTTTAAATTGATTTATGTATCACGTGGAACACATATGATGGGATTTTAAATTCTTCTTCTTATCAGAAATACTCGACCAGGGAGTGCTCCATGTTTTCGAGTGTATGAGTTTCATGATTAATTATCGCTGTAATCGAATATCTCACAAATATTTGTTCTTTAAAGCCATTTCTGTCTTTCATTACATCTTCATGAACTTCTAAATTTAAGTGCACACCATGAATTTGAATAAATTTGATGTCAGTGTTAGTTATAATCAGTATCAAATATCAGTTCTGTAGCCTATCTAGTGTTGTAGTGTTGGTGAAAAAGTATTTGAATGGGTTTAAAATTATTTAAAGGGGATGAATTTCAAATCAATTGAATATTTTATTTATTCTTTACAGTAACATAACCTTAACTGCCAGACAGAAGAAGGAATATACTCTGAGAAAGTCTTCATGCGCATGTGTGCATCAGATCCAATGAAAGAAAGTGCATCAGAATAGTGGAATGCTTATAGTGCTACTAGTACTGACTTGTAAAGTTGAAGAAATACTGTGGAATATGATATTGCAATTGTACTACCATATATGATGTTGGCCACCATGGTGTGAAAATAATTCACTTGTGAAAGGAGAATGAAGAAAATTGTTCAAGTGCATATTTCTACATGTACATGAAAAACATATTCAATGTGTACATCGACCACATATTCCTTGTGAAACTGTGATCCAGTATGAAATGAGAATTTGTGTTATAATGTAGAGAAATTCATCATCAATAGACGAATTGTGAGATCGACAGATGGAACTGTATTACAGCCTCTTGGTCTTGCAGTAAACATGCTGATATAGCACTGAAGGGTAAGTTGTACATATACATGTATACTAATATACATGTTATGATAATTTTGTAAATCTGATAATACAAGTACAAATGACATTGTATTTATTTCATATTTTACATGTGTATCCCTTGTGATTCACCTTAAATGGATAATACTTTTTAATGGTAAGTTACATGCTTTCATATTTCATGTGTACATGTATTGTTTGAAACAAGACCTTCTCATGCATACCAAAATTTGTGTCCTGGTGACCTTGACCTTGGAAAAATGACCTACTTTTTAAAATCTTACACCATGGCCATAGCTTTTGAATGTTGAGTGAAATATAGACCTGTGCTTTCCTCGTGACAATTTCCAATAATGCCAAATTGTTGTCTTTGTGACCTTGAACTTGGAGATTGACCTACTTCACTATTATTTTTCTAAAGTAATATTATGCTTTTAAGTGATAGGGCTTTGTATTCCTTTTGATAAGGTCTTCCTATTAATACCAAAATTTTGACCTTGTGACCTTGACCTTGGATACTGATCAATTTTTGAATAACTTTAACCATGTTAACCTTGCCCTTGGTCATAACATAAATTGCAAGTGATAGGGCTATCATATTTTACATGTGTTACAGTATCCCTTGTGGTAAGGCCTTCACATCAATACCTGAATTTTTACCTTGAGTCCGTGACCTTGGAGTATGAAATACTTTTCTACATTATATCTGACAATAAGGGGATTCATGTTCCACAAAAAAAACATGGGTTTAATTTTTCTTAGTCCTAAGCCTTGACATAAAGTAGGGCTCTTACACGTGAAACACATTTTTAGCTCGAGATACTGGTCGTAGTCGAGCTTATGCGGTACCCCCTTGTCCGGCGTCTGTCCGTAAACAATTCTTGTGCTTGCAACTCCTCTGAAATTATAAGAGACAGAAATGTAACTCTTTTTGCATGAGACTTGGTCAGTGGTCTAGTTGTGCAGTGTGCACCTGACATTTTGTTTGAGCCCCTGACCCCCAGGGTCCTAGAAAATGGATGTGGTCATTTTCTCCTGTATGATCCTATGTAATCTTGTATTCGCAACTTCTCTGACACTATAAATGATGGAGACTTGATTCTTTTTGCAATACGATGAGTCTGTGTTCAAGTAGTGCACCTGATATTTTGTTTGAGTTCCTGGCCCCCAGTGACTAAGAAAATGGATGTGGCCATATTAGAATTCACTTGTCATTAAGTGAATTAAAAAACAACCAGGAGAGCTACAGTCTCGTCAGAGACTTCTGGTTTGGATTGGATTAGACCTTTCATATTGGGAAAATTGGCAATATTTTCTTCAAAATTGAATATGATAGATTTGGATGCCTTTTCATTTTAAATTTAGCATTTTTTACTTTCTTTTTTTTTTTTTTAAAGAATTTTCTATGAGGTAAAATTGGTCAATAAATAGGGAAAATTATACTGTTTTGCATAATTTGAGAATGACCGATTGAAAGCCCTGTACATGTAATTATATTTGTATGTTAGTACTATTACAGAAACTTTACATGTCATGTAATTTTATATACATGTACATCATAATGATAAATGTATGCAAAATTCATTCATTTTAGAGCTTATTTAATATCAAAATGAAGATATTAATTCATTACATCTTTTACTTTCAGAGTGAGACTGACAGCATCTTCTGTACATACATGATGGCTCATTTCTCATTCCTCATTCCTCATTTCTTGGTATCAGATTGAACATCTACCTCGTCCTTAAGTTTTACTATAGACACTAGAGAAATCACTGTTTGATGTCTAGAACGTTTGAATTTTGAACATGTTTTGTGTTTACTTTCATGTGCTTACCGGTACATGTACATGTATGTACTAGGTTATAAATGCATTGAAAACTTTTTACTTGAGAATAGACCTGCACCTGTTGAATGGGGATATTTTTTTTTATTTATTTCATTATTTTCATAGCAACAATCTGTGACTTTAAATTCTAGGTACATACCAGTATAGACAGGGATGTACATTGTATATAAAGTTAAATACTTCCCTGATATAGACTAGACATGTAAACTCATATAAAATATTAATTTCGAAAAGAAATACTATGATAAATTATAGAGAAAGAAAATTATCCTTTCACAAGTACAAAAACATTATGTTGTAAATTGATACCGGTACTTTTACATTTATATATATATTGCAGTTATAATGATTTTTCTGTCAGAGTTTGAATAAAATTTACATTTAAACTTAATAAATCTTATAACTGATACTTATATTCTTCTTGAGACTAGAACACAAATATTCTTAGAACACTGTGATGAAGAAATCTAGTGAGAACATTGTCATATATGAAATAATGAATTTTCTCTTGTTAAGCATAGCAAACTTGGTTGATCATCCTTTCATCAATACTGTTTAGAGTGTCTTACCCCATACTGGCAATCATGAATAAAAACAATGATACTTTAAGTTCATTTCTCTGCTACACAGTATACATTTGTGTAAGAATATCTAGTAGCCTTGACCTACATGTTCATGTACACGATTGACCTACTTTCCTAATACTTTGGATTTGCTACAATACTGGTCTGGCAAATGATAGATAGATGATATGGTATATACATGTATGTGCATTGTCAGATTGTGTCAAGAAATTACTCAAGATAGATTTTGATTCAATATGTGACCTTGAACTACACGTTTGACCTTCTTTTCGTTGAATTAAAGAATCTGAACTTGGAGAGTGATGTATATATATATTGAAGAATTTGAAACATGAAGTATCAGAGAATCCTGACAAAACTGAATCATTGGCAGTTGTGAAATGTCTGAGATAGTCTATTTTCACGTCTAATGCTTAAGGTGCTGGAGAAAGACGTTTTTCCTTTCATTCCTCAGAAAATGCTAGATTTTTCTGCCAGTCATGCTGAAGAATATTTTTACAAAAACCCCCCTCCCTAAAAACCAAATGGTTGCACGTG
The DNA here is from genome assembly GCA_033119305.1 of Pinctada imbricata. NCBI lineage: Eukaryota > Metazoa > Mollusca > Bivalvia > Pterioida > Pteriidae > Pinctada > Pinctada imbricata. The sequence goes on from VSWD01000007.1 coordinate 63,416,601, forward strand.
TTTACAAGAATGGACAAGAGAGAGAAAACCATGCGCATAACCAGGCGTACCGTTAGAACGCAGTTGCTTCCACGTCGTTTTGCAAAAAAAAAAAAAAAGAATGAAAGAAACATTGACGTAGAATACTGCCCTGTAAATGAGCAAAATTCATTAGATTCTGATACTTTGCCCCTTGAATATCCACAAGGGCTTCTACCTAGACCCACTTGAGGCTGCTTACACTTGAAAAGTACTCTAGCTAAGCGCCTGAAGATGAATGCATATACATAAAGTGTATACACTTCGTATGAGTGAGAGGGAAAAAATTTCCGTTATTGTACATGCATGTATTTGTTAAAACGGTCAGAATCTAATGAAATTACATTATTTATATAAAGTATCGTGATTCTATGAGATGAAAAAAATATGTTAGTTTGCTGTGGTTGGGGGATTCATTTAATATATTGAAATTCATCAAAATTTTGGAAAAATTCAGAATATCATTCCTTTTGGTCGAGACAATTTTGAAGATTACAGGATTTGAGTTTAGAGGGGGCGTGGCCGGAATACCTCAAAGTCCTGTAGCAGGTTCTTTGGGGAACCCCACTCCCCAGCGGAAAATTATCTCACATGTCATGATATGTAATGTATATAGTGAGCCAGCGAATGTTTTTCAATTATCAATTACTTTAATATATATCAGAAACAGACCGGTAAAAAAAAATAAAATAAAGGTTGAGTCGTGGTGTTTGAGCCCAAGTAATTCCTTATTTTGACGACTTTAGTGGAGAGGGGAGGGGGGGGGGCATGCCAGAGGATTGGTAGGCAAAAATCAGGATAGAAACAGTAAACTTGTTAGAGAATTTTAGATGTAGGTGCCGCCGTGTGCACCCCCCCCCCCCTCTCCCCGCGCTATTGAATCGGATGGGGGCTAATGTATTAGAAATTATCAGTGTTTTCCTGCTGTTATCGAGAAATATAAAATTAAAATCTTATGGGTACAAATGTATGCAAAATTGATAATGTATAGAATCGCTCAGTATTCAATCGAAGCGGGGTAAACGAACCGCAACGATAAACTTTAAAACAAACTATAAAAAGTGAAATTCGTGATTCTTCAGTGCAGTAACGAATTATCCATGGCTTGAATATTTAAATAGCAAAGTTCAAAAAAATTTAAATGACAATAACATTGGGAGCCGTGTTATTGGACTTGGCTAAATGTGCCCTAGGGGACTCCTGGTCCACCAGTGACACTCACCAAGAGGTACAAATGTCTTCAAATTCCTGGCATCATTTAGAACAGATAAATTTGCAGCATGGACCAGACATGCACGTTTCGGATACTTAACCCTCGTCAGTCAAAATCTATTTTAACGAAATCCTTGATCTGAAAGACTGTAGTAAATTATTCCTTGAGGTGTTTATTTCGCTTCTTGGTATATTTTGTTGGGTTATCCTGACAGAACACAGAGAACACATGTTTTGGCTGTTTGGTCATGGCTTTACTTTATATATTGACAATTTGGCATGAATCATAATAAGACAATACTGAATGATTAAGTGATGTTATTTACATTAAATGTTCAAAGTAGATAATCACAAAATGTTCATATTCCAAATTCCTGTTAAATGCAAAGATAGCACGGAGTTTGTGCGACGACCATCACTGGCATTTTGTCAGCACATTTGAAAGCACAATAAGCCATATACTGCTGGGTACCCTGGAAGATAAACAGAGGTCACCAGCGATGGCTTGATGCACAATTCTGCCAAGTGAATTGGTTGGGTCAGAACCTGAACCAAACAATTCAACCGCCACACAACGGCGGTCAATTTGCACAAGGCAATCGCATCATCGAGAAGCAACATACCTGGCATCCAAAGCCAGAAAAAACAACAAAGCCATACAGGTTTACATTATCAAATAAGCAATATGGTAGCAATCGTAACTTGGAATGGCAATTGCTAAGGGTAACATAGTTAGTCTAGGAGTTGGAATTGAAGCTCAAATTCTATCTTAAAGCCGTGACCAGACAGCTTGACCTACATGATATAACATCTATTATTTAGAAAGGGTACGCGCGTTCGGAAGATGATAGAAATTTATTTAAGGCGGCTTGCAGCGACGCGACAAATATGGAGTTGCCTAAATTGGACAAGTGAACAGAGTCACAGAATAATTTGCCCTGGGATGTTTTTATATCGGGGTAACGAATTACTGCACCATCAAGCTGGTTGCGGACGAATGCACCGATGGAACTGTTTACCCGATTGCGTGCCACGTCAGCCGCTGAGCTCGACAACATGGACCGCCAATAGAAACGAGGCAGTATGTACGACCATACCAATAGGGTTCCATTCAACTGCCGGTGCAAACGGCCCAATACAATTTTCATGCTAATCTGAAGCTGCTTAAGCGGCAGCTCACCAATACTATTACCTCCGCAGTGTATAACAATAATCTTAGGGGGGTCAAACTCTGCTAACAACTTCCTTATGTTGTCTTCGAAGTTGGCCCACTTCATGCCACCGACACCCCGCCATATCACTGTGACGCCCTTGCATTCTAGGGAGAGGTTGAGACCAGGAGAATTCATCTGACAGTAAGATTTTGCACGGGCCACAATGGAAGATCCAACTATCCATATTGAGTCCTTTCCTGAAAGCTTGACTTACAATTAGTAACTGTAAGATTTATGCTTTACATGATAATAGACTCGGGGCGAATGTACGTTTTGTAGGAGTTTGAGCGCCAGCGACCTTTTGATTTTATTTCGGCTTCAGTGGCACCGTTCAAGAAAAGTTGGGTAGCGGCTCCTATGCGAAAGGAGTGGGATTTAAAAGTTGACGTATCTATTTTGATGAATGCTAGGGCTTTCTTTAGTACTTTTTGAAATTGAGAATAGGTGAGAGGGGTGCTATCAATATGGCATAAAAACTGGCCCGCGCATTGTGGTCTAATTTTAATGTATGCATGCAAACAGTAAAATAGGGGCTGGTTATCACTATTACGATTGACTTGGAGACGCGTACCCTTGCCTGTCTGGTCAGTTTTTGATCTGAGAATGTTGATAATGAGGTGAGAGGGTTCGAGCACAATATTTTCGAGTCGCAGTGGATCATAACTGGTTTGAGCATTTGTGAGTGTGATTTCGCCAACCCGTAATAGAGCAAAGAAAGCCAGGCAGTATGCTGCAGCAAACAGGATAAATTCATAGTAGTTGTGACAAACATGGGGAAGGGCGTTTAATAATTGGTTTAGGAGTGGGAGGGTGATAGGGCTGCGAACATCTTTAACATTTTTAGTTCTTTTAAGGCCAAGCAGCATCTTTTGAACAATAAAGAATTGACAAGGGTCGGTAAAATTGTTCAGCTTCAGATTGAAACTTATTCCGGCAAGGTAGCATTTAACAGTTGAGTAAGAGAGCCCCTTACTGGCCATGAAGGCCAGGTAATTGACTATTTGGTCCACAGAGGGTGGCCAATAATTAGGAAAGGAGAATTGTTTTCTAAATTGTATAAAAGAATCGAGGCCCTTACTGTAAGTCGCTTGCGATTTCGCTGACAAAGAGCTTCTGACGAGATTCTCTACAACAGGCTTAAACTGGGCCAAAATTGGGATGGTATCTGGCACGGATAAAAGTCCGCATGGGGGGCCACTTGTCTGAACGTATCCCACTGAAATCGAGATATAGCGTCTGCTATTACGTTAGTGTAGCCTGGAACGTGCATGCAATGAAGTTGAATGTTAAATTGCAGGAGTTTCTGCAACAGAGGGCGCAATAATGACATGACCCTGGGGGATTTTGAGGTTTTATTATTCAAGATGTGAACAACGGCCAGATTATCCACTTGCATAACAATTTTACTGGACTGGAGGGACTCGCCCCATATATGAATCGCAAGTGCAACGGGGACTAGTTCTAGGTAGGTCAAGTCTCTCCTGATATCAGAGGACCATTCTTCCGGCCAAGACATGTAAGCCCATAGGTTCTTAAAGATTACCCCACAGCCAAACGAGCCAGCACTGTCCGAAGCTAAGCAAAGAGCATTGTTTGGTACCCACAGAGGAACGGGAAATGGTGTGGAACCGTTATAATTTTCAAGAAAGGTTAGCCATATTTCAATGTCTTCTTTGAGTTCCCGAGTGATTCGAATCCGGTGAAAAGGCTTGGAAGCCGAGGAAAGGCTGTCATAAAATCGCCGGCAAAATGCTCGGCCTGCAGGTAGAGCTTTGCATATGAAGGCCAGGGAGCCAGTCAAGGCCTGCATTTCTTTCAAAGTTATTTTTTTGACTGTAAAGTTGCTAACAATAGCGTTTGCAAGTTTTGAACCTTGTCGGCCGGGACGTAGATCGTTTGAGTATCCGTATCAATGCCAAGGCCCAGGAATGTTAGCTTAGTGGAAGGCCCTTCGGTTTTATCTTGTGATATAGGAACCCCTAACCGGTCGCAGATAAAGTCAAAGGTGGCCATGAGTTCTTTACAATTTTGAGACTCGGCTGGGCCTGCGAATAGGAAATCATCAATGTAATGGACTATAGAGTCCAGGGAACTGTGCTGTTCTATTAACCAGTGCAATGCGGTCGAGAATTTTTCAAACGTTGCACAAGCTATAGAACAGCCAAAAGGCAAACATTTGTCGATCAAAAAATTTTCCTTGAAACTGGAAACCTAACAGACAGAAATCCTCTGGACGGATCAGGAGGAGTCTGAATGCGCTTGCGATATCTTTTTTGCCGAGCAACGCGCTTGTCCCCAATTTTTGAATCATTTCTATGGCGCTATCAAAAGATGAATATGACGTTTACATTGAACTGAGCAAAGCTTTGGGTCAATATCGTCGTTGACGCTCTTTCCAAAAGGTGCGGAGAGGTTACAAATCATACGCCAACCCCCTTGTTTTTTTAGGTATAACGCCAATGGGGCTACAGCGAAGGTTAGATATGGGTTTTTCCAAGAATGGGCCGCTAATTCTTCCTAACTCGACTTCCTGGTAAATTTTGACAGCCAATTGTTCAGCGTGAGCTGTTGCCGATTTCATATTTTTTGCTATAATGGGGGACCGTATGCCTGTGTAATGAATACTGAAACCATTCTTGAAACCTAAAATCAATTCTTGAGCTATTTGTTTATCAGGGTAATATTGTAACATAGTTTCGAGTACTGAAGTATTAATAGGGGTAGGAGCCATATCCCAGAGCTTTTGTATTCGTGTTTGATTGACCCCTGCCGTAGCCTTTACTTGCAGCTTGGGGGGCGGCGTACTGGTGACCGGCGTACTGGTGGCCAGCGTACTGATGGCCGGCGTACTGGGTGGTGGGGGTGTGTTTGTATTCTTGGCGAAAAGTTTTTGGATCTTGGCAGTTAGAAGTTTGAACCCTGCAATTCATCATGGGGTGGGACTTCGAACATTTCATACACAAGTGTTGATAATTACAAATGGGCTTAGAGCACAGACCCTTATAATTGAAGTCAAAACATTTGCCCGCTTTAGCTGGTGTGGTATTTGTTGAAGATGTGGAGCTTGGATTAGCATAAAGGAGCCAGAGCTCGGCATCTACAGAGTCCCACTGAATAGTATGATTGCGAGACCGCTTTAGTCTAAATTGAACATCGTAATCGAGCCAACTTAAATTAGTAGAGCGTTGTGCGGCTGTGCGCACGGTATGTAAGTATTTAAGCAAGGATTGAGCATGCTCAGGAAATTTTGAAAGGTAGATACTCATGTATATGAGAAAAGCATTTGTCCAAGAATCTAGTGAATTAATGCGAACTTCTTTGTGTTTAGGTTTTATTACGAGCTCCCCATTTACTAGCGTAAGCTGTTGCTGGGGTTCCTCGTTAGCTTTGTTTGGTATGAGTTTATGCAAATGGACAAATTCATTGTTGAAAATAGAAGTTTTAAGTGAGGAAGCAACATGAGCCCCAAGGGCGTCAGTGACGCTTACTAAAGCATTTGGTTGAATTGGGAATGCATAATTTGATACACCATCATTTAGCGTACATGTACCTTTGCTAGTAGCATCAGCCAAGGCATCATGAGCCGCAGTAATAGTACTCTGCGGGGGTGGAGACAAAGGCATAGCATCAATGACATCATTATCCTGAATATTTGTGGGCGCCTCCTCAGGAGAGCTCGCAGGCAACGTGGCTCGTGATTTGGGCGGTGTGGGATTGACATCAGTCTCAGGGGGGCATGTAGTGACCACAGTGGATGTACGTCGCTTTGTCGCTGAGCGGGCCTTCATTGATGCAGCTGGGGCCTTCGGGGTACCACGACTGCGGCCCCGGGCGTACTGCGATGTCGATCGTCTCGCCGAGCTTCTCTGTTCTCAGCATGCTTAGGTCTTTTGTGTGTTGATTTCTGTTCCCGAGCGGAGAAAAGAGGAAGCTTACAATGAGATGCGCGCGCATTACTGATTAACACTATCTTTCTAGCTAACATTCTGTTCAATGTCGTATCTTACTCGCACGCGAGTTAGCTTTCTTACCGTACAAAAGCTGTGTGCGACCGGATAACTTAACTTATCTGCTATGCTGCAGATAAGTTTGAATAGTTTCGTTGTCCATTTTAACGAAATCCTTGATCTGAAAGACTGTAGTAAATTATTCCTTGAGGTGTTTATTTCGCTTCTTGGCATATTTTGTTGGGATAGTTTCGTTGTCCCCAGTTGCTTAATTGTTTGTTCGGTTCATGGGTGTCCATTGTTTGCTTCGATGTTTGTGAGTTGATAGTAACAAGTACTCAATGTTTACTAATTGTAGCTTCTATTATAATTTTGGCAAACCATGTAAAAATCATACATTTTTTTTTTCTCTGATCGTCTGGATGCACAGTTGTGTTATCGACGGAATGTGGCTGTGGATTGGTTGTATCCCGTAAGGATGCGTCGTATTTTTGGCTGATATGCATTCTCTTAGTTTTAATTGGAGACCATTATTCGAAAATATTTGTTTAAATTTGTTTCTCTAGAACTTCTAATTGTTTGTTTTCTGTTTTGATGGTGCCATCTTCTTATTTAACTGAACGTGTATGTAGTAAATTGAACCTTGTATAACTAGATTGGGCCAAAACGGAAATTGATCGGAAAGTTATGATAATACGTAGTTCACATGGAGCCATGCAGTTACAATGTACGTGTTTATTTGGTCGTTTAGGTGTTTCTGTGTCGCCATCTACAATGAATTCCGTTTTCATCAACAACCATTCCGTATAGTGTAAGTTATTGACGTTCTACTTTTAATGGGTCGCCCAATCAATCAATGCTTCGGATGCATACAGTTTTTTGGCCTATCCGTCTATTTGTCTGTCTGACTGTCTGTCTGTACGTTCGAGACAAAAACGTTAACACTGGACATAACTTTAAATGGTGAAAGATAAGGCTTTTATATTTCACATTCCCAAAATTAATGTATTTCTTGTGATGAGACATTTATTTCCGTTGATACCAAAAATTTTGACCTTGTGACCTTTGATCTTGACATTTGACATACTTCTCAAAAACTTTAACATTAAGCATAACTTTTGAATGTTAAGTGATAGGGCTTTTATATTTCACATATCACGATGTGTGTTCCCGTTGTGGCAAGAGCTTTCCATTGGTTCCAAAATTTTGACTTCGTGGCCTTGCATGACTTTGACTTTTGAATAGTATCACATTTCACTTGTTTTTTTTTTTTTTCCTTGTGACAAGACCTTTTCATTGATACCAAAAAAATTTACCTTGTGACCTTAGTCTTGACATTTGACCTACTTTTCAAAAACTTTAACATTGGGCATAACTTTTGAATGGCGATTGATGGGGCTTATATTTTTCACTGACAATGTTTATTCCTTGTGGCAAGACCTTTCAATTGCTTGTAAAATTTTTGACCTCGTCAGTGCCCTTGATCTTTTGACCTGCCGAACAGTACTAACAAAGATATGCCATGGGGGCATTCTTCTTTCATGTTTTTGTTTTTGTTTTTGTTTTTTCTTGCGTGTATGTTTTGCTGCAACTTACCACAACTTGTTGGCTATCTTTTTATTTTTTTTTTTAAAGCCAAACCGTATTTTTCGTTCCGGAGTTTAGAATGTACAGAAGTTTGAATATTACGAAAACAGTTGTACTTCCGGAGATGAGAAATCCACTGAAATAGAATTTTAACTGAACATTCATGTGAAGTAATAAAAAAAAAGACATTCTTATTGCTCTAAGTGTATTTTAAATTTTGTAAGTAATAGAACCTTTTCAGATCTTCTCATGATATCAGTATATTTACAATTGATCAGAGAAAATTCGAAAATTGTTTAATTATCGATAAGTGTGTTTTCTGTTTTGTTCATTACTTTTATCAGTTTTTAACGAGGTCCAAAACTAATTGATAGGCATTTTCAGTTACCTATCGGAGAAACCTTTGACGTCATATCAAATATGACTCGTTTCTGTGTAGCATAGACTTGTACAATGTTTACGAATGTCAGATCGAGGCAAAATCCTTAGGACATTTGTCCTGTAAATTTAATGAAATTTATTAAATTCCACTGGACAAAGTTAAGAATTACCGGACAAATACAAAATGATTTTTAAAACAAATTTAATGTTTATATTATTTAAGAGAGTAATTTTTATGTGTGATGAAATATTTCTTCCAGCATAATATTTATTCCTTGGAAATTTTATTATATAATATTTTTTCCCAAGAACTTTTATTATGTATCAAAAATTCCGAAAGGAAATTTTATTATTATGTAATGAATTTTCCATGATCATAATAAAAATTCCCATACCATGGCTCGTCATCATACTGTTTTATCTGATTGATGACATGGGGAGGTTCGCTTTCCCTCTCACTTTCAGGCGGATCTTTGACATTTTCCATATGGTTTAGATCTGTTCTAATGTTACACGGGTCTGAGTTTGTGCGGTTTGAAAGCATAAGCTGTTTAACTTTTTGTTTAAGTTCGCGGATTTCTAAGTTTCGGACATCAATCAAATTAAATAATTCTGAGTTTTCTTTATTTAGCCGATCTCGTAACTTTTCTAATTCCTTTTCAAAAATAATCTTGTTTTCTATTTCATTGAATTTCAGTTCAAGGATTTCCCGCTCTTGTCTTCGAATAGTTTTGCTTTGTTCCTCAAGTTTAAGTTCTAATTTGACTACCTTTTCCAACACAAACTCTAATCTGTCATTTTGATGTTCTTGATCTTTAATTAGAACTTCCCTCCTTTTATCGAAAATGAATGATGACATGATGTAAAATTGATCGAAGAAAAAAAAATAGGGTACCTAAATTTGAAACGATCTGATGAAAAAGATAGAAGAAAAAGATGTGATTAATTGGTTAACGATCAGAACATCCGAACGATAACCGAGAGTGTGAAGCAAAATTGGTGCAATCAGAACATCCGAAAACACCGTGTTTGTGTAAAAATGTGAAAGAAAGAAAAGAATCTAGTAAACAAAATGAAATTTTAGGTAATGTAGCCAAAATGTAAAAAGCCTAAGTCGTACCCTAAATCAGATCAAAGATTTCTGCAAAAAATGTGCAAAAAAAAGGCAAATTCGGTAATCAAATAACCGAAAACGTATGTATAAGAAGACGAAAATTCCCGACAAAATGTTGCCGAGAACAAAGAAAAAACGCGCGAAATTCAAAATTGACACAAAGAAAATATGAACAAATAACACAAATTCAAATCTGCACTTCACGGACGTTCGACTATCCTACCGGCGACGCCAATGTTGTGAAGTGCAGGTATCTAAATATTATAAATTAGCCAAGTACAACTAGTAAAATACTTAGCTGGCCCTATGAGTTGTGGAAGATCGGAGCAACGAATACAACGTCTGTACGATCCAAGGTATAACTAACAACTGAGTTAATAGTCACCTATCAGTGACGTATTACAGGTAAAAACTACGACCCCGATCCCATTAAATTACACTACAATATATTACATAACAAAAATTCCATCTGGATACTAGTACCATGGAAAAGGATTTCATATATGTGCATAATAATTGTCATTGGAAAAATATTGTAATGAACTTATTTACAAATAGAATTCAGAGTAAGAAATAATAAATTTTTAAAGTCTTGTACAGTGCAATGTACTGTATAGCTTGAAAATGTGATTCCACAGAATTTTTGTTCTGTATTAAGCTAACCATGTTACTGTAGTCATTGAAATATTTGAATTATGAGAGAATATCCGTAAATCAGTCAATCATGTGTTTGAAGCATAAACGGAAAAATTATTATATTTGATACCCACATATAATATTTCTTCTGTTTTAAAGAGAAAATAGTCCTTTGGGTAAGTAAAGAAGAGCAAAACATCAACAGTTTTCATAACAACGTTTCCGTCTAGATATAGACGGAAACATTGTTATTAAAACTGTTGATGTCTTTACTCTTTTTCACTTACCCAAAGACTGTGGAAAAAGTACTATGATTCGTATGAACAAGGAAAATATATTCTATAATAAAAAGTCCTGGGAATTTTCGTTATAATAATAAATCTTCCAGAAGGAAGAAATATTATGCGGAAGAAAAGTTCGTTCACATACAAACTAAGGAAATAATTACTACTAAAAATACTAGCTGTACAGGCAATTTGAGGGTTCTTGGTTGGCTTGGGTGTTCAGAATCAAAGCTACATTTTCACTTATGGAAAGTAACATTTGGTATTTTTCTACAAAGAAAACTATCAATATTGAATAATAAGATAATTACTTATTACGAAAATTAGTTCTCATTTCAAAATTACAAACAGTTTTGTCACTTTGTGCAACCCTGAACTCCCAAAACTGGCGACCTGGAACTCCCAAATGTACTCATGGACATTGTTTATAATTATATGTCCGTGACAGGTGACGGCATGTCATCAGTACCTCTATATTTTCAAAGGGTATAATAGCTATACAATTTCTCAAGAATTTATTGACAAGATGTAAATAAAGTGGGATGTAAGCATTCTATTGTGCATCCATTAATCTCGGATGGGTACATTGGGTACCGCTCTTATTAGTCTTAGATTGGCCAGCTATTACCATTAATTGACCAGCCGTGCCATGCTGAAAACTATACGGGACACGCTGTGATTTTGCTATTATATCTATAGGATGTTTTACAGGACAATGCATGTTCAAACTTTACCAACGATTGAAAATTTCACACTGCGGATATTTCTTATAATGAATTGGTCAAAAAAGCGCGGCTGTGTCAGAGAAACAAATCTTACATGGCCTTAAAAATTTTGAATGAAAATCAAACACGGATAATATATTGTCATTATCTTGGAACAAAAATACACTGATTATTATGTCTGGCTCGGACCTAGAAACTGTCGGACATTTAAAATACAAAATGTATCCACCGTAGATTGCCTGCAATCCGGCACTTTTCGTAAACTCTGCTTGTACATGATTTTTCCATAATGTACTATAGGCTGGGACCGGCCACACAATATTGATGCAGTGATTCATTTTGAAAATTGTTTAAATGGGTACAGTGTACCCGTTCAGTAGAAATCAATGGGTCAGAACTCAAATTCAATGGGTGACCAAAACTCAAAAGTGTAACCAATAACTACTAATGTGAAATAAAGTAAATTTTATAAGAATTTTTTTTTTATACTCAGTCATTTTGATTGATTTTTCTCAAGAAAATTACAATGTATTTTATTGAACCTGTTCAAATGGAAATTACATTGTCCTGTAAAATCTGTTCTTTGAAAAAATGTCCCAAAGTACACGATAATTTCTTCCGTAACCACAGTGCGACGTGACAGGTCATTCAAGGAATGAGTATCATACTTTTTGCGTTCATGTTTTTTACACTCTGGTTTGACAGGTACAAATCTCGTGAACCGCGAAGCTGTTCTCGAAAGATTTGTGCCTGTCACACCAGTGTGTAAAAGCCATGAATGCAAAAAATATGATACTCATTCCTTATACATGTATATTTACATTCAGATGTAAAACATCTTTGAAAACATCCTCGAAATTTTATACAAATTAAGTGAAAATTAAGATCTAAATGTTTCACGTGTGTCAATTCTATCTACCAGGAGGGGCAAGAAATACTCCATTGCAAAGGACCAATAAATACGTTTTAATATTAAAAGTTACGGAATAATTTTTATTTTTAAAATGATTTCACGATGAGTCTTAATTTTTTAATAAACAATTTGAAGCAAATATTTGATTAAGGCTTTTGTTCATTCTTACTCAATTAATCCATTTGGTCTTGAGATAAAAAATTGACTTCTGACGTTTACTTGTCCCTCTACATTGACAAACGTCAGCGAATGATGATGCCTTTAAAAATCATGTGTGCAACTGTAAAAAGGAGATATTTCCCTCAAAACAAAGCTTTATCTCCCAAACATTCTTGTATGTAACTAATTGTTTGAAGCTCATGTGCCATGTGTTGACCTGAAGTTGTAATGATCAAAATTAATCAATCACATGGTATTACGGTAATCTCTTAACCAAAAGTTATTAACGATATATATGGTACACAAAAAGGGCAATTACATCTTGAAAGAAAACAATTAATGAAATTATTTTCTTTAACATGTTTAAAGGTTAAACTTAATTTTCAAATCACAAATGCACTTGTAAATTTAAGGAAATTATGGAGCGTTATTATTTCATGTAAATTTGAATAGAAAGCACATTAAATTCAATAATTTAATTTTCACAAAACAGAGCTCTTATATACGGGTAGGTGTTGAACTTGAAGTATTGTACATTTGGGCCTCTGTTAGAAAAATAGCTTCGGCAATGTTTGTTGATCATTTTCACTTTGGCTGTCGCAAGATCAAAGTCAAGGTCACGTGAAATGAAAGTTCTAGTGGTGGCTTGCTACTTATAAGGTAAAAGAAGAAACAACAGGTAAATTGATAAAAAAAATCAACACATTTACAAAATATATCATTGCAACTGCACAGAATTTATACCCTCCATATGAACATTGATGAATGAAAAGGAAAAATTTTGAATTAAAAAAAATCTGATTGTGAATTTTGATGAATTTTAAAACTCTATGTGTCTTAGGTTGCTTTGCAAATAAGAAATTAATAATGATCATGTAATTTTACATATTAAGGAATACATATTTTATTACAGAATATTTAGGTATTTTCATGTTACTTATTTTAAAACTTTGTAGTAATATATATATGTACATGTTCTTTCAAGGGTTTCATAAAGGACATGGAGTCTGAAATGGAAATAGATGATTCCCTCTATAGGTAAGTACAGCTTAACTTGAAGTAATTTGCATGTGAATTTACTTCAGAATCCTTATTTGTACATTGTATATAACATAATTTGATAGTGTACACTAGGAAATATTGACACTTAAAAACTTTGTGTACACAAAATATGTGTAAAAGATTATTACACCTATATAAGTGGAGTTCTGGGAATACATATGTATAAAGGAATCATTCTGTTTGTCTGTTTGTAATCTTTTCATCATTCAGAACTTTTAACACATCTTGAGCAATATTTCGCAGAATTGTTACTCAGTACTGAGGAATGTGTCATGGAATGAACCAAGGTCATATCTGTATGCAATGTCAAGGTCACAGGTAAAAGACAGCAAAGATTTGTTCAGGCCTGATTGAGTTTGCAGCATGGCCAGGATCCAAAGATGTGTCATGACAATGTGTATCTGCAAAGTCAAGGTCACTGTGTAAAAGAATGTTAAAATCTTGACCTTAGCATAATTTCCGCCCTGCATGGATTTGTATTATATTTCACAAGCTTTGACAGTGTGACATAAGTTTGAGCCAAGGTTAAAGTCATAACATTGATGGTAAAATCTTTGACTGGGCCTTAACAGATTTCTTGAAATTTTTCATGGAAATGCCTGACATTTGAAGATTTTTATTAGTCCAAATAATGGATATAAAGTGAGTTTTTATCACAAATAATGGATATAAAGTGAGTTTTTATCAGACCAAACATTTTTTTCATTGGTAAATCTGATAAAACCAATACTTTTCAGGAACTTTGCTGAATTTTTTGGCCCCTTTATCCATTTGAATAGTAATAGTTTACAGAATCCAAGCATTTGTCATGACCTTGAACTAAGGTTCCCTTATTTGAAATCACCTTTAATTTTCACATTGGGATTAAATTTGATAAATCATTTGATAAAACTGCTGTAGGGGATATGCATTTTTAAAAGAGCCATCCTAGTTGAGTTCAGTAAGTTGAATAGTGAGCTACATTAAATTTTGTAAGTCAGAAGTCTAGGAAAATAGAATTGGGATATTTTTTACATGTAAGCTATCAAAGGATTCTTACTGTGCATTGAATCAGAAAGTGACATTTGTTGGAAATAATATTGATGTTTTTTGCTTGTAAGGATTGTGCTGAAAATTTGCTGATGTTTTCTCTATCTGAAAAAACTGGTAAAAGGTTTAAGAATCTTACCTCACTCATACATGTATAAATCTTCTCAAAGTTAATATCTTCCTCAATATTTATTGTCCCTATTAAAATCCTGTTTGAGTTTGTAAAAAATCTCAGATTTAAGTGAACTTATACAAGTAAGACCATGTGATCTTCACTATTTTAGTCGTCAGCGGTATGTACTGGGAGACAGTGCAATGAAACAGATGGCAAGTTCCTCTGTCCTCATCTATGGTATCGGAGGATTAGGGGTAGAAATAGGTAAGTGTTTTAGTGTTTGAAAATTTAAAAAAAATTGTACAGTAATAAACTTGAAAAATATTGATAAGCTATCTCAGAAAGAATTCTATTTATAAGTGAATATAGTTGATGTGGAGAAACTGACTTGAAGCATGCAAGGATAGACTTTAAAACAACAACAGGAGAATACATGTAAAAAACTTATTATATAGAGAGGAATTATATAGAGATGAATATCAAACCTAAGTTAACAGAAAATATATCATACATGTAAACATAAGAGATAAAAAAAATGACAGATAAAATCACAAATGGCACAAACACATATGAATCACACGAAAACTTGAAAGAATACAATGACACTGATTTTTTTTTAATTTACATATACATGTACATGTAAGTAAACACATAATTTCAAGTACATTTTCTAAATCAGCCAATTTTGCATAAAAAAATGTAAATATTAATTGTTCCTTTTAAGTTAATGATAACTCTGCCATTTTCATTTCTATCAATAATGATATGTGTATTTAAATTTGATGTAGAAATTGGTATTTTTCATATTTTGTAGCCAAGAACATTGTGCTTGCTGGTGTCAAGGTAAGCATTGTAGATCTAATTACCTTTTCTAATATTCATGAATAGTACCATTCTTAAATAATGACCAAACTTAAGAGGATCCTTATATTGCAATTCTCCTTTTGGAAAAAAAAATGTTATTGAAGCATTTTTAAAGGTTTATTATTGAATTTCAGTCCCTGACTATACAGGACAGTAAGACAGCTGATTGGATAGATCTTGGAACTCAGTTCTTTCTAAAGCAGGAAGATGTTCAGAACAACAATAATAGGTACAAATTTATTACTTCATAAAACGTATCATGTGTTATGGAAATACTGAACTGAAAATACTTTGAACAAGTCTGATATGTAAACTGACTCAATTCTTCATTTTCAGTTAATAGCTCAAGCAAGATTGTGTAGATTTATCTTTATTCTTTAGATTATTTTTTATCCATTGTTAATAGAGCAGAGGCAAGTGCTAAAAGTTTGGCTGAGTTGAATCCCTATGTGTCCATAAAGACACTGACCACAGGTATTGACCAGGAGACTGACCTCTCATATCTGAAAGATTATCAGGTAAGTAAACATAGGTGTATATGTCATACACACAATTAAGGTATTTGAAGAAATGCAAATAAAAAAAAGATATTGTATTAAATCTTATTATTCAGACAATGAACAAAATATCTATATTAGAGTTTAAGGAAGCATACATGTACTGATTTGTGCTCAAAGTTGTTTATCAAGGAATTATGGTAAGTCAAAATACATGTATCTGATGAATTCTTCTCCTTACTACATGCATTTTGAAAGAAATGTACCTTTTAGCTGCCTGATATAGATGAATGTTTCATAAAGACAGACACATTTTTCGTTTTGTTATATTGTGATGAAGAAGTTTTGGGATTGAAATCTGCATAAGTATTCCCTTGCATGCTTACATTCGTGTGCAATAGAAATAGAAGTTGTATGGTACTATTATGAAAGTCCCATACTCCTTTAAATCATGTCTTATGTTTATTTTCAGTGTGTAATAGTGACAGAGTTGTCGTTATCTCTACAAATCAAGATAAACAAGTTTTGTCGAGCCCAAACACAGCAGATCAGGGTAATGCATATTTTCATATCATCTCTTAGTCTTACTTTTTGCAAAACGAAATTCCTTAAACATCTATCTTGTAGTCTTAAAACTTTTGTTACAGTATGTTGCTTCAATGTTCAAAGAATTGTTATAATTTTTTATTCTTTTTAAACAACACCACAGACATGTAAACGTAAACAATATACAGACAGAGACATTTTTTATATATATATAACTCGGAACATTTAAGAGTATATGTCAGACGACCCTTGGTCCTAGTGAGGCTCGAACTAGCAGCCTTTCGGTCACTGGCCAGACGGCCTTTCCACTAGACCATGACGTGGACATTACATAGAATTATTGACTTTTAATGAGGTCCATGGCTTCAGTCAACCAGTACATGACCAGATTCATATAGTCACAAGTAGAATTAAATCAAAAGCCAACAACTGCGATATCAAATAATCAAGATTTTTTGTCTACTGAAGCAAACCTGTCTGCTGCCAGTTCCCTCTGTTTGTACAGGATGCACTTTCAAAGTGAAAAGTGATTTTAGTGATTGAAATGAATGAGCAAAAATGCTATATTGTTGCGGAATGGTCAAGAGTAAAAACCCAAATTGACCACATCTTAGCATTTGTGGTCAACTCTTTCTTGGGTACAATTGATCAAATATTGTCATGACCCATCAGAAGCGAGCAAAACTGGCAAAAATTCCTGATCATTTAATAAACCCATGTACATGTATTTTAGTTTATCAGCGCAGATGTCCTTGGACTTTGTGGCCGGGTCTTTGCAGATTTTGGGGATGAGTTTGAGGTTTCTGATGTGACGGATGAAGAACTGAAGGAAGTCTTTATCGAAAATATCACCAAGGTAAGTCTTTTTCAGTACACATATGATGTCTGTCTTTTATACATGTATAGCTGTGTTGCAAGGAAAGCATATGAGCAAATTCTATATACAGAGTTCTCACCTTGTTCAATATTATTATTTGGCAAGTAGAGAAATGTAAATGAATTGATCTATCATTTACTGCACATTGGAAGTTAAAATATATCATGTTACTTAGTATCTTAGACAAACGTCAGACAAATAATCAAGTCAATTCATTATACGTGTATATTTGACCTACATGTACAAGCATAAAAGAAAAAAAAATCCATAGATCTGTTAGTACACGTATCCTTATGTGATAATTTCCAAGTTTAGGAGTATTCAACTTAATAGAATAGAATAGAATAGAATAGAATAGAATAGAATAGAATAGAATAGAATAGAAAAGAATAGAATAGAATAGAATAGTAATTTATTCCAAAGTAGGGCCTATACAAATTTATATATACATGTAATGATATGATTACAGAGCGACCCAGGGGTGGTAACATGTATGAAGCTACATGGTTTTGAGTCAGGTGATCATGTGTCTTTCAAGGAGATCAACGGAATGAGCTGTCTGAATGGCAAATCTTGTCAGATTAATGGTGAGTACTGCTTATACTGTGTTATTCAAAAAACCTTATAATGGAAATAATATACATGTACATGTAATTTGGCAGACAATTATGTTCTCAATATAACTTGAGACTGATTTGCTAGTACTTTTCATATATTTAGTATACATATCCTGCATTCATTAGATACTAGTAAGATATTTGAGATCTTGGTGGTAAAAGAATTTTAAAAGCCTATATTCAGACAAGATATTAATACAAGTTACATAGTGTGCAATTTATCTGGGGTTGGTAAATTTCATATGGGATG
Organism: Pinctada imbricata; assembly: GCA_033119305.1. Taxonomy (NCBI): domain Eukaryota; kingdom Metazoa; phylum Mollusca; class Bivalvia; order Pterioida; family Pteriidae; genus Pinctada; species Pinctada imbricata. The sequence continues at coordinate 63,434,648 of VSWD01000007.1, forward strand.
AGAGCAAAGTTCAAGTCCCATATGAAATTTACTAACCCCATATATCCTATATCAGGTAAACTACACACTATGTAATGTATATATCTTACCAACTGTATGATTTTTATGCCCCCGTAATCGGAGATTTGGGGACATATAGTTTTTGGTCTGTCTGTCTGTTTCTCTGCAAAAACTTTAACCTTGGCCATAACTTTTGAATGGTAAGTGATAGGGCTTTCATATTTCACATGTGTATGCCTTGTGACAAGACATTTTCATGGATACCATAATTTTTGACCTTGTGACCTTGACCTTGAAGTTTGACCTACTTTTAAAAACTTTAACCTTAGCCATAACTTTTTATAGGTAAATGATAGGGCTTTCATATTTCACATGTGTATTCCTTGTGACAAGACCTTTCCATGGATACCAAATTTGACCTTGTGACCTTGACCTCAAAATGTGAAACTACTTTCCAGCTGTTTTACTGTCAAAGAGCAAACAGGGACATTTATGTTTCACAAACATGTTTTTTTTTAATCATTTTCATGTCTAAAACAAAATGGCATCTAAAGCAAAATTTCTAACTTTTTAATTTGTGGCTGGATTTAAAAGTTGTTTTCTCCATTAATAAGATTGTACGTAAAAATGGTTTATTTAAAATAAACAAATTGAAAACTGAATTCATTTCAGGCTGAGATTTAGAATAAAGGACATTAAGTGCAGTAAAAAATTATTGAAATTATAATTTTTTCGGGAAATATCCGCTATGATGTTGAGAAACAATGGGTGTTCATGACCTCATAGTACTAGTAGCATTTACCGATATAAATTTGAGCAGCAGGATATAAGATATGCATGGTGTTCATGTGGCATGGATTATCCAATGGTCTTTCAGGATTTTAGGTGTTGGTAAGATATACCTATATCTCTGTAAATTTTTCTTTTTTAGTGTCCTCACCTTCAACCTTTGAGATTTGTGATACCTCTGGACAACTTTATTCACCATATGAGCATGGGGGCATTGTTTCACAGCTCAGAGTCCCAAAGAAATATTCTTTTGTAAGTATTGATTTCCTTTTTTTCGCTTTCAAACATTCATCACTATGTCATACATATGTGATCTTTGATTTTCTGTTTGTTGGAAAGTAAAAGAAAAATTTGAAAAGGTTTAATCTTACATGGGCTAATTGATATGTTGTGAGCCTCGGTTTCTAGGATGCAGAAGGTATTCTGCTGATAGATTTTCTCCAAAAAGGACAAACAATCAATGGCACATACTATGCTTCACTTCTGACACATTTACAGGACAATATTAAACTGAAGCGCCGCGGAAAAGTCTCTAGTTATAGCTGTGTAATGCTCCTGTTCACAAGTCTGTTACTACCAAGACTGCTATTCATGATTGTGTCTTTAATTTGATTGAGCATCCACCTTATTCATTTGATCTTGCTCCATCAGACTTTCATCTATTCCCAAAAGTGAAAGCAGCTATTTCTGGCACCCACTTTCAGTCCAATGATGACGGCATACTTGCAGTGGATGGCTTTCTGACCAGTCAATCAAGATAAAGAGTTCTTTAAAAGTGGTATTGAGGCCCTTAAACACCGGTAGCAAAAGTGTGGAGATACTGAAGGGGATTATGTAGAAAAATAATGCAAAACATCTGATAGAATTCAAATTCTTCAATACAAGGCTCACAACATATCAAGCAGCCCTCATACTACATGTATGTAATAGATGTACATGTATGTACGGTATATTCCAAGAGTCTAAATAGATGTATGTATTATTGTATTTTGTACATGTATATTTAAGTTCAGTTTACTTATTTGTTATATCAGATATTATTAATGAAATATATTTCTGGAATTATAAGAGTTTCAGTGCATGAACAATATTTTGATATACTTGTAGCAACAATTAGAAGTACAGCTAGTAAATCCAAATCTGATGATGCCGGATTTAAGTAAATTTGAGGTAAGAATCTTTTAGACATCATTTTTTGTAATGAATTTTTATGATGCACATTTTTGAAAAGTCTTTAATCACTAGTTTAGAACATTTCTGAAAGATTTTTAATTACTAGGTTAGCCTTTATTTTCTTTTGCATTGATTATTTGAATTTTTTTTTTTTCATTACTTTGCAATACTTGTTAAATTTACCTTTTAGATAATTGAAATAATCTTTACCATGATCTTTATTGAGTTAAAGCTCATGTTTATAAAACTTTTACAACTTCAGAGTCCTTTAAACCTACATCTTGGATTTCTTGCGATGGAAAAATTCAAAGAGAGGATTGGCCATCTTCCCCAGATAAGGTACATGTAAATTGCAGACAAATTACATGGAAAATTACTTCTTTTATTAAAGTTACACGTGGTCTTGCAGGGATATAGCCATCTATTTTAGTAAGAATTTTAGTCAGAATCTATCATACTAAAAAACTTAAAGATTAGTTTGTCGCAACAGAATGTGTAAGCACTTAGTTATCCCGTGATACAAATTTCATTCAAGCGATTGGCTGATTAGGGTTAGCATGCTCACTTTTCCCTGAGTAAGTGACATATTTCTACATACATGTAGTGTATATGCAAATAACAATTTACATAGTACATTGTATACTGAAGTTTTTTATACCCAAGAATAGTAACATCTTTAAAACAACATTTATGCAATAAATATTTAGATGTTCAAATGGTTGTATTTACATGTAAAACCATTTTACTATAAAACTTAGTTAGCGACAGGTTAATCCCTACGAGACCATGTGTAACTATTTATTTGTCTTATGTAATTCTACATAAAACAAGATAATTTTTGAAATGGGAAAACAGCAATTTTTGTTTGATTACCCTGTACTAGAGACCATAAGAATCACATTTAAAGGCAATGCCCATTTGAATCAGAATGGAATGAAGAATAAAATTTGATTTATGTTTTTTTATATCAATTATGAAATACTGATATATGCATATTTCTGATCCCACTGCTGTTTTCCACAGTAATACTGTTATTTTGTTGACAGGTCTTCAGAGGATGCTGGGAAGGTGCTGGAGTATGCTAGAGAAATAAATCAACAGTTAGAAACAAAGGTCTGAGTCATTTGTGTTTATCATTCTCAAGATAGTACCTTATTACCATGCCTTACTCAGATTTTATGACGATATGTTTATTATATTAGAAGTCAAAAATTGACCTTTTTGAATAATAGTTATATGTATGAGTTTGTAATACCTGAAAAAGTATGAAAGTACTTTGCAGAAATTGTCTTAAGAAGAGATGTGTTATTAGGAATTTGCATTATTTCTCCATTTAGGTTGACACTGTAAACGAAAAGTTAATAATGAACATGTCATTGACGTGCCGGGGATGTTTTGCTCCACTCTGTGCTGTGTTAGGAGGTTTTGTGGCTCAGGAGGGATTGAAAGCCGTGTCTGGAAAATTCTCTCCTCTAGATCAGTGGGTAAGATCTACATCTTTATTACAATGATGGTACTAAATGCAACAGGAAAACTTCACAAGATCATTTATCATGAAAGGCCAGTTTTTGAACACAGTAAATTAGTCTTCTTCATAAACCACGTCATATTTGGCTTGATTAATTTCTAACTTTCTCATCAAATTCAAATTGAATCTGTATAAAATTTGGGACGTGTTCTCAATGTTCTCTGTGGTATAAAAGGTAACATGTCTGCTTTTGGCTCTTGGTGTTTGAGACTTGATCCCAGCTCTCCATGCAATTTTCCGCTCTTACGCGCAATTTTCAACATATAACTGGTTGCAGTGAAATTTCACTGCATAACTTACTCTTGGAAATTCTAGAAGGATCAAACATTGGCATGTGAAAATGAAAATTAGACTACTTGAATAATGAATACCCTTTAAACCTTTAAATTAAAATGTCAAAGTTAAATTTCTGCATTATGGGATATTTCAATGTTATTTCTCTTATAGTTAAAATATGAAGAATGAATGTATTTATGTTACTTCATGCTTTCCTTTTATAGTTATATTTAGACTGCATGGAAGTGCTGACTGAGAAATCAAACAATGCAGATATCTTCTGTGCTAAGTAGGTATAAATTAGTTCTGCTTTATCCATTATTGAGGTAATTTCTTTCTAAAATTCAAACATGTGAAGATAAAAAACTATTAGATAATTTTCCATTTCATAAGTATTCAAGGCTCTTCATGTGGCACTATTACAGAAATGATAGATATGATGCCCTGAGGTTGTGTATTGGAGAAGAGAAACTGACGGCACTCACAAATGCCAGACTTTTTATGGTAAGTAACCTCATTTACTGTAGAATTGTACAATACAAGTATTTTTTTACATACATTAGTATTGATACTCCAAATATGTATCAAATATTTGCAACTTGTAGACAATTCAACATCCAGAAAAATAGAATCTATCATATGGTATGTGATTTCAGAAGGATAATAACAATCTATTGTACATGTACATACATGTATACATACATACATTTAATACTGTAATGTTGATTTCTACTTTAAATTTATGATATCAGGTAGGCTGTGGTGCTATAGGCTGTGAAATGTTAAAGAATTACGCTCTGATGGGTATAGGATCAAAGGGTAATGGAAAGGTAAGATTCTTTTACAGAATGGAGAGTATATAACGTAGACCTTCTCCTTGAGGTTTTACATGTACATATATTGCTTGTCTGTGTTAGAGCAGAAATTAGGTCATCAATTTTCTTCAAGTCTCTAGAAATGGTTTTGTATGATATATCTATACAATGTCGTGTATTTCATTCTTTAAAAATTGATTTTGTACATTTTATTTTGAAAAAATAATGATAGATTTGTCAACCTTATAATGTAACTTATCACTTATACCTTTTGTAGATAACCATCACAGATAATGACCTGATTGAGAAGTCCAACTTGAACAGACAATTTCTGTTCAGGCCACAGCATATAAGGGTTTGTATATACACACAGTCATATAAATACTTGTCCTCAATAAGGTGTGTATTTTCTTTGAAAACAAAGGACTTTTCTCAATTTCTCCTACAGAGGTATTTTTTGCATGATGCACCATGTCATCCATAAAGAACTCTACATTTAAGGAACATTAGGATTATACTTGCCTTAATTTTTTTTCACAATAGCAACCAAAGAGTACCACGGCTGCTCAGTCAGTAAAGGACATTAATCCAGGTTTGTATAGTACATACATGTAGACCATGTAGACCAAGGTCCACAATCTGACAATGTTTCTGAATGTAATTCACTTTTAAATATGTCAGACTTGTAGTATGAGGATAAGAGTAGTTGAGTTTAAATAATTGTGATAATTCTGTGTAAAGGTATCTCATGTCATAATACATGTATCTGAACCCTTATAACTTTTAAATATCAATACTTAACAATCTATAACATTGTATTTACAGATCTGAGAATTGAGGCACACCAACATAAAGGTGAGATTTTTCAATATTTCTTAAAATAATATTTATAAAACTACAGTTTTTTTTTTGTCAGACAAAACATATCAATATATAAATTTGAAACAGACATGAAACAAACTCACTTATATGATCATTGTCGTACAGTATGCCCACAGACAGAGGATTCTGTTTACCATTACTTATATAATCATTGTCTTACAGTATGCCCACAGACAGAGGATTCTGTTTACCATGACTTATATAATCATTGTCTTACAGTATGCCCACAGACAGAGGATTCTGTTTACCATGACTTATATAATCATTGTCTTACAGTATGCCCACAGACAGAGGATTCTGTTTACCATGACTTATATAATTATTGTCTTACAGTATGCCCACAGACAGAGGATTCTGTTTACCATGACTTATATAATCATTGTCTTACAGTATGCCCACAATAATCATTGTCTTACAGTATGCCCACAGACAGAGGATTCTGTTTACCATGACTTATATAATAAATGTCTTACAGTATGCCCACAGACAGAGGATTCTGTTTACCGCGACTTATATAATCATTGTCTTACAGTATGCCCACAGACAGAGGATTCTGTTTACCATGACCTATATAATCATTGTCTTACAGTATGCCCACAGACAGAGGATTCTGTTTACCATGACTTACATGATCATTATCTTACAGTATGCCCACAGACAGAGGATTCTGTTTACCATGATTTATATGATCATTATCTTACAGTATGCCCACAGACAGAGGATTCTGTTTACCATTACTTATATGATCATTATCTTACAGTATGTCCACAGACAGAGGATTCTGTTTACCATGACTTATATGATCATTATCTTACAGTATGCCCACAGACAGAGGATTCTGTTTACCATGATGCTTTCTTTGAGAGTCAAGATTTGATTGTTAATGCACTAGATAATGTGGAAGCTAGAAGATATGTTGATAGGTTAGTTGCATTTTATAATGGATATCTCTAATGTTCATATTTTCAGTAATAACCTTTTTTTTCAAAATTGAAGAATTGATTAATTCAGTATATTATCATTATATGCTCGTATTTATTTATACTTACATGAACGACCACATATTGTATTTGTCTTTCAGTCGTTGTGTGACCAATCAGAGGCCTCTACTAGAATCTGGTACCATGGGAACAAAAGGTCATGTTCAGGTCATTGTACCACATTTAACAGAGTCTTATGGTAGTCAGGTAAGATTTGCATCACAGCAAGGTTTCAATTTGTTTGTCTGTTCTTTTTTACAGTCGGTATTATACATGTAAATGAGATATTTATATGGTAAAAATACACAAATGTGTTCATTGAACACCTATTTCATATCCATACTTGATTTACAACTTCATTTGTATTTCATAGTCTACTGAAAAATCTCATGAGCAACTGCTCTAGGTTTGACTATAATTGTCACTTACATCCACGTGATCCACATCTCGCCATTGTCTTTAAATATTACGTACAGCGCGGTAGCTGTGGCAGTAAATTAGTCAACATAATTGAAGTGATAACATAGGATCGGCAATGACAATGAAGAGAAATATTCAACAGTTTGATTCTCTGTTATTCTTTATTTTTTTCCCTATCATGCTGCTGTGAAGGGCCTATATATCGCCGGCTATGAGTGTAAATTTTGGCCGCGCAGTCAAAACTATACGTGAAAATCAATCTCATTGGAATAATTATCTTGCCTGAGGCAGTGTTTATTCAAAACAACATTTAATTTGTATTAGAGAACGCCTAATTAACTGGATAATTACCTTGTTTAGCGGTATTAATGGGGGGATTAACAGTTGTTTGTACCTTTACATAAGTGGCTGATGGCGATATGCAGGTTTTGCATTATAATGGGGGATTTACACATGTATATAGCGAGAATCCTGTTCTACACAAAATTATGGCGGTATGCGAGTTTGGCGTTATAAAAGGGGGGGGCGATATAGTGGGGGAGGGGTATACATTGTAATCAAAATACATGTATATTTCTACTGCACATGTATATGCTCCTACAAAATTTTAGTCAAACAGATGCTGGATAATGACTTGCATATAATTTAATCATGTTTTAAAAATCAACGAAGTGCAGAGCGTGTATTTTTACATATGCTATTACTATATTTTGTGTACAATGTACATGTACATATAGAGACAGGGTTTAGCCTGTGACACATTTCACCGTTTACGCATAAATTATTTGTCTTTTATAGATAAGATTTTATGTCACCATTATGGTCTATCTATTTCAGAGAGACCCAGTAGATGACGATGTTCCATACTGTACATTGAAATCATTCCCCGCTAATATAGAACACTGTATACAGTGGGGCAGAGATAAGGTGTGTACTGGATTTGTAACTGGAATTCAGAATTAAACATATTTCTGATTTTTGAATTAAAGTTCTGTAGAAAGTCACCCTTCATATTATTGTGTAGTTTTATTCTCATTTAACCTATAACATACATGTATATAATATGTACATAATATTGATCTGATTCTTGTATAATTTGAATTTTGCTACATTATTGATATGATATTGATGTCTTTCTCATTGTAGTTTGAAAGTTCCTTTGCAATGAAACCAAATCTTTTTAACAAATTTTGGAAAGACAATGGATCGCCAGATAGTGTTATACAGGTTTGTTGCCTTACTATGCACATCTTCACATCTTTAGCCACTTAACATGTGGCTAGTCCACATTCCATACCTGTAACTTGTGATATATTGATCTTGACCTTTGAATTTTTTTTTTTACATTTAAAAAAACTTAAAACATTTTGGTTAAAGTATCTTGATGAAGGAAAATCGAATCATATTTTAGGAGAAGAAAGAAATGTCTATAGTGAACACATGTGAAACCCTTTTATTTAATTCCAAATCTTCATACACTGTACATGTACATTTACCAAGTATCCTTGACTTTGACTTTACCTACTTTGATAGAATATTATTTTTATGCATGTATGTTGGAATACTTGGATATCTTTTGAACTGCAGAAAGTACAGCTTTGATATTTTGTATTTACATGTAGTGTATCTATTGAACAACAGGAATAGGGCTTTGATATTTGATATACATGTACATAGATTTTATTTGTATTTTCAGGGTTTGAATTCAGGGCACGGTAGTGGAGAATGCTGTACAAGTCAGTAAGATACTACAAAACAGGTGTACAGGATGGAGGGAATGTGTCACACTGGCTAGGCTTCAAGTTTGAGAAATATTTTAATCACAGAGTAAGTCTTAGCTTTGATTGACAATAAATTAGACTTATTTTCAATAAAGATGATACAGGTATATGTCATATACATAAGTTGTCTATGTACATTTATATGTAATTCTTCTTTAACATTATACTAAATTCAGCAATTCATAGAAATTCAATTGTGTGATAGTTTTATTTTTTAGACTGAAGTAGATTTTCCTTGAACTTCCTGAAGCATCACTATAGCGATGTTTTTAATTCATTATAGTGAGTATTGTTCTGTTATATTTCCAGGCCAAGGAGCTCCTTCATCATTTTCCATTGGACACTCGAACATCTGATGGCAGTAAGTTATTAATGTTACAATGATTTTAAACTTGTCCCTAAAATTGAGTTGTATTTAGAATCACTTATTCCGTTACACAGTTTGATTTACAAAGGCTGATTGATATGTTGTGAGCCTTGGTTTTCTGGGATGCAGAAGGTATTCTGCTGATAGATTATCTCCAAAAAGAATGAACAATCAATGACACATACTATGCTTCACTTCTGACACAGTTACGGGAAAATATTAAACTTAAGCACCATGGAAAGCTCACCTAGTTAAAGGTTTGTTGTTCCATCAGGACAATGCTCCTGTTCACAAGTCTGTCACTGTCAAGGCAGCCATTCATGATTGTGGCTTCAATTTGATTGAGCGTCCCCCTTATTCACCTGATCTTGCTCTATCAGACTTTCATTTATTCCCAAAACTGAAAGCAGCTAATTTCTTTCACCCACTTTCAGTCCGATGATGAGGTCATACTTGCAGTGGTTGGCTTTTCTGACCAGTCAAGATAAGGAATTCTTTAAAAGTGGTATTGAGGCCCTTAAACACCAGTGGCAAAAGTGTATAGATACTGAAGGGGATTCATGTAGAAAGATTATGCAACATGTCTGATAAAATTCAAATTGTTCAATACGAGACTCACATAATATCAATCAGCTCTGGTATTATAAATTTATTTTGCAATCATTGTTTATATGCCAAATAGGATGACCTAATCTTTGGATATCAATCTAATCCACATACATGTACATACATGTATGTATAACCTTTTATTTTCACCACTATTAGGTTTATTCTGGCAGTCACCAAAGCGTCCACCAACTCCTGTAGAATTTGATCCAAATGACCATGTGTAAGTTACATGTATTTCACAGTTGTTTTTTATTCCCTTGTCTTACAGCATTTGGTTTGTCTGTCCCTCTGTTTTTCAGTCTGTCTGTTCACTGTTACATCCTTTCCAATACCTCCATCCTCTCTGATAAAAGAAGCATCAAAATGACATTGTATGTGATATGAGGCTGTCAGGTCTTTCATCTTTCTGTATTCAGTGTTATAAGACCTTTTGTTTTATACCAAGATATGTAATAATGATTTTTGTATAATAAGAAATAATATCTTGGGAATATTCACATGTTCTTTCCATATAATTTTTTTTTCTATTGGTACCAAAATTCTTCAACTCGTGACCATTGACTTTTTCATTTGACCTGCTTTTGAAAAACTTCAATATTGGTCATGCATTTAGTTTTTCTTTACTTTTGAAAGCAAATGTATTTCACTTTACTTAAGATAGCAAAATTTTGTCCTATTCTCTTGTCCATTCTGTATTCTAATGTAGTCTACTTTCATAACAACCATTGGAAGCTTGTTACAAACACATATTGCTTTGCAAACATATTCAAATGTAACCTTATAAAATATTTGATTTATTAAAAAATCTGTAAGATGAAATACTTAAACATCTATTTTCAGACACATGTTGTTTGTTATAAGTACAGCCAGACTGTATGCAGACCAGTATAGGGTACCTAAAGATGTGCAGGTAAACAATTACAGTTATAAACATTTTCATAGAAGAATGACAGTAAATGATGCTTTATGGTATAAAAAAAACAGAAAAAATATAATTAGGGCTATTTATAAAGCTGTTGAGCTTACTTTTCCATATTTTTTATCAGTTAAGGAGTTTATATACATTTATATATATTATCTTTGCTCCTTGAATTTGATTTCTCCCCCATGTAATTTCTTTGTCAATCCGTTATAGATTATTGACATAGTGTTCATATATTTTCATTTTTCACATATTCAGGACACATCTGAAGGTTCTATGAAACAAATTATAGCAGGTGTAAAAGTTCCTCCTTACAAACCCTCAAACAAGGTAAACTAGTTCATATGTCTAGAATACATGTACATGTATGTACATACACTAGTCTATATGTCTTTCAAAAATTATGTAAAATCAAAATCAAAATTATAGTAAGTGAAGAATAAAAGTCATGTAGTATAACCCAAGTTTGTAGTTTATTTAATTTATCAATTTGAATTTGTTTTATATGAACAGAGGATAGTGACAGATGAGTCAGAGAAGGCTCCAGACAAAGAAGATGCTACGGTAGGAAGTGGTGATGATTTGGTGGATGCTGCTAACAGAATACAGATAGTACTAAAAAGTTCAACTAACTCTCAACAGTGTTAGTATCGGCATACTTATTATTATGTGTGGATAGTAGTATAAAATTATGAGTTCCCTGTTTTACAGAAAACCGTCTTAGGCATCTACCTATATGTTAATTTTCTCATGTCAGGTGAAACATTTACTTATGGTGTTCAAACATATTTTGCAAGATAAAAGTAGTCTTATCCAGGTCTGTAATTCATGGAAATTCATACTGTACATAAAGCATATAATTTATAAAATGGATTGGTCTGCAATACGTGAAGCTTGACCGGAAAATATGTATAGTCACAAAAAAATATATCTTGATTACCTATAGTATGAAAAATACCAAAACATGCCATAAGCATTGTGGCAGAGCTACTCCCACTCAATATTTACCCAGTTGAAGATTAGTAGACAATCGGATAATAAAAGAAATCTTTCTTTAGTTAAATTACCACATTCTGATCTGTGTTATTGTGAGAATGATGATATCCATGATTTTGTCATTGTAGTGCTATCCCCAATGTATGAAGTTGAGTTTGAGAAGGACGATGATTCTAACGGACATATTGATTTTATTACATCATCAGCTGTAAGTATCCATAACTCGCACTCTTTCTATCTGGTACAGAGTACAAAGTGTTTTGTATTTCACTAGCAGTACACACAGGACACATATTGAGCAGAAAGTTTGGTTTCATATGCTTTCTTACCAGAATGATGGAATCACTGAATAGTTTTAGAACTTGTTCATTTGATTACAATTTCCTTTTGACAGAATCTACGAGGGACAATGTATAGTATACCATCAGTTGACAGGCTCAAAGTAAAAAGGATAGCTGGAAGGATTGTACCAGCTATAGCTACAACTACAGCAGCTGTTAGTGGTCTGGTAAGCTGATTATGATGTTAAAATAATTACATGTATATATGTCCCAACATGGGTGCCATTTTGTAACAGTTGGTAAAGTGACATCTACTGAGTGGAGGGATGAGTGAAGACCTGATGCGGTTTACATCTTTATTCGTCTAAACATCATAGCATCTAAATACATCACATTCTTACTTCACTCTAGTTCAAAATGGCATCTTACATTAAATGGCTGACATAACTGATTGGAGAAAGCAAATCTAAAGTACTGTTTATTATACCATATCTATTTTAACTTAATCTTTAGTCCAGTTCATCATATCATCCTCAGAGTTTTCTCTGCCTTTCTTTTTGTTGGAGGAACCATGACCATTTATATTCAGATAATTAGACAATTTCATGTCCATCTTTTGAATTATCTTTTCTTGAATTACATTGTATACCCACATGTATGAGGTATAATAAATGTTTTTATCTTATTTTCCTTTATAGGTATCAGTAGAGATTCTGAAAGTGCTGGAGAGATTACCAATAGAAGTGTACAAGAACTGTTTTATGAACTTGGCTCTACCTGTCATGGTTCTATCTGAACCTGGACCTTGTGAAAAAACAGTCATAAAGTAGGTTCTCATGAGAATTCATGGAATGCAAAATGTCTGACAGTGCCCCTATTGGCAGACTTATGCATTATGACATCATAATCAAGTGCCACATTGTTTTACAGACCATTGATTACGTCGTCATAATTTAACAGTTCGAAAGTAGGTGCGATTAGACATTAGGTAATTTCATATACATTCTATAGATCTCAGCTGGCCATGATTATCTGTAACATTCAATTCTTAAAGCCCAGCCCTCTTTTCATGATAAAATTAGAGGGACAGTCAGGCTGTTATTCATCGGTGTGTCAAAGTTCTATATTCATTACCAACTACCAAAACAGCATATTCTAATGGAACTTACACTTATTGCCCATGAGTTATGGATGAACTTCAAATGTTTGCATCTTTTACTGACATGAACATGGCTTAAAGACTTTAATTTATTTACATGTATTTGTTCTTATTTTTTAGGGAAGGATTGACAGTAACAATGTGGGATAAGTGGGAAGTCAAAGGTCATAAAGACTATACATTACAAGAATTCTTACAGTATTTCAAGGTGACTTTATATAACAATTACATATATATCATTATACACTCAAATTCACCATGAAGTCTTCATCTCTTTGTTTCTCACTTTAGGAGTAATACATGTATAGTAATTTCGAAAAATGTTTGCATACATGGAAGTGAGCTGAATTGTATTTGTCCTAGCTTAGATCATAAACAGTATGTATTTTCTGTTAATAGTGCTGGTAGAACAAATTTTTTACCGTCTGTTGCTTATTCCAGACAAAATTTGGTTTTGAGGCGACAATGGTAGCCCATGGTGTTAAAATGGTGTATGTTACATTTATGCCACCTCATAAAAAGAGACTGCCTCAAACGTAAGTATTAGCAGGTCCTTTTGGACATACATGTATGTTTTTGGGGTTTGGTAATTGCAAATAGCAGCATGGTCTTTAATTTGCATAAAATTTCTGTACCTCTAATAATTTGGCAACAAAAATCAGTTCTAGAAACTTATTTTTATCAGAATTATTGTAAACAACTTTATATTTGCATGACCTTTCTTTTGCGACTTTTCAGTCACATACATGTATCAACTTGCTTGACTTAATTTTTGCGAATCCATCAACCATAAGAATCAGTTTTCGGACCTCTTTACTTGCAGATGAAATTCAAACCAATTTTATTCCCTGATATGTTACTTTTGAAAGGAACGAGCTGCAATTCGTGTATTAACACTCGTGACGTCGCAATGCATAAGATCTATAGAAACATGCCGCGACAGCTGGTCTAACCTGCAAACTGAACCTGCAGTGATCTGAATTTTAAGGTCACCCTTTTACCTTGAAAAAGCGATTTCAGAAAACAAGAATGAAACAGACAACTGAGGTGCATATACATGTACATAGGATAAATGTCATAATTTGTGTTTTGTATGCAACACACAGCATGGCCGCCGCCAAGTGCATTTATCGCACAACACACAGCAAGTGCATTTATTGCATGAAATGCGCTAACGCGCATTACATGTACGATAAATGCACTTGCAGTGTGTTGCATACCCGTAACAAAACACAAATTAAGACACTTATTCTCTATATGTTATCTATCACAGGGACATTTTATATGCAAGAACATTATTTTTGCATCCAACTGAGCTCACGAAATTACGTAAAAATTAAGTTGTTGCAAATAAAAAATCATTTACAGTATCTAAACCTTGAAATTTGGAAATCTTTTTATGACCTTGACTTTCTGGTTTTTGATAAAAAAAAAATTTAAAAATCCTTGTTTGTATAAGTAAGTATTTTGAGTAGACATGACATCTCATCTGTTTACTGTGATAATACATGTATAGGGAGATCAGTAATGGATTTTACAAGCTATTCAGTTTATTTTAGGTATAATAATTCATCTTTATAGGTCAATATTCAGCATAAGAAAAACATGTACTTGTCATGAAACTCCGATTTTTCCTATCTCTAAAGTTGTTGCCCTGAATGAAATGTACATCTTCATGCATTGAATTATATGTACTTGTACCTTGCTCTATACCTCTATTTATTTTGCTTAGGATGATAAAGCTATTAAAGCCGTCAGACGGTCAGAAGTACGTAGATCTTGTAGTGTCCCTCCAGGGTGACGATGAGGAGGATGTAGAGGCGCCACCTGTCAGATACTTCTTCGGTGTTTGATGAAAACTCATAAATAGGAACAAAATGACTTACATGTGATCAACTGAATGTAGTAGTGTCTTAATGTCTATATTTATGAATTAAAAACCATTTCTCTGACATCCAATTGTTTGCAAGTGTATGGTTTAAAACAATATTAAAGAGTACCTCAAGATTTAATCGCAATCATTACAGTTAGTGCAAATATACTAGTACATGTACATGTATGTAATTTTCATTGGTTGAAAAGTTGAGGTGATTTGTGCATCAACTTGATCAGCAACCAAAATTTCAAGAACAGAAATGAAAATCTGAATCCATATACATGTATGATAGTGGTCATCAATAAAGGAAGATAAACAGCATACTACTGTTATATTCTATAGCTTCCAACAGAAGACTGTTCAAGAGCATGTATTTGACCTTCCCATGTTTGATCCAAAATGTGTGATCTTGACCTTGAAGGTAGCCTTGACCCTCATTGGTTATCTCATCATGCACGATCATACCTGCAAGTTGGATAATGGATAATGCATATCAAGCGAGTTCTAGCAATACAATTTAAAGTTGGACTCGCTCATCCATTATCCATCTTTTAAGCATGAGCATTGTACGTTTTCAATTTACAGTATCCTCTTCAACCACCGTAGAGAATTTTGCAAAATATTACAGGAAGCAAGCACCCAAAGTACTTCATCAACATCATGTTTTTAGCTCTACTGGTCTTAAACCAGTCGAGCTTATGCGACACCTTGTCGTCCAGCGTCCGTCCGTCGGTCCGTCCATCCTTAAACAATTCTTGTGCTCGCGACTCCTCTGAAACCATAGGAGATAGAAAGTTCATTCTTTTTGCATCCTACTTGATATGTGGTGTTGTTGTGCACCTGACATTTGGTTTCAGCCCCTGACCCATAGGGTATTAGAAAATGGGCATGGTTATGAAAATCTATGAAATCTTGTGCTCGCAACTCCTCTGACACTATGAATGATGGAGACTTAATTCTTTTTGCAATATGATGGGTCGTTGGTCTTGTTGTGCACCTGATATTTTGTTTGAGCCCCTGACCTCCAGGGTCATAGAAAAATGGGTGTGGTCATTTCCTTCTATATAACTCGCAATCTTGTGCTCACAACTCCTTTGACACTGTGAATGATGGAGACTTGATTCTTTTTGCAATTTGATGGGTCTGTGGTCTAGTTGTACACCTGATATTTTGTTTGAGCCTCTGACCCCTAGGGTCGTAGAAAATATGTGTGGTCATTTTCTCCTATATAACTCATGAAATCATGTGCTCGCAACTCCTCCGACACTCTAAATGATGGAGACTTGATTCTTTTTGCAATATGATGGGTCTGTGATCTAATTGTGCACCCGATATTTTGTTTCAGCCCCAAACCCCCAGGGTCTTAGAAAATGGGTGTGGTCATTTTTTCCTATATAATTGTGCTCTCAACTCTTCTAAAGCTATTAATGATGGAGAGTTAATTCTTAATGCAATATGTTTGGTCTGTAGTCTTGTTGTGTAATTGATAGTTCATTTGAGCTAGCAGACCCTGGCCCTTAGGATATTGGAAAATGGTTGTAGCATTCTTTTTTGAAAGACTTTATCTCGAATATTTTGAATTATGTGAGTGATATTCTAGTTGCAGTCTATTGGATAAGTTGTTTTGTTGTGCTACTTATAATTTGTTAGAGCACCTGCTCCCTATGGTCTGATTTAAAAAAAAAAATGGAAATTGATATTTATGTGTATGTACATGTATCTTATTCACTTGTCAATGAGTGAATAAAACAAAACAACCAGGAGAGCTACAGTCTCATCAGAGACTTCTGGTTTCTATCTCAGACCTGCCTACTTTTACGATTTTGGCATAATTTTTACGACTTTTGACCTATAAATACGCTCTAAGCATTTGCTGCTAATTTTTACACCTAACACCGATTTCCAATCAGAAATACTTTTAAAAATATTTAAACAAACAAATAGGCTCGTTCATAGTAGTTTGTTGTAAGAGGGTTTGATATCGTGTAAGCAATTGTGTAAATGATTAAGATTTGTAAAATTGTCAAAGAAGGGGAAAAATGATGCTTTTTTCTCAAAATACGCTTAACTTCCCTAAATTACACTTTCTTTAGCAAAAATTTACACTTGGGAAGAAACAAGTAGGCAGGTCTGCTATCTGATTTGTCAAGTAAGACAACACAACATCTTACAGGTAGCAAGAACTTGAAGTCCTTCAACAAATACTGTTTTTCAACCCGATACAGTACATCAAACGAAACAAATTTTGACTTTTCTACAACTGCTGTACCAAATTTTCATGAAACCTTTAGTTACAATATGGATTAGGAAATACTCAAAAATGTTTTTCAATAAGATCTCTCTAATTTGATGGCCTCCAATGCATCTGTCCATGAAAATCTCAACATCTTCCCTGCAACAGCTTTATAGACTATGGCAAGGTATTGTAATTCAAAAGCACATTTGCTTCATCAGATGTGCAAATCAGATAAGCAATATAGGTTCCCTTTGGCTTTTTATACATTTCCACTATTTCTACACAATCAGAACCTACCTAACCCATCGTGGGATTTGCATCAGATGCATATTTTCTCTCTTTTTATGCTGGACTCTAACCAATTAATCAGAACTATCAAAATTTTACAATTTATTGATTCATTAGATTGAAAATTTACACAATAATATCTCTTTTAATTTGAGCAGTGTAAATAATGTGACTAAGTTAATAAGATTCATAATCTCTTTATGGTATACATGAATTAACAGATGATTACAATAACTAATCCCCATAAAAATATGTATTCAGAATTGAATGAAAAGTTCACAATGAGAAAGAAAATACATGAGAAAAAAATATCATAAATAAAGCAAATGTCTGACCAGAAGAAATATGTTATGCATAACTTTCGAAAAAAAATTCCACATGTAAGGTACATGTACATAGAGACAAAGAATAGGATAAATAAAATATACTTATAAATAGCTCATATATTCCAAAACTTTCACAAAATAACTACTCTCACAATATTAAAAAACTTTGCTTCGTGTCTTTGTAAAGAAATGCCAAAAAGTACATGTAAGATAAAGATGCACTCTAGTTGCATACACTGTAAGACTTGCATGTATATAATAGTTTTTTTCCGCGGACATAATGAAGACACTGCTGATGTGAAATCACAAAATAACAATGTATACTAAGTACTTGGCCCTTACATTAATAATTAGTTTATAATTAGCAGTAATAGAATTCATGTAGTTCAGGATAACTTACATGTAAGTCCAAAAACTATAAGTCCCCTCTGGCGAGCCGGTAGGGGACTAACAATACAGGTATATGTTTGTCACGGACAAGAGCATTTAGGTAACTTTTTGGCTAAGTTATTGATATCAGATAGTCAAACATTAATCATCATAAGAAAAAGACAGAGTAGATTAGTGTAAAGGAGAATATTTTCCTAAAAATGTTAACATGTAAATAAACATAATAATTAGTTTATTCATGGACAGGTATGTGACCTTTTGCAATTTTCCTTGACCTTAAAGTTAAGTTTCATCCAACTTAATAATTCAAGTTTAATGGAGGTCCATGTATTTCAAAAGCATATTGAGTTACAAGTGGCAAATAATGTGATTACCAAACATATTGACACTGGACAAAATTATCCATTTATGACTCCTTTGCTTTGCAAGCTACATAAAAATAAAGGGGAGACAAATGATGAAAATTGCTTTTCAGAGAATCAAATAAAACCATAAGCGATCAATCATGACATAAACAAGATTTTAATGAGATGCAGGTAAAATGATATGTAAATTTTAAAAATCTGCAAAATGCATACATGAGAAATTAAAGCAAATAAATTAAGACATAAAATATTTGAGCAGGTACTTAAAGTACACATAAAGCCATGGTCATGATTACATATATAGCTTTGCTCTCTGACAAATGTTTATCTTAAACTAATGGACATTCATACTGCTTAACATTCGTGTATAACAAAGCGTACCCTTATTCTGACTAAACTTGTGTACACTGCAAGACAGTCTCTTAAGAACAAGTAGCTATACAAATACAAAAAAAGTTTAAGTTACAATGAAAAAATCTGTTGAATTACAGATCAAAAGTGAAAAGTACACAAAACATTGCCTGTTTAATATTTGACAATGTGCATAACCTTAAACTTGAAAATGACCTTAACTTTGACTTTATATAACTGACACTCCTTGTACATCTGGTAAATGTCCGATGCATAATTACAATAAAATCATATTCATTAATTTATTACTACCAGACAAATCCTGGAAAAATGAATCTAGTGTACCCCCTCAACTTTATTGATGTGGGTTTATAAATCACTAGAGAAATATGCCCCTTTACCCAGACAATATGAAATGATATTTCATCACCCACATGGCACAAGTTAAACCAGAAAAAAAATATGAAACAATTTGATACAGCTTCATTAGATTTCTATCAGTATAAAATAAAATCCAATACCCATTATGTAAAAGATATAAATGTACCTACAATGCTTAATTTATTCTACGTATATATGTAACTTCCGAATACATGTCTATCAACATGTAAAAGAAATGATTAAGAAGACAAATAAGTATTTATACATTTATAAAGAATAGTTTATGACACACTCAAATGTCAATTCCTGATTAACGTGGGTAATATTTGTTCCAGAATACAAAAATTTGATACATTATAAGGCAACAAATGTTTTGGACATGTTTTACCCTAGTTTGAAATTTCATGTACAATCCTTGATTTGTACCTTTCATTCTCACACATTTTATCTACAAACACGACCTGAGTTACTGTAACAATGAGCTAATCAACATTCAACTGTAATATTCTCACTCCATTTGGAAAAGAACTTGCTTGTTCTTCAATTTTTTGGAAGACCCTGGAAATGTTCATATCACAGCTTATGACTAATTCTGCAACACAATGGAATGATGGACATATGTAATCTGACATTGGATTAAGCTAGCTATCTTAATGCTTCATAAGTAAAAAATTGCCATTTTAATAAAAATAAAATTCTATACTTAAATTTTGGCCAATATATGAATACATATTAAGTGTTAGTATGTTAAATAAGTAAAATTTCCATCCCTCACATTATTTTCTCTATTAATCATACAACTTTACTGAAGTGAAAAAGATTTAATATCAATATTAACACAAAGGACTATAGACAATTATAAGTAGATCCCTCATAAGCCATCAGTAATTTTCATATGATAATGAAATAGGAAGCAGAACGCTTTCAGAAGATGCTTTTCAAAATGCAATGGACCAAAATTGCATACAAATACATGTATATACATGTATGTGTAGATATTAAAAGCACAAGAATGAAATAAACAACATGAACAACGTTAATTATTCAAAAATGCTGGATCGACCCAAGATATTGCAATACTTGTAGTCACACCCTATTAGAAACTGCATGTATTAATTTTATTCTTTGATTTATGGATTTTCATGAATAAGGTACCCAAGTAAAATTGTATGCATGAATTTTATCATTGATATGAAATAAGGGATTGAAAAGACTCCAATGAAAAAAATTGCCACACACTTTGGTATGTAAAACTCAAGATTTGTTACTTGTGACTTAACACATTGTCAGGCTGACAAAGTAGTTTAAAAAGCTAATTAAAATGCTTAATCTAACTACACAAGTCCATACAGAATTTGGTAGGAACTATATTTTGTCACTATACATACATGATTAGGAAGAAATTATTCTATACCCGTACGTAATAACAAAAGATAACTACTAATTTGGTCTATGCAGAAATTGGTAGGAAATATTGTTTGCTCTGATGTCAACACTTGGGAAGGAATTACATTTAAGTCCACACAGAGTTAGGGAGGAATGATTCTTTGCCATGCGTTGGAATGATACTGCTCTCATCCTCCAGAAAGTAGAGAGGTAGTAAAACAACATGACCTTTGACCTTCTTCAGTTCAGCCCTAGCCCGTGCAGGATCAGTCTCTGCCATATTTTTTCGTCTTGTGAACGCTTTAAGCTCAGCAAAAGTCTTGACGAGATCATTTGGAACACAGTTGAACACCTATATGTACAAAATTATGCAACAAGTTTACTTTCCTGTGCATCAGGACAAACTGGAATAGATATATACGAGGGCTGTTCCGAAAGTTCATGGACAACGCAAATTAAGAAAAGATCTAGATAATTTGCTAGGAACCATGTTGATTTCCTTATATAACGGATAATTTTGAATACATATACGAATTTTCATTACCATTGGTCAATACCAAATTTTCAAATTCCCGTTTAAACAACGTAAGGTTCTAGGTCACGGAGTAGCTAACAACGTAACGACGTCGTCAGAAGTCCAGCATAAATTTGACATTTTAAAAGAAATAAAACACCTCTCATCTGTACAAAATTCAAAAATATCTTTTCATGTATTTTGATAAGGAAGTAATGTTCTATTTTCATGTGCATTTCTACCTCTATATTATAATGTACTTTCATCTTTGAATCATTCAAAGTCAGGTCACCATGAAGGGAGAAAACGGCATCACTTTACTTCTTTTCATTTACTTTTTGTACAACTTCTATCAAAATTGCGTGTTTATGTATCTATTCATCATAAAAACACATTCTTCTACCTTAACAACATAAGTTTTGATGTATTTGGTCCGTATCAAGATGTATCCATCAGCTGTTAAGTCTCCGTTTGTTTTATTCAACAGAAATTCAAAACTGAATGACTGTCTGTTGCTCCGTAAAGAACTCTGACGTCATCAATTTTTGGTTTGTTTGATCAACAATATCATGCATAAATCCTCATAAGAGTCATAAATCTGGTCCAATTTTGTTAAAACTTCGCAGTGGTCAAGAAAAATAATAGTATTAATGATACAGAAAGTTTAACTGATAGTCAAGTATTTTTTCTTATTTCATTTAGCAATATAACGAATGATGGGTTCGTTTCAACAACTCAAATTTCACTGCTCCCTAGCCTCTACTCTTCATGTATAAAGGTTACAATTATGTCCTTTTTGTAAATCATTTTAACCTGATATTTTTTATTTTCTCTTTCTGAATGTATTCCTTTCATTTCAGAAAATTTCATTCGCATACGACTTCAAATGTGATTTTTAAGGCATGTGTCCACGAACTTTTAGAACGGCCCTCATACATGTACAATTCTTAGATCATATACATGACTATATATCAACTTTAATTATTAATATACACATGACAATTTTCTGTATTGCTAGAAAAAAATTGTGGCATCAGATTCACCTCCAATTCCAATTGCAATTCAGAAATTGTAGGATAAGTTTTAGTAAGAAAAGGTACATCTTCACGTTTATCATGTCAATACGTCACTGTGTGGATATTTCAGTACATGTAATACAATTTGTTCTGGGGCTTATGGGAGAACAATTTTGTATATATCATGATTGAGTATTGCCATACAATATACAGTAGAAGTTTTTTTTATTTTACCACAGGTCACAATCAATGAGCTGATGTTCACACATACCCTTTAATACACAGCATGGCGTAAGGCATAGAACAAATTTTTTTATAGCATTCCATAAAATAAATGAATTGCTGCAGAGCAAATACTGTAAACTGTCTTTTTTTTTTGCGAAATTTGCGACATTTTATTTTCGCGATATAAACATATCTTTCTGCACATTTGTTGGGACAAACATGTATTAGCAGCGTTTATTTTTGCGAATCAAAGGACCTTTCGAATATCACGAAAATAAAATGCTTGCAAATAAAAGACGGTTTACAGTACATGTAAATCGTTGAAATGATCTGTGCTAAAAGTGACATTCTGTAAGACAGTATTATTTATGCTAGCTTGATATTTCAATTACATATATACTAACCTTCTGAAAGACAGTGGTATTGATGCTAGCTTGATATAATAAGACTTTCTTGTAGAAATTGTCAGACATGATGTCATCTACTACAGGGTCAGTCTTCTCTAAGCCTAAATGTTCCCTGTAAAAAGATGATTAATAATAATTTTTACTCAAGCACACAACTGACATAATATTTCATAAACCATTTCATAACCTATGTAAATACATAGATTGATGTAAATAACTGACGGATTGCCAAATGTCTGTTATCATACTTATAAATTATGATGATATAATCAAATGCACTTTCAGTTCATTGCTTGATAAGCTATTGTTTATGACGTGATAATTCGAATTCCACTAGCAGGTACAATGTCCAACATTTGACGATCCTTAAATTGTCAGTAAATTAGTACTACATGTACATTTACATGTATATCCCTGAATTCTTACTAACATTAAAACTTTGAGTACCTGAACAAAGACTTCCTGAGGGAGGAGGCAAACTTTCCTGCCTTGTGTTGAACTCCGTTAAAGTAGACAGGGTCCTTCTTTACATCCTGTACCATGATGGCCAATTCACTATCCCGATCTCCCATCATGCTCCTGTCGTTGATGTTTGCGGACCCAATAATTACCGTGTCATCATCAACGATCATCAGCTTACTGTGTACATACACCAGTTCTGTCACCTATATAGGGTTTCAAAAAATTAAATAACATCTGATAAGTCATCAAGACATAGATTTGTCTGTACTAGCCCAGCTCAGAATTCTTAAATTAAATCATACATAAAAGTAATTCTTTTTTACTATGTTTTTGAAAAGAAAAAAATCTTATATAAATCAAGTTTCATCATTAAAACATGCTACATGTACATCTGAACCGTCTAATAATGTGTCAACTTCATACAAATTATACTTAATGTTCATCTTATAATTTGAGTATGACTTTGTCTTACCAGTTTGCCTTGAAGTTCCTCATGTTTCCTCAGGCCCAGGAATACAATATATTTCAGTGGATCCATCACTAGTACAATTACAACAAAGTTATGTATCATGAATTCATCAAGATAATCAGCAAAGTCTTTAAAAGACATTACAAACTGAGAAAATTGGTATTACATTGTAAAACTCCTCATTTTCTAAGTTCTATCAATATCTGGGTGTGAAAAATTCATTAAAACTTTCACTTTAAATTCACTTAGAATTTGCCCTCTAGCAAAAGAAACTTTACCTTCTTTGCGTAGTTTTTGCCAAATAGAGTTTGGTCCCTTAGATATGGATGAGTAGTTATAGTGTGTGACAGCTTGTATAGCGAATGCACCATCGCCACCTATTTCACCTTCAAAGGCTGGTAGTAGGGGCATCACCACAAAAACCTTGAAATTCTCATCATTTCTGTAAAATATTAGTATGTAAACATGTATCCACTTAGACATGCAATAGTTATTGTAATATTATTCAATAATGATGAAAACACAATAAATTACATACTCAGACAGGAGCTTTTAAATTCTTCTATATGTAATTACTATCAGTTGAAGACTTGATATATAGATGCTTACACTATGAATGGTAGATTCTCTTAGTACAATGTGCATGAATAAGGAAGAATTTGGAACCAATCTGAGCCTTTTTTTGTATGGAGTTTCTGTTAAAGAATATTAATGACAGCACTAAAACAGACCTATGAGCTCTAATGATCCTATGGTACAGTGTGTCACCTATTTTATTTTTCACTGAGCTATGGTCACCTATATGACTGATGAAAAATTGATTCTGAAAATAAAAAGATCAAGGAGTCAGTATGATTTGTTAAGGATTTCAACCCAATAATTTCTGTTTTTGTTTTGTTTTTGGTTTGTTTTTTTTTTTTGTTTAAGTGTTAACCACCTTTAGACATAGTATTTAAGAACTCAATTTTTCTATTATGATCAAAATTCAAGGTGAATTCAGCATTCAAAAGTACATGTGCATATATTCCTGAATACATTTAATCATCTTCGAGTCTTGACAAAATACTATAAACAATTTTTTTTACCTCAATGTAGATGTAATGTTTGGCACTTTCTATACAGTGAATATATGCTGATTGTATGGAATTTTCTGTAACCTGGATGCTGGCTGACCAAGGGGAAGCACTCCGTAATATCTAGTTATAATAAAATAAAAGAAATCAAATATCTTACAAACTATATGCCTATGTACAATTAAATTTTTATCATTATTTCATGAAACTTGCTGAACATTCTAATATTTGTTTTGAATTTTAGAAGAAAGAAACTAATCATATTGACATAGCACAACAAAGTAAGGCCTATTGAATAAAGGTTTGAAAGTTTAGCTTCAGATGAAAACAAATATCTATTCAACGATTGTACCTATATATTAAACATACCTGAGTTTTGACCTCATTACAGCATTCCTTGACAGCTGTAGGTATCAGACTTCCATGGCTGTAAGCTTTAGGTAATAACAATGGGTAATCCTTGTTCCTCTTCAATTTTTCGACCTACAACAATTTTAGTCATATATTCAAATCTGGTAGGTATACAGATACCATGGTAAGTTGCTTGAAATCATAAAAAGAATGATCAATTTCATTCCATTCTCTTCAAATAAAGAATTACGCCTTTCTCTCAAAGACATTCATTCACATTTGTACAGCAAAAATAAATCAATTTCTGGAGCATTGGTGTACATGTACATGTTACTTAAGTAATGTACATACTTTTGCTGCATTCCATCGCCCAATGAAATGCCTTGACACATCTCTAGCTGCCTTCCCATAAACCACTGCACCTATGTCATGCCATGGCATTCTGGGAGTTTGAGAACGATCAATGAAATCTAAGCAAAAGTAAGAAAGCAACAATAAGCATTTGTCATTTTGGTATAGCTAAGTCTTTTTCATTCAAAGTGCTTTTGTTAGAGCAAATATCATTTCTTGTTAATGAAAGCTTCATGTTCAAACATGCTTTCCCTGACATATAATTGACAACAGCCAAGGAAGTAACAGTGAAATTTCAAATGTAATAAGAAATCATAGTTGTTATAGAAACCTAAGTAAAATCAAATACTTTTGTTATAAAAACTAATATCCAAGGAAAGCAAGTTGACCCATAATCTTTTGAAAATCTTTCCAGAAAATTCAGAAGCAAAAAGAAAACAGTAGTTTTTGCAAAACCTTTTTACCATGTTTATGGACAATTCCTAAATTCAGTTTCTCAAAACCTGTTTTTTTTTCAAGGTTTTTATTTTTGAGGTCTTTCAGTCGCAAATATAAATTTCTAGCGTGAATAAATATGTATCATAAGGCATGAGTGACTCATGGAAAAATTAAAATTATGAATAATACTTGAAACTGATCTAACAAAAAGTTCAAATAAAAAGTAAATAATTTAAGGTATCCGTTGTACAAATAAATATCAAGTGTAATATATAGTTAGAATTACGGCATATCTTTACCTAAATATACCATAATGCAACATAAAAGTTGGTTTCCAACATCATAGTTCAACATCCCAACCGCTAACTAAGCAACGGAAACTTTCGAGAAACTGCCGGAGATTACCGAGATAGTTTTAACACTATTTAAATGGACGAGATGTCAACGAGATCTCCATTTGTACAATGGATACGTTAAAATTCTTGGAACCATAGATAAATGAATAATCTTCTATTTGTTAATTGCAAGGAGTTTTACTTGAATAATTAGTATCATCCACGGTTATGCACATGAGAAGAATAAGAAACTTGTCAGAAAGACAACAAAGCTTGTTGGTGCATGGATGTTTGTTTGTAAATAGCAAGAGACAGAAAATGCTGTAAGTCCAAGGTAGGTCAAGGTCACTTGACATCAAATAAAGATATTAGGGGGGGGGGGGGGTTGACAATAGCCCTCCAGATAATAATCTTAATGAGTTAATAAGAAGTCACAGGAACAATTCCTACAGGCATCTGTTATTATTATATAAGTCTATTTCTGAGGTACAATGAAACATGCTATATCCTGTTAACCTGTGAATACAGTAAACTTACAGCCATACATTTCTATAATATGACTTAACTTACCAGCAAAAGGGTCATCTAGATCGACAAAGTCCTTATGTATAAAGTTACAGTAATCTTTTCCTATCCAGAGTTTAGACGAGCCTTTAAGTCCAAGCTCATCGATGGCAAGCTCACTAGATGTTCGCTGTAACTTTGGAGGCACCATGCTGAAACAGATGGAGGTATTTTAATATTATTGGAAAAAAACACTTTGGTCAAAAGCTAAGAGATGTTATAATTACAGTTTTATTCATGAGGTTTTTATTTAATAAAAAAATTGGCAATAATCTGATGAAAGACAAATTTTCAGATTATAGATTCATATGATTGACCCACTGGATTCATATCGATCAATAGAAGCTTTAGTTCCCTTGTAAAGAGATAAAGTTAAGATACTAATCAAACACATTTTATCTGTAATGGTGTTTAATGCCAATTTAACTGCTTCAATTATTCAAACTATTTTCAGAGAAATCACTTCACATACATAAGTAAACTTACAGAGCTTCACTGTCTTTAAAGTCTGTGATACTGTCCCTTCTTGACTCGTGCTTCATAATTCTATCTCTCTATCAAATTACAATACACTTTTTAAACATATACATGTAAATAAGGTAATTTAAGTTGAGCCAATGGAAAATGGTGAAAAAAGGAATCTTGAAAAAACTTCATGGAAAAATAATTGCAATTTGTTGACTAAATACATGTATCAACATACTTTCATAGATATTAATCAATTTAATTAATAATAAAGAATGTGATGTAATGAACAGTATATGCCAATTTAAGTTACAACCATAGACAAGTTTACAGTTGTGAACTTAATCTTTGATCATACATGTAGACAAGTTTTTGAAAAGTTGTAAATTTGACCTTTGACCATGAAAATGATTTTTTTCTATGGTGGTCATTAGGGGCAATGATCAAAATCCCATGGCTGACAGGATAGTCAGTTTCAGATCAACAAGAATATACAGACCAACGGATGGACAGACAGAAAAGACTGAATCTTTCATATGAACATATAAACTTACAATTCTACTGCTGATTGTAGGACCCACTGCTTTCTTCTCAGATTTAGGTAGAGGCATCTCTTCCTGCTGTTGTTTGACGGCAGAGTGGAACTTCTGTACGTTAAGCACCATTTTCCATCGTCGTTGAGCAATCCCTGAACTGTCCCTGCCGGTGTTGTCAGCATTGCCTGCATGCTGATTATTATTCTCCTCGGGATTACTGAGTGACCTCTGGAATATACCCCGCGACCAGCCGCTCCTCTTCGTCTCCTTATTGTGAGAGTCCTCTGTCGTTTGATCAAAACTAGACTGAGGTTGTTCTGATATAGATCTCCTATACTTGTGTGATTTTCCGGAGTTTTTTGATACACCCTTACCACCTGACTGTACGTCATTGTCTAGATGTTTAAAGCCTACACACTCCACATCTTGGCCTTTATCACTTTTCTTACCTCTGAACGAGAACTTAAATCCCTGCTTCTTTTCCTTATCTTTAAGTGACTCACTCTCTCTTTTACCTTCATTGCCTGAATCCTCATTTTCTTGTTTTAAACTTAATTTTGCACTTTCCTCGGAATCTCTCTTGAATTTCACATTATTTCCTTTATTTCTTTTCTGAGAATTTTTCATGATAGAATTCCTGGCATCTTTAACACTGAGTGACAGCACTTCGTCAATATCTTGAATACCGTTTTCTGATCCTTTATGAACTTGGCTTGAATCAACAGTAGTTGTATCTTTTTCTTTTTTATTCTTTTCAAGAACTTGTCTAACAACATCAAACATGGCTACTGGTTTGTTTGCCATGTTTTCGTTATGGACTGTTGCCTTGACAACCTGACCTTGACCTTCACCTGACCCTGCAGTTTTCCATCGATCTTTACCACCACGTCCTTTAATGTGCATCAGCTTGTCATATTCCTCCTCCCCCTCTTCTTCTAATGAGTCGTTATCATATGCATGAGGTTCACTTGTTGCTCCAAGTCTCTTACAAACACATTCATTCTCAGATCCAACATGGTTGTGTAATTTTTTACTTTCGTCTTCTTTCATTCCTTCTTCATTCTTAATGCTGTTTTCTTTCTTTTGACTTTCCTCATTATCACTCGGTGACAAGTCATTCAATGCATCATGAAACTCCTCATCGTTTGAGGATAAATTCTCCACAATATTAGAGTCTAGAGAGCTCCTCCTGCTGGGCATGGGACTTGGAGGAGAGATATTGATCTGTATTCCTGTCAATGTTCTTGTATCAGCACCAACTTCATTTGATTCAGCCTGAAATATACAAGAATATTTTGGGCATTATATTCTTACAATCTTCATGTCAAACCTCAGCCCATCCTGCAATTTTCTTTCAGAAAATAAATGAAGTACATCATTTCATCATGTGAATATTTAACCTGAAAAATGTTTATAAATATTGATGATAAGCTTCGAAGACTGTGTACAGTTTCACTAAACTTATTTCATGCATGTACAAATACTTGCTGAAACTGGAATCCAAAGAATCACTTTTTATAGCGTAAATAATTATGAGACAAAATCATATGAATTAAAGTAATAAAATGGTACATTTCTTTGTCAGTCACTTAATCTTTTAAATCTTTACTGTAAGTATTCCAAACATCATTTGTGGATTACTAAAAGAAAACATTATAGAATTTCTAATAAACAACATGCCTGACCTACATGTACATGTATTTATGGCACTATAATGAATTATAAGAGGTAAAGCAGAGTCGAGCTGTTGTGTATTAACTACCTCATCTATCTGTATCCTGGGTCCATCTTGTTCAGATCTGTTAGGAGAGTCATACACGATACATCCAAGATCTGCAAGTCTGTGTTTACCGTCGTCCCAGCGACCATAACAAAGGTCGAGGCCACCAAGAAATGCCACCTTCTGATCAATGGCTACTAACTTCTCATGGTGTCCCCACAGTAACACACCTCCGGCACCATGATCTGGATGTCGTATTATCTGTAATAACCATATAGAGAAGCATACATGTATATTTACAGTACATGTACAAAAACCTAGATCATTCTTTATTGTTGTACAGGCAACTGCACAATAAGTATTCTTGATAATTCTTTTTAAAATAGATCATTTTTGCAGGGAGGGGGCTCACAGCTCAGTGGTAGAATTCTCTGGTCCAGTCTACCCAGCTGTGAAATTGGTGCTAGCATTCCTAGGCAGTTAATCTGCTATAGACCAGCATCATAATCCCGGTGTAGGATTAACACCTTCTCATCTGTTTGCGCTACTGAAATCGGGTAAAAGCACCGGCCTTATGAGCCTCAAGGAGGATTAAACTTTTAAGGTATTCTTTGTTCAAATAAATATCAAGTGTGTTATATAGTTAAAAAATTCTGTATAAATAAATAGCAATTGATTAATTCTGACATAAACCAATTTTTAACCATGGTTCATACTGAAATTTCACACCAAAATTCCACGACTCTTCCATGACTCAAACATCATTTTCCATGACTTCATAGACAGACAAGCAACCAATTGCTATGACCATCATGTTAAGTCCTTCACTGATATTGTGCAAAACTAAACAATTGAACCCAAACACTCAAATACACAAATTTTCAGCCCCTTTGGCCTTTTATTCAGTGTAAAAAGGACAATGTATATGACGACTTAGTAAAATCCATCCTTTGCTAAATAAAAACACAAACACTCAAATACACAAATTTTCAGAATAAAATACAAAAACATTTATTTGTATCATCCCTTCCCTCGATCTGGAAGAAATATTTCAATCTAATCAATAGAAGCTATCCATAATTATTAAGAAATTCAGCAATTTGTGATGTTTTAAAACAATTACAGACAAAGTACTCAGGGATATAAACCTGATACACATTATCTCGAAGACAAGAAATTGGGTGATTGTGAAATTCCATGACTTTCCATGACTGCACCCACTTTTCGATACCTTTTCAAGACCATGTCAAATTCCATGACTTTCCATGACCAGCACGAACCATGTTAATAGATCCTTTCACATTATTTGTGGCACTGAATTTGGAGCTAATTTCTGGGGTCACCCAAAAGAACACATGTGCACAAGTGACATCACTTGATTATGGAAGACTCCTTAGCAGAACGAACAAAACAAAATTTTACATAATTCACAATCAAACAATTATTACAATCCGAATGTTAGTCTCCAGGAACCAAGCTTAAGATTCAGTACCACTGATAATATTAAAAAGTCTATGATTTTAATTTTCATACGTGTTATATTATTACCTTAATATTTTCCGGGCATTTATTAACCAGTGTCTGTTTGCTATATCTGCTGCTCAAGTTGAGTGCCAGCTCCATTTCTTTGTAGAGCAAGATAAATATCTTCACTCCTTGTTTCTTAAATACAAAAATTATAGATAGGAAAATATTATTAGTTATACAGTGTTTTACAGGGGGGATACAGAAATATATTGGGTCGATGAAAAAAGTTGTATTGGGCTCGGTGAAGAAATATATTGGGTCGATGACAAAAGTGGTATTGGGCGAGGCGGTGACGTCACTATCGTAAAGCGTCTTAGTGGAAGCAGGATATCTAAATAACATCATGTCAGTAAAATAATACAACATAATATTCGGTTCTTCTCGACCAATCAGATTGCAAGAAATTTGCCAGAGGTGGGATAAAGGTTGATATCACTGAAGAAAATTTAATTTACAGTAAACGTGGTTAATTTCGCTATTATAACATCAAGACTTTTCGCGTGGGGGAAATATTTGCAATAAAAATGTCTTTCCAATTGTAAGAATGCAACAAGGAAATTTTCACTTGGGGGAAATTTTTGCAAATTTCCTTTATTCGCGATAAACTAGAAAATTACCCCCACGCAAAAATGTCCATGTTTACAGTAATACATAGAATGTATCAAATTAGTTGACTACAAAGAGCGGACTTCATTTTGAGACAGATACAGTATAGAATCTTCAAGAATCAGTGCAAAATCAAACTGTGTATAATTTAAAGGATTTTTCTTCAACACATGATTTTCAGAAATGGTTTCCACTCCAAGGAAATAAAATAAATTACCAGTATATCATTTCTGTGGCCTACATTAAACATCCACATTATATTCATTAAACTTTTTCATACAGGATGTTATTTTTATCAGTCTACACTTGGTAACTTTTTAAATCTATGAGAGACAACTCTTACTGCTTTACGTTCCAGTATCTGGTCCAGCCTCCATTTATTTCCCTCAGTTATTGGTCTTTTCATGTATATTTCTGGACTGAGCCTGTCAAATATATATAAGAGATTTTATGTCACAAATTTTAGTACTTTATCATTGAATATATATAATCAAGTGGCTTTAATAAGTTCTACGAAAGCAACTTAAAGAACTTACAAAAGCAACTTATGATCTGATGCGCCAGATCAAATTGCTTTAGACATGTTAAACAATCTATCAAAATCTGAATTATTATTATAGGTCTAAACAGCATAACTATGGCAAAACCTATGACAATGTTGGGAAGCTTGGAATAGCTAGCAGCCAATCGATACTGCATCATCACTCTTGGCTAAACATTTTCATAAAACATAAAATATTGAGTACTTTTTAATTCAGTTGTTGTTTTTCACATCTTTTCTTACTTATTAATCCTTTAATATAAATAACCCCATCAATAAAAATACCCTTTAAATAATACCCCCTTATTTCTGCTGGCATTTACAATAACATTTATATTTCAATCCCTTTTGTGTCTAAATCTAAGTGCAGAGTCAGCTTTTCTATGCAAAAAAGCTATATTTACATAAGAAGAGGTACTTAAAGGTATAATTTTCCCATAAATCAGATAGTGGCGCCATCTGTGCCAGAATGGATCAGATGTCGTACAAACATGTACAACAATAAAGACATGAGAAGTAATATCCATAATACGGTATTGGTGTGATATGACTCATCAGATACATGGTTAAGACTAGGTAACACAAGGTACACCATCTTATTGATTACTCTGTACAAAGCTTTATTGTGTGTAATATCAACATATCAAGTATTTATGAAAGAAGCTCGTAAGCTGCTATATTACCAAGGAAGTATATAAACCCAGTATAAAACATTGTACAATTAGTATCTAAGTGCTTGTAGACTTTACATAGTACATAGTTACATAAGAGGAAGTCCTTTGAGAGTACACTTGCTTATCAAACTTCCTCTTCAATAACATAATGTTCTTAGCATAAGATTGATTGCTATTCTAATATGCAAGATCGTAAATGCAGCACGTGCAGCGTGTCCTGATTTTTCGTTTAGTCACCTACCTAAACCATTGTTCAAACTTGGGCACCTTTTCTGCCCAAGTAAATTGATGACGTCATAACAATAGAGAACAATCAAGAAGTGCGCGAGAACATTCGTATAGTCTTGGTTAGAAGTATTTGCGATCTTCCGTATTGAACAGCTCAAAGATGTTCTTCAGATTACAATTATATATCCAGTATTCAGTGTCTTTTTCTTCCTTCTTTTGTTTAAAGCTGCATACATTGTGTAAACCAGAAAAAAATGTTTGTGAAACTTAAACCCCCATAGTGACAGTATGACTCTTAAAACAACAATCATATAACAGGGTTTCTTTGAAAAGCATCTAGAGAACAGTACTTCAATTTCATTTTTCCAAAATTAACCTTGATCTATTAAGATATCCATTATACAAATAAATATCAAGTGTATTATGTAGTTAGAATCATGGCATATCTTTACCTAAATATACCTAATACAACATAAAAAATGATTTCTATCATCAAAGGCCAACATGACGACCATCAATCAAGCAACAGAAACTATCGAGACACTGCCAAAGATTAGGGATATAATTTTAACACTTTTAAATGGTTGAGACGTCAGCAAGATCTCCATTTGTACATTGGATAAGTTAATCCCCAAATCAACAGATGTCTCCCTAAGTATCCAAATCTTGCTTGAATAGGTGATAAAAAGGGTCATGACTTACTCCATGTAGTACATGAATCATCCAACAACCAATATATCTGAAGTATTTTTCCTAACAGTCATCCTGACCTACAACCTATAAACAATAAAACTTCTGAACCTTATCGCTTGAAAATTATTTATCTAAATTCAGTTTGGATAAAGGAAAAGAATCTTGAGTTATCATCTGAAAATTGACCACCTGGACCCATATAAAGACAAAACAGCAACAGGAGGCAAGGTTAGACAAAGCTAACTCTTTCTTTGCAGGATGATCTTGCAGGATTTTTTTTAATTAAAGGTGCCAATCTCAGGTACAAGGTGTGCACCAGGTAGGGGAGATGTGAATCTTGACATAGTTCATTACTCCCTACCTGATGGCAGTATTCGATTTGTACAATGCAATTCCTTCATAGAGGTGTGGGTGCATAAACAGACTAGACAGATTAGTGTGAAATACATATTAATCATTTTTCTTACTGTTTACATACTCACTCACAATAACATAGATGTCATGTGACTTCCCAACAATGACAAAGCTCCTTTAAGAGATGATAACAATGAGGTAGATATTATGTGTCATGCTAACAATGATGTAGATATTATATAACTTACCACCAATCTGTAATGAAGATTTCCTCTTGTGCGTTCTCCAGAGCCTCAGCTATACATGCAAAATATGTAGCCCCATCTACAAACCTGTATAAAACAATACAAGTATATAACCTTAGAAATGACTTACATGTACTAAAAAGTTCTGAAAAATACTTAAAACTAAACATGATGTAACCATTTGAAATTATGGTAGTTAATATTGTTCATCAAACTGTATATTTAACAAGTTCCTATAAATGTACTAAAATGTCAAAACAAGTAAACTGACCATCTGGCACAGCTGTTTTCTCTGACAGGGGCAAATGATTCAAATCTATTGTACTGTGTATAATCCTTGCCCATGATAGATTCTGCTGCCTTTTCTATAGCTCCTTGCCATTCATCTGCTTTCCTAGATGTCCAGCACTTGGCCAGTAATACTCTAAATGAAACAACACATTTCATAACATTTTCATAAATTAACAGCAGAAACTGCAGATGTAGTTCTTGAAGATAGGACTTCACTGTTTTATAAACTTAACAACTATAAAGTGAGCTTAGATGAACTTATTATCAAACAAGAAAGCTTTTATTATAAACAAGCCACCATTGTAGCACTTTTGTCCCTTGTACCAAAGATGGGAGTAACTGATGAAACAAACTTTTAATTTGAGTGTCATTGTATGGGACAGACACAATTACTGCTAAGCCTTGTAGAGCAGCACTCACCTAGTAAGGTTTGTGATCTGTATACCATGTTTGGCCCCAGTCTTTCCAAACCCGTTCTGTACACTGAACTGTGAGTCCATCAACATTACATCACAAATAACTCCGTCTCTAGGACGAATATAGGCAATGAAGGAATCCTTCACCAGCAGCCATCTGGTAAATTCAAGGAACAGAAATGCTATTTTTTAACAAGATTCTTCATTATCTTTTTATACATGTAGATGAATTTTAAACATGCAAATATTTAATTCTACAAACAACAAAGAAATATATTAAAGTAGTGTGTGTATTATTCTGCGATAACTATATTTGTCATCTGTGAAAGACTAGACTGTTAAAGAAGAACAAATATTTATACATGTATTTCACCTGTTAAAATTGTGACCTTAAATTCAAAGTGACCTTGACCCTAGTTTGCTGTTGAATCTCGGCACACTTGACCACCCTTGCAATGATGTATAGTGCAAATTGGATGGGTTACAGACATTCCTGTATATAACCAAGTTAGAGTACCAGGCGAATGGAGTGATAGGCAGATGCAGGACAATGCTGTTCTTTTGCATGCGACATAAAACAAAACAGACTCCAGATTGTCATTTTTTCTGAAAGTATCAAAATAGACAAGCACCTGTTTTTCCATCGTCCAAATAAGTGAAATTTACTGAGACAGCCACAGCATCCGATGCTTATTCTACGGCCTCCAGAACATTTCTCTACACTCCCCTCCTTCCACTTCTTTCCAAGCCTCTTTACAAATGACAGATGACAGACCTCCAGAAATTTAAGCTGTAAGAGACGTTAAATGCAATTGAATTCATCTCAAACAGGATTTATTCTGATTTCATAATCAATTAGCTTCACAAATCAAAAAGCCATTAAAGACATTTTGTGTAGACTGTGAAGTATTTTTTTTAACTTGATCACTAAGTGACGTCTGACATTCTGTCTGGGCAATTTATCGATAGAATCATAACTAGAACTGCCCTAAAGTGGACGAACAATACCCCCTGCGGGAAGTTTTTTTTATGATGCAACATGAAAAGCCTTCCATTTTTAAAAGTATATAATGCAACAAATCTGCTTTCAAATCTTCTTAACTTAAACTGCAATATAAGTCCAAAGTCAAGGTCAAGGTCACAAGGTCAAAAGTCATGATACCAAACTGTAGTACTCTTTGTGGTGAATGCTTGTATGAAATATGAAAAACCTATCATTTATATTATAAAAAAAAATATGCTTTCAAAATTTCTAAACATGTCCTAATTTCAACATAAGCCCAAAGTAAAGGTCAAGGTCACAAGTCATGATACCAAACTGTTGTACTCTTTGTGGTGAAATGAAAGGCCTACCATTTATAGTATAAAAGAATTCTGCCTTTAAAACATCTAAACATAAAATATAGTACAGGGTGAAGGTCACAGGGTCTAAAGTCATGGTACCAAAATGTAGTACTCTTTATGGTGATTGTGTGTATGAAATATGAAAAGCCTACCATTAATAGAATAAAAGAAATCTGCTTTCAAAACATCTTAACATAAAATGTTGTAAAGGGTGAAGGTCAAGGTCACAGGGTCAAAAGTAATGGTACAAAAATGTAGTTCTCTTTATGGTGAATATGTGTATGAAATATAAAGGACTACCATTAATAGTATAAAAGAAATCTGCTTTCAAAACTTCTTAACAAGACAGACAGACGGGCGGACAGACGGGAGGATGATTCCTATATACCCCCCTAAATTTTGTTTGCAGGGGGTATAATAATTACGCACGGTACAAAAAGTCCCTTACAGTCCTAAATTTGACGACAGATGACTGAATAGCTGACATCAAATAGAAATTGTTGATTTTAAATGTACACATATCTTAATAAAATCTGACAAATATAAACAAATCTAGAAGAAAATTCTGGACATAAGAAATGTTCATTATCAACATTCTACACAGGACAAAAGACATTACATTTTTTGTAATACCTAACATGTTTCTGAATGAAAACACCGTCCCACCTCATTTCAGACCATGTAAAAGTAGAGTTAACATTGCAAAAGGTCAAGGTCAAATTAAACCAGGCAATATGCAATTCTTATCCCTGACAAGAGGCACTTAACAACTCCCTGTAGCATAATCATTGAATTATTAAATAAACAACTCCCTATAGCATCATTATTGAGTGGCTAATCAAATAAATTGATTTTTATTGTTGTTTGATACTTCTCATAAATTGTTACTCTCATAAACCAATACAAGATTACACATTATTATTCAATTACACATTATTATTCAATTACACGTTATTCTTCAATCTTCATGGAAACTTCCTTACACCCAAAGGCTACAATATTGACAGTCTATATAAACTATATAGAGGATTTTTGGTTCATGTGATGGAACATCAAATTCCTTTATCATGAAATATTTAATGGTCAAAGATTTTCTTTTATGATTACATGTATCTACTTATATGTGAAGTATATGTTTGATACTCCTGAGTCCTTATGGTCCTCTTGAAATATTTCTTATGAAAGTGTACTTTAAAAGAGGTTGTTTACATAACAAAAATAGAGAACTTCTACCCTAGCCATTTTTATTAATTCTTTGTTCAACTGATGTATCATTAAAAAGAAATTTGAGTTTTCTGCTCATAACTTTTTAGGAGTCGTTTCAGAGATAATGGCATTTGATAATGGGACCTATTGCAGATCTACAGTACAGCAAAAATATTGATTTTTTTTTCATAGTTCTAGACTATCTATTTTGAAAAAAATCACTTTATTTATTTGCTGTCCCTCAAAAAGATATTAGACTTGTTCCATAAATGAATCTTTTATTGTAAACAGTCTCTTCAAAGATAAAAGGTCACATTTTGAGTTACACATAAATTAATATTGATGATTCATTTTTATTCATTTTGATTGTGACAATGTCAAAAGTCAATAATTTTTTGTCTTCATGTGAAAAAAAGAAGTCTCTCACAATACAGTGGGACACAATGGCAACTCGATACTGGTGAGGAATTGTGAGGATGTACACAATCAATTCAATGACCTTGCTCTTCTATAGAAATACAGTGTGTTAATCATCATGAAAAAATAATTCTCTTACCGTTTCCATATGATTTCTATAAACATTGATGTTTAGGAGATTCTGTAAGTATTCTTCCAAGTGTGTCTGTAAAATAAAATTGATGAAACTATATTTAACCATCAAGGAATCAGATAAGATAACCCTTGCAGTAGCAATGGCTATATCAAGCTTTTGTAAAGCCTTTACATGAGCAAAAACAACCGAATAGCAACAAAATTTGATTCATGGAATAAGAAATAGTAATGTCATGTTTGAAGCAAATGTATCATTTAATAATAGGGATAATAAAGACTACTGTCCTCGCAGCTCACTTCAGAAATCGGAAAATTGAAGTTTTTTCTACTTTGAAGTTACAAGCAAATGTATCATTCAATAATTGGGATAATAAAGACTAAGTACTTAGATGCAGAGTACTATTCCTTATGGTTCACAACATACAAGTTATAGCTCTCTAAGTAGGTAAAAGTCGAAGATCAAAGGTCATAGTACCAAACGAAAGCTCTTGTTATAAGAAATCTACCTTATGAGAATTTGTCTTTGGTCTAAAAATTGGTCCAAATGATTTGACCTCTGCAGCCTTGACCTATAAAATCTATGCTCCAAATAGCCACAACTATTCACTGGAATATAGACTACCGGTACTGCAGATCAATTTATTCAGCATTAAGACACTGTAGTTTGCAACATGAAACATACAAAATTAATTTGTTAATACCTTTCTTTTTTGCAGGTCCCTCTCACCACGGATCATTATTTCTGGTTTCTGAGGAAAACGAGGAACTTTACTTCCTTGTTTCTTCATGCTCTGTCTCCGATCTTTGTGACTGTTACAAAAATCAATAATTCAAAATTGAAACAAAAAAAACAACATGAAATTGAGTGATTTTTAATTTACATGTACATAAAACTGAAACGGTTAATGAGCTGTAAAAACATTGGGGTTTTTTTTTATTGACAACGATGAACAGTCAGTGGGGTAGCTACCATGTATGCTTGTATTCTAAAACATCCATTTTCCTCAAGAAATTCTGAGTTTAGTACTAAAGCTCTTTCTTTTATTACTATTTTTGTCCAGATACCAAAGGCAAACCACCCATTTGGCTTCAAGGAAAATGCACTGAAACTGCTTTCAGTTTCTTATGGGGTCTTAATGCATTGATCATTATCATGAATAGCATCAACTAATATTTGCCCTGAGCTACTAATCATAATTTTCAAATATACTAGTAATTCATAGAGGCTGGACACTTACTGCATTGTTAACAATATCTATCTGATTTCCATGTATTACATTTTTTCCCTTCAATCTTTTCATCACAATCATACTACTTTGATTATTTCCATATAAGAGTGTATGACCCAGGGTAATTACTTCAACATCCATGATCAATATGCATCACTGTAGACCATTTCAATTCTACTATCAGTATGATCAGACGATCTCAATAAAGTATGGTTCAATAGAATGTGCTGTTTTCTGCTATTATAATTTATCTTGTATATTAATTGTGTATGTACGCTGACTGTCATGTTCCAAGGGGATATGATTGTAATTATTAACATAAGAGAGATTAGTGTGATGATTCCTTACCTTTGTTGATCTATATCAAATCATCTCTGAAGATTTACATTTAATAATACAAAGTGCATATATCAATAACCATAATCAGGAATCACTAACGACCTACATGTATGTACCCAGCAGAGGTTACTTAACATTTACGGTGATAATTGATTACGTAGAAGTCATCAGATCAATTTTCAGACAGAAATTTGTCCTGAATCTATACCAAGTCGATCTATTTAACAATTTCACCTCTCACAAGGTCGTGTTTTTTTTTTCCTTTTTAATAGATTGCTTGTGTAAATTAAATGGTTAAATAATGGCATCAACTTCGACATTATCCAACAATCGATACCACACTCCGAGAAAACTTCCAAGAAACGATTCATTACACTGGCAACAAAACAATTTAGAAGTTTTATAGCCCTTTGAATAGACAGTAGGATTCCCTTAATTAAGTCTCTCGTGAGTAATAGATTCTTCTGGGATTTTAATGACTCCACAAATAGTTCTACCTATGGATGGTTTAATAACAAAAAAATCCGTCAGAACACCTACCAATGATTGTTTCCACAAAACAAATTGAAAACAGGGCTCGTTGAATGATTGGAAATTTGTCCTGTCATTTAATACTATACTAGGGTCAAGTAACAAATCAGACCAGTATGTCCCCCCCCCCTCCCCTCCAAATCTGTCAAAACCATTTCCATGGCAAAATAGTTTGACTCGCATACAATGTATATCCACTACCACATGACTTACAAGTCCTTGCCATTCTATGGATTTTTTTTGTCTCATAAAAGGCCATTGCTAGAAGACATTTATCCTACCAAAGATAGCCAGATGTTTGAAAGACACCATTACTTAAAAGTCACTTAATTATCTGGTTGCAGCCACTTAATTATGTGGCAGCCACCACTTAATTATATGGCAGCTAGATAAATTAAGTGGCGACCTCCACATAATTAAGTGGCAGCCACCACTTAATTCATCTGACGGCCACCAGATAAATATTCTGTTGCATTTCATCTGGTTATTTTGCATCTGTCATATCAAAAAAAATTAAAAGAGAGGATGAAGGTGACATGTATGAATTGTAATTTTTCTGGCGGCTGCCACTTAATTATCTGGTGGTGCCATTTAATAATGTTGGCAGCCGCCACATAATTATTCGACGGCCGCCACATAATTGACAACAGATCAAAACAAAATCCATGCATAACATGAAATTACTGCTCTGGGGTGCTAAATTTGTCATCTCTTTTAAAAATCTTTTGAATATAGCAGATGCAAAATAACCAGATGAAATGTAACAACAGATTTATTTGATGCCACATAAATTAAATGGAGGCTGACAGATAATTATGTGGTGGCCACCAGATAATAATTCTGACATTTTATTTTGTTACATTAACATTGTTAGTAATGAATATTTGAGGTTCAACCTAAAAATACCAAAAGCGAATAAAGCAACTCTGTTTTGATGCAATTAC
The DNA here is from genome assembly GCA_033119305.1 of Pinctada imbricata. NCBI lineage: Eukaryota > Metazoa > Mollusca > Bivalvia > Pterioida > Pteriidae > Pinctada > Pinctada imbricata. The sequence continues at coordinate 63,475,871 of VSWD01000007.1, forward strand.
TCAACATGATCTTGAATCAAAGAACTTTTGATGGAAGAAAACGTATGTTTTGAAAACATGCTCCTCTCATAATTGCAATTTGTAGATAGTGTACATAATGGAGTCTGAATGATTAATGTGACATCCTCTGTTTCTGAATCAGTTAATGTTTAATTTCTCCTTAAAATGTTGTATGATTGCAATGCTTTTATTATTTTTTGAAAGATGTAAAATAGGTCCTCCACTACTTCAAAATATAGCATATTTTCATTAAGTGTCTGAAAACTCAATTTGCTTCAATCTATATAGACATGAGAGATTATGAAATCTTTAACCCTGACAATTAATCCTGTAAACATACTTGTACATGTAAATATCAAATGTAAAATTAAAATATTTCAACAGAATCACAGAACTACAAGATGGACACAGTCAAAACTCTGTCATTGATCATGTCTTTATCTATATACAGTGCATCTTTTCAAGTTTCTAAGCTTAGTTAAGAGAGTGACGCTGATTTGTGTCATGAACATGATGAAACAGTTACAACTTCAAGTGGATCTTCAAAGGAGGTTCACAGTGCTTAACATCAGTAAGTTAGAGATTATAGGGGGTGGAAATTTGGGTGCAAAGTATAAAATAAACAAGACTATGTTTGTAAATCATATATGTTCTCACTGCATAACAGTGAGCTGCAGTCATTAAAGAGAGAGGAAATGTCACTCTGATCTTTGAAACCTAAATTAATAGGACAATTCTGACTGCTACATTTTGTACATCAACAGATACCTTCCCCTCCACGTAAGAATTAAAGGTTTATTAAAAGGGTTCTTCAAAAGTTAACAGCTAGAGATCAATTCACAAAACCAACACTTGAAGACTATTTTTTACAATAGTTACTTGACTTTCAGCTATTGAGAATAAAGTACCTTCTCCTTCTGATGAGTACAAGTGTATCAAAACTTGGTTTGGATAAGTAGTTGGGTTCTTGACTTAACCATTCAAGGGTGAACACTTGTGCAGATACAAATTTTTGTAATATCCAAATATCAAAACAGTATGCACATGCTATATGCAATGAGTTTTGTATTGGGTACAATGGTAAGACTTTATTTTCATTATTTCAAAATATCTAACATTATATACATGTATATGCAATGTTTGTGAGTTCATTTCGCAAGTACAAAAGCGCTTAGAAAGCAGAAGATGATCAGATCATACTCGAAATCGCATTAACCAATCAAACACAAATTTTCAAGAGACTGAATTCTCAAATCACTTGTAAATTTAGCAAAAATAGTCTCCCATATTTTATTTTCAGTAGACAGGAGCTTCAAAGCCTTTTTTACTAGTGACCTTGACTTTTGACCCTAACTTTAAAGGGTCTTTAAAAAAAATAAAAGATAAGATTATGGACAAAGCAAACTCTTAATGTCAAGGCCACTTCATGACAGGGCTGGAACAGATCAGGGTGGTTAATCAGAGGAATAACTTTGGTAGAGGACAATACAAGGCAGCTTATATAATTACCATTCATTTAAGTCTGAGGTATACTTCCTGGACAGAAAGATAAAACATGCAAAACATAACAGATAAATAAAATTTACATGTATATGGGTACATATAATTACAAAGACTGAAAAAGGCCATCATTTCCTTTTCGTCCATTTTGTTTGATTTGACAAACAGACATAGAAGAAGTGGAATAATAATTAAATGTAGATACATGTATAGGAAGTTAAACATCCTTAATCAATCAATAATTGATCATGGAAATCTTCTGTCGTAATTGATTTATTCTATGTCTGTTTTAGGAACAATATAAATAACTGATCTAATTGAATAAAGGAGCACAGAGCTACATGTACTGTACATGTACAAATGTACACAATTACACAAAATTGGTAAACAACATCTGACTACCAACAAATATACCAAAATACCAAAAGCATGTACTAGCCCCATCACTAAGCAGATTAATATATGATTATATACAAGTATAATTATAGCTTCATCTAATGAATCTATCTTTTCATAATTAGTAACTTACGTTTTTGTTGGTACAAACTTGTATCGCATTCGAAATAAACGTAGATGTTGATGAAGGCTGACAAAGTGCTTGAACCTTCGCCTAATAGACCATTGATATTCTCCATGGGAGATGTGTATCGTATATCTAGAAAATGAAAATATTATCACTACAATACTTGTATATCTCATCGTATTCAATCACGTCCATAGTCATCTAGCGATAATTTTGCTTACCAGTATTTAATACTTTGTGCAAACTTATCGAACTTTTTTTCTAAAGTCACTTTTTTCCACTACAGATCTACTAGATAATACTTTGCAAATTTCTAGAATTCTTTAGTATCAAATTCCCTTAATTTTGTAATACATGTAGTGATGATGTACGTACAGATTTGGGTTGAAGATTTTAATGTGAGGATTGTTCCTCTCAGCCTGGGTCAGCTTAACGATGACCGGTACTCCAGGAATCCAGCAGTTGTATCGTATTGTTGAGAACGGCTGTGGGCTGTTATGAATGGCATTAAACTGTATGTCTTTTGGAACTGTGTAAGAGAAAATATTTATAACTGGTTGGGTTTTTTTTTCAGTATTGATGAAAATTTTAATCAAAGGTACAATATACATAGTGTACAGAAATAATTTTCTTTATGATATAACTACCAGTACATATACAGTAACATCTCATCCCTTAATTCTCTTAAAATCTTCCAATCATAATCAGTAAAATTTTTCTTTATTCTCAAGGATTTTTTTCCCTTTTTTGGGGCCGTTATACAGCCCCAACCCCAAACTAGTATCTTTTGCCTGGATTCCAGTGACAGTAAGCAGGACAAGGGGTACAGTAAGGAGTCATCCAGAACACAGGTTGGTTTCTTCGGATCATGTAAACTTGGCAATCGCAATACTGGTATACAAGTATTGTTGACAATACTGGTAGAAATGTTTGTTCCAGTATTGTTGTACAGATCATACTGGTATTCTACTATTGTTGGAATAATAAAATCATTTTGTGAAAGTGACATTACTGGAATTCCAGTAAATATTATTGTAAATTTTACAATACTGGAAAAATTGGATAAAATAAAAATACTGGAATGTGTATTTTACCAGTATTTTACATGTCATACATGTAATACCAATAGACTAGTATTGTCCAGTATTTTCCATTATTGTCACATTTACAATACTGGAATACCAGTATTGTCAAAATAACAATACTGTATCAAAACGTCTTCATACTGAACGTTTCGGTACAAGGACGTTTCTGTACAATAGAAAGACGTTTCGGTACAAGCAGAGACGTTTCGGTACAACGTAAGAGACGTTTCGGTACATATTTTTGTTTGTGTGATATGGGGTGATTTATAATGAGTTAATGTGTTTGATTTTTGTTTTAATAAGTTTCGGTACCTATTTGATGACAAGTTCACATAGCTATACATGATGATTATAATATTTTGAAATTCGAGTTACATTTTTGTAAATAATTAAGAATTCTTACTTGATAAGTAAATTTTATATTTATCGGTGATCAAAAATTGTGTCCGATACCTGACATTTATAGGCCTAATCAAATATTGCTAAGAAAACTAATTGATAAATCAATTTGTTGCTAGACATACCAATCATGTATGACAAAAGAGCATCCCCTCCCCAAAATATATCTATGTTTTCTGCTTCTCCACTCTAACTTTTTTTTGGGGGGGGTTATTGATAATATCTCTTTAAACTCACAAAAATTAGGTAATGTACAAGAACAAAAATATATACCGAAACGTCTTTGTAACATGTACCGAAACAACTTTTTTCTTTGTACCGAAACGTCCTTGTACCGAAACGTCCTGCACCCATTCTTAGCATGTGCAGTATGTTCGTTGGAGTTGTCATCCTTGCCGCTAACGGTAAAGTGTAGGTTTCCACTCGATTTAAATTAAAATTTAAAACATGGGAGCTGTCATGCCTTGCAAAAGGATAGAGAGAAGAGAAAGGGCGTTTTAGATGGGTTATAATTTTCTCTCTAGGAATCTAGTGCCTGTGTGTCTGAGAGGCCCTGTGGTATCTTCTAGAATTTTACCAGTATTGTACACAAGGAACAATACTGGAAGATACTGGTGACAATTCTGCAACAAAAATTTCTTCCACTATTTTCAACAATACTGGTCGGGTACATATTATCGCCGGGCACATATTATCGCCATTTCATTTATATCTCTGCATACTGTTGATGTAGGAATTTAATTTTTTCACCTTTATTACATCTCTGAAACATGAAACAGTATACAAAACTTCAAATAATTCCATAACCTGCAAATACTGAATTTTATAAGAGAAAGTTGGTAAATTTGAATGTATTTCCCCCTTCTCTCTGGGGAAAGGGTATGTCTCTTCATCTTCCTATATCTCTTTGGTTTTTAATTTTTTTTAACGAATTTTTCACAGACGAAAAGAAGAAAGCTCAAAGATTCAAATAATGTGAACTTTGTCGAAAAAGTTTAGGATTTTCAGTAAGAACAGGTAGAGGTGGCGATAATATGTACCCTCCCTTCTTTAAAACTTGGTGCAACCCTGAAGTTTATTGAGCACTGGTAAACAAGAACCAATTGTCAGATTTTCATGAAAATTAGAAGAAATAAGTATCCAGGGTTCCTCATCCTTCTTAGTCCGACTTGCAGACCTACGACGGTGTTATTTGTTTTTCGTCTTCGGTCTGACTGCTATGCATAGGCAAAACTTGAGAATTTCTGTGCGAAAAAAAATTCGGGAAAGTCGTCCTTTTTTTGACAAATTCCAGTCTCTTCAACCAAAAAATAACTCGCCCAGTCCTCCTGCCCCTTAAAATCCCCTCTAAGCCTGGATTCACATCTTCTTCTCTTCCGATTTTCCTCTGATCGACGACATTTTGTCATGCGCACAGAGGTGAAACCAGGCCCAGAGGGGATTTTTAGGGGAAGGAGGACTGGGTGAGTTATTTTTTGCTGGAAGAGACTGGAATTTGTCAAAAAAAGGACGACTTTCCCGATTTTTTTCACACAGAAATTCTCAAGTTTTGCCTATGCATAGCAGTCAGACCGAAAACGAAAAAACAGATAACACCGTCTTAGGTCTGCAAGTCGGACTACATCCTTCTGTGCAAGTTTCATCAAATTTCATATAGAAATAAAGATTTTAGAGCAGAAAATGTTGAAAAAAGTGGCGATAATATGTGCCCGACCAGTACTGTTCTACCAGTATTGCGATCGCCAAGTTCACATGATCCCTTTCTTCAAATAGAATTGGTTTCCTGTTACGTAGTACTGTTTAAAGAAACAATCCGTGTAGTCTTGATGGGTAACTAGTAGGTACATCTGCATCTGTATGCAAGTGATTTACCTGTTGTACTGTTGTCCCCTGGAAGGAAGCAAAACACGTCAACTCCTCCATCTGTACCGTCTCCTGTAAAGTCTGGTAAATCCTCAAAGTCCGAGTCCTCGTCACTAAGATGAGAGAAACTTCTTAAAAAATCAGGAGCAGGTAATGAAATACAACTCTCAGATTTACCAAGAAAGGCTTCTTGTTCACCTTGATCAGCCATTTACTACTGTTCAATTTGAGTACTAATTAACTCTACGTCATAGTTATATGTTCTCTTTTTCGTTTCCTGCGTTCTGCATGCATTTCTATACAGCTTTTTATTAATTTTGAAGGTGCAATTTATAACTTTCTGCGCTTTCTGTTTACTTCCAGAAACCGGAAATATTGTAAAATGTGAATCGGATGCGCACATATCCGAAAACTACTTTACCAACATTTCTTAGTCAGAATCCTTCAGAATTTTAATATTGAATTAAAACCATCACAAAAAATACTTGTGCTAGATATACTCTTAATACATGGCAAAACATCTTGACACGCAGCCCAGATAATTTTTTTGAGGGAAGGGGTACAGTAGATCCACAGTACAGTATGGAAAGACAAAGGGGTCAAAACTCTGCAATTGTATATTCGTAAATCAAGATTTGTGATTTGTAGTTCTGTAAATGTACATTTGTAACGTTGCAACTCTGCAATTGTATATTCGTAAATCAAGATTTGTGATTTGTTGTTCTGTAAATGAACATTTGTAACGTTGCAACTCTGCAGTTCTAAGGCACGGTCCATTTGATATTCTGGGGGGGGGGGGCTTGGGTTTTTTTTCGAAAAAAATAATTTTGCTCTGAATTTTGATGAAAAAAATTAATTTGCTTATGGTGTGATGGAAAAAAATAATCTTGCTCTTACAAGTAATCTGAATTTGAATAATAACCATAAAATTCGCTAAAATTCCTGAAAATTTTTCGGCTTGCTTCGCTCACCGCAATTTTTACTTCCTATAAAAAATTTTTGGCTCGCTTCGCTCGCCATAGTTTTCTCCTGTAATGGCAAGTTCATATTTGAAAATATAAAAAAAAGAATGCATGTGACTGAGACAATTCAAATGCTTAAATACATCAAGTTATCAATAGGTCTATAACTCATTACTATTAATAGATACATGTATCACCATAGTGTCTAATTAAGGGATAAACTTACTGTGTTTTGTGGTTCCGACAGGTATATGTTGGATATACTGTTGGAAACGCAGTTATACCGTCGGGGCTTGTCCCCGACGGTATAACGTATGTTTCCAACAGTATATCCAACATATACCTGTCGGAACCACAAAACACAGTACGTTTATCCCTATTCTAATTCATGTGACATATTTTAACTTTTTATACCCCTCAGAGGGTCTCACATATCGCTTTAGAGGTGACGTTGCTACGGAGGACTAACAACGACCAACAAAAATTATTGCGCTGCAAAATGTAAAATACAACTGCTTCGTATTTATTACAATGGCGAAAAATCAAATTGTAATAAATAATAAACTTACTTGATCTGTTGTTTACATGTAGAGAACGCCATTTACAAGCTCATATCTTGTAGTTTTACGTCACAGTATGACGTCACAGGAGCGAAGAACAAAGGGAAGCATGACGTCATACGCAAAAAGTGCGCTAAAGCTTGTAACGTGCAAATTTACGTAGGAACACATTTTAAAGTATGTCAAGTGAGTCGGTTTGCGGCATGTATATCGTCGTTATACATGCTTGTAGAAATCCTGTGAACCAATCAGAATGCGTGAAACAAACAGAATGAATTAGAATTTTATATACAAGCTTGGAAGGAGAATTTAAATAAGTTTTTAACTAGTTTTCATTTCTACATGTAAATACTTGTACCAGGCCCTCTTACATGTTACATGACCTTATATACATTTTGTTTACTAAAAATTATATATCGCATATTGTAAAAATCTTTCATCTCTCTCAGTTTAGAAGTGAATACAAGTTTACATGAAAATTATGTTTGGAATCAATTTTAAGTAAAAATAAAGAATTTCTGCTGAAAAAACACAAGCATTCTTAATATTCACATCAATTGTTATAAAAAAATTTCCTTGCTCCAGCCAGGGACGTATATAACTAACTTAGTTATATACGTCCCTGCTCCAGCTTTGCAAGAAAAAAATAATTTTGCCCCGGTCCGGGGCGAAAAAAATAATCTTGCTCCGACAAAAAAACCCAAGCCCCCCCCCCCCCCCCCCCCCCCCCCAGAATATCAAATGGACCGTGCCTAACATTGCAACTCTGCAATTGCAAATTCGTAAATCAAGATTTGTGATTAGTTGTTCTGTAAATTTTACATTTGTACATTGTATAACATTGCACTTCTGCGGTTGTATATTTGTAAATAAATGTCTGTGATTTGTCTTTCAGTAAAGGGACATTTGTTCTCTGTTCATTATGTAAGTTTTTACACAACATGCATCATTCGTACTTCCAACATTCTTCATTCGTAACGTCGTATTATGCTTTTCTGAACTGAACTGCGACTTGGAGGCCCGGCTGGGGTGCAACCCTCCCTCCCTAGTAAAGTGAATGTTTAGTTACAAGATTCAATGAAATCTATAATCAGTCGGTATATAGCTAAGATTATCCTGACTAACTTAATTCTAGCGGAATATGACAGAACAAAAAATAATTGCTGAATAGTCATTTTCAAATTCGGGGGGGGGGGGGTTGCTTGTGTCGGTTGCGTTACTATTGCAAACTGGCCCCGTTTTCTACCGGGATCGTGCCCCTCCACCCTTCCGATTGTAACATGGACCTGATTTGGGCTTTGAAAACGATTAAGACTCTCCCTCCCCTACATAAAATACAGTATCGTCCCAGGTCTGTCTGTCTGTCGTACTGATGTTTTTAAAACATATATTGATAAAAAAAAGCTTACATTGATATAATAGTTGGCACAAATATGCAGAAAATCTCGTAAAGGGGTAAATTCTATAGGATAGTTTATCTTAAAAATTTGTAGAAGAAAAGAATATTACTAGAATACTGAGGATGTTTGCATACATACTTTACTGACATGTCGCTGGCTTATCCCTCGCATTATGTATGTATTCCAGAGAAAAAAGTTTTATGCCGTTCTAAACTTCATCTCACAACGTGTAACACAACTGGTACAAGGAAAGGAAGCTTAAAATTGAAACAGATCTAAATCGCGACTTTTCCTTCCTACTGTATTTAATTTTAATCATATTAAACCTTATCGTCTCTTGTTTTGATTAGTACGAAAGATGATTCTTTGTCGCGGAGCCTGGATAAAGTTAGATCAGGAAACGCAGCTCTCGGAAAATCCACGTAAACGCTTTATAAATTTCCGATGGGCAAAGCTCACTGTAGGAAACGGTATTAGTCACGTATGATCACCGAACACCTCGCAAGCATGCTTTTACTATGAATGTAAAGGGGATTACATAAAAGGCATATAGTTCATTTCTTTTTTCTTTTTTTTTTTCAGTTCATTATACTGTATCTGAAGGGTAAGGTGAACCTGCAAGCCTGTCCATGTTATTGATTGAGGTAGCAGGCCTTTTAATCCAGAATCGACGCACGTTGTTCATACTATGTAAACATGTCTAGATTATTACCTTGCCGAATGCATACAGGAAAGGTAACATTTTTCAGTTGATGAGCAATCCCGTAAGCTTTTCAAGATACACCTGAACTCAATATTTCCATTTCTTCCTTGCATTTCCTAATATTTCCATTTGCCCTAGCCACTTTCTTTCTTTTACTATATATCATCCTCATAAGTTATTTTAGAATGCAGAAATGAGATATTGCAAAGACAGAAAAAGAAACGCTTACGCTCAAGATCTAACATTACATTACTCCTGTCTGCATGTTCGAATAATTTTGGAGAAGCTCAAGAAAATATTGCCCTTCACCCTTTTCTTTTTATATTACAAAACTCATAAAAATAAAAACTATTAATTTTTTTCAAAAGAAGGTCAAAGATCAATTTCATGAGGTATAAATGTACACAGGTGTCTGCAGATATGATTGTTTCCAACCCCCTCCCCCTCCCTTCCCTCTTTCTTTCTCAGAATCATGGCTAAAATGGCCGTGGAGCAAAGAAAGGGGAGAAAATGGCCGTGGAGGAAAGAAAAGGAGAAAAAACGTTTCTCATAATTCCTGGATCCATTGAGGTTATCACAGTATACATGTAATGACATTCCAAAAGACAGTTATTATATAAGAGGGGTGGACAGGGTGAAGGAAGGGAGGAAGGGGGGCGGGAGGAGGGAGGGAAGGGGGAAATGGGAGGGATGGGAGAGGAAGGGGTGGGAGGAGGGGGAAGGGGCAGGAGGGGGAAGGGGCGGGAGGGGTAGGGGGAGGTAAGGGAAGGATGAAAAGGAGGGGGAGGGAGGTGGTTGCGGGAGGGGGAGGTAAGGGGTGGGAGGGGGAGAGAGGTACCCCCTGTCCACCACCCCCCTATATAAGTATATAAAAAAAATTAAATTACCCCTCATGTACTGTTTCGTAAGTCATTCCACCCTGCCTTATTATCTATGGGAAAAAAAGATTCAGACCCTAATAGTTCATACCACTTAAATAATATGAACTTAGAATGTGAGCATTCATTGTATCAATTGATTGACTTTTCCAGAACGAGGATTACAACGTGTATGAAGAGGTCAATGCGGTACTTAGGTTGTGAAAATTCATGACAACTGCATGTGCAAAGACTTTTTTCAAGAACAAGGATTATATACTGTTATCAGTTATAGATAATGTGGAGAGATGCCAATGTCAAATGCAAAACTTTAGATGTGAAAATTCATGATGCCAATAGGAAAAGACTTTGCCACAATTTCGGAGTTGTCAGCAGAGACAACAATGATACAAAAGCTGATTCAACCCTACAGTAGTTCTAGATGGAAAATCTGTGGGTTTTTTTTACAGCGCTTGTGAATGTACTACGGCATCGATTTGCTTCCTTGTCATGTATTCATGGAAAATTGTCACGGATGCCCCAGATGGACCGAAATAGGATACTGTCTTTTACAATGCCATTTTGCATGTCAAACGCTCAGTATTCAGGACAATCATGACTTTTAAGTAATATGCGTTTAAGGTCCATTATTTTATTTCATAGCCAGACAAAGCCATGCAAGAAGAAAATTGAGTCCATCGTCCCGTCTTATTGCAGAGAAATAAAGAATTAGCACAAGAATTATGTAAACACAGACGAAACCATAAACTATTACTTGACTAATAACTAGGACCGAGCATCCAATGATGAGATGTACTTTGTGCTTTTGGATAATTAGATATCATCTTCAGATCCGTTTAATGTTTAATGTACTTTTATGTTAGAAGTACAATGTATCAATTAATTAATGCGCTTTTATGTATAGAAGAAGATATTTTTTGTTTTTTGATTTTTTTCTGTTTTGTATATCTATAGAGCTCAGGGTTAGAAGACATCTATAGGGAGCAACCATTTGAATTTTATGGGGGGGGGGGGGGGGGGCAGGAAGACTTTTGCCAGCCAGAATTTTTTTTTTCGGCCATTTTAAGAGCCTGAATTTTTTTTTCGCCGGCCCTTCGGTACGGTGTTCATTAGGGGACATCGCTTCTTCAAATCTTCGCCCTACTATATATCACCAGTCGAAGAATTGAAGAATTGAAGTAATGATGCGAAGAATTGAAGTAATGATGCGAAGAATTGAAGTAATGATGCGAAGTAACGATTATTTCTTCAAATCTTCGCATCATTCCTTCAAATCTTCGCATCATTTTTCAATTCTTTGCATCATTTCTTTAAATCTTCAAATCTTCGCATCATTTCTTCAATTCTTCAAATCTTTAAATCTTCGCATCATTACTTCAAATCTTTAAATCTTCGCATCATTACTCTAAATCTTCAAATCTTCGCATCATTACTTTAAATCTTCAAATCTTCGCATCATTACTTTAAATCTTCGCATCATTACTTCAAATCTTTAAATCTTCGCATCATTACTTTAAATCTTTAAATCTTCGCATCATTACTTTAAATCTTAAAATCTTCGCATCATTACTTCAAATCTTCGCATCATTACTTCAAATCTTCAATTCTTCGCATTTTGACTTTGTCAGAAATAATCATTTTTGCACTATATCTTTCAATAACTCAATTGCATAAAGTTTGTTCCATTTTTTATACTTAGTTTATGATACACAAAAAAGTGTTTACTGGGCAGTGGAAAGGGGGGAGGGGCAATTTCATGATCCGATTTTTTTTTTACGCCGGCACTTCGGGCCGGAAAATTTTTTTCCCTAAAATTTCGATCCGGGAAATTTTTTTTGCAAAGTCTTCCTGCACCCCCCCCCCCCCCCCCATAAAAATCAAATGGTTGCTCCCTAAGTCACGGCTTTCAAACATACATATACCGAAAAAGTTCAAGTCCAGTCTTCAACAAAGAGCATGTCCAGTATACAAGCTTACGAACAAAAACGTACTTATTTCAATTTATTTCTTGATAATCCTCATTTTTGGGGCAAAACATTGAAAATTCAGCTCTACTGATTACTTCACAATAGAAATTAAGATTTTCTGCCAATAGACAAAGATACTTTCAATTGTATGTCCCAGAGCAAGCGCATGTAACAAGTTCAAACTTCTACCAGTATGGGACATTCCTTTTCACATTGCAAATCTACATACAAAGCATGACTTTGTTACACGCACTTGCTTTATGTACAATCATTTACTATGTTTTGAAATCCAATTTCCTCAGTGTCATTTCACTACTATTTTCAGTAAGAATGTCCAATTTTGGCGGGAAATATCACTCGTATCAATTTAGAATATCTATTTTCGACACTAATTCAGTAAATATAAATATCCCAACAAGTATTTTACATGTGGAAATAAATAAGAACACAATTTTTGAAAATCGCAAAAATTGGGACAAAAAACAGCTGATTTTGCCCCTTCCCCTTTACAAGTTTAGATTCACTTTTCACAAAAAAGTGCAAAAAATAATGATTTTTTTTTCATTATTAAAAATGATATGTCTATATTTGTTTGAAGATATGAAGTCCTACGCGTCATTATATGGTATAACAAATAAGGACTTGGCGTCGGTCATTATGTCATTATAATGACCCGTTGGGATTTGTAATATCGACCTCAGCCTTCGGCCTCGGTCAGTATTACAAATCTCAATGGGTCATTATAATGACCTCGACCAAGTCCATATTTGTATAATAATTCGGGTTGCCTATTGTGATGTCACGTGCACTTTTTGAAGTTGGGAGAATTTACCAACGTTAAAATACCTTTGACGCTGTTAAGCACAATTACCGCGAGGTTCGTGCAAAAAAAAAGGTTTCCAATTTTTCGTACGAATGTAATGACTGTCTTACTTTAGGTGTTCATAGCTGTATAATTCTGGTAGGCCACGCGCAATTTTTCCGAGATTCGCTTATGTATACGTGTACAAGTAAGACAGTCATTTCTTAAATGGTCCGATTCGTTCTCTTCGACGAGTATTACGAATCTATGGAGAAAGAAGATTGTCTGATATGGAAAACATCTCAAGCAAAACCAACTTGCACTTATCACAGCGGAACTTGATGCACCGCAGATCACAACAAACAATGCGCATCAGACAAAATCATTTAAAAAACAACAAGGGACAAAGAGCTAAACAACATCCACACCAAATGGACCAACCAACACCGCAACATCAAACACCAATGACAACACAGAAACTGAGGGAGTCCAATGTGCACCCGGCACCGACTTTGAAAGGCTGTCAGCTATAGTTTTATCACGAAAGGTGTAGTTATCCGGATTACGTTAGCACTAATTAGACAGATAAAACAGATTAGTCTTTGATTCTAATATGACTCGAAATTTTCTCCCCATGGATATGCACTATAGAACTCGCCTAGTGTAAAATCTCCAGCACACTTACAGTCCGCTTAACCTCCACCCATTCTCCGCGCGCGCCTATAGAACTCGCCTGGTGTATTGTCGTCTGCAGAACAATTTTAGAATAGAAATAACAACTAGCTATAGCCGTGGTTCATTGTCGAGTAATTCCCCTCGTCGCATAAACCAATCAAATTATCGACTCGCCGCTTCGCTGCTTGATGATAATTTGATTGGTTCATTCGACTCGGAAAGATCACAGCTAGCTAGTTGTTTAAGAAATAACAACTAGCTAGCCGTGGTTTATTGTCCAGTAATTCCACGAGTCGCATGGACCAATCAAATTATCACCGAGCCGCGAAGCGGCGAGTAGATAATTTGATTGGTTCATGTGGAATTACTGGACAATGAATCATGGCTAGCTAGTTGTTATTTCTATTCTAATATAGCACGTGAATGGGCGGAGCTTAGCGCACATGGAAGTTTGTTGGAGATTTTACACCAGGCGAGTTCTATGGTACATATAGGGAGAAAATTTCAAGTCATATTAGAATATTTCTTTTGAAATTGACTACCAAAACCTGAGATGCGATAGATTGTCTGCCAGACCGAGCCGATTCACTGTACTCCGGCTAGATGATCAGATCAGGTTGTTCAGATATCCATGCATTTCCTTGACCTAAGCCACCAAAGGTTCCTCCATATCGAAGTTGTACTCTGCGATAACTTGCGCCTGAAGCAAGAGCATGACAAACGAAGTCGGTTTTTATCGTACATGTACAACGCTAATATTGTGTTGTTCAGTTTCAGAACAAAGACCGTTGGATGGCTTGATAAATGACATTCGATTACGATTTGAATATCTTATAATCTGGAAGTTATGATACATAACATCGATTTCCCAAAGGGAACGAACAGATGCACAGGCTGAAAAGTTGCCTGGGTAGTGGGTATGCCCATGCTTTTCCTGGACTGGCTTAGTAAGGAAAGAAAGATAACTCATCTAAATTTCAGATAACTCCAGCATCCTTCAACGTGCGAGACGGACGATCTGATACAATCATTAAATGTTTTGCTATGCCTTTTAGCTATCGATGGGATAAGTTAATACATAACTATAGCTATGATTTGAGTTTATTTTTCAGAAGATTTTTATATCAATACCGGGAAGCTGTATATCATATATGCCGCAACATATACAGAACCCCCCCCCCCCTTATTACTATCGATGGGTATTTGTTAATATAAACAATCATGGTTTGATCATTTTGAAGATTTTTTTGCGTGATTTATTCGATGGTATTAACAAAAATATGTTCTAACTGAGAATAATAAAAAAAAAACCTACTTTGTAGACTGATATGCCTTTTACCTGGTCTCTTTGTCAGAAGACTGTAACTTCAAAATTTTGTATTCCATAAGTCCACATCTCTATAACAAAGACGGTTTGTATGTGTGTGTATTTGTATACATGTATTAAAAGATTTTAAATACTCCAGAGCAGAGATTATAAAGTCAATTAATACAACTTAAATTACTTTAAACTAACTTTGTTAAAGAACACGTATACATACATAGCGTGCGCCTGGAAAATGCATGTGTCAAATTACATTTGTATTCACATGTTGACCATGTATACAAAGTTCCATTTTCATGTTTTCTTCACTTGACCAATGCCATTGCAGACCTTTGCAAATAAAATTATTATTATCATGATAGTAAAATAATACTGTATTGCTCAAAATAATGTCCACGCCACTCTATGATCTGATATTCCGGGACATACATATATACTTTTTGTTCTGTCTATTTGCCTGTCTGTCTAGTTTTCCGCCAAAAAAAAAAACTTCAAACTTAGAGTAAATAAAAAAAATATCCGTAATGAGATAAAGAAGATCCTGACGACAATCTCAACAGCACTCACAATAGAGTACCAAATGGAGCATCGACGGACCCCCAGCAAGCTAGAGGTGGGAACAGGTGTCCGGGAGGAGTAAGCATCCCCTGTTTGGCTAGCCGCACCCGCCGTCGATGCCCATGCACGAAAAATGAAAACAATATCTAAAAACATGCTTCGTCTGAGGTAATGTCTATATAGAAAGTGTCATGGTGACCATGTGACTGAAATGAGATAAAGAAGTTCCTGACGACAATCTCAACAGCACTCACAATAGAGCACCAAATGGAGCATCGACGGACCCCTAGCAAGCCAGATGTGGGACCAGGTCACCGGGAGGAGTAAGCATCCCCTGTTTGGCTAGCCGCACCCGCCGTCGATGCCGTAAGTAGTCAGTCGACTCTCTTCATTTACTAGAGTTTCAAACAGCTTACTCATTTCAAATGTTAAACATCCTCAAATTCAATAACATCATTTAAGAACAGATAAATTTGCAGCATGGACCAGACATGCACGTTTCGGTTACTTAACCCTGTCAGCAATCTTTAATGCAATGTAATGTGGCCAAAGAGTCTGAAAATTATTATGTCCAAAAATGTACCGAAAGACGTAGCAGGATGGTTGGTATATGATGCTACAGGACCCACGTTTTTGAAAGGACTATTTATGATTTATATTGTAAAGTGGCCCCTTTAAAAATCTTAAATGTTTACGAAGTAATGAATTTGTACCAATATTTATTATACAATGTAGGCTACTTATGAAATGATACATAACCTTTAATTTCCTTTTTCAATTTCGTAGAATTTTGGCTTCAAAAATGTCATCTTTTGCCTTTCTGGAAAAACATCGTTTAGGGCTCGACAAACTTTCTATTACAGTTAGTATCGAGCGGGCTTCTGAACAACTTTTATATTTTGATATGTTGTTACCTTTGCACGTCTTTAAGTACATACAAAAGGAAAAAGTTGTTCATGATTCCGCTCGATGTTATCTCAATGAAAATAATTCAGAATCAAGCTATTTTTCACGAGAACAACCGTTTTTATGATATTTATGCAAAATTTACAATGTCTTGGAATGCAAAGAGCAGCTTTTATTGCTAGATTTCTCAAAATATAGATATTTAACTTTCTAGAAATGCCGACAAAATATAATTTCAAAGAAGTCGATTTTAGGGGGCCAATTTACTATATAAAATTTTGATGACAGTTTTCCAATGCGTTGAAGAGAGGATCAACCGAAGTTGGTCGAACTTGGCTACAAGTGCCCCCGTCGACTCCTGGTCTACCAGCGGTGACGCTTACCAAGTGGTACAAATGTGAAACGTCTTCAAATTCAACAGCATCATAATAAACATTACAGAAGTACCCATCAGTTATTCAGTCTCATAGTCGAGAGGACAAGGCAAAATCATTAGATTTTCCACAGGAACGGTTGCAAACCTCGGAGTGAACAAAATTCCGAAGTAAATTCATTCCCCTAATCAAGATTTTTGCTCATTTGAAAAATGCTGGAAATAGAGTTTAAAAGTTTACTAACTTCCTTTACTTACATGTATACTGTTCAACCCACTCACTCCATTGTGCTTAGAAAATTCGTTCCAGGAAAAGGCGACTTACCGACTTACTCAACCAGGGATTTATTTGTGAGCCACTTAGTTTGTCTGTGCAGAAATGTTTTGAACAATACATTGAAAATATAAGACACGATAACTTATCTAAAAATACTTTAGCTTGTAACCATCCAAAAATCACCTTTGATACCTTCCATGATTTTAACCCTTTTCTGAACGGCTAAAGTGACGTTTGTTGTTAGCAAGCAGGATATGTTTACTTTCTCTAGGTATCTGATCACATCACCATTGTGGATTCATTTTTGTTCCTCTTAAGGTGTTTGTTTGACTCGTTTTATATTGTATTTTTTTCCTGGTATATATGTCCATTGATAGTCATTTTTAATTCTGATTTGAGTTTTGAGACTGTCTTACACTCATTCATTCAACCTTCGCATTATTTTTTTTAGAGTATTCAATTCTTTCACTTCATTTAAAGTGACTGACTATTCAGAGATTAAAAAGAAAGGAGGTGATCTCCAAGCAGACTCCGTTGCTGTACACACAGCAAGCACCAAACACCTCCTGTATTCACTCCTTCCTGACAAAAGTAGTATCTATTGACTGAAAGTATCAAAAACAGTCGCTCCTTCTTTAACCAGTCACATTCAACCAACATAATCTTTTTATCGACACAATGTGTTCAACCTTTCTCAAAATTGAAAGAATTAAGCCCACTCAATTCATTCAATGAGCGTTTCATCTAGCCAAGTGTACTTTTTTCATCTTTTGAAAGTATTCTGCTTTTCACTCCATTATCTGAGAGTATTTAACACTCAATACATTTTCTGGTATTATTCAGTCAACTCACTGGATTTACTGAGAGGTTTCAATTGGCGAGATTCAACCAACTAACTTTTCAACACACTTGACACTCCATTTACTAAGATGCTTCAACAAATTCACTCAAATTGCTGAGAGTTTCAATCAACTCACTTCATATTTAACTCTTCACTCTATTCACTGACAGACTTACAGACTCAATCTAACCCACTCCCTCTATTTACCGATCCTCTAAAGACAGAAGAGTTTTCGTGTGTCTGAAATATCATAATATACAACAACAAAAAATTAAAAGCACAATTTTAATTCAGTTTTCTCAGGTCACTTATGTCATAGCGAACGTTAAACAGAGCATATAATATTTGAAATTACTTGGTTATCAATGATTAACCTTCGGTGTCTCCTATCTCATTTATCAAGGTAAATATAGGAGAATATAGCTCTATTCTCACCATACCAAGTAATGAATGCACTGAGAGACACGAGTACTGGGAACGTAATCTCTTCATTTCATCCTAGAGAAATAACACTGAAAAGAGTAATTTAGTTATCATTGTGTCCCGACCAACTATCTGTGAATGTAATCATTACCACCCTCTTGTGTTATGAAATGAAGCATCTCCCGTGACACCTCATTTTCTCTAATTCAGTCAACTTCTGCAAAATTGTTTTCAATGGCTGTACCAAATAAGATTTATATGAAATATAAATGCTATGTGCATACGGTAGCTTACATCAAACTCCCAAGGCTAAAGTACTAAGTGTAAATGAAGGATTTAAATAGAGAAAGTCTAGCCCTGTGTAAGGTTGGGAGAGCGCGGCCTTAGTGAAGAACACTTTACGAAAATTTCTAATATTCGCAATGATAATTATCTCGATTTCAATCTGGTGTATAGAATTGTTAATACTGCGTTGAATGACCTATATTTTGATAACCCGTAGCTGCACAAAATGAATAAGTGAATGATAGTCAAACACAAATCACAACACCAGAATCCAAAAAAAAACCATTATCAAAGAATGGAGGGCATCTCCACCAACACCTAGTTGCAGCACCAACAGCAAACCCCAAAAACACCAACTGTAAAAGCAGAAAGAAGACACGCACAGAAAGAGACGCATTGGTACAAGGAACGCCAAATCACAGAGAAACACCAAACATAAATGACTACATATAAACCAACGAGACCAATGGGCAATCGGTGCCGACTTAGGGCGGCCATTTGCCACGTTAATAAGCATACAGATCATTGAACAAAACACAAAGATAGATGCCCAACAGCAAAAGCAGCGGA
This sequence comes from Pinctada imbricata, assembly GCA_033119305.1. Taxonomy (NCBI): domain Eukaryota; kingdom Metazoa; phylum Mollusca; class Bivalvia; order Pterioida; family Pteriidae; genus Pinctada; species Pinctada imbricata. The sequence goes on from VSWD01000007.1 coordinate 63,494,745, forward strand.
ACGTACTCTCACTATAAAGAAAAAGTGACCAATCAGACAGAGACAACAACAAAGGTGACCAATCAGACAGAGACAACAACATAGCAATATCACAGAAGATACAAAAATGTATATATTCTGGTCCGCTGATCTTTCCTTAAACGTTCAGAATGCAATGTCCAACGACCCATCAGCTAGTTTACGCACTTATGAAACTATAACGTCATCATACAAGTAGAACACAAAACAAAGAACGAAATTCCATCTTAAAATGCCTTTTCTGTCAAAAGGTACGACGCAGGCAATACATAGAGTTCCGATTACCAATTCCTTCAAAACAACGGTTTCCACCTACAAAAGAAAGGAGGAGATCTCAAACACTCGGTTGCAGCCCATGCAAAAACAAGAGACACAAAAGGAATAAGAAACTCCAAAACACAACATAGAAAAATTAAACACAAAAGACTACACATAAATAAACGAGACAAATAAACAATGGGTGCCGACTTAGGACGGCGATCTGTCACGCTAGTAGCAAGTAGTGCAGTTATCCGGAATACGTGCGCACAACCCTACCACTTATCCGGTTATCCAGAAGTCTCGAAGAACGCATAAATATAGTGGTGTTAAATAACCTCCTCACTGTGAGATGAACATACAAACAAGACAGCATAACGCAGGGGCCCAAGCAACACACAGATGATGAGCTGTTAAATGTAAATACCGTATGACGGTAATCTAGGAACGTCACTGTCAAGCCGAGGGGAATAAACTACGTGAATCATCTCTTTTGTCATACACACTCGTGTGACGGATGGTGAGCTTAGGGATATAAGCTACTTGAACTACCTCCCCGGCAGGCAAACATTATCGGGAATGCTATTAAGTGCGCTTTCTTCGGGCTCCCCCGACGCTCTAAGTTATAATTTGGTGGCAGCGAAGTGGCTTTGGGGTCCGCGGCAGGCCCTCTGGGTGAGTCATTAGTGACTCGGCGGTCCATGTGACCAGGTTTCGGACCATAGTGCCCGAAGGTAATTTTATTCAGACAGTGCGGAATGGTGGACTATCGTCCATGTTTGGTTGGAAGGATACCGCTAGCAGAAGTATCAGCTGAAACATGCTTTGACAGAGGAAAGCCGTGGATATCCTAAAAGAATGGAGGAGATCTCCAACAAGACCCCGTTGCAGCATCAACAGCAAAATACCGAAACACCCGATGCAAATACACAAAAGACGAGTACAGCATGAGACGGAAAAGAGACACACGACATGTAAACATCAAACACAAAAGACTACACAAAAAACCGACGAGACCAATGGGCAACCGGTGCCGACTTTGGACGGCCATTTGTCACGTAGCAAATGGTGCGGTTATCCTGGATTACGTGCGCACAACCCTCTCACTTCTCCAGTTACCCAGAGGTCTCGAAGAACGTACAATTGTGATGTAAAACAACCTCCTCACTGTAAGATGACATCACACAAACAAGACCGCGAAACGTAGAGGCCCCAGAGACACAGATGAATATGTTTCTGTTATCAAAATTTCTTGAAATTTCTAAAAAGTGGGTCCTGTAGCATCATATCCCACCCATCCTGCTACGTCTTTCGGTACACTTTTTCGACATAGTAACTTTCATACTTTTTGGCATATTACATTGTTTAGATTTAGGATCACTGATGAGGGTTAAGTACCCGAAACGTGCATGTCTGGTCCACGTTGCCAATTTATTTGTTCTTAAATGATGCTATTCTATTCAATTTGAAGACGTTTACATTTATACCACTTGGTGAGTGTCACTGCTGGTGGACCAGGAGTCCCCGAGGGCACATGTAACCAAGTTTGATCAATTTCGGTTGATCGTTTCTTCAACGCAATCTAAATTTCTGTTATCAAAATTTCTTGAAATTTCTAAAAAGTGGGTCCTGTAGCATCACATCCCACCCATCCTGCTACGTCTTTCGGTACACTTTTTGGACATAGTAACTTTCATACTTTTTGGCATATTACATTGTTTAGATTTAGGATTTAGGATCACTGATGAGGGTTAAGTACCCGAAACGTGCATGTCTGGTCCACGTTGCCAATTTATTTGTTCTTAAATGATGCTATTCAATTTGAAGACGTTTACATGTAAATGGATATAAAAAGAGGGCATACGTAATACAGTCCGTGCTCTGCCGGCTGTAGCGAGCTCATGTATGTAATCACCCGAGGAGTCAGACTGACATTCAGAGAGGACAGGTGGTCGGGGCCCTGTCTTCTCTAAAGAGGTTTAGACAGGGCCCGTCATGGAGTCCCGTCGTCACAGTCAGTCAGAGTGCAAGTTTCAAGGATGCGCTTATACAAGACTGTAGATTGGTCAAGTACCAAGCCTAGTGTCCGTCTGGTGACATTAGGATCATATCCACGATATAAAAGGCGTTTGATGATTCCGACGCATTTTCGATGGTTATGCTGCCTATCTTTGATCCTTTTTATTTTGTTTATCATATCACCATGAAAGACAGGTTGTGTAATACCCATAGTAATGTACTCTGTTGCATGTATAGATCCGAATTTTAAAATAAATTGACTGTGATTTTTGTAAAATTTCCAGAAAGTCTTAACTAATTTATGAAAGCGGAAACCTTGACCTAAAAGTTTTTTGGTAATTTGTAAATTTCTACTGTGAAAATCCAAAATATCAGTACATGCTCTAGCGTACCGGAGGAGCTGTGATATGTAAATGCCGTATGACGGTAATCTTGGAACATCACCGTCAAGCCAGGGGAATTTTACTATGTTGAATCCAAAATCATCCCTTTTGTCATATACACTTGTATGAATCTTTCCGTTTACAATTTTGATATTTAGGTCCAAAAACGATGTTTCTGTATTTGAAAGGTTTGCCTTGTTAAGTGTTAATTCTTGTGGATAAATTTCATTCTTATATAATTCAAAAGCAGGATTGTCAATGGTTAGAATATCATCCAGATACCTAGAAGTATTATTGAAACATTTCAGATCATCAAATTTTCTTTGCTTTTAAAGATTTTGGATAAATTCTTTTTCATAAGTGTATAGAAATAAATCTGCAACAAGAGGCGCACAGTTAGTACCCATTGGAATTCCTACAACTTGCTTGTATAGATCCTCACCAAATCTAACATAAATATTGTCCAAGAGGAAGGACAAGGCATTACACAGGTCACTACATATCCATGATTTGTATGATAAACTCACGCGAAAAAGTAAGCTACGGCGAAGCCTAATCTTCGGGAAAGCTTATAAGCTTCGGGGATTAATCTTCCCCGAGAAGGGGGAAGAATAACAAATGTTAAGCTTAGGATTATAAGCCACTTGAACTGCCTCCCGACAGAGCGCTTGTGTCAGATCCCTTCTTCTGGCTCCCTCGTCGCTTCATGTTACACTCACAAAATACACTTTGTCGTTGTTGCGTCTTCTTGTTGTCGCTACATTGGGATCTTGTTGGATATCATTTTCCTTTGTACATAAAGCAATCGATGAACGTTAACTTTAACGTATTTGAGAAATTCGGCACCAGAATAATTTGTATAAGAAGACCATAAATGAAGTTTTCTTTATACTGATTTAATGGCAAACAAATGTGACTGTATGATAAATAGCTCGTTATTGAACTAACTATAAATCATTTATGAAAATCACATGTCATAAGTAAACATTATTGAAATTGTTTGTAAACTATCAGTCTCATTCTTCCTCTTGTAGTAGAACACACATTCAATGTTTACTTTAATGCGCCTTTGGTAATTTTTTGTTTGTCCTGTTCTATTTTATCTTTTTCAAGAATGTGTATGCCTATATGAACTGTAATTTGGAGATTCTGAAATTGGGGTTGTGTTTGACTATTGTTTACTGTTTCATTATGATATTCAATACAAAACCTTATAGGATTCTTGCATTTTTTGCAAATTTGGATTTGATCTTTCCTAAATTTTACCAAAGAATGGAATACTAGTATCTCTTCCAACGAACAACGACCTGTTTCTTATCTATTTTAAAGAGTAGATAACACAGGTAACATTTTGACTACAGTTTCCTTTTGTCGACTACCTACTCTTCTTTATGATAAAATGTTGGTGAAAAGCGTCATGAAATATGTCGTATAGTGTTAGAGGTCACCTAGTTATGTCACAGCCATAATGTCTGACAAATGGGCCCTGTAAACATTGAATGCTGATGTCATTTTATGGCTTCATCCCCCGTTAAGGTATCATTCTTACTCCCATTTCTCATTCTGTCAAAAGACTAGCTTGTTCTGTTTGTGAGCAATGGGCATCTAGACAAATATTTGAAATTAAACTGCTTGGATATTTCTTAGCTGCTTCTAGTGACGTCCAAGTGCAAGCGTACGAGCCAAATATTCGCGGGGCTTCTAAAAACTTTGTGCGACCAGAAATATGCATGACAATGTTTATTGTATAGGTGGATATAGTAGTTGTTGCATATCCCTTATAATGAGAACTTATACCTACTATGAGAAACCTTAATGAAGCAGGTAATCGTCGTGACGTCTAAGTTTAAGAGGTGCTCTTATCCGTATTAGATACAGATAATACCCCAAACTTATTGAAATAGAGGTCTACACAACTTCACCATCGCTACTGAAATGATTTTTGGCTGTGTCTGAAAATCACTTTGGCTGGAATCTTTAGCGTCTTCAAATTTATTAGCATCATTTAAAACATATAAATTTGCAACATGGAACAGACATGCACGTTTTGGGAACTTAACCCTCGTCAGTGATCCTCAATATAATGTTAAAGCAATGTAATGTGACCAAAGAGTGTAAAAGTTATTATATGCTAAATGTACCGAAAGACGTAGCAGGATGGGTGGGGTATGATGCAACATGACCCACGTTTTAGAGATTTCAAGATATTTGATAACAGAACTTTTCGAATAAGTTGAAGAAACGATCAACAGAAATTGATCGCACTTGGCTACATGTACCTTGTACATATGGCTACATGTGGACTCTTGGTCCACCAGCAGTGACTCTCACCAAGTGGTACAAATGTTAAACGTCTTCAAATTGAATAGCATTATTTTAGAGCAGATAAATTTGCAGTATGGATCAGACGGAAGCGTGTCTGGTGCGTTAAATTCTGTTTAAAATTTTCTTTGAGAAGGTAAAGAGTTGGAACATACATCCTTCTTATTGTATTAAGCAAAAGACTAAAAGGTTTGATATGTTAGAAGTTAGAATATTACTAGTATATAAACGGACAAGAGTACCAAAAGCAGAAAAAAAAAATCTTTTTACCTACGATAATTTTGGTACTCTAAGTCTTACATGTTTAGTCTAATTTCATCCACATGCTGTGCATGTGCCTCACTGTAGTCATTTGTCTCCTTCGTCGAACTCTTGTAAACTAGCGGTGTACGTTTTATGTCCGTACGACCAATACTAAGCTCACAGTGACAGAAAATAGATTCATATGAGGATTTTTCTATGTTTAACGTATCCAATGTACAAATGAAGATCTCGAGGACGTCTCGTCCATTTAAACAGTGTTAAAATTATCTCGGTAATCCTCGGCCGTGTCTCGATAGTTTCCGTGGCTTGAGCGACGGTCGGCATGTTGACATTTGATGATAGAAACCATTATTTATGTTGTATTAGTATATTTAGGTAAAAATATCCCATCATTCTAACTATATAATACACTTGATATTTATTTGTACAACGGATACCTTAATTTTAACGTGACGTTGTTGATGTTCTCCATAGACTCCATGTTAAAGATAGGCAACGTTACGCTAAAATTACTTTCCGCAAATTTACTATCTGCTGGCGAAGAGAGGATGTTTCACAGAACTCCTATGCTTTCGCAACTATTTCGACGAAAATTCTAATGAGTTTGCCATGATACCTTCTCGACTTTGAGACAGAATAACTGATGGATGTACGTCTTCGATGTTTATGTATATTTTGAATATGGAAAAGTTCTCCGGCAATCAGTGAATGAAAGTCAAACACAAACGGCAAAACCGGAATCCAAACAATCACCATCAATGGACTTACAAAGTCTTCAACATACAAAGCAAAAACAAAGATAGGGAAGAGATCCAAAACAGAGAAAACAGCGGAATGCACTCTCACGAGAAAATGCTGACAAACAGACGGAAATACCTTCGAAAAAAATTAGGATTTTTCGTAACTTTTGATTGCTTGGTACTTCTTATAAACTAAAAGTTGTGATGTTTGGTTTGATGTTCCGAGTGTCATAAGCATCCATGTGTGGTGAATAGTGTTTCAATGTTTTTTGTCCAGACGGTTGCCCTGTTGCAGCAAAGTTGCGACACTTCTTTCTTCATTATGTTCAGTCTAAAACATACTAATAGAGAATTGAAAATTCATTAATAAGACTATGGCTGTTAACTTTCAGACATTTGAATGTGCGATCGGATAGCATTGTGGCAACATCGGAATTTCAAACAACAGGTCCATATAGCTTCGCTTTTTTAATTGCTCATTACCTTTTTTCTCCAAAGGTTACGAGTTAGAATTACGATTTAGATCATTTCCACTACGGGAGGGAAAAGGAATAATCATCAAATCGTCCTTATTCCGAGAATAAAGGCCCACATATATTGTAAAATATACTGGGAACCATCTGCCAATGTCTTTTATTTCCTGGCTAGAGGGACGAAATCTTTCTTCTTTGGTTAAATATCTGTCTCAGAGCGGCCGTATATCTTTGTTTCACTATCGTCTCTCATGGTGAAGTTATGGCCTCGGGCTTCAATATCCAGTGTCTTGGACTGCCTGATTTGTACGCGCTCTGCTTCACCGATGATTTCTTTGCATAATTCAGGGGAACGCCAATTATGTTCTCACCACAAGTCGAAAATACTGCTGTATGTCCTTTCCTTAATTTTATCTGTTGATGTGATTTCGAACAAATTGGCTAAATTTATCTCATAATCGCCATCTCTAGTAGATTAGATATACTTATAATCTTATAAACGGCCTTATTAAATGAAGTTAACCATGGTAAAATGTAAGAGTAAATGGAGCAAAATCGCTCTTCGACAATTATGAGAGAAGCGTCTTCCTGTTTTTGATTTGCTAGATTTACTGGGAATTCCGCTTTTCACTACTTCTTGATGTGCATGTGATGCATGAAAACATTTTGCATGATACTTCATTGATTTTCCATTGAATTTTTTTTTATATTCCATTACCTTCTTACCCTTCAGAAGACATCGCAATACGAAATCAAGAAAATTAGCTAAGATTAAAATGTTTAATTGGATATTGTCCATTTTGCGTTACAACTTTTGATTTTCATTCAAACAAAGTTATCTCCTTTCCATGTTTTGAACTTTATAATTCGATAATGAATGAACAGGTCCCTATTTTACTCGGATATAGGAAGCAAAATTTCCTCTCAAAAGGATAAAGAGTTTTCATATTTTGAAATTTCCAAATCGCTTTCCTACATTAACTATCTTGAAACTGCCGATCTGTACACGAGAAAGAGACCAAAGAGTTGTGGGACAGCAAGATACATTAAAGCACATGAAAAGGGTAAATTATTTTGGTAGAGACGAGTTTCATGAGTATTCATTGAGCAGAAAAAATTGATACAAGACAAAAAAGGATTCGAATACGGCATGGACTGCTTCTAAAAGGGCATTGTGATACAGAACATGCAGAAGACATGTGATTGTAATAATAATCACTTTATCCTGTTATAAATATAGATATTGTTACAGAATACTAGTATTTAGAGGACAACCCAACTGTGTGATTCTATGTTTCGCCAATGACACAAAAATGTCATCAATCAACTTAAAATAGGTCACATGATTTGCTTAGGATGTGGCCATATTAGTTTATAGTGTGATTATAAAACTAATCCAAAAAACTTGTTTAAAATGGTTTTTTTAATGTTTTGACAAATTGTTCGAGTCAGAACTGTTATTGTAAAAAAAATCAAAATGTATTTTTATTACATTTTATATAGATGTTTCAACAACATTATTGAGACATTTCGAAATAATCCTAAAGTAGTTTATTTTATCCATAACTTTTTTAAAAATGTTGTTAAAACGTCTTAAAACGTTTCCCTACTACTGCAAAATGGACATAGAGGACATTCCATAGAATAAAGACTGACACAGGGAGGACATTTAAAGAACATTCTATCGAGCAGGGGAGCAGGGGTTTATACAGGGCAAATTATGACATTCCATAAAACAGGGACATATACAAGACAATTCAACAGAGGACATTTCCTGTAGAATAATTCGATCAAGACATTGAGAGAACAGTACCTGAACCACGAATGATTAAGTTCATCTATGATTAATACCAAAATTGTTTGTTCTTCGAGACAGCTGGATAACCGAAAAAGTGGGAATGTTGTTTGCATGTAATCCGGTTAACCACACAATTTGCTACTAAAGTGGAAGATGGCTGTTCTAAGTCGGCATCGATTGTCAATTGGTCTCGTTAGTTTATTCGTAGTCTTATGTTTTTAATGTTTTGACGTCTTTGATGTTTGATGTTCCTTGCACCTTTGGTGTCTCTTGTTGTGTTTTTCCATTCTGTTTTTTTTTTTCTCTCGGTGTTTTACTGTAGGTGCTGAGACCGAGTCATGTAGGAGATCCCCTCCTTTCATTAGGAAGCCTTTCGCACAGCAAGAACTACAGGAGATTGATATGGCATTCCCTTGAACAGGTAACGGGAACAATGCAAGAACATTTCCAAGAGCCAAGTTTCTAAACAAAGGCTATGGAGGGCATCCCACATTACAAAGCTCGAGGACAATTTAAAAAGTTTCTTAAAGAAGTAACAGATATAAGATAGCTGAAAGCATCAACATCAATACACCAAAAGAACTATGGCAATCATCTAAACTACATGTCCAAAACTATAACCACACCATCTGCTACAGTTGATGATCGTCCAAAGTTGGCGTTGGATACACATTGGTCCCCCTCTTTTGTGTTGTCTTTTGTATTTCAGTAAAAAGTCATTGCATGTTTATCGTCTATTACTATTCCATTGTCTCTGTTTGTTAGTGTGGTAAATGTAGTTGTATGTCCATCGTTTAAGGCTATCTTTATGAGTGGATAGTCACAACTAAATCAAGTTTCAATTAGACAGGTTAGTAGCAACTTATCAGCAATCCCAGATCATGTTCCTATCGATTATGTTAAACACTAAAGTTTCAATTCGAAAGTTCATCAAAATCTTCAATATTTGCAGAAAGTTAAATGATAATGTATGAAAGGTTTTAATTAAGTTATAAAATTGTATCGGTCCCGTAATTTTTATGCCCCTGGAAGCAAAGATCCGGGGGAATATTTTTGTCTGCCTAACTTTTTGTCTTCGTGACCTTACTTTAGATTTTGACCTACTTTTAAGATTATACAGACAATGCTACCGACGAGGACATTCATGCTTCACAAACACACTTTGCTTTAAATCGTATTGAACTACTTCTACATAAATGAAGTAATACGTTTTGAAAGGAATCCAAACTGATTTTCATATTCATTACACGCCAGACGTCTCTTTGTAAGTAAAGATAGGTCAAGTAACATCCGTTATCTTAATAGAACCCATTTTTGAATACAAATTACAAAAAATGTAAATGCCTAAGGAAACAGCCGGTCAGTCAACAAACAAAAAATGTGTTTCAATTGGATCCCATTAAGTACCTGTTTATACTTTGCGTTCGATAATTTTCTAATAGTGAGATTCTGCCGTTTCTATTGTCGCGCACAACACAAAGTCTTATAAGCAAGTCAGGCGCGCTCTCGCTGTGAACTTCCGCTCTGAAAACTTGGAATAAAGACTATTGATTTTCTAACTTTTTAGAGTGAAATGGGATAGCGTAATTGATTAGAGAGCTGTCACACTCTACAACTCCTTCAGCTGAAGCCAGTGTTTGGGGAAAGGAGCAGGTGAGATTTTCCTTTTTTGATAATTCAATTTTTGTATGCACATTGCAAATGTGTTTAAAATGCAAAACTCATATCCTATCGAACTAAGGTAAGCGCACACTTGATTATATCTTCTATTTACTAAAGGTTTAATATTCAAGAGATTTAAAGTGCGGACGCGATGCATGATGTAATATTTGAAAATCTAAAAAAAAAAAGGAAATACTAGTAAAAAGCCAGCTAGCGCATTATTTACATTCAGTGTGTTTGATTGAGGGTTATCTCTACAATGGAAATGAATGGATAAGAATCAAACATGATAGCATCGTCTCACTTGGTGATTTTTAATGAAATCCATCATCCCATATAAATTAAAGTGAGGCGTATATGAATATTTTGCTGTTATATGGACAACTCATACTTAAACATCTTATTATCAAAGGTAAGTTCGATACAGTTTTAAGTAAAATGCATTAATTGCAAACCTTTATTTAGAAGTCTCACAAAAGCTGCACATATAATTTCCATCGTGTAAAAACCGTATATATTTTATTCATGTATTTTTGACAGAGGTTTTACTCATGTTTACAGATCCTTCTTCGGTATTATGATGATAAAAATTTAGTTATATTTATGAAAAAAATCAATGTTTTCTTTTTCTGTGTTTCTTTATTCTCGACTTTATTGCCTGTGTCGTGCATTAGATCCAAGTGAGAAGCAAAAACCTATAATTGTTGAAATCAAGCAATTTATCGAGGGAAAATACAGTATTTGGGAGACAAATACTATATACACGACGTCATTCAAACGAAAGCATTTTCTTATGCTGTAATTATCTGCTATTATGTTGACTAACATGTATTGGTAGTTTTGTTTTGATACTGGTCTTTGAGAAAGGATAGTGGTTGTCATTTTCTGATAGTTTAAAGAACAAATAAAAAACCCAACTTTTTTCTCAGTTTTAATCTTATGTGTCAGATTATTTATTACTTTATAATTACCAAATGTGTTTGTTTATCTGATTCTTAGCATTTTGATTGGTCGATCGCATTTATTGTGACTTCCGTTATGAGATGATAAAATGTCAAAATTGACCGGAACTACTTTCACGCTAACGCAAAAGAAATCAAGAATAGACCCTTTCACATTATCTGCGGTACTAAATTTGAATGCCAGTTCCGGGGGACAACGAACAGATTGCGCATGCACCAGTGACGTCATTTGATTGTTCTAGGACGTTTAGCGCGGAATCATGTTTCGTTTGTTCCGCGGAAAACATCTCGGAACAATCGAATTACGTCACTGGTGCATGCGCAATCTATTGTTTGTCCCCCGGAACTTGCCTTCAAATTCAGTACTGCAGATAATGTGAAAGGGTCTATAGTCTACTGTGGTAACGCATGAAATAAACAATACAAATGGTCTCAAATAATCAATTAAAATTAGAGACCGTTCCATGTGTCGACTTATAAACATCACGACACAGTACTGCGAATGTTTGCAGAGATTACATCGGTTACTACGCGCATGATTTGAAAACTGCAACAAATGAACGGCAGTTTGTTGACGGATATCTTGTGTTTCCAGTGAAATTATGATTGACCACTAGAAATGCATGAAAAAAAAAAAAAAAAAAAAAACTTGTCCTTTGTTTGAAATCACCGAAATTAATCTAATACACATGGACATAGGATAAATAAATTTGAAAGTACTGAGCAAAAGCTACGCAGTCGCAACTTACCAAATTTGTCATGCCGATTTCGCTCTGATTCCAAAGAAATAATTTACAGCTAATGTTCCGATACATGTAGATCTTAACAACGTGTTTTCTTCTTCACACATAAGATCTACAGGTAAAAAAAATGTTGTCTGAGAGTCCGTATGAATCCCAACACAAATTGCTTCATGTTCTACTTTCAACTGTCATGTCTGCTGCTTTCGATAAACAACGCGTCACAAATTACGTCATAACAGTACAGTAGTAAGTGCAAATAGGTAACACATACTGAGGTTCTTAAGGGGGAAATGCTTTTTTCCTGATTAAATGCCGATTTGCAATTTTTCCTCTCCAACATTTTTGTTGTTAGGGAACTAGTTCGTACCAGTTAAATATTTTCATACGCCACGTACTCAATCGTTTATTTTCCTTAGAATTTGTACGAATTCTGAATAAATTCATATGTTTGGTAATTATAAGTATTGAATGTTTATTTTTGCCATTTTATTGGATGATGAAATGTCAGTTGTCGTATCACAAATTTTGCGTAAAACCGCTTCGCTACGCTACGCGGTTTTACACAATTTGTGATACGACAACTGACATTTCATCATCCAATAAAATGGCAAAAATAAACATTCAATTCTTAAAAGCCATTCTCTGTAAGCACCAAAGTATTTGTATAGGGGACCAGAAACGCATGGCCTCAGATTTTGGTCAAACAATGTCAAAATAGTAGTTACATGATACAAACATGATTTTGATAAAAAATAATAAAATATTATTGGCGGTTGCCATGGTAACGGCAGTAGCTCTGTATGTCCCCTTTAGAACTAAAATATTATGGAATTTGACATTTTTTGGTACTGTATTTCTCTGAACTGGTATATTTTTTCATATTTTTCTTCCGTGCATGACAAGCGTCATGATTCAGTGAGTTTGTTCAGCATGAAAAATAATTTTCCTCAATTTCGGCTTTTTGGGGAAATTTGATCAAAATACGCGTAAAAACACATTTTTTGCTATACATGAAAAACCATGATTTCAGCTTGTTTATGACTATATTTGCACAATGTTGCCACTTGAATTATAGAAAAATTGATATTAGCACTTAAAGTTTATACCTAGATAAGGAAATAGAAAAAATAAAAAAGGTGGGTATTTCATGATTTCATACAAAAAATTAAAGCTAAAAATAGATAATTTTTGCATATTTAGCAAATAAATTCCTTCTAACTTTATTGGAATATGAGATAAAATGACTGCAAAATAATGTTTATAGTTATTTTTCTTTAAAACATATTGAGTATTTTCACCAAGCGCCAAGATATGTAGATATCTAAAGTTGTATCATGCAAAAGAAAACGCGTTTCCATGGCAACCATACTAAAATATGTAAAACGGAGACTTTAAAAGTAAAATTAACATTTTATTAATTGATATCGGCATTTTATTCATTCCCTTCTTTTTTTAATATTTCATGATAAGTAATTCATTAATTCAGATCTAAGAAATGAAATATGCTACCATAGCAACAGTCTTACATCATAGCAACATCATAGCAACCACGTCTATTTTATCCGAATTTTATATGAATCAAGTCAAATATCCTTCATTACATCTTCTACAGTTTTTATACACATGAATTTTAAATTTATTTCATTTTCAACTAAAAGTTTCTATCAAGACTAACATTTGAAGTATAATTATTCTTTTTAACCTCATCTTTTCACTCCAATGGATCAGGCAGGATACACGCACCTTGAAATCTTTTGATGGCACTTGCATGGTAATACATGTATCTGAAAAGTGCTCATGTATCTATAGCTTATCAAACAAATAGATATTAGTTTAATGCTAGTCCCCTCTGGCCGCCTTCTCATATTTTGCCAGCACCCTTTCTCCATAGGCAATATCAAAATCTACAATTCTAAATCAAAAAGATACGCAGAATTATTTATTTTAAAGTTCCGTTTCATAGACATGGGCGATTCCAGGATTTTTTTTCAGAATGGTCCTAAAGTCTGATTTTTTTTGTGCGAATAGCACATAGCGATTGCCTGATTTCTTCACTCATGGGAGCCCCGTCTACTGAGTATGTATAAACGATGTTACTCTGTTTACATGTACCTTGGGACTGCGTCAGCGTCATGATTGGTTTAAAGTCTGATCACTGTCTGAATCAATGAATTATATCTATATGAATCGAGCTGTCGTGTTATGTACATGCATGACCTAATGAAAAATTGCATCTGTATGTACTGAGACGAACACAGGCTGTGTGTTGGAAACCCCTTTCCATTACCAGGTCATTATCTGTTTTAGTGGACAATATATAAATAAAACGGTGCTATCGATAAAGATATTAAGTTGAATCATTGAAACGTAAAACTATCTTCAAGTAGGCTTATTTTGCCCCGCTTCACAAAATAAAATCTGTATACGCTATCATCAATCGATAGTCATATTGGATTGTTGTATTTTTTAGGGGGGGGGGTAGATTTAATGTGATGTTATTTAATTGTCATGTTCACTGTCAGACATCATCTTTCAATTCATTACGACAACATTATGGATTTGCATTTTACTTCTGTCTTTATAAGTCCATAAACTGGCCTACGAAGGTGTTCAGGAACAAATATAACTTTGAAAACACAATATTTTGTCATACATAATAAGTGATATTATTCTGGCTATTCGCACTCAGTACCTTTAGTGCTTTGATTTTTGAAGAGCAACACACACACACACACACACCAGAAAAAAGGCAATGAATACTGATGGTCAGTTCTGTTTCTAATCATAAATAAAACAGATGACTGGCGAGCAAAAAGTTTAAAACATTGAATTTTCACATCTTAGTACTTGGTTAATGATTATCAGGTCTAATATGTAACACAACAAATGCCTATTGATAGCGATTGCCGAACTAGTAAAAAAAAATTCAGAATTGGAACCCCCCCCCCCCTCCTCTGGATCCACGTGCATAGATACGGTAGTTCATCTTTGTCTCAACATGATAAATGTACATCTCTATTTTAAATATCATTTCGATCCAGCTCCATTGAGAAAATGCTTGGAACTAAATGTCGGACATAAGGACACAATGACGACGGTATTCAACACTTTGATAGAGCATATAAACAAAAATGCATTCTTTGTTACAAATACATGGGAATCTATTGATTCGAAGATAAAATGTTTGTCTAAACTTTGTAACCAAGAGGAACCACTAGCTGCAATATTATTTCGATAAAACAATCAGGTGGAGAGAAAAAAAAAAAATGAAAACTGCCCTAACGGGACGAACCCCCCCCCCCCCCCAAACACACAGCAATATTCTTTGAAAAATTATATTGGATGAAGGTCAAGCGTCTTTTGTGACATTGGCCTTAGAGAAGACCTTTGTTCAAGGTCATGACATACCCTTTGAAGTTAGATATTGTTGGGCTCGAACTTTTATGTGAAGACTAAATTTCTGGTAATTTGAAGTCGAATTTCAGGAAATATTTGCTGATTCCTTACCTACGGTACATATACTTATATTACTAAATTTGTACTTCATCTTTATGTCCCCGTAATTGAATATTCGGAGGCATATAATTTTTGTCCTGTCCGTTTGTCTGTCTGCTTGTCCGCAAAAACTTTAACCTTGGCCATAACTTTTGAATGGTAAGGGATCGGGCTTTGATATTTCACATGTGTATTCATCGTGACAAGACCTTTCCATGGATACCAAATTTTTTTACCTTGTGACCTTGACATTGGAGTTTGACCTACTTTTGAAAAACTTTAACCTTGACCATAACGTGTGAATAGTAAGGAATAGGGCTCTGATATTTCAAATGTGTATTCCTTGTGACAAGACCTTTCCATGGATACCAAAATGTTTGACCTTGTGACCTTGATCTTGGAGTTTCACCAGTTTACACCTTTTTACTGACAAACATGCCGACAGGGGCATTCGTGTTTCACAAACACATGTTGTTGTTTTTTTAATCAAAAGCTAATCATATTACCCGTTTCATGCACAAGAAAATAAAGCATTCCTTTCCACACTTCAACTTAATATTTCCGATATACCAAGAAAGTGTTGATATTTTACAGAAAAGAAGATTGGATTGGTGGTATGTGTACCCCAAACCCTCCACGTACACTTAATGATTCCTTTCCAGTCAAGAATTTAAATTACTTTCAGTAATTTCTTTGTCATACAAAACGGTCATTCAGCATATGATATTCTATCGAGCAGGGTTTCTCCCTCGGAGTCATCCCCCGCCCGCCTCAACAGCATTTTCCCCTGGTCCCCACTGGCCATTAGACCCCCAGCCTTTTTATATCCACCACACCCAACCCTTTAAACTCAAATCCTGCATACGTCCCTGAATGCTTTCAGTTTGTCTAGTCAGGTTTCGGTTCTGAAGGTTGTCAAAACAGGGTGCTCCAAAATGACCTAATTTTGCCCGTTGACGGATTTACAACAACACAATGGTACACTTCACCTACCAAGTTTTACCAAAAGTCAAAATTCGGACAGACTGACAGATGGACGCCTTTGTGTCTCAGGTGAGCTAAAAATGAAAATACTGCATAATGGAACGCAGACTTGTTATTCAAGTCTCCTATCAAAATATATGCTAGAGGAATGAGTGCTAATTTATGTGTATTTGTCTAAGAAAGCGACATTATCATGAACAGAACCCCCCCCCCCAAAAAAAAAATCCAGGGGGAGGGGTCCATTCTCTCAAGAATGGGATCGCGTCTTTTGTGTATAAACAAATTTACTTATAAAACTAAAGGGTGATATAGGCATTTTTGAAAAATTGCAGTGGGGGGTCCTCTTCTTTTTCTTTCCTTGGGTGCTGTTATTTCACAACTCAACGTAGAAATAATTATCGAAATCTGGAGTCCTGAATGTTTCTAATATCTCAAACTTTATAAAGAATATTTGACCGCGAAAAATACTGTACCCTTTTTTGGTCGGATTGCGAAACAAATTATGAAATCGCGATGTCCGTCCGTCTGCATTAACAATTTGACTTAGCTGTTGTGTTTATGTTAGTTATGAAAGAAGTACAGGGGATATAATTTTCAAACTTAATACAAAGATTAAGCATTGTGAGAGGATCTGAACACAGGTATTGTTTTTTACCTTGACCTAGAAAAATGTAATTGGCTCACCTCGACGAAGTTGAGTGAGCTTATGCTATACCCCTACGCGTCTGCGTCCGGTTAAGAAGTTTGGGGTAGCTCAGTATTTGGCAAAGTACTGATGCTACAGTAACCAAACTTGCACAAGTGATTCATCTTTGGATGCTGAGGTGAACCCATGCATCGGATGCTGCATCTGACCTACATTTTCTACTTGAGTGACTTGGTTAAGAAGTTTGGGGTAGCTGAGTATCTGACAAAGTACTGATGCTACAGTAACCAAACTTGCACAAGTGATTCATCTTTGGATGCTGAGGTGAACCCATGCATCGGATGCTGCATCTGACCTACATTTTCCGCTTGAGTGACTTGTTAAGAAGTTTGGGGTAGGTCAGTATCTGACAAAGTACTGATGCTACATTAACCAAACTTGCACAAGTGATTCATCTTTGGATGCTGAGGTGAACCCATGCATCAGATGCAGCATCTGACCTACATTTTCCGCTTGAGTGACTTGGTTAAGAAGTTTGGGGTAGCTCAGTATCTGACCAAGTAGTAATGCTGCAGTAACCAAACTTGCACAAGTGATTCATCTTTGGATGCCGAGATGGATCCATGCATCGGATGCAGCATCTGACCTACTTTTTCCACTTGAGTGATTTTGCTTTTAAAAGCCAATATTGAGCAAAGTATAAGTGCTACATGTACCAAACTTGCATATTGGATGTATCTTTGATCAAACTTTCATAAAATGACCTTTACCTACTTTTTCCGCTTGAGTGATTTTGCCTTTAAAAGCCATTATTGAGCAAAGTATAAGTGCTACATGTACCAAACTTGCTTATTGGATGTATCATTGATCAAACTTTCATGTAATGACCTTGACCTACTTTTTCCGCTTGAGTGATTTTGCCTTTAAAAGCCAATATTGAGCAAAGTATAAGTGCTACATGTACCAAACTTGCATATTGGATGTATCTTTGATCAAACTTTCATAAAATGGCCTTGACCTACTTTTTCTGCTTGAGTAATTTTGCCTTTAAAAGCCAATATTGAGCAAAGTATAAGTGCTACATGTACCAAACTTGCATATTGGATGTATCTTTGATCATTCTTTCATAAAATGACCTTGACCTACTTTTTCCGCTTGAGTAATTTTGCCTTTAAAAGCCAATATTGAGCAAAGTATAAGTGCTTCATGTACCAAACTTGCATATTGGATGTATCTTTGATCAAACTTTCATAAAATGAAATTGATCTACTTTTTCTGCTTGAATGATTTTGCCTTTAAAAGCCAATATACATGTATTTAGAAATATGTTTGAATTGAATTTTGCTGCCACGAGGTGAGCTTCGTAATCTGTGATTACCTATGTTTTTGTGTTAAAGTTACTTGTGAAAGAACTATAATGGGAACAATATAAGTTGGTATTGATGTAAAGCAGAGTGAAAGGATCTGAACACAGGTATTGTTTTTAACCTTAAGGTTTGACCCTGACCTTGAAAAACGTAATTTTGTGTTTAGTTAGTTGTGAAGGAAGCATAGTGAGGGAATCTGAATGCAGGCACTGTCTTTGACATTGACCTTGAGATTTAACCTTGACCTTGAAAATGTAATTTAGAGTAAAAATCTATTGTACAAATACTATATTGAATTTAACATTCAAACTTTTCATAGAGATGGGAATAATAAGTTGAGTTTATTTCAGGTACATGTAATGATGTATTGACCTTGACATGGCCATTTGATGATACAATTTTGAATTTGACTTTACCATATAGTAAGGTATCATATAATATAGATCTAAGCAAGTTGACCTGATTTCATGTATTGGCCTAGACCTGAAAAATGAGATTTTGAATTAGACTATGCTGTACTTACATTACATGTATATGAAACCATGAGCAAGACTTTACTTTTCTACATTTAAGAGTACATGTACATTAAAATTTTACATGGAGGTAGAGCATGATGACTGGACTTGATTTCAGGTAGTGTCCCTGCCCTTGACAGTTACTCTATGAAGTATCAATTTAAAACTTGTAATATGGTTAGTGGAACTGACTTCTGGTACTGAAGTGAGCCTTGATGATATGATTTTGAATTAGACTGAATTGTGTCAAAACAACATAGAATCTCACATTTAAACTTTGAATGGAGATTTTAGATTCCACTGTGTTCCCTTAAATGGACATTGTGTTTCAAAAAACAATCTGCTGCCAGCAATCCGCCCATTAATACCGTCTTTCTTTGTGTCTTGTTTCACTATAGCTTTGACCTTGTACACATGTATCTGACCTTGGCTGAGGTCATGAAACACCTTTTGATGCTGGATAAGTCAAGGTTACTCCATACTTTAGTAATGAAATTGATGATGCTAATCATATCCAAACTATATCACTTGAACCATGCATCAGATCACTTTCATTATCTTGTTGCTTAGGACCTAAAGATTTCACATAACTTTCATATGACCCAAGGAAAGGTCACTATGTACTTAGTAATGAAATTGTGTATTCTAATCATATTCATACTGTTCATGTTGTAGTATATTGTTGCTCATTATCCAAAGGTTTCAAATAACCATAACCCAAGGTCATGTGATCAAGGTCAACTCAATGCTTTTTATAAAAGAATTGTCTATTAAAATCATGTCTGGTCCATTTCTCTTAAAATACTATTATGTACATTTGTACACATGTACCCAATCACTTTCATACTTCAGTATGTTGTTGCTCAAGACTGAATCAAAGCTTTCACATCACCTTGACCCAAGGTCATGCGACCAAAATCAAAATCACACAGATGTTGATATCAATTTTTTAAACAATTTTTTTTACTTAAAACATATGTACATAGAATATTTTGATGTATTAAAAAATCCAATAAATATTATAATTTCAATCCCTTTAGATCTTAAGTCAGCTAATTAAGTAAAGTTCATTCAGAGGATAGAAAATTAAGGTACAGACAACATATTATGTCTTTTTGTCTTATTGTAGATTTGACATTGGTTCACTGTCATGACACAACCTTTGATCCTATTGAATATGATTCTAACCCATGATGGGATTGCAAGTTAAAGGCTAGGTATGATTTAAGCAGAATTGGATAGAGTCATAGACATACATGTACTGGACATACAGATAATTCATATATACACTTCTTAACTTTGTTTGCAGGAGTTTAGCAATATGCAACCTCCCCCTCCCCCCTTAAACCTCGATCCTTTCTTAAAATGGGTCATACAAAATATCTTAATTGATCCTTGATAAAATCATACAAGAGTTATATTAGAGATCAATATGTTTAATAAATAAATATTGGTGAAATTCCATCAATCTTTAACAAATCCCATGTGAAAATTGATACTGATTATTAAATCATGCATGATTTGTCTTGTAAACATTCTTACTGACTTTACTACTCAGTCATTCTACATGATTGTATACATGAACACATTTATTGCACACTCTTTCAATTTTTATTCCTATGGATTAACACATGAAGAAAGATCTGCAGTGTTATTGTACAAATAAACAGTCTTCTGGCTTCCCTCTTCATGTTTTTGCTGTACATTCAATATGTTAACCTGTCCCATTAAATATCTGCTGTAAGTGTAAGGTACATTCTACAGATGACCCTGCAAAATAAATTTGTGTTCAAAATTTAGTAAATCAGACATGACTGTTTTGTACATACAATTCAAGTAGTATAATTGATTCACTTCAAACCCAGGATTAGTAATCCTGCAGTGAAGACAGTAAAACACATTAACAACTCAGTTGAATACTGTATCCATGCTGAGACTTGGCACACCCAGTTCTGACAAACTTGTTAAAAAGAAATTGTTTGAAAGGTTGTAAAACATTAAATGCAAGTGTAAGTCCATGAAAATTTCTATACTTACATCCAATAACATACATCCTACATCCATAGAAAAGGAAAAGCAGGGACAACAGACACCTAGCTCTGCGCTGCTGCTCTGCATTGTTCACCACTTTTCATGATTTCTGTTGTTTGGACAAACACCTGGCTGTATCATCTCTGTTTCGGAATTTATTTTTGAATATTATCTTTTTAAATTTTCATTGCTTTTTCGTAAATTTGCAACCCGAATGGTACACACAAACAAAAATTTCTGGGTATCCCTCGGCCCTCACAACTCATGCTCATTACGCTGGAAAACGACTTGTGGCTGTGCGAGATGACATTAATTGTCACATTATTATCCTTCCTTTCAAGATCAAGCTTTATAAATTCGTTTCTTTGTCAAAATCACTCGTATTCATCTATAATCGTCTATTCAAAATATCGTGGCGACTGATAGCGAGTAAATTCGAGCTAAAAATACGCTTTTCCTACTTTCCACACGGAAGAGCGTTTCCAAGGGAGGTTATAAAATCCGCTATTTTGTCGTTTTTTTCTTTCCGTATTTCCTTTTTTAGAGTTGAATACCCACCTTTTTTATTTTTTGAATATTTGTAGCACTATCAGAGCTTCTTGAAATACTGTCTTTCATTGTTTGTACTATATGGCAAGTTTGTGATTTTTGTTACCAAAAAATACGGCTTTTTCGGGAAAATCCCCTTCAAATTACAGGTTTATACACCCATATATGACATATGACCAATGTGATTCTTCTATTATGCATTGGTATATATTTCATAGGCAAAACCTGAAGCAATCATTATGAAAATAAGTATATCCTACACGAGAAACGATAGGAAATAATGTTCAAAAGCAATCTGCTGACTTTTTTCATAAATTGACAATACAGATGCCGTTTCCATGGATACATGAGAAATATTTGAATTATCCTTTATGTTTTTAATATTGTTTTATCATTTTGATTTATGTTATTTTTGTTTTTTTCTTATTTGAAAACATGCGTTTCCAGCAAATTTTGGTCCTTACAGAGAATGGCTTTTAAGTATCACATAATACATCAGTATAAGATACACATATATACAAACAATTAAGACAGTAATCTAAAGAATGACATACATGTACACTGAATATTTGTTTGTTTGTTTGTTTTTTTTTTTCTCAATTTTTTTTTCTGTATGATTTTATCTACCTATAGATTCTATTCCAATGACGTTTTGTACACTAAAGCATTGAAATTATTATAGAAATTCACTTGGTCTTATTAAATAATACTTTTTATATATATTCTTCATATAAAACCCTAGGGACCGAGTACTACTTTGTCTTTGTCTGTCTGAAACTGTAGAGTATGCATGTCAATTAGTCTGCGTAACTCTTTGTCTGAAACGAAGATGGACCGTGCAAGAGATATAGCGTTTTCTTTTGGATATTATGGAAAATTTGAGTCTTGATCATAAAGGATTCTGATTGTCAGGTGGATGTCCTAGAAACTTGTCGCATGGTTGACTCCAAGGTCGAGTCAGAGGACAGATACAATAAACTAACATTTTTTATATAAATGCTCTAAAGATGCAATCATTTTTCATTAGTAAATAAGTAAATCTAATTACCAAGTACGATACTGTGTCATGGATTGGGTCATTATGGTATTTGGTTCCGGGTACTGAATTTTGGCTTTGTATCGTTTAGCCTTCTCCGTATCCTGACTACGCATAGCCTTTCCGGTATTGAGTTGTCTTGTTTCACCAGGTAATGTCATTGTCTGATCTCGGTCATACTGCACAAAATGTGTTTGTTATGGCGATGTCATGTCCTTGACTTCGTCGCCTAGCAGACACTGAGTTTGTCCTAGTCGGTGACTATGACCTTGTCTTTATCGCCTAGCAGACACTGAGTACCGTATGTCATGGTCGGTGACTATTTCCTTGTCTTTATCGCCTAGCAGACACTGAGGTTGTCATGGTCGGTGACTATGTCCTTGTCTTTGTCACCTAGTAGACACTAGGTTTGTCGTGGTCGGTGACTATGTCTTTGTCTTTGAATACTAGCAGACACTGAGGTTGTCATGGTCGGTGACTATGTCCTTGTCTTTATCGCCTAGCAGACACTAGGTTTGTCATGGTCGTTGACTATGTCTTTGTCTTTGAATACTAGCAGACACTGAGGTTGTCGTGGTCGGTGATTATGTCCTTGTCTTTATCACCTTGCAGACACTGAGTTTGTCATGGTCGGTGACTATGTCCTTGTCTTTGATTACAAGCAGACACTGAGGTTTTCATAGTCGGTGACTATGTCCTTGACTTTATCACCTGGCAGACACTGAGTTTGTCATGGTCGGTGACTATGTCCTTGTTTTTGTATACTAGCAGACACTGAGTTTATCATGGTCGGTGATACGTCCTTAACTTTATCGCCTAGCAGACACTGAGTTTGTCATGGTCGGTGACTATGTCCTTGTCTTTATCGCCTAGCAGACACTGAGTTTGTCATGGTCAGACTGTTACTATGTTCTTGTCTTATCCACCTGGTCGACTGAGTTTGTCTTGTTAGATATTCAGATCTTCATCTTAGTCACCTAGTGGAGAAGCTGAGTTTATCATAATTTGTCAATATATATGTTCTTGTTTTGAGCCACCTAGCAAGACTGAGTTTGTCATGGTACATGGTTATATATCCTGGTCTCACCTATCTACCAAGGAGGGTGAGTGTGTAATTACTCTGGCAGGCAGGCTTTGATATGTTACAACACCTGAATTTAAGAATTGAGTTGAATTGAATATAATTGATCGACAGTTTAATCTCAGTCTTAGTTTGCTCTGTGTTGACTTCAGTCACCCACATATTTTTTTTTTTCTGGTATTATGTTATTGTGTAATATCAGTCGAAATACATGTCTTCTAGTTGAAGTGCAAATGATAATTGTCATGTTTCCGTGTCTCATTCACGGGGACATATAGACATGTAACGTCTCCTTTAGATTCGCCACTGTGACTTTAGTATTGTACATAATACAAGTTGGTGAGATGACATCTTGTCCCGGTTTTATCCCTGACGACCGTCATCGGACCGTAGGTGAGACTCCGCTTCATCAATTGACAGTGCTCCAGCTAATTTGTAAAGAAGACCTATAACAAATAGTGACGCAGTGTTATTTTGTGTTCCCTACAATACATGTTAACAAAATGGTATTGTAAAGGGAATGACCCTCGGTGTTCATGGCAGTTAGCTGTATTGTTACACTTTTACGCTTTTGTCATTTCTTTTGGAAATAAATTGAAAAAGGACTTAATGAGTTAAACTGGCGTTTATTTGAATTGGATCTGTATTCCCGCTGTACATGTACACCTTTGTGATCGGGATTGTGATTTTCCAACGAGCTCTTTAAATAGAAAAAGTGCAATTCAGTGTAGAAGGGAAAATGTAGATGCATATTTCTGCACGCATTGGAAGTACTGAAGATCGCTTATGTAAGTTAAATAGATAGTAAAGTCCTGATGTTAAAATTACAGTACTATATTGTTGGTGAATTGGTGAAGAAATCATATACAACATGTTGAAAAACTCATTTAAATACCATATGGTTTCATGTAACTTTGTCTAGGGCTGTAACGGTTCTCTCTTTAGTCGGTTCGGTTCGGTTCAGGAAAATGAAACGCGGTTCTCGGTTTATTTCGGTTCGGTTTGAGTTTGTGTTGTTTAATTCTACAAAAGAGTGGAATAATGATAAGAATAACAAATCAACAAATAATTCTTTTTCATTTTTCTGCTTTGAAAGCACTTTTCTTCGAGATTTTATCAACATTCAACAAAATAACCAAATTAGAACACTTAGAAGATTTCTAAGACTCCACCTGCCAAAGAAACAGGTGCACGTTTACAATCAAGAAGTAAAACAACCCATTTCATTGGGTGAAATACGACAAAGTACCCAATCACAGTCTGTGTATCATATAAAATCTATAAACTACTGATTACCAGATATAACCAAAAAAAAAAAAAAAGAACCGAACCGAAATCCGTAAAGTACGATCCGAATCGATCCGACCAAGCTTGAACCGCGGTTAACCGAATTTTCGATTAACCGTGATGTCCAGCCCTAGTGGTGTCATTTTAAAGATAACAATATCAATTTTAAGGCAACTTCTCCTACTTTCGATTCACGTAACACTATAGAGCATACATAACAGTGTAGTACCAATAAATTGATAGGAAAATACAATGCTTTGTGGAATTTATCAAAATGCCACAAAGAGTCCCCCCCCCCCCCAACTCAGCATTGTTATCTATGGTGAGCTGTGCATTTCATGTCGCCGACAATTGCAAACGTCTAACAATTTCTGCATTGTGCCCATGTCCTTTAATAATATTTCTTATACACACGACCGACCGCTGTTGCTTCAAGAAAAAGAAACTTTTCATCTTAATTAGAATACGACAAAATTAGCAAATGTTTACGTCTCAGACGACAACGGACGGAATGCGGAGTTAAAGCGCCTTTCTCGTCGAGATTGATCACCAGTCCAAAACTTTGACATTATCTTCTCATAATTTTCAATTCAGATGATTAATTAATCATCAATATTATAATTGAAGGGAACAAAAAGAAAAATCCGTATGACTGATAAAAACATGTGATTTAGATATAAACTGAGCAGTGAACTTGGCTTCGTGAAGGATTTTCGATCAAAGATTATCACAGGGACTCGAATCGACAATTGGCAATTTCTTAAGAGGGATTAAGTCCCTGTGATTTTTATTTCATGAGTTCCCACTATACATTTACATTTATCTGTAGCAAGTACTGCCTAGTTTTGATCTTTTGACTTTCAATTTTACAAATGTAATATAAGTTAGTGAACTGAGATAATTTACCTTCCTTGTACGTTATAAACATGAGACTGTTTATTAGCCTAAATAAAAATAATTCATTCGTAAAGACATAAGTGGAAAGCTAGACGTACAAGGCAATGCAGGTAAACAGAGAGGGAGGTTGTGGTTTTGTGGTACATTATATAATTTCTGTTCATTTTAATAATTTCCGTCGCATTTTTTTGTTTTTCTTGTACATAGCAAGATCTGAATTGAAAATGGAATGTGTTGTTCAAATCGATTAATTTCAATACTCTAAAATGAATATGAAGAATTCTTTTTGAATTAAATCCTTGAACTTTATGTATAGTCGACTGGAATGAATATTAGACCCAAAAAATAAAAATAATAATGGCTGTGGTCAGGCAGAATATATAGATTTTTGAGTAGTTATCAGAAGTTTATGAAAAAGACGGATATTGAGCTTTAGCATGGGTACCTGTAAAATGCGAAACGAAAAGAAACGAAACGAAATGGAAACGAAACGAAATGAAAACGAAACGAAATGAAATGGAAACGAAACGAAATTGAACAAAACGAAACGAAATGAAACGAAACAAAACGAAACGAAATGAAACAAAACTAAATGAAATGAAACGAAATGGGAACAAAATGAAACGAAATTTATTTACTGGTTAGTTTTTGTGTCGCCTGCGAAGCATAGCGACACTTAGGGATCACTTTGTCCGTTGTCCGTCTGTCCGTCCGTCTGTCCGTCTGTCTGTCTGTCACACTTTGGGTGTCACAGCCCATAACTTTTGATTGGTAAGTGATAGGGCTTTAATATTTCACATGTGTATTCCTTGTGACAAACCTTGCTACACATACCATTATTTTTTACCTTGTGACCTTGACCTAGATATTTGACCTACTTTTGAAAAAAAGATAAGATTCGCTATATCTTTTGATTGGAAAGTGATAGGGCTTTGATATTTCACATATGTATTCCTTGTGACAAGACCTTCCTACACATACAATAATTTTTGACCTAGTGACCTTGACCTACATATTTGACCTACTTTTCAAAAAAAAATTAAGAATAGATATATCTTTTTATTGGTAAGTGTTAGGACTTTGATATTTCACATGTGCAATCCTTGTGGCAAGACCTTTCTACACATACCATAATTTTTGACCTTGTGACCTTGACCTAGATATTTGACCTACTTTTGAAAAAAGATAAGATTCGCTATATCTTTTGATTGGTAAGTGATAGGGCTTCGATATTTCACATGTGTATTCCTTCTGAAAAGACCTTTCTACACAGACCATTAAATTTGACCTTTTGACCTTGATCTAGATATTTGACCTACTTTTCAAGAAAAGTAATATTGGCTATATCTTTTGATTGGTAGCTGATAGGGCTTTGATATTTCACATGTATTTTCCTTGTATCAATGCCATTCTACACATACCATTATTTTTTTACCTTTTGACCTTGACCTACATATTTGACCTACTTTTAAAAAAAAATTAAGAATGGATATATCTTTTGTTGTATATATTGGTAAGTGATAGGGCTTTGGTATTTCACATGTGTATTCCTTGTGACAAGACCTTTCTACACAGACCATAAAATTTGACCTTTTGACCTTGATCTAGATATTTGACCTAGACCAATTTTTCAAGAATTTTGATCCACTTCCTAGAATAATAATCAAACCGCTTCGCAGGCGACACAAGCATTCCTTGGATTGCTATTTTTTTGGGGTGGGGGTGGGTGCGGTGGGTTTGGGGTGGGGGTTGAAATATATGTTTTGAAAGTGAGAATGAAAGATCCAGAGGGAATCGGATGGTCAGGATACCCTTTTAATATAAATAATTAAGTCTGAAAAGGAAATTAGAGTATTAGTGAATATTCTATTTTCAATTTTTTTCTAAGAAAAGGGGTAAATTTTAAAGGGATGAAAGGATGAGGTTTATATATATGAGGCGAAAAATGGTTCGTTCAAGCACAAATACCACAGAGAAGAAAGGAAAAAGAATATCTTGCTATATTCAATATTGAACCAGTTTGACACTTTTTACAATTATTATGCATTTTTATTTCATCATTATTTCTGGGGTAAGGATTTGAAAATAAGATATTCACTATAATAATCTAATTCATTTTCATATTTAATTATTTATATTGAAAGGGTATCCTGACCATCCAATTACCTATGGATCGTTCATTCTCACTTTTAAAACAGATATTTCAACCCCCCTCCCCCCCCCCCAACACACACCTCTCCCCCCTCCCCGTAGAAAAATTAACCAGTATATAAATTTGGTTTCTTTTTACATGTATATGTATTTCGTTTCATTTTGTTAGTATTTCGTTTCACTTTATTTCGTTTTGTTTCATTTCGTTTCGTTTTCATTTCGTTTCGTTTCGTTTTGTTCAATTTCGTTTCGTTTTCATTTCGTTTCTTTTCGTTTCCATTTCGTTTCGTTTCTTTTCGTTTCGCATTTTACAGGTACCCCTTTAGCATTTCATTTGCGTGGAATTTTCTTTGTGTGAATAATGAGTGAAAGTAAAAAAAAAAACTTAATCAAATCAAAAAATTGCTATCAGTGTGCAAACAAAGTCGGAGAGGTAAAATATAAAACCAAACGGAACAACTAATACATTCTGTAAAGAAGTGGTCGGGAAGAGTAAGCATCTCCTGCTTGAGTACTATTGTTATAAATGTCATTTCGGTCAATTAACTTCAAGGATATAGATCGACCCAGGAATCAGGATCTTGAGAAAAAAGGTATTCTTAAAAAGCTAAATAATGTTTACAATTATTGTCAGTGATATCATACTATCAGTGGAATATATGTGCATGCGCAGGCGAGCGAGAAAAAAAAATCACCTAAATTGTTGATAGACTTATACAGAGAACATTATAATGAACATGTATGCATGTTGTAGGTTTCTGTAAAAAATATCGTGATCATCTTGAATGATTATCTCGGTGTTTGGTGAAGAGATCACATGATAAGCAATCATATTTGTTCCTTCAAGCTTCAATGGTCATAAACGACTGTTTGTTTATTGTAACCGTTGCCTCTGCATTTTCTAGTTATGAAGCTCACATGCTGTCCTGTCGTGAGGCGGCGTGTATGACCTCCGTCTTTCTTTCTTATCCCAAACATTGCATGCCAGTGCATCGTATTTTCTTTCTTTCAGTAATTAAGTCACTTACAGACATAGAGGACAGCTCGGAGCGCCCGTACATCCCCAGCTGCCGTACATAAGTTATAACATCAATCTAGCAGCACATTCCGAGTTGTGAGCCCTTAAATATTGGATGGTCCTTCACTGTAAGAAAAAAGGAACAAGTGTACTCTAGGGGAAAAGGAGTGAAAATTAATCGGTAGCCATCATTCCTGTGGACAAGTTTACACAATTATAGTGAATTACAGTGATAGTTTTACTGTGAGAGAAATTCTGTGCATTGACTCAATTACAAAGCAAAGCTATATATTTGTTATAAGCAATGGCGGATCAAGAAGATCAGATGAATCCAATGGTGGAATTCTGTTCCGGAATCCAAGGGAAAGAGCTACGATCTCAGGGCAAGGTTCAAAAAGTTCAAAGGCAGCAGGCACGGACGCCGAATCAGAAAGGTATGTATGATGCATGTCATGATCATGTATCTTGTGTTGTGATGTCTTCGTTCAGATAGTGGCTTTGTTTTCGTTACAAATATGTATGACCTGGACAATGTCCAGCTTAAAATACGCACCAGTTCTCAGCGGATCTGGAATTGTGTGCAAAAGGGGGTAAGATCTATAGACAATGCTTATTTGATAAAAAGAAAAGAAGAGCAGATTTACAGATAAGAAATCAAGCAGAATGAAAACGATCCAAGACCCTTACATCCCTCCCTCAATCCACTTTCTTCACATAGGACAACTCATCGCATTTATGCCATGCCATGACAATTTCTTTCCTGTATCTCGTGTTTCTTTGTCCTACATTGTCAAGAGTTATAAATTTTAGTGGAGTTATGGATTGTTAATCTGATCTATGAAGAATATGCGACTTTGTCATCTTTATTGGTAGGTTAAAGTTTTTTTCAAAAGTAGGTCAAACTCCAAGGTCAAGGTCACAAGGTCAAAACTTTTGGTACATGTATCCATGGAAAGGTCTTGTCACAAGGAATACATATGTGAAATATGAAAGCCCTATCACTTACCATTCAAAAGTTATGGTCAAGGTGAAAGTTTTTCAAAAGTAGGTCAAACTCCAAGGTCAAGGTCATATGGTAAAAAAAATTGGTATCCATGGAAAGGTCTTGTCACAAGGAATACACATGTGAAATATGAAAGCCCTATCACTTACCATTCAAAAGTTATGTCCAAGGTGAAAGTTTTTGCAGACAAACAGAGACACAGACTAACAGACCAAAAACTAATCTCCGATTTCGGGGGCATGGGAATTTTAAAGTACGTCAATCTCCAAGGTCAGGATAAAAAAAAAAGAAAGAGCTTGTCACAAGGAATTAGTGTTGTATAATCGGAACAATTTTATAATCGATTATCGGTTTATAAATTAATCGGAGAGGATTTTAATCGATTATTTCGATTTAATCGGAAAACACTAAATATGCATTAAAAGGCTAATAAATGTCTTTATTTTTGTCTCATGTTGTAAATAAACTTACAAAAATGTTCCAAAATTGCAGCATATTTAACGAAATGTTTATGTGCATTAGCAAATGCAGAAGTCATGTGACCTGATCGTGTGGAGCTGAATATGATGCTTCTGCATGGTCATCAGAAAGGTCAAAATATAGATAAAACATGCCAGAAAAATTATAACCAATGTTGACCATCAGTCATTGAACTTGCTAAATTTTGTAATTTACAGGAAGTTAATAAATTTATTTGTAATCTGGCGCTTGTACTAGACTGGGCCAGATAGATGTCTCTTTGGCACATTCAGAAGAGTTTTAGACTTAAGATCAGAAGATTGCAAGTTCGAGCCCAGGTGGGGGCAGTCTTATATAGACTACATTTTGTAACCAACTTGATAGCAGATTACAGGTACTACAACTTGAAAGTTAATTATTGGTCGTTCAGCATACTAACCCAATGAACATTTTGTTCTTTTTAGCTTGGACTACCTCTGTTTTATTTTCTTCGATTATAACCGATTTTCAGAAAAATAATCGATTAATCAAACTCGGACACCTCAATGAAAGATTAATCGATTAATCGTAACAACACTACAAGGAATACCCATGTGAAACATGAAAGCCATATCGCTTACTATTCAAAAGTTATGACCAAGGTTAAAGTTTTTGCGGACAAACAGACAGGACAAAAACTACATGTATATGCCCCGAACTTTAAGTACAGGTCCACGTAAGGATCAGGCAGTTGAAAAACCCGAAAATTTTTGCAGAACTTTTTTTCTCTCGAGATGTGTTCAGATCAGCCTCCGTATGAATGTCCTGAAGGAATTTTCTTCGTACTTGGATGGTGAAGAAAGTTATAAGGGTAGCAAATTTGGTTGAATTATATAGAGGAAATTTTCCCGTCATTTTTCCCTTCATAATCCTTTATAAATTATGAGGTGAATATCTCACTTCACCATCGTTACCTTGAGAAATGAATATCATATGTATGATTTGTACCACATATGTGTCTCAAGACAGGAATAAAAAGTTTTGCAATAAAATTCCCCTGCCTGATTCTTACATGGACCTGTACTTAGACATAAAATGATTATTTTGAGCGCAATAGCAGAAATTATACAGATCGAGGGATATCTTAAATATGCCACGTTTTTATATATTGGCGACTTGAATTTACCTATAAGACGACCCATTCCAGCGGCACTTCTGTATATAACCTTATATAGGAAGTTAAACATTACAACACATGTTACAACATTTTTCATTCCAGGTATCTAATGACATCGATCTTTGACCCTTTTTTCAGACAATTATATCCTATATCGACATGTTTGATCTTTTAAATCGTTAGGTTAAGTTCTCTTCATACGCATTTTATTTCAAAAATAGTGAAATTAGACAAGGTGTAAAATATTCCAACATTATTAATGCCCTCTCGATATCTGTACAATATTAAGTCAATCACAATACCAGTGTCAGAATCCAAACATCACTGTCAATAGGCATACATATAAGATTGAGCATCCGCCTAATTCACCTGATCCTGCTCCATCAGACTTTCATCTATTCCCAGGCATTTTGCTTTAATATTTTATCAGGCATTTTGCATTGTTTTTCTACATAATCCCTTTCAGTATCTATACATATTTGGCTTTTGCTAGACTAAATAATCCAGTCTCTACCGCTGCCTCTCTTGTAGCGGCAGCGGTAGAGACTGGATTAAGAGCGGCAGCGCTAGAGACTGGATTATTTAATATAGCTTTTTGCCACCGTTGTTTAAGGGCCACAATACCACAATTAAAGAACTCCCTATCTTGACTGGTCAGAAAGCCAAGCTTTACTAAATTTATCCTTTGTTTAATCTATGTGGGCATAAATACCACATTTAAAGAACTCCTTATCTTGACTGGTCAGAAAGCCATCCACTGCGGGTATGACGTCATCATCGGTCTGAAATAGCTGCTTTCGTCAAGCCAAGGGCCCGGCACCATAAACCAAGAATTGACTTCGGTCAAATTCTCAAAAAACGATATTTAGCAAATAAGTGAAAATTTGAAATATTGAGCTTGTCCATCCTATTCTACTCTGAAAGTATACAAATTCTTTTAATGATTTCAAGCAAGGACTTATATATCTGTTTATACGTCCTTGTTTCAAGTCGTCACTAATATTATGAGACAAAAGAAAATTGAAATTTAGACTTAAGTCAATTCTTAGTTTATGATGCTGGGCCCTGTATTCTCAATCTGGATCCACCTATGCAAATCGCAGTTCTCAGGAATAATGCACCATTTATAACAAATACCTTTATGTTTACCAAATGGATTCCTGGACAGTAAAACGGTGATTTATAATCATTATTCAAAGTTAGGATGAGGCCGATGGCTGCCTGGTGATTTGTCAGTAAGAAGCGGCAGTAAGAGTGTGAAATCACCACCTTAAAAGTCGTAAAGTAACAGACATAATGCTTTACTCCGATGATTAATATTGATTCTAGAATACTTTATGATTTTTGACAAGTTGTAAAATAATTTGTCCCTGTTTTAGCAAATTCTTCGATGGGTTTCTCGCTTAACTAGGGTAATTATATCTTAAAAAAGATGACGAAAATGCCAGATGTTTGAAAAGAAAAAGAACTTCATTAATATTTATACATTTCATCGTAGTTTTGGGAAAATTGGCATGGATGTGAATGTATTAAATAAAAGATTTAGACCTTCTTTCGTTCAATATACTTGTCCCATGCAAACGCATGGTCATATTGGTACGAGGGCTGATTGATGTGTTGTGAGAATTTTATCAGACATTTTGCATTATTTTTCTACATAATACCCTTCAGTATATATACACTTTCGTTACCGGTGTTTAAGGGTCTCAATACCTCTTGTAAAGACCTTCTTATCCTGGCTAGCTGTTCAGAAAGCCATCCACTGCAAGTATGACGTCATCATCGGATTGAAATGTTGCTTTCAGTTTCGGGAATAAATGAAATTGTAATGGAGCAAGGTCAGGTGAATAAGGCGGATGCTCAATCAAATTAAAGCCGATCATGAATGGCAGCCATGGTAGTGACAGCATTGTCCTAATGGAACAACACACCTTAAACTAATGAGCTTTCCCCGGCGCTTACGTTTAATATTTTCCCGTAACTGTGTCAGAAGTGAAGCATAGTATGTGCCATTGATTGTTTGTCCTTTTTGGAGATAATCTCTCAGCAGAATACCTTCTGCAACCCAGAAAACCGAGGCTCACAACATATCAATCAACCCTCGTATATTGAATGGGTCAGATCCCTGGCCGAAATAGGTATTCAATTTTATAAATGCATTTGATTGCACTATTTTGTCCTTCTCAGAGTCACATTTCAAAACAGAAATGAAACAACTTTTCGGAAGTTGGAGGGAGGGGCAAATCCGAGCGTGTCAACTTTTTGACAGATGATCATAGGGGTGCTACCTTTGCATAGAGAGCGCTGTGCTCCTCACAGTGCTCAACGCCCTCTGTGTAAGAGATTGCCATCAAAAGTCACAGAGTAAATGAGAAGTATCTATCACTCAGTATGATCCGAATGACAACAGGAAACCTCGAAAATTGTTCTGACCTAAAATTAGCCACTAGATCTACTACAGTTATCTGAAATAACAGGATACAATTCAAATTATCAAGAAATTATCTGTTATAGAATATTTGTACTACGATTATATTGAAGCTGGTCGCTTTCATGTGAAGTTTTCGTTTACTAGTATTATTGCAAAAGAATCAAAGATTGTCTGTTCGTCTGTTTGTGTGCCTGTTAGTCTCTTTGTATTCGTAAAAACTTACTAACTTTTATCATAATGTCCTATGACACATTAAAATTGAAAATTAAATATGCATAATGACGAAAGGTCGTCATTACTGCGTATTTAAATTTTAATTTTAATGTGTCATGGGACAATAACTTTTGATTGGAAAGTGAGTCGGCTTTCATATTTCACATTTGTATTCTTTAAATTTTTTTATGACACCTCTTGACCTTGGAGTTTGACCTACTTATAGAAAACTTCAACAATTTGCATATATTTTGTATAGTAAGTGATACAGCTTTCATCTTTTACATGTTTATTCAATCTATTCTATGCGGAAGACTTTCTATTGATACGTACCCTTTTTGTTGCCTCTTAGCATTGCTCTGGGAGTTTGTTTGGTCCAAGTTTGAAGAATTCAAACATTTAGCATGTATATGTTTTGAATTGTATGTGTTATTTCCATATCCGTATAAGTTTGCATATATTCGTTTGGATGGAGTAAAACCAACTAGTGGGGTTTCAGTATCGTCGGGTTCTCCTGGTCGAAATAGCTTACACTATGAAATGAAATGCGCGGACATTGAGAATGGGTAGTTCTTCGCTTTTCGAAAAGCGAAAGGTTGGAAGTGCCAGGTGGTCAGTCAGGATTTTCTTTTAAAGGGACGATTTTCTTAATTACATTGTAAATTTTATAATTTCTTTTTTTAAAATCACTTCACAACCGAGCTTCAACAACTTTAAATCTCTACCTCTAATGGATCCGCACATGGAAAGATTTGTAGGCTGTGACCAATTGTTCATTCATAAACTGAAAAAGAACAAAAAAGTTAACAAAAGATAGAGAAAGTTGTTTAAATGGGAATGTTCTTTGTTGTGTGAAATAGCTTGACACTTACAACTAAATTGTCTGGTGTAAAACACGGTATGTGGCGTTCTGAACCAGTGACAGACACAGGGCTTTTCAGATATAGCGAAATTATGCTGGAGAGAAAAGAGAGAGAGAGGGGTTACCAAATTTCCCAAGATTCCCGTAGCTTTCAACGCAATAAATATTGTAAACAGTTGTCTTGTGATCCATTATGTACTCACAATCTTTCCCTAAAAGTCTCTCACAAGAGAAAACAACATGTTTTTTTCGTTCATGCGGTGCTATTGTAAACACTCACAGTCACTTCCTGTTTTGCAAGTTTGGCTCTGATTGTAATTTTCCCGTTACAGCAAGAAGTGACTGAGTGTTACCAAATGCTTGGGGAATTTTGGTGGCGCCCCTTTTCTTTCCTCTTCTGCATAAGTTCACTATATATCTGAAAGGCCCTGTGGTGACAAATCCAGTTGGGGTTTAAGGGTGTCTAAAATAATTTCCTTTGTAATCAGTATGTATGCATATTTCTTGTCAGTTGCACCTAGAGTTACAATTAGTTAAATTATATACTTTAATGTTACAAATCCAATTGTGTTTTGATAGGAAAATACAAGATCCAGGACGTGTAATATTTTTAAGTTAAATGTTCTGAGCCTGTATGTACAAATATTGACTTAATAGACGGTAAATTGAATGCTTACTGTACCCCATGCGAGACTTGGTTGAACCATGCACAAAACCTGGACAGATACTACGAATATCTTCAAAGTTAGGTATGAGCGCATAATTTTATGGCTAATCTCGAAGAATAGAAGACAGACTAATACACGACATGTTCTCTCTCAAAAGGAATCAGCCATAAAAGCATGTGCTCATGTTCAAATTTAGAGAAAACCCAATATCTAATATACAAAAACCACAACTTGTCAATTTTTACTTTGAAAATACACTGTTATCAAGTATTTTGTATGTATTCCAGGCAGGATCATGGGGCAAGAAGAACCTACTTTTAGTACTAACAGTAGCAGGAGTGTTTATGGGCATCATTCTTGGTTTCTCCTTAAGGGCGGCAGAACCTTCTGAGCAGGCTATCATGCTCATCTCATTTCCGGGAGATATACTGATGCGCATGCTCAAGATGCTTATACTACCTCTCATTGTGTCGTGTATGATTACAGGTAAGAATAAAAAACATTCTTGCATCTTACAAACTTGATTTTTCTCAATAGAACAACTGTAACCCTCCGTCCTGGTCCGTCCGTTCGTAATCTTCAGATTTCTTCTTGTATAACCTCAGTCAACATGCCTTACCCGTTAAATAAGATTACCGTCAATGAGTCTGTTAGGCCAACGAATTTTTTTTTCTAATTTTCGTTTGTACTTATCTCAAGGAATTTCAAGAAAAAAAAAATATCACAGGAGGCAAGTACTATAACACTTCTCTCCTTAAATTTTAATCCTTTGATTTTTTATCCGATCCATATATTAAGACGATGGTCGCCGTAGGATCTAGCTGGGTGTTGGGTTTTTGAGTTCTTAGCAACCACTGCACTGAGTTTCATTATACTCAACTACAATCGTGTTTTTCGACCCGACCAGTAAAACAAGACTGCCGCTAGAGGGTCTGATTGCTATAACGTATGATCTCCCACAACTTTCACAAAGCCTCACACAGGCTCTCCAGCAAAAAAATAGGGGAGTTTTAAATCGCCAATTTGGATTTGATCGGATGAAGTATTTTTTACTTCTACAACAACTGCACAGAATTTCTTTATAATATCTGAAGAGCTTTGGCAAATTTATAGATTTTTTTCAAATTTGTTTAACGCACAATTCCTACTCTATATCGTATGCTATGATCTCTACATGACAAGCGATTTAGGTCCTCTTTGATATTTGATTTATCGTCTGTTTCATTCGTCATACTTATATTGTACCAAGTACCTACGATGCCCTTATATTGTACGAAGTACCTACGATACTTACATTGTACCAAGTACCTACATGTACGATGTCCTTATATTGTACCAAGTACCTACGATACTTAAATTGTATCAAGTACCTACGATACTTATATTGTACTAAGTACCAACGATGCCCTTATACTGTACGAAGTACCTACGATACTTATTTTGTACCAAGTACCTACGATGCCCTTATATTGTACAAAATACCTACGACTCTTATATTGTACCAAGTACCTACGATGCCCTTATATTGTACGAAGTACCTACGATACTTATATTGTACCAAGGTCCTACGATGCCCTTACATTGTACGAAGTACCTACGATACATATTCTGTACCAAGTACCTACGATGTCCTTATATTGTACCAAATACCTACGATACTTATATTGTACCAAGTACCTACGATGCCCTTTTGAAGAAGTTTTAGACATTGCTGTTGTGAATGCACGTAACGAAGATGTGCGATTCACTAAGTGCACTCAATTCAATTTACAGGACCTGTTTTATGTATTGCTTTTAAAATTGAGAGTTACATTTATGACAAGATGAATGATTACTTCATTACTTGGGCTCTTGTTATAATTAAAAAGACCAAAAATCATTCTTCTAATTAAATGAAAATACAAAAAAGGTCGCATGCTAAAGTGTTTGAAAATAGAGAATAAGTTTCTTAATTTGTGTTTTGTTACGGGTATACAACATACAGCAAGTGCATTTATCGTACATGTAATGCGCGTTAGCGCATTTCATGCGATAAATGCACTTGCTGTGTGTTGTATACCCGTAACAAAACACAAATTATGACATTTATTCTTTATATATGCACCACAGTTGTCTATTTCATTCTTGTTTTCTGAAATCGCATTTTCTAGGTAAAAGGGTGACGTTAAAATTCAGGTCACCGCGGGCTGAGTTTGTAGGTTAGAACAGCCGTCGCGGCTTACTTCTTTAGATCTTATGCATTGTGACGTCACGGAGTGTTAATACACGAATTGCAGCACGTTTTTTCCAATAGTAACATCTCAGGGAATTACATTGGTTGTGCATATATATAATAATAATGACAAGTGTGTTTGTAGAGTGAGTGTGTGTATGTGTAGGTGGGGTCACTTTAAAAATATTTCATATAATTTCATATGTATTTCGTCAGTTTTGCATCCCTACTACTTAGTGCTGAGACGATACTCCGATTTATCGATGCATCGCGATATTTTTTTTTTCGGGATCCAAGTATCGATACACCCCAACGATACCAACGTTAAATTTTAATTTAGATGATTTTGTTCTTCATTTCTTCTAGTCAAATAACAAACCGATTATCTTTTCCCTCAATATGCCAGACAAAAATCTAATGTTGAATAAATATAACATGTTGTATACAAAAGCTACTTATATGATGAATTTAAATACTATAAAATAGCTTTTGGGAAGGTTTTATTATTAACTTTAAGTATCGTATTGGATATCAGGTATCGTGACACGTATCGGATCGGTTTGGTGCAGTATCGTCCCAGCCCTACTACTACATTTTGTACTGGTATTTTTCATTGTTAATCTGCCCGTGTTGAAGGTCGGAGGACATATTATTTTTGTCCTGTCTGTCTGTTTGTTTGTCCAAATTGAAAACTTTAACCTATTGTATACATACCTCCTGAACGGCAAATATTTGAATTATATTTCACATCTATTTGTTTTTTTGGTTTTTTTTTACAAGACTAATTTTCTTTTTACCAAAGTAGGTATTAAGCATCGACACACAATTTAAGAGAGTCACTAATGGGGACATAGTTTTACAACACCGGCGAGGAGGAGAAATATAGATTTCGTTACAGTCGTCTGTTTGTCTGTTTCTCTTTTTCCGAGTCTGTATTCTGTGTTTTTGTTTGTCACAAGTGACTTCCAGACTAGATCACTCAGATCATTTATCCAGTCAGTTCCATGTTTAGTGTATTGTCAGTCGTGACCCAAATTGTGTCACATCACCTTGATCAAAGGTCATGTGATCAGGTCATGCCCTCTTTGTACTCTCATATTGGGACTAAATCCACAAGTGTCCTATTTGGGAAGGGATACAAATCAGTGTGTCGTGTTTTCTTTGCATGTCCTTCGGTTTCCTTCGGTTTGTCCATGGAATGTGAACGTATTCCTTGTGGCAAAACCTGTGACCCTGTAGTTTGACACACTTTTTGTAAAATTTTAACATTGAGCAAACCTTTTTATTAACAATTTTTTTTTTTTACTTTGAAGTGGACTTTGACCACACGGGGACATCAGTGTTTTACAAAACATCTTTAATTGTTCAATAATCAAGAGGATCAACAATGTGGACAAACTATATGTAATTTTTCTTCCTATTATTTACAGGTTTAACCTCAATGAATGTCGAGGAGTCCGGTAGGATGGGCTTACGAGGCATACTCTACTACTTCGGGACTACGTTTATGGCTATTATACTGGGTATCATACTGGTGACGGCCATCCATCCTGGGGACCCCTCAAACAGACCACAGGAGGAGGAAAAGTTTGAGGAGGCTGACGACAGAGTCAGCTCCCTTGATGCATTCCTTGATCTCATCAGGTACATTGTCTGGACATATAAACCTTTTGCCCATCCATGGAAAATGCATACACATTGACACATAGACAAACTAACAGACAGACAGAAAGTCGTGCAGACACAGATAAACTTGCATACTCAGATACAAACAAACGGCTTAAAGTCATGACCAATGTTAAGCACCCAGTGAAGATTGATGTCTTTCTAAGATTTCCTTTCTGAGTTGTGTGTAGGGGGGGGGAGGGGTGTACGTGACTTTATTTTATGAAGTAATGTATTTTTCCTCCTTTTTAATACGTTACCTGTAGTCTGAAGTAACTCTAAAGAGTGACTTCACGTTTGATCGCTAATTCAAATACTACAGGCGGCCTTGCAGTCTGTTATGATAGCTGATATTGTACTTAGTACAATAATTGTCTCACTCAGTAACCTTGTAACGTAATGAAAATCATCATGGCACGGCAGCAGTCAGTATAAGTGTACACGTCATATAATGTGATAGAATCCTATGGAACGCCATCGCTGTCTTATGATGAGATATTTCAATATATGGTATGGTTTAATCAATATATGCGGTGGTAAGTACATTATATGCGGTGGTAAGTACATTATATACCGTGGTAAGTACATTATATGCGGTGGTAGGTACAATATATGCGGTGGTTAGTACATTATATGCGGTGCTAAGTACATTATATGAGGTGCTAAGAACATTATATGCGGTGGTACATTATATGCGGTGGTAAGTACATTATACGAGGTGCTAAGAACATTATATGCGGTGGTAAGTACATTATATGGAGTGGTTATTACATTATATGCGGTGCTAAGTACATTATATGCGGTGTTAGATACATTATATGGGGTGGTATGTTCATTACATGGGGTGGTTAGTACATTATATGCGGTGCTAAGTACAATATATGGGGTGGTAGCTTCATTACATGGGGTGGTTAGTACATTATATGCGGTGCTAAGTACATTATATGCAGTGCTAAGTACATTATATGCGGTGCTAAGAACATTATATGGGGTGGTGAGTACATTATATGCGGTGCTTAGTTCGTTATGTGGTGATTTCGTTATGATAAACATTCGTATGACCAAGATTAAACATTTCTGAGACTCGGATCGCAGCTACGTTAATGCACTCCTCGTTTTTACGTTTTTGTGGCTTTTAAACACAAATATTTATCTGAGAAGATAAAATAAATACTATGTTGTTTAATTGAGGTATATTTCATTGTATTTTAATAAAAAAAAGTGAAAAGATTAAATCTTTGGCAATCATTAAAATCTATTCTACAATTTCATCACTTTTACGCAAGGGTGCGGTGGCGTAGTGGTGAAGCCGCTAAACTGCAACTACCAAGGTCGCGAGTTCGATCCTGACCACGGGTAAGTTTTTTTTAAGTGAGAGGCACCATGATATCAATAGGCATTGTTTCCGTATATTGTATATGCTTGTACTTATTAGAAGAGCTTTGTACAGTACAGATAAATTATGTGATATTAGTAAAGAGTAGATTAATTCTGTAACACTACGTTACTAATATATAGATTATAATTTTTATTTTAGCTTGTGATATTCAATTTACGTGGTCTAAGAGAGAGAGAGAGAGAGAGAGAGAGAGAGAGAGAGAGAGAGAGAGAGAGAGGAGAGAGAGAGAAACAGGGTGACGTGAAAATTCTATATCATTATTTTTTTTTTATTCTAATAATTAGAATAAAAAAAAATAATGATATAGAATTTTCAGGTCACCCTGTTTTAAGAATATCAATGTAATCGGCAATCTCTGAAATCCAGAAACTGAAAAAAAAAAAAAAAAACGGTTGTATTTCTTTCTTCTCGGCCACTTATGTAGCTTTCTGGCGAGAAATACACACGGTGTAGATATAGACAAATTTATTTCCTTTCAAACGGTTAAATATTTGATCGGAACACACTATGAATAGATTGTTCCATGATATAAAAAGAAAAAGATGGCAATTATAACCTACTTTTAATATCGCTCTAGAGATAAATTTTAAAATAGTCATTCATCCCCCTTTTTTCGTTTTTGCCTGTGGACATTGTTCCCCCCTCGCTTCAGAACCCCACTTGTCCAGAAAATGTGTTTTATTGATATACACCTTTGGTGAATGTGGCATTGTAAAGCGAGGTGGGGGGGGGGGGGGACGATGTTGTGTAAAAGCGTTTCCGTTTTCCATTGTTTTCTGTGTAAAAATGCTTATTTTGACCCAAATACCGGTCTTTTCTTCAACCCCCCCCCCCCTTGATAGAGCTGGGAAAATGTTGAATCCTTTTGTGTTTATGTGTCCTTTTGGATTAATGATAAACCGAGTCTCAAAAATGTTTGATCTTGGTCATCAGAATGTTTATCATAACGAAATCACCACATAACGA
Organism: Pinctada imbricata; assembly: GCA_033119305.1. Classification (NCBI taxonomy): domain Eukaryota; kingdom Metazoa; phylum Mollusca; class Bivalvia; order Pterioida; family Pteriidae; genus Pinctada; species Pinctada imbricata. Next base: position 63,536,478 of record VSWD01000007.1, read on the forward strand.
ACTAAGCACCGCATATAATGTACTCACCACCCCATATAATGTTCTTAGCACCGCATATAATGTACTAAGCACTGCATATAATGTACTTAGCACCGCATATAATGTACTAACCACCCCATGTAATGAACATACCACCCCATATAATGTACTTAGCACCGCATATAATGTACTTAGCACCCCATATAATGTACGTACCACCCCATATAATGTTTTTAACACCGCATATAATGTACTAAGCACTCCATTTAATGTACTTAGCACTCCATATAATGTACTTACCATCGCATATAATGTTCTTATCACAGCATATAATGTACTTACCACCGCATATAATGTTCTTAGCACCGCATATAATGTACTTATCACCGCATATAATGTTCTTAGCACCGCATATAATGTACGTACCACCCAATATAATGTTCTTAACACCGCATATAATGTACTAAGCACTCCATATAATGTACTGACCAACGCATATAATGTACTTACCACCGCATATATTGATTAAACCATCCAATATATTGAAATATCTCATCATAAGACAGCGATGGCGTTCCATAGAATCCTTAATCTCGTCAGTTAATGGTAACAGCTGGTTAAAAGCTGGGCACAAAAAGTAAGGTCGCCATTTGTTGAATACGTATTTATTAAAAAAAACGCATAGAAAACGACCTACATTTGTATATGAAATATTCATTTTAAGCATGAAAGAACGTAAACAGTTCAGCTATTGATAGATATGTAGCCTGTTTCACAAAAATACCAACCAAAAAGCTTGGAAATTTTCGTAACTTTTACCCCATATAATCTAAATTGTAAAACATTTTAATCTTTTATTTGATGATGAAAATTACGAAAATTCCTGATTTTGTCGTAAGAATTTTTGTGAAACTTGACACTGAACATGTAACGATATCCCCATCAGCGTTTCTTACTCTCTTTGATTATCATTTACATAGTATGGTTCATATCTCTGGCCTCGGACTGTCTTTTTTGGTTCACTATCATGTTGGGGTCCAAAGTGAGTTGTTGGCTTTGTTTCCATCGTTTTGGTTCATTTAGATCCAATAATATACCATTGGCTCTTATGATTTGCTTCGATGAAACCGGAGAGGGTTATTGTTTCCAAACTGCAAGTCCTACTGCCGTCCGTCTATCCGTCAGTGTGTATGTTTGTTCATACTAAAGGATATAACTTACTTGAGAGCCTCATCGTAGTTTTTGTCGATCTGCTTTGGGTTTAATACAAATTTTTGTGACATTGTTACGTATAGCGTTACTGTCTTGTTTTGGAGCTTTGAACAGTGCATGACCGTGTGATGAATTTGAATCAAGCTTCTTTACACACCATTACAAGAGGTTTTGCCCTTGAAAGAAAAATTGGTTTTGTCGAGTATGTGTACTCAGTATGATTAAAAGAATCTTAAAGAAAAATTATGTTATGAATTTTTCAAATTTCCCAAAATTCTTGACTTCGATTTTTTTTATAGATTATCCCAGGTTGTTATATTTTAACCAAAATAGTTGCATATAATATTTTGATCAAGCCACGATAGGAGTAATCATCATCTGATTAGCAATCTGTTTCTGTGGGTAGAAGGAAATCGTCGGTGAATAGACACAATGAGACAGTAACAAAGGCGTTAAAATGAAAACACTTTCCTCTGCAAAACAAATTACTCTAGATCCATGTTATCTTGAAAACAGTCATTTTCAATTAAAAGGTGTCATTCTAGGATCTATTTCAAATTGTTTTGTGACGTTTATGTCTTCAGAAAATGGAATGTAAAAGTTTTATTCTAGTTTGGCTATTTACTGGCGTCACATTGAAAATAAAGGCATCTTGCTCCCTGTCCTCCATGTTATTGGAAACGCTTTGTTTCATTAACTCAGAAATCAATAGTCGTCACTAGTAAATCTACAAGGATAGATTGAGATGGAAGACGTAGGGGCTCCGTAATGAAGCAAGATAAAGCGTCACTTTGCCATTATTTTAAGAGAAAAGAGAGCATTGCTTAGATAATGTGATACTTGATTTCTGAGATCTGATGCTGGTAGTGTTTGCCTATAATGGAAAAATCAACATCCCGCCACTCCACGTCTAGTAATAAATTTCGAAACAAAAAAAATGTATGCCCTACTAGACAAGTGTGAAGAGGTCATTGACTTTCTGGGTTACATTTCTCTATTTGACGACAAATATCCTTTAGGTCTTGAAATGATGGGAAAAACAAACAAGTCAGCTATTAAGTCAGTTTTGTTTATAAAAAAAATGTTGATAGAAGTTAAAGAAGTTGAATTCGGCCTTAGGCGTAGAAACGTATTTTAGTGGTGTTACTGTTAACTAAAATGTTTTTGTATATTTTGTGGTGCTTATGTTGCTTGACATGATATGAACATTTCCATATGTTTTGTCGGTGATACAGACCAGCGATGCTCTTTCATAATATTGAGAACTTCTGAATGTCTAACCTTATATTGCTCATAACATAAAGCTTCGTTATGTCATACATGCAATATCAAATAAAAAAAAATACCATTAATTCAAATTCAATATTCGAAACATACATATTTGGTGCATTATTTTATTTCCTTCATAGTAAGGGACCCGTGGCTGTAGAGTTGGTGTTTTCTTTTTAATACACGAAACTCGATGGATTGGATTCTACTTACCATGGACACAATTAAGACACCACAGTTTCACTTTTCATACTGATTAAAATAAATGAATCCTTTAAACCTTCTACATTTTCTATTGCAGGAACATATTTCCCGAGAATATAATTCAAGCAGGGTTTGCTCATGTACGTACCAACTATAAAACAGAATTAAAATACAAAAAGGTCAAGGCCAAAATCACCCAACAAGACCTGGACGAGAGAAACATCACAGCGAAACAAGTAAACGATACCCTCGCTATGATACTCAGGGACAATTACAAGAATATAACTATGATGAATATGACTGACAAATACAACTACACGATTATAGAGATTAAGGTGCCGTATAACTACACCAAGAAAGAAGTACCCTACAACGATGGCATAAATGTCCTAGGTGAGTCTAAGTCGTGTTTACAATAGAAAGGGATACTGGAATCGCAAAATCCTTATGGCAATTTGTTGACCATACTACATTTGACCTGCATAATGGTTTATCAGTTTAAGTTAGCTGAATACAAACGTAAAAATTACAGATAAAATTCCAAATTATACACCCGTAAACAAAGTTAAGGGAGGGGGGGTTATAGGAATCAGTCTGTCCGGTTAAGAAGTATTTAAAGCAGATTTCTTTACCATAAGGAGTACTACATCGTAATGACTTACGACCTTGACCTTCACCCTATAAAACATTTGAGATTAAGAAGTTTTTAAAGCAGATTTCTTTTATACTATCAGTGGTAGGCCTTTCATATTTCATACACACATTACCACAAAGAGTATTACAGTTTGGTATCATGACTTTTGAGATTGTAACTTTGACCTTGACTTTGGGGTTATGTTGCAATTAAGGTTAAGAAAATTTGAGAGCAGATTTCTTTCATACTGTCAATGGTAGGCCTGTCATATTTCATACACAAAAATTTAGTAATTTACCATGGGAGTACTACATTTTGTAACCATGACTTTTGACCTTGTGACCTTGACCTTGACTTTGTGGTTTTATTGCATTATCGGTTAGGAAGATTTGAAAGCAGATTTCTTTCATACTATAAATGGTAGGCCTTTCTTATTTCATAGACATATATACCACAAAGAGTACTGCATTTTAGTATCATGATAATTGACCTTGTGACCTTGACCTTTACTTCGGGCCTATGTAAATAGTAATGAACTTCATAACCAGAATAATAGTTTTTTTGGTCATGAAGTTCTAAAAGCAGCATACTTAATTTTCATACCAAAGCATTCAATCCCGAATGAGAATTTGAACAATTGAACATTGCGTAGTGAATGGCTCAGTTTATAAAATACGTCCCAGGGGGTATAATTCGTCCACTCTAGGGCAGTACTATTTACCCCAAAGGTTTGAAATTGGGCAATTTTTTCTTAAACCTTACCCAGCTCACGTAGTCCAAAATGTTTGTATTGTTTTGATTGACGCAGATTCAGTAGTCGGATCACGCCAAATTAATTTTAAAGTTCTTTGTAATTTGAAATTAGATTGGGGACCGAGCGATTACGCACATGTTGCTAGCAATTTTTGCGAGTGAAAGTTATTAGTTTGCTAGAAATCTTGTATCTTTTCGATGATATTTGTAATGAGAGGACAATTTTCCTCGTTACTAACCAGATGTTTGTTACAGATCATCAGAGTGGTTTCCAGTCAGATCATAATCGGCAAGTAGATCTATAACTGGTAGAAAATATAAAATTTTGATAATGAAACTTAAAAAACGAAGTATGAAATTTGATAGTGAAATAATAATGCAAAGGAAAAAAAAGTAACCGTTCACTGTTGTATGATTGATGGGTTTTTTTAATATATCCGTATGACTTGAGTAGTTTGTGTATTATAGGTATCATCGGATTCTTCACGGCCTTTGGTATGTTACTGAGTAAGATGGGAGACGAAGGCAGACTTATGATTAACTTCTTTGTCATCCTCAACGAAATCATTATGCAGATGGTCATCATTGTTATGTGGTAGGGATGCCAAATGTTTATTAGAGTTTTTGATGCGTTATCCATTTAGATGTATAAATGTGCATTTGCATAGCACACAAGTTGTGTAGATTTGTGTATTTTGGATTTTTGTTCTATGCCGAGAGGAGAGTGTGAAGTTTACTGAATGTACAGAATAAGTGATGATATTATTAAAGTAAAAAATAAATCAAAAGGCAACTATACATAGCAAGCACATACGAAATTGATAAAATAGATATTTAAATTTCGCGCGCAAAATAACAAACACTATAGGGAGACAAAGAAGGATAACTCTAATTACTTTGGATGAAAATGGAGTTATCTTTCTTTGTCTCCAAGAGTTCATTTCTCTGTATAATCTAGGTATTCACCAGTTGGTATAATGTTCCTGATTACGGGCAAGATTCTCTCCTTGGATGACCCCGGGGCTGTTGGTCAACGGCTCGGATTGTACATGGTCACAGTTCTCTCTGGACTTTTCATTCATGCAGTAATTTCATTACCAATCCTTTACTTTGTCATCACACGAAAAAACCCAGCTCTGCTGTTCAAAGGCATTCTACAGGCATGGGTTACTGCCCTTGGCACAGCATCCAGGTAATGTTACTGCAGCATGCAGAATTTATAATGAAAAAAAGACCATTCAGTTAAACTGTATAACAAATAATGAGAAATAAGTAATATTTAAAATAATTCAAAAGAATGTTGCAAAAAAAGAAAACAGTAATCTCCAGTGTTTGTTAGAAAGTTTATATCTTGGTGAAATTATTTTGACATCAGTAGAAATATAAATTTTCCCTAAAGAAAATGTGATGACATGAAATGTTTTGGTTGTTATCAACTTTTTACTAATATCATCTCCTTTAGCTCTGCCACACTACCTGTAACATTCCGTTGCTTGGAGGAGAATTTGCATATAGATCGGCGTGTGACTCGCTTCATTCTGCCGATCGGAGCCACAATCAACATGGACGGCACAGCATTGTATGAAGCCGTGGCCCCAATCTTTATAGCTCAGATGAATGGTATTGAGCTGGGCATAGGACAAATTATCGTTGTCAGGTACATTAAAGAGTCTTGACTTTGTGACTTTGACCTAAAAGCTAAACATTTTATTTTAAGAAACTTTAAACTTTCATAACTTCTGTATGGAAAGTGAAAGGATTTTAATGTACTATTCTTATTTCTCTTCCTTCAACATTACATTTCTTTTCGTTTATATGATTATGACTGTACTTTGGATGATCAATTTGTCAATTAATTTGTTTATAGTTAGGAGAATAAATCTGTGAATTCTGGAGAAATTATAATACTGAAGTTTATTTCTGTTTGGCCTTGAAAGTATGCAATAAATATCACAATAATTTAGTACCATATAGAGATCAAGTAAATTTCTCTCATGCATAAATATCTGCATCATGTAATGTGTAACTTCTCCTCTTGCCCGTTCGTCCAGCTTGACGGCTACCTGTGCCAGTATAGGAGCAGCCAGTATTCCGAGTGCAGGACTTGTAACCATGCTGATGGTATTAACATCTGTTGGACTGCCTACAGAAGATATCAGTCTGATCCTGGCTGTTGATTGGTTCCTGTGAGTACAATAATGCACATGCATAATATTTATATAGTCATTCAACTGATTAGAACTTACATGAATTATTTACATGCATAAAATCATTTTGGTCTTCTTATTTTAATTATGGTGCTCTATTAATTGTCAAAGCTGAAAACTAAAGGTCAGTATTTCAGCAGTTGAAGCATTCATTTGTCTTCCAAAAGATATCCTATAATTCTTGGTTGGATTGTGAAGCGAAATTCGGTCTATGAAATAGCAAAGTCTGTCAGTCCGTCTGTCCATCCGTCGGTCAGTGCATCAACATTTTGGTTAAAGTGTTGCGTTTAAGTCTTTTTTGAGAAAACCATTTGGAGTAGCAACTCGAGACTTTGCATGTTGATGAGAAAAATCAAATGATGCAACAAAATTTGACTTAGTGACCTTGACCTTGGAGTTTGACCTACTTCTGATAGAAATTAAACATGGGAAATATCTTATGAACTATAAAGGACCTGGCTTTGATATTTCACATGTAGAATCCTCATGACCAGACCTTTCATTTAATATTTTGACTTTTGACCTATTGACCTCGACCATGGAGTTTGTCCTAATAATTAAAACACCTTTATCCTTGGCTATATCTCATGTACTATAAGGGGTAGGGCTTTGATATCTTTTAAACTATAAGAGGTAGGGTTTTGATATTTCACATATAGATTCCTCATGACAAGAGCTTTCATTTGATATCATGAGTTTTGACCAAGTGACCTTGACATTGACCTTTGACCTACTTTTAAATTATAAGAGGTAGGGTTTTGATATTTCACATATAGATTCCTCATGACCAGAGCTTTCATTTGATATCATGACTTGACCAAGTGACTTTGACCTTTGACCTACTTTTGAACTATAAGGGGTAGGGTTTTGATATTTCACATGTAGAGTCATGACCATAGCTTTGTTAGTCCCCTACCCGCAACGCCGAAGGGGACTCTTAGTTTCCTCTCGGTCTGTCTGTCTGTCTGTCTGTACGTCTGTCTGTCTGTCTGTCCGTCTGTCCCATTTTCAGTTTTCCAGACTTTTTTTTGCTGTTGTTGCATATATTGAACTCATTTTTGGTATGTGGATATATCTCAATGTGATACAGATCAAGCTTGAGTTTGCTTATGATTGACCTAATTTTACAAGAGTTATGGCCCTTGGACTTAGCAAATTTTATGAAAATTTCAGTTTTCCGTACTTTTTTCCGCTGTTGTTGCATATATTGAACTCATTTTTGGTATGTGGATATATCTCAATGGGATACAGATCAAGTTTGAGTTTGCTTTAGGTTCGCCTATTTTTACAAGAGTTATGGCCCTTGGACTTAGCAAATTTTATGAAAATTTGTCAATGGGATACAGATCAAGTTTGAGTTTGCTTTAGGTTCGCCTATTTTTACAAGAGTTATGGCCCTTGGACTTAGCAAATTTTATGAAAACTTCAGTTTTCCGGACTTTTCTTTGGTTCTATTGCAAATAATGCACTGATTTTTGGTAAATGAATACATCTCAGTGTGATACAGACCAAGTTTGAGTTTGGTTTCCATTGGCCTATTTTTCAAGAGTTATGGCCCTTGGACTTTGCAAATTTCATGAAATTTGCAGTTTTCCGGACTTTTTCTTGCCTGTTATTGCAGATAATGAACTGATTTTTTGTATGTTAATACATTACAGTGTGATGCAGATTTGAGTTTAATTTAGATTGACTTATTTTCACAAGAGTTATGGCCCTTGGACTTAGCAAATTTCGTGAATTCAGTTTCCCAGACTTTTCTTGGCTGTTGTTGCAGATGATGAACTGATGAACAGAGATGCAAGTCATAAATGTATGCCGCCAGTAGGGGACTTATATCGCACAGAGATCATTGCATTTTTTATTCATTTTGGAATAGTATTAATGACCTTGCCTTTCTGTCTGCACAAAAAAGTATATTTCATCTAATACAAAGACTGCAATCCAGCCTTACTGCCTTTAGCGGTTTATGGTTTACTTCTGTATGTTTTCTTTAGAAATTTTTTATATATGTATATCACAAACAACACTTACTGGCCCTTTGGGTGCTTGTTAAAGTTGTCTAAATCATTCAGATAATGGTAACATTTATTTATCTATTTTCAGGGATCGTATCAGGACATCTATCAATGTACTAGGAGACAGTTTTGGGGCGGGTATCGTAGCCCATCTCTCCCGCCATGAGCTAGAAATGACAAAGGATATTGAAATGGACCAGGAGATGCAAATGATAGATGACACCAGCAAACCCACAGAGGACCTTGATCGTAAAGATTCCGTAGGAAACGGAGGAACAAATGCGGTTTATCCTAATCTGAACGAGGACTCTAAGTCATAACTTTATATTCCAGCGTGCAGCTATATATATGAGAATCTCATTAGAATTTCACAATCTAAGAATTCAAAGGTGCCAATAGTTTGGTGCAACGACAAATCGTTATTGATCGCATTATATCTGACAAGTTTTATTATATATGGGTTGTGAGGTTGTACATGGCTTCTTTACATTATAAATTCGTGTATTTCTTTTTTCTAAATTAAAAGTCATGTAACTTTTCCGATTATTTAATACAGGGTTTACTATCCTTAAGAGATATAAAATGATATACATAAACATGTACTATGATATCACATCTTATTCTCTTTCCCATGTTGAATTGATGAATATCAGCATTTTCATTCAAATTATAGACATTTCTTCATAGCAGAGAGTGCAAGAATTACAGAATTCAATTTTGTGTTGAATAACTTGCATTATTATGCTTTGTACAAAATGTAATGTAAATATACTACAATTAGTAGATGAATTTTCTGTTCTTTCTTCGATTGAAATATTTTTGGTACCTTCAATTTGAAATTTTCAATATCATAGTAATACATTACAATATATTAAATGAGTTAAATCAGTTCTGTAAATAAAACAATTTTCTAGATTTTTATGGTATTAACACCATCACTTTTGTTGTATGTATTATATTTGATCTGTAGAATACTGATGCCAGATAATTCCTGAACATGTTTTAGTGCAGACTTGCCTGTGTTGGAGTCACCTTATACAATGTATGTTCACCTTTTTAACGATATTTTAATGTTGTAGTGAAGATTGTATGGTCATTATTTGATACAGGGATGTCCCTTCTAGACTTAATTCTGGTGGATTGAAATTTTGATATTAAATCTTTAAGGAAGAACATACCAAATATATCATAGCTTTATTCAACTGCAGCTAAAACTGATGTAGCTCCAAAGAATTACATATACATTTAACCCTAGCTACATTTCCTGCCTAGTGAGAGTTTGTCTTGGAATCAACTATACTGAGCTAAACTAAACTGATCAATTTTATCATACTTTTATAAAAGACGAAGTATACTTTAACATGAAATACATGTCTTAAAAAATGTTGGTATCATTGTCACATTCTAGTGGAGATGGAAAAGAATGGAAGTTAAGTCTAACAAAGGCTTGATAAGACCACTATATCTTATGTTATTGTCAATGTTCCATGGAGAGTTTCTTTTGTCAAGATTGAAGAAAAAAAGGCTTTAGGGGATACCTTCCTCTTTAGGTAAGCATTTTAGGTATGTTTTTAAAGTATTATGTCTTCAACTGTTTCAGACCTGTTTCTAATGTTCCATTATGACGTCTTTTAAGGATTTTTTCATGGGATGTACTAAAGGAGGGTTAGTTACTCATTTTTACATTACGTTAATATTGATGTAACATGAACTGAAGACAACAAGGCTGAACATTTCTGGGTTTGATAGAACAAAATAGTTTGACAAAAATCTTTATGAGAGATATTATAGGGAATTAGGATGCATCATGAGGTGTAGAACCCGACACTTTCACAGGATCAGCATTGAAGTAATGGCAATAGTACATTTCAAGTTTTCTTAATTTGGAAGGAGTTGAGATACTTGAACAGTAATTTGAAGGTTTCAAAATAGCATGTCCATTAAGAAAAAGTTAGATAATGTTGTAGGATTTAAGAATAAACTAAAATACTGAATACTCTGAAATACTTGTATGGTGTTTGTGAGCCATTTAGGCTCACTTTGACCTTCATTCGCTTGTTTTATAACAAAATGTCAACAACACAAGTGGTGCTGATGAAAGCATTATAGCTACATGTGTCAAACTTTTGTTTTTCTTTTATGCATATTTTTTCTTATTGTATATAAATGGTTTCAGGGTGTAGTTGTAATCAGCTTGTAAGGTCTGTAGAATTTGTATTTTAAGCATTCTTTTTTATGTCGATGTATCAGAGGTTGTAGGCATATTGTTCATGGTCTGTCTGTCTGTATGTCTGTCAGGGACTGACCTTTGCTATAACTGTTGAGTAAATTATCAAGTACAACTTAGTTATTTCACAAGTACATATTTCTTTTGATGTAAGACCTTTCATTTTATATAATGACCCAGTGACCTTGACTTGGAGGTGATCCTATTTTTAGGAAAATACATTTTGGCAATATCCCGTTTACCTTTTCAGATAGGATGTGGATACTTCATATTTCATTTCCTTGTGATAAGACAATTGTGTTGATACTATGACTTTTCACTTTGTGACCTTGATCTACCTGACTAACCTCAGTTTGAGAATTTTAGCCAAAAATTTGATTTTGGCTGTAACATTTGAACTGTAGTGTTTAAAGCTTATATAATTCACATGTCCATTGCTTGCTGCAAGACCTTATACTTAAAGTTTGACCTATTGATCTTGTGACCTATTTTAAGAAATTATTACATGTCTTTATAGACAATCTGCAGATTAGGCATGGTGTTTCATAAATACATCTTGTTTTTATTATAGAAGATAACAATATGTTATGTGCAATTTCAAAGTCTTCTTATCCCTTTTTATTATTCTACATAAAATGTAGAACAGCCATATTCTGATTGCTGACTTTTCTACCATTTATAGTATCTTCTAATAAAGTAATCATTATATTGTATTTTTCATATTTTACATGTATTGTATATTATCATGTGTTATTTTCCCAGGTTTTATCAGTTTAGTATAGATTTATAGATTTCGTAGTCATATATACCTTTACATTTTACATCTGTAGTCATTTGTTTCATTAGATCTTTTTAAAATAAATTGATCCCAAATGATACCTGTACCGAGTGTTTGTGTGCGAGTAACTTTAAATCATAAAAATAACCTTGAAGACCTCTGTCTGAAAGTCCATGTCCTGCTGAAAAGGAGTACTAAGTATTATAAACATGCTAGATCTATAATAAATGACCTTGACCATTCAATAATGACCTTGAGAATCCTTTTTTACAAAAGCTCACATCCTGTATTAAGCATTTTGTTGAAGTATGATGATAAATTATGCCTGACCTATACAATATCTCCTATCTTTCCTTTTGAATCTTTTTTGGATAATTCACCAAAATAATATCAAAACCTGTAATTATTATGACCTTTGTTCCTGGCTTCCATGACCTTACATATAAACATACTTTGTCTGGAATCCCTTTGGACCTATCATTGTGAACAACTGAGTGAATTATGATAAAATTCTGATATAGTGTTGAGGAGATATAAGCTCGACCGTGCGTACGGGCAGACAGTCGGCCGTACGCACGGACAGATAGGGCACTACAGTGACTATATGCTATCCGATTACAATCATCTCGACTTTGACGAGCTTACGCTATAAAGCTGCGTGTCAATGTCTGGTTAAGAAGTTTGTTTGAGATAGTGATGTTTTAATGAATTTCGATGCAATGATAATATGCTGCCGCGAGATGAGCTTTTGTAATCTTTGATAACCTGGTTTTTCCGAGGGGTATTAAAAGCCATTTATCGATTATGGTTAAAAGTTTGAATTCATTTTATTTGTCAAATTTAATGCTCAATGATTTTTTTTTCTTCATAAAATGGTGTAGACATGTCGATCAGAAGGAATTCATATTACATGAATTAGCAAAGTGATAGCCTTTTTACTCATGATTTTGAATATGTGCTAGTTTTCAGTCTTTATTTGTTGGTCACAAGATCACAAAAATGATCCCACCAATGCGATTTTGTTAATGCTGGCGTCACACTGTCCCGATTTAAGCAGCCGATGGCCACACGATAAAGGATTTTTTTAGATTCGGGTGTGATCGTAATATCATCAGGCTATTCGTAAGGCCATCTTGAACCATCGTATGACTGCCGGCTTGATTTATCAAACTTCGGGAACAACTTCGGGAGTGCTATCAAAATCTTTGGCATGCCAAAAAATTCCCGATGGCACTCCCGAAGGACCATCTTCGAAACAGGTTCGTGTAATCATCTTGCCCTTCCGTAAGACCATCGAGAAGGCATCTTGCGTATTCGTAACATCTTCGTTTCTCCTTCGAATTACCATCGGGGAAATTTTGCCATACGAAGGCATTACGAACGTGTCAAGAACCTCCTGATGGAGTTAGGAAGGCTATACGACTTCGTGACAACCTTGCAATTCCATCGAAATGACATCGTAATGTCATCGTACTCTAGTACGATGACGTTAAGATGGGATCCCGATACAAAAGATGACAGACACAAATATTAAACAAAACATTTCAAATACCGTAACGTAATATTCAAAGCCATTTATAAAGTATATTTCTAAGTTAATCCAAATTTATCAAAATAAAAACTTTTCTGTCTTCTTCAAAGAGGAAGGGGCAAAATCAGCTGTTTTTGGCCCCAATGTTTGCGATTTTCAAAAAAAATTTTCAATTTTTTTCCACATTTCAAATCATTGTTGAGATATTTTTATTTACTGAAGTAGTGTTGAAAATAGATATTCTAAATTCATATGAGTGATATTTCCTGCCAAAATTGGACATTCTTACTGAAAATAGTAGTGAAATGATAGGAGATTGGATTCCAACACGTAGTAAATGAATGTACATTGTACATAGAGCAAGTGTGTGTAACAAATGTTAAACGTCTTCAGATTCAATAGCATTATTTAAGACCAGATAAATTTGCAGCATGGACCAGACATGCACGTTTCGGATACTTAACTCTCGTCAGTGATCCTAAGTCTAAAAAATAAAGTCATGCTTTGCATGTACATTTGCAATGTGAAAAGGAATGTCCCATAAAAGTTTAAACTTGTTACATGCACTTGCTCTGGGACATACAATTATAAATGCTTGTCTATTGGCAGAAAATCTTCACTTCTATTGTGGTGTGATAGAGCTGAATTTTCAATGTTTTTGCCCCAAAAATTAGGATCATCAAGAAATAGTATAAAATAAGTACTTTTTTAAAATTACAAGATGCATATGGAAGAAGAAAACAAGAGCCCCAGGGGGCACAACGCTCACCTGATACCCATGCACGCTCTAATTGACATACTGACATTGAATACTGATAGTGCCAGTACCAGGATTTTAGCCCACAACCTTTCTAACAAGATTTTTGCCGGATGCAGACAAGTTTTTTTTTCAGACAACCTTTAAAAGTACAAACAAGAGAAAATAGTCACATTTCAAAACAACAACTTTTTTACTGATTTGAAAAGATGGATTATGCGATCCAAAGTCATATGCCCAGCTAGTATAGTTTGATTATGCAACATCAAAAATAAAATCATTTTGTAAAATTCCACATTAATGTGCAACAGAAACAGAATAAAACAATGAAATGATTTCATAAATTAAGTTTTTTTAAAATTGAACATCAAACCTTTCATTATTAATAGCTAGTATGCCAGAAAATAATAAAGCCTGTGTTTGTGAAACACGAATGCCCCGCGGTGGCATCTTTGTTGGTATAAACACCATTTTCTGTTAAGTATGTGAGAGGTCAGGGTCAGATGCTGCATCCAATGCATGGGTTCACCTCAGCATCCAAAGATGAATCACTTGTGCAAGTTTGGTTACTGTAGCATCAGTACTTTGTCAGATACTGAGCTACCCCAAACTTCTTAACCAAGTCACTCAAGCGGAAAATGTAGGTCAGATGCTGCATCCGATGCATGGGTTTACCTCAGCATCCAAAAATGAATCACTTGTGCAAGTTTGGTTACTGTAGCATCAGTACTTTGTCAGATACTGAGCTACCCCAAACTTCTTAACCAAGTCACTCAAGCGGAAAATGTAGGTCAGATGCTGCATACGATGCATGGGTTCACCTCAGCATCCAAAGATGAATCACTTGTGCCAGTTTGGTTACTGTAGCATTAGTACTTTGTCAGATACTGAGCTACCCCAAACTTCTTAACCGGACGCGGACGCGTGGGGTTATAGCATAAGCTCAGTCAACTTCGTCGAGGTGAGCTAAAAATGATGGTATGTGAAGAAAGGTCTTGTCATATGGAATGCACATGTGAAATATCAAAGCCTATCACTCAGCAATCAAAAGAAATAGCCAATCTAAGATTTTTTGAAAAGTAGGTCAAATATCTAGGTCTTGGTCATGAGGTCAAAAGTTATGATATGTGTAGAAAGGCCTTGTCACAAGAAGGAAAACACATATGAACTATCAAAGCTCTATCACTTACCAATCAAAAGATATAGCAAATCTTAATTTTTTTGAAAAGTAGGTCAAATATCTAGGTCAAGGTCATGAGGTCAAAATTATGGTATGTGTAGAAAGGTATTGTCAAAAGGAATACACAAGAGAAATATCAAAGCCCTATCACTTGCCAATCAATAGATATAGCCAATCTTGGTTTTTTTTTAAAAAGTAGGTCAAATATCTAGGTCAAGGTCATAAGGTTAAAAAATATAGTATGTGAAAAAAGGGCTTGTCACAAGAAATACACATGTGAAATATCAAAGCCCTATCACTTACCAATCAAAAGATATAGCCAATCTTAGATTTTTTGAAAAGTAGGTCAAATATCTAGGTCAAGGTCACGAGGTCAAAAAATATGGTTTGCGTAGAAAGGTCTTGTCACAAAGATTACACATGTGAAATATCAAAGCCCTATCACTTGCCAATCAAGAGATATAGCCAATATTAGATTTTTAGAAAAGTAGGTCAAATATCTAGATCAAGGTCTCAAGGTCAAACATTATATGTGTAGAAAGGTCTAATCACAAGGAATACACATGTGAAATATCAAAGTCCTATCACTAATCAATCAAGAGATATAGCCAATATTAGATTTTTAGAAAAGTAGGTCAAATATCTAGGTCAAGGTCACAAGGTCAAAAATTATGATATGTGTATAAAGGTCTTGTCACAAGGAATACACAAGTGAAATATCAAAGCCCTATCACTTACCAATCAAAAGTTATGGGGTGTGACACCCAAGTGTGACAGACAGACGGACAGACGGAGGGACGGATGGTCGGACAGACGAACAACGGACAAAGTGATCCCTAAGTGTCGCTGTGCTTCGCAGGCGACACAAAAAGTCAACATCTTAAAAATAAATTCAGAGTATATTTGATAGCGTATGTGGCCAAGTTAATTCGAAGTATGAAAATAAGTACACAAAGCCAAACTAGCTATAGCTTGTCTTATTTAAAAAAATCATTAAAAATCTAAAAGTTGATATTTTGACAAAATTCTTTCACAGTTTCATTTCTAGCGATGAATATAAAAATAGAAAGAGAAAAAAAAAGAAAAAGGGAAAAAAAAAATTGTTGGGGTCCCGCCGGGGTTTGAAGCTACTCCCTATGGGTCCATTTGGCATGGAAAACATACATTATACCTATGTACAATCTTAAAAAATATTCCTTAAAAATCCAAAAGTGGATATCTTGACAAAATTCTTTCACTTGTAGGGTACCATGCATGAGTACCTCATACCTACAAATTGTCATGACAATCTGAAGAGTGGTTATAGAAAAGAAGCAGAAAATGTATGAAAATCAACCCCCCCCCCCTCCTTTTTACATAAGAAAAAAATTCATAAAAAATCAAAAAAATAAATTTTAAGCATAAAATACATATCAAAGCATTAAGTAAGTTAAATATGATAAATATGTAGTAAATGAGTGTGTAAAATCATACACTTATTGAGTTATTTAAAGAAATAGTGCAAAAATGTGCATTTCTGACAAAGTCCGAAAAGACGTCAAAAACGCGTCAAAAATTTGACTTCGAAGTGGAACCAAAAATAACAACACTTCTTAAGACATCTCTCTAGATCATCCTGATGCTTTCGGTTTGTCGATACATGCTTCGGTTCTGAAGAAGAAGTTTGTCAAAGGAGGGTACCCCCCGTGACCTACTTTTGGCTGTGGTGGCGCCATCTGTTGACAGATCCGGACGAAAAACAACAACACTTGTAGGGGACCATGAGTACTTCATACCTACCAAGTTTCATCAAAATCCCTTCAGCCGTTCTGGAGAAGAAGTTTAAAATGTGAAAAGTTTACGACGACGACGGACGACGGACGACGGACGACGACGACGACGACGACGGACGACGGACGACGGACGCAACACTATGACAATAGCTCACTTGAGCCTATGGCTCAGGTGAGCTAAAAAAACGACTTTAAAAAAAAATCGGATTGGGGCAAAATACGGTCACTTTTGCCCTACCCCTTTGCAAGTTCAATTTGCAAGTTAACAATGCATTATAAAGCAAAATGACGTGCCTTGATAATGTTACAATAAGGAAAAAGAAGGCAGCAGCATTGCTTCTTTAAATGCATCTGAGAGAGCATGTACAGACTCAGTCTGGTAAAACTAGTACATTTTGTATATTGTTTTGACATAAATCCATTTTCATCTTTTTTATATTGAATCATCACGTCTTCCACTTGTTTCCAACAATGATATCTATTTATGAAATTCGTGATATTTTAAGATGATTTTTGGTCGACAATAATACATGACAATTGCTACGCAAAGGTCACTGATAACTGAACCCGTTGTCTATTTGTCCGTCTGGTAGTCACACTTTCACATAAAGAACTGTAATGATATGCCTTGTAAAATCAAACTTTCAAAGATGGTCGGGCATGATAAGAATCAACACTCATATATCTTGGCTAACCATGCTACATAGACAGTCAATTCAGATATTCAATAACATATATTTGAGTTGCTAACTTTTGGGTATTTTTGTATTTTTCTGAGACAGAAATAATAAAAGGCGGAGGAGAAAACCGTTGATACTGTGCTACTGATTTAAAAAAGAATTTTTAAACATCCAAAACGTGATGCATTCCTGGTTATAATCCGATGTATCGCATTCTAGATAAAACGTCGTGAAGCAATCTAATAGCCTTCGTTAAAACATCGTAAGCATTCGTATGGCCTTCGGATATGTTTTAAGATAAAATTCGTCCCGTCGTGTTGTCATCGGGAGCGGTTCGGATACAATCGTGTAGTCATCTTTTGGCATCGTGTAATCATCTTTTAGCATCGTAAAAACATCGGTTTGCTGAGCGGATCTTAACCATATTCGGGAGTAACTTCGCACGAAATTGAAAATTTCATATTCGTGTGTCCATCGGATATCATAATCGGGACAGTGTGAGGCCTACATAAAGATTGGCTAACTGTCATTACTAATCAAAATGCAAGTTAGGTCCTTGTGTGTGTGTGGTAATCTTACGATGAAGAGACTATTATGTACAACAACTGTGCGCTCTTCGAGACCACTTTGTAACTGGACAAATGGAAGGGATGTGCGCACATAATCCGGAGAACAACACTATTTTCTACTAACGCAGCAGTTTATTTGCCACCCTTTGTCGACACTTATTATTCATTAGTCTTGTTGTTTTATACGTAGTCTTTTGTGTCGTCTTTGACGTTTGCGTCTCTTGTGATGCCTGCCTTCTCTCTGTTTTCACATAGTGGTGTTTTGGTGGGGTCTTTGACGTTTACGTTTCTTGTTATGCTTGCCTACTCTGTGTTCTCACATAGAGGTGTTTTCCTGTCGTCTTTGACGTTTGCGTCTCTTGTGATGCCTGCCTTCTCTCTGATTTCACATGGTGGTGTTTTGTTGTCGTCTTTGACGTTTACGTTTCTTGTTATGCTTGCCTACTCTATGTTCTCACATAGGGGTGTTTTGGTGTCGTCTTTGGCGTTTGTGTCTCTTGTTATGCTTGCGTACTCTGTGTTTTCACGTAGTGATGTTTTAGTGTCGACATTGGCGTTTGTGTCTCTTGTTATGCTTGCCTACTCTGCGTTCTGACATAGGAGTGTTTTGGTGTCGTCTTTGACGTTTGTGTCTCTTAATTGTTATGCTTGCCTACTCTGCGTTCTGACATAGGGGTGTTTTGTTGTCGTCTTTGACGTTTACGTTTCTTGTTATGCTTGCCTACTCTGTGTTCTCACATAGGGGTGTTTTGGTGTCGTCTTTGGCGTTTGTGTCTCTTGTTATGCTTGCGTACTCTGTGTTTTCACATAGTGGTGTGTTGGTGTCGTCTTTGGCGTTTGTGTCTCTTGTTATACTTGCGTACTCTATGTTTTCACGTAGTGATGTTTTAGTGTCGACATTGGCGTTTGTGTCTCTTGTTATGCTTGCCTACTCTGCGTTCTGACATAGGAGTGTTTTGGTGTCGTCTTTGACGTTTGTGTCTCTTAATTGTTATGCTTGCCTACTCTGCGTTCTGACATAGGGGTGTTTTGGTGTCGTCTTTGACGTTTACGTTTCTTGTTATGCTTGTCTACTCTGTGTTCTAACATAGGGGTGTGCTGTTGTCGTCTTTGGCGTTTGTGTCTCTTATTATGCTTGCCTACTCTGCGTTCTGACATAGGGGTGTTTTGGTGTCGTCTTTGACGTTTACGTCTCTTGTTCAGCTTGTCTACTCTGT
The DNA here is from genome assembly GCA_033119305.1 of Pinctada imbricata. Lineage (NCBI taxonomy): Eukaryota > Metazoa > Mollusca > Bivalvia > Pterioida > Pteriidae > Pinctada > Pinctada imbricata. The sequence continues at coordinate 63,555,462 of VSWD01000007.1, forward strand.
GATCTCACATAGGGGTGTATTGGTGTCATCTTTGGCGTTTGTGTCTCTTGTTATGCTTGCCTACTCTGCGTTCTGACATAGGAGTGTTTTGGTGTCGTCTTTGACGTTTACGTTTCTTGTTATGCTTGCCTACTCTGTGTTTTCACATAGAAGTGTTTTTGGTGTCGTCTTTGACGTTTGCGTTTCTTATTATGCTTGCCTAATCTGTGTTTTCACATGGGGTGTATTGGTGTCGCCTTTGACGTTTACGTTTCTTGTTATACTTGCGTACTCTGTGTTTTCACGTAGTGGTGTTTTGTTGTCGTCTTTGACGTTTACGTTTCTTGTTAAGCTGTCTACTCTGTGTTCTCACATAGGGGTGTTTTGGTGTAGTCTTTGGCGTTTGCGTCTCTTGTCATGCCTGCCTTCTCTATGTTTTCACATAGGGGTGTTTTGGTGTCATCTTTGACGTTTACGTTTCTTGTTATGCTTGCCTACTCTGTGTTTTAACATAGGGGTGTTTTGGTGTTGTCTTTGGCGTTTGCATCTCTTGTTATGCTTGCCTACTCTGTGTTCTCACATAGGGGTGATTTGGTGTCGACTTTGGCGTTTATGTCTCTTGTTATGCTTGCCTACTCTGTGTTCTCACATAGGGGTGTTTTGGTGTCGTCTTTGACGTTTGCATCTCTTGTTATGCTTGCGTACTCTGTGTTTTCACATAGTGGTGTTTTAGTGTCGTCTTTGGCGTTTGCGTCTCTTGTTATGCTTGCCTACTCTGTGTTCTCACATAGGGGTGTTTTGGTGTCGCCTTTGACGTTTACGTTTCTTGTTATGCTTCCCTACTCTGTGATTTAACATAGTGGTGTTTTAGTGTCGTCTTTGGCGTTTGCGTCTCTTGTTATGCTTGCCTACTCTGTGTTCTCACAAAGGGGTGTTTTGGTGTCGTCTTTGGTGTTTGCGTCTCTTGTTATGCTTGCCTACTCTTTGTTCTCACATAGGGGTGTTTTGGTGTCGTCTTTGACGTTTGCGTCTCTTGTTATGCTTGCGTACTCTGTGTTTTCACATAGTGGTGTTTTAGTGTCGTCTTTGGCGTTTGCGTCTCTTGTTATGCTTGCCTACTCTGTGTTCTCACATAGGGGTGTTTTGTTGTCGTCTTTGACGTTTACGTTTCTTGTTATGCTTGCCTACTCTGTGTTCTCACATAGGGGTGTTTTGGTGTCGTCTTTGGCGTTTGTGTCTCTTGTTATGCTTGCGTACTCTGTGTTTTCACATAGTGGTGTGTTGGTGTCGTCTTTGGCGTTTGTGTCTCTTGTTATACTTGCGTACTCTATGTTTTCACGTAGTGATGTTTTAGTATCGACATTGGCGTTTGTGTCTCTTGTTATGCTTGCCTACTCTGCGTTCTGACATAGGAGTGTTTTGGTGTCGTCTTTGACGTTTGTGTCTCTTAATTGTTATGCTTGCCTACTCTGTGTTCTCACAAAGAGGTGTTTTGGTGTCGTCTTTGGCGTTTGTGTCTCTTGTTATGCTCGCCTACTCTATGTTCTCACAAAGAGGTGTTTTGGTGTCGTCTTTGGCGTTTGCGTCTCTTGTTATGCTTGCGTACTCTGTGTTTTCACATAGTGGTGTTTTGGTGTCGTCTTTGGCGTTTGTGTCTCTTGTTATACTTGCGTACTCTATGTTTTCACGTAGTGATGTTTTAGTGTCGACATTGGCGTTTGTGTCTCTTGTTATGCTTGCCTACTCTGCGTTCTGACATAGGAGTGTTTTGGTGTCGTCTTTGACGTTTGTGTCTCTTAATTGTTATGCTTGCCTACTCTGCATTCTGACATAGGGGTGTTTTGGTTTCGTCTTTTACGTTTACGTTTCTTGTTATGCTTGTCTACTCTGTGTTCTAACACAGGGGTGTGCTGTTGTCGTCTTTGGCGTTTGTGTCTCTTATTATGCTTGCCTACTCTGCGTTCTGACATAGGGGTGTTTTGGTGTCGTCTTTGACGTTTACGTCTCTTGTTCAGCTTGTCTACTCTGTGATCTCACATAGGGGTGTATTGGTGTCATCTTTGGCGTTTGTGTCTCTTGTTATGCTTGCCTACTCTGCGTTCTGACATAGGAGTGTTTTGGTGTCGTCTTTGACGTTTACGTTTCTTGTTATGCTTGCCTACTCTGTATTTTCACATAGAAGTGTTTTTGGTGTCGTCTTTGACGTTTGCGTTTCTTGTTATGCTTGCCTAATCTGTGTTTTCACATAGGGGTGTATTGGTGTCGCCTTTGACGTTTACGTTTCTTGTTATACTTGCGTACTCTGTGTTTTCACGTAGTGGTGTTTTGTTGTCGTCTTTGACGTTTACGTTTCTTGTTAAGCTGTCTACTCTGTGTTCTCACATAGGGGTGTTTTGGTGTAGTCTTTGGCGTTTGCGTCTCTTGTCATGCCTGCCTTCTCTATGTTTTCACATAGGGGTGTTTTGGTGTCATCTTTGACGTTTACGTTTCTTGTTATGCTTGCCTACTCTGTGTTTTAACATAGGGGTGTTTTGGTGTTGTCTTTGGCGTTTGCATCTCTTGTTATGCTTGCCTACTCTGTGTTCTCACATAGGGGTGATTTGGTGTCGACTTTGGCGTTTATGTCTCTTGTTATGCTTGCCTACTCTGTGTTCTCACATAGGGGTGTTTTGGTGTCGACTTTGACGTTTGCGTCTCTTGTTATGCTTGCGTACTCTGTGTTTTCACATAGTGGTGTTTTAGTGTCGTCTTTGGCGTTTGCGTCTCTTGTTATGCTTGCCTACTCTGTGTTCTCACATAGGGGTGTTTTGGTGTCGCCTTTGACGTTTACGTTTCTTGTTATGCTTGCCTACTCTGTGATTTAACATAGTGGTGTTTTAGTGTCGTCTTTGGCGTTTGCGTCTTTTGTTATGCTTGCCTACTCTGTGTTCTCACAAAGGGGTGTTTTGGTGTCGTCTTTGGTGTTTGCGTTTCTTGTTATGCTTGCCTACTCTTTGTTCTCACATAGGGGTGTTTTGGTGTCGTCTTTGACGTTTGCGTCTCTTGTTATGCTTGCGTACTCTGTGTTTTCACATAGTGGTGTTTTAGTGTCGTCTTTGGCGTTTGCGTCTCTTGTTATGCTTGCCTACTCTGTGTTCTCACATAGGGGTGTTTTGGTGTCGTCTTTGGCGTTTGCGTCTCTTGTTATGCTTGCCTACTCTGTGTTCTCACAAAGAGGTGTTTTGGTGTCGTCTTTGGCGTTTGTGTCTCTTGTTATGCTCGCCTACTCTATGTTCTCACAAAGAGGTGTTTTGGTGTCGTCTTTGGCGTTTGCGTCTCTTGTTATGCTTGCCTACTCTTTGTTGTCACATAGGGGTGTTTTGGTGTCGTCTTTGACGTTTGCGTCTCTTATTATGCTTGTTTACTCTGTGTTCTCACATAGGATGTTTTTGTGTCTCTCGTTAAGCTTGCCTACTCTGTGTTCTTACAAAGAGGTGTTTTGGTGTCGTCTTTGACGTTTTCGTCTCTTGTTTTGCTTGCCTACTCCGTGTTCTCGCATAGGGATGTTTTGGTGTCGTCTTTGATGTTTGCATCTCTTGTTATGCTTGCCTACTCTGTGTTCTCACATAGGAGTGTTTTGGTGTCGTCTTTGACGTTTGCGTCTCTTGTTTTGCTCTTCTATTCTGTGTTCTCACATATAAGTGTTTTGGTGTCGTCTTTGACGTTTGCGTCTCTTGTTATGCTTGCCTACTCTGTGTTCTCACATAGGATGTTTTTGTGTCGACTTTGGCGTTTATGTCTCTTGTTATGCTTGCCTACTCGCCTACTCTGTGTTTTCACATAGTTGTGTTTTGTTGTCGTCTTCGACGTTTGCGTCTCTTGTTATGCTTGCGTACTGTGTATTTTCACATAGTGGTGTTTTAGTGTCGTCTTTGGCGTTTGCGTCTCTTGTTATGCTTGCCTGCTCTGTGTTTTCACATAGGGGTGTTTTGGTGTCGTCTTTGGCGTTTGCGTCTCTTGTTATGCTTGCCTACTCTGTTTTCTCACATATGATTTTGGTTCGACTTTGGCGTTTATGTCTCTTGTTAAGCTTGCCTACTCTGTGTTTTCACATAGGGGTGTTTTGGTGTCGTCTCCGACGTTTGCGTCTCTTGTTATGCTTGCGTACTCTGTGTTTTCACATAGGGGTGTTTTGGTGTCGTCTTTGGCGTTTGCGTCTCTTGTTATGCTTGCCTACTCTGTGTTGTCACATGGGGTGTTTTGGTGTCGTCTTTAACGTTTGCGTCTCTTATTATGCTTGTTCACTCTGTGTTCTCACATAGGATGTTTTGGTGTCGACTTTGGCGTTTGTGTCTCTTGTTATGCTTGCCTACTCTGTGTTCTTACAAAGAGGTGTTTTGGTGTCGTCTTTGATGTTTGTGTCTCTTATTATTGTCTACTCCGTGCTTTCACATCCGTGTTTTGTTATGTTTGCTACAACCTCCTTTGTTTTATACCACTGGCAAACCAAGATTTTATTATCCTGAATATTTCAGATGAAATACCGGGTTTTGTCGGCAATTGATTAAAAAAAGGAAGATGAAACTTGTGTTAAGAAGGAACTAGCAAAAATAAACGGAGGTAGGACTTTGTCGTTATGCTTAGTAATCGCACAATATCAAAGCTATCGATTCGATGGTAAAGACCAACATCAAGAGATTTATTATATACTGGATAGATATAGATTCCGATAATTAGATATATCCGTTGATTGAAAAGGTCAAGTACGAAGAACGACATCAGATATTATACAGATACCTTCTCATTTATAAAAACTTTATATCAGTCAGAGACGAAACCGTAAACATGAAACAAAGTTTCAAGGGAAGAGATTAGAATTGCAAAAGATGTGACTCGATCTAAAGAATGAATTAATATATCATGAGATTTCCTGATCCCATAAGGATTAAGATGTCTGTATCTGCAGCCTACGTCATAGAATTAATTTATTTTAAAATCATTTCTAGGCATGCAGTATCTGTTCCCCTGTTAATTAATGTAAATTAATTGAAGTAGGCACTGACGATTTCGGGCTGATTAATCTTCAGCGCAATGTCGCCATAAGACTTTAAGATGTAAATTAGGCACAATTATTTTAGAGTCTTTGGAGATTAATAAGAGAACATCTTGTTCTAGTTTTGACGAATGAAAGAGTCGGAATCTTTGTGCATCTCAAGAATGGAAATAGTGTCAACGTCCCTTTAAAACCTTTTTTTTTTTTTGCATAAGCACAACAAACTTCTATAACATGTATACACACAAACAGTACGTTAAACAACAAATAAAGTTAATTAACGACATGGAAAAAAAATCAGAAAGGGGTAGGGCCACGAAGCCGGATATCGGCCCTAATTTTGATAAATTTTGAACATTGCACTTCATAGAATTTTTAACTGTTATTTGACATTTTGAAACGTTCTCTACTGAATCACGAATCTACTTTTTGTAAACATTGCTATTATCAACACCTTTTAGCCATTTGAAAACACCAAAATAGGTCATATTTGGCGAAGTTGATGCAAAAACTCAATATTTCTATTAAATTAGCAATGACCGCATGCATTAACTATGATGGAAAATTTATATGTGAAAGATTATCATTATATCCTTTTGTCATAAACGTTTTATCTCAGTTAACGCATGCGGCCACATTGAATTCTACGACAAAAGACAAAATTCCCAGCAATTTTCGTCATATTTTATCAATAACGTCAAAATGACGTCACTTCATGACGTCATTACAGTAAAATGGCACATTGTTTGGTGATATTATTCTTTTCATGAAAAGCGGTAAACATTCGTTTATTTTCATGAGAGATATCAAGTATTCCTCATGAAATTTATTTTTAGAGAAAAATCAAGGGCCGATTTAGGAGTTTCGTGGCCCTAGTAATACGTCTGACGTAATAAGTCCAAAGGATTTCCATATTGGCTTCCTTCTCAAAGTTTTCTATGGACATAGAAATATCGCTGTATCAAATAGACATTGCAATAACTGAGAGAAATAGATACAAAACAGACGATCAGAATATAGAATCATAATAGATGGGTTTTAGAAATCATGAAAGTACAAAATTATACATAACATTTACATGTAAATCATTGTGCGAAGGGTCAAGCGTGAATCCCAAAATGGAGATGGGATCAGTTTACCGGGAAAAATCACATCCTGCTTGCTAGCAACACCTTTCAGTTTAGCCGTGCAGAAAAAAGCGGACAATGGTGCTTGGGTAGTTCCAACTTAAAATATCGGACAAATTGATATTATACAAAATGGAGTCTCAACTATTTTTTAAAAAGTCTCTGGTATTTTTTTTCAAATCTTATATAAAATTAAACATATTTTGTATGATTTTCATATCAGTAATTACAAATCATGCTTTCAAGTGATGTTTTGAGTTTTGCTTTAATTTTTATTATTCTTTTAATGCTCTTATGGCAAAATATGAGTAAATTAAATCTAACCATTTCAAATTTAAGTGTTTATACCTACTTTGCTATGTGAAATAGGTATTACTTTACTTTGACATTTTTCCTCCAGACATTATGCAGGACATTGGCTATGTTGATGCAACTATCCCTGCATTACATCCATGTCATGTAGTGTTTTCATTTTATTGCACTGGCAAAGTCAGACGCTCAGAAATATACCTTTGGTTGAGTAGTTTCTTGGTTAGTCACCTTGCCCCCAGAACAAAATCCTTTTTAAGCTTGCTATGGAAGAAATACCTACCGGATTTGTACATCGATGTGTACATCTCGAGACAATCACAGAAGTTGACAAATTTTCATGGGGCTGTTGCAACGGGTGTTGCATGCAATCAGGAGAGGCTGACTCTCCCCAGGCACCTGGTCTCACTTCATATTGTTATTCATACCGATGTTCATAACCGATCCAATGGAAAAATTAATGATTTTGCCTTGCCTTTTCTCGAACTAATAGGTACATATACTTCTTTGATGTTTATTGTAATGTTTTGGTATTTGATTTCGGCTTTTGTTCACTAATTGCTGAATTAAGATGTTCTGAATATTCTTTTGAATTTCTAATATTCCTATTTGGATGAAACAATTTCTAAAGCAGATTGTTTCACTGAACTTTTGAAGATTGGTTTTGAAAGTTTCTGAGAACATTAGACACACATCGATTGAAGCATTCCGACAATCCAAATATTAAGCGATGTTTGTTTGCTTGGGAATTGTGCATTTTAGGAATACAGTACAAGTAAGGTTATCATAAATATGATAGTAGTTTACTGGAGTCGGAGCCAATTTAGTTGGAGAGTACAAAACAGTTTTTGTGATAGATGTGCCTATAAAACACTTTTTGTTCCATTCTATATAAAGGTTCCTGTTTGCTTATCCATAATTTTTCAGACAAACACAAACCATTATACCAGCACCTACAAATAATAATCAATGAGCATATAAAATCATGAAATATACAAATTAGAATATTCTGCGAAGTAGCAAAAGTGAATCCCAAATGGAGATGAGATCAGGTGCCCGATGAGAGTAAAGATATCTTGCTTGCTAGCAGCATCCGTCACTTCAACGTGCAGAAAAAGACAAAACCGTTGATTGTGTCAAATTCTCTGTTTTGAGTGGTTTTAATCTTAAGTATCTTTCATATTGTGAGCAAAGAGGTGTTACAATGGTTTTTTTTTTATATTTCAATGTATCGTGAAGAATAATCTGCAGTGACAAAGTCAGTCGCTCACAAAATGCCCTTGTTTGTCAATAATTGGATAGTTTCTCCGTTGGTCGCTTTACCATCAGAACGAATTTATTCTAAATTAAGATTTGAATACACTATGGCAAGGGTGGTTTGTTATTTTCAATTTGAAGTCGTCACGTATTTTTTTTTTTTTCATATATTGACGTATTTAGGTGACCATTGTGAATATGAAGCAAAGTTTATGTTTTCATTGGTCTTTTTACCTCTACAGTTCACAGTAAATGTGCTAAGGTAGTCAGCATACTTTGGACCAACAATCAAAGGCTCATCTTCAATCTCTCTGTACGAAAAATTAAATTAAAATGCTCAGTGCTTTTTTTTTATGGACAATGACTGAACCAACTCGACTTCATATGAGTACAGAAAAATATAAGCTAGAAGTGGAGCACAGTTGGTTTCCATTGGAATTCCCACAATTTGCTGAAAGATCATTCCTTAAAACACCACAAATATGTTATCGACCAATTAGTTCAACATTTTGATTGCCTCTTCTTTTGATTATTCATTATTAGAATCAGACTTTTCCGTCACAAAGAAGTGTTAATGTAATTCACAACAATGACGTACTTGATTTTGCTATTGCGTTTTTTTTTTCATTTTTTGTTGAAGGAATTTTGAATAAATTCAGAAATTTTTTCTTTCAATTTTGAATGTAGAATCGTTGTATAAAGAGTCAAAGAATGAAATAATTTGATCGAAATATATTATTGAAATATGCGAAATCCAGGTGTTCGAAAAGTTCTTTGATCTTTTGATTATTTACAATTGGTTGACACCACTTCTTAAATAGATTGTTTCACAGTACTTTTGAAGAAAGATTTTGATTTCTAAACCAATTTTAGTTAAAACGATCGATATAGAATGGAATAATGGATCATTACGACGATAAGCTATAAAGCGTTTTTTGTTGGAGGTTTTGCATTTTAGGGATACACTTCAAGAAAGGATAATCTAAGAATAATTTATTAGAGTCGGAGAATAAAGATTTGTAATTGATTTTCGCATAGACAGGTTGTCTGCATTTGACTAGTTCATATCAAACATCCTGTATTTTTTCAACGTTCTAGACTTCCGTATGCAGCGGTTACCAGCCTTTATCTTTATAGAAATCGCTAATGCCGTAGTGGACCAAGAGCATTAAATCCAATGCTGACCTTAATGGGGTCTGGATCAATATTGCTGACAGCCTAACACTGAAATGTTTTCATTTTAGGGAAGTCTATACTTAGAATAATGCCGAGGAGAGATGTTCAAACATTTTTTTCTTTCGCACTGACCTCTTTTCATGAGTGTTCTTTTTTTCAAATCAGTAAATAAATAACGATAATAGCAATAATCGATAAATAAGGATATTAAGCTGCGATTCATCTACGTATGATCCTGCCTGTGCAGTCTCATGGATATTTCTTTTTTCTCAAAACTGAATTTTCCGTTCAGATCATAATGATTCGAAACACAGTGACTTAAAAGATTATTTATGAGTCAGATCAAATTCAGTTATTTTATATCCTTTTCCACATTATTCTCTGTTGGTGTAGTCCCCTGTAGTGATAATAGTAAATCCTGTAAGACCAATAGTGATGGTTGAAGATTTCGATTCTCTGAATTTAACTTGAAATATGTTGCCAGTCAACAGTACTATGAATTCTTCTGTTATATCGTTGTGTGAATCTCAACAGGAGTTTGATAGTTACTCTTTGGAAGCATCATTTCAGTCAGGTTTATGAAATCACGCTTATTATTTGTCCTAAAACATATGTTTCCTTTGATATTTATACAGAGCACGGACTGTATTACGCATGCCCTCTTTTAATATCCATTTACATATTCATCTGTGTCTCTGGGGCCTCTGCGTTTCGCGGTCTTGTTTGTGTGAGGTCATCTTACAGTGAGGAGGTTGTTTTACACCACGATTGTACGTTCTTCGAGACCTCTGGGTAATTGGAGAAGTGAGAGGGTTGTGCGCACGTAATCCAGGATAACCACACCATTTGCTACTTGCGTGACAGATGGCCGTCCAAAGTCGGCACCGGTTACCCATTGGTCTCGTCGGTTTATGTGTAGTCTTTTGTGTTTGATGTTTACATGTCATGTGTATCTTTTCCGTCTCGTGCTGTACTCGTCTTTTGTGTTTTTGCATCGGGTGTTTTGGTGTTTTACTGTTGATGCTGCAACGGGGTCTTGTTGGAGATCTCCTCCCTTCTTTTTATATCTACACTTATTTCTTGTTGCAGTGTGGAGTTGGTAAAGCAATTCCCCGCGACCCGATGTTTGAAGTGTTTTAATTACATTGTGTTCTCTAACTTGGCTTTGTTGTAGTGTCTTCTACGTAAGACTCTAATTCACTTTTCTTCCATTATCGCATTATGGCATTTTTAAGGTCGCCTCGTATCAAACTAACCCCCTTGAGATTACCCTCTGTCACTACAGTCACTTTACCATCATCGACATTCAACAGTCAAAAACTTTTTTCCTCACCAAGAGTACTCTTATCACCTCTCAAATTTAGACCCCACAGTCGTATTTTACGCACTACTCCATCTGCAGGCTCTACATTCAACAACAGACACAGAGGGTTCTAAATTATTTCTAAGTGCAAAAGTAAAAGATGCTCGTTGTGTCACCTCATCAACTGCGACTCCATAATAACATCAAGTGTAAATGGGCAGAAATTCAAAATCGAGGTAGACCAAGACATCGATTGATCGTCTCAAGATCTTATTTACGTAATGACTTGAAATGCCAGGGGATGTGGCGCACAATATGTAGGTGAGACAGGCCAACCTTTAAAATCTCGTTTTAGGAACCATTCTTATAAGATCAGAACCTCAGTCAACAAAAACACAGAAATTTTCTTTATAATCACTTTGTTAAATATAATCATTCTATTTCGGATATCACCATTACCCCAGTTCAGACTTTTCCAAAACGTAAAAATGAAAGTAAGACCGAAATTAAAAAACGCCGACTACAAGCTGAACTTGCCTGGATCACCAAACTTCAGACTGCGTACCCTCTTGGTTTAAACGATCAAATTTATGGACAAGGAAACATTTCCTCAGCTTCTACCAATATCAACATTTTTTCAATTCGCCCAAACACTAAAAGGAAATACAGGTCGCACGGGAAAAGACGAAACAGACAAAAAAGAAAACGATCCAGAATATACCGCTCTCTCAACGATTTACTTACTTTAGCACGAAATGGCGGAAGACATGAGCTGTTACATGCTCTGTCATCAGTACCAGTTACGCACTTGAAATCTATCTTGGATGAAGCAGAGGTTGCATTCTTTTAAAAGAAACACTGACTGATTCAGACTTAATATCATTGTCTCATTCGCACAGTATAAAATTTATCCTATTGTGAAAAACACCTCACCTAAAAGACGATTCATAAAAGTCCCGTTTATTAACAAAGGTTTTGATCTTCTAAACATCTCTAATATTTTTCGGGATCATCGCGTACAAAGTACCATTTCTCAATATTTTGAAAATTTAGAGCCACCTCTTATTTGTTATAAGTACAAGAAACCTATTCGAAACTTTGTTTTTAACTATAATAAAGTTACAACGGATCCTGACATACTTGAATCGTGTCCTGCTTCTTGAGAATGTGCAACTTCTAAATATCTCTACAAACCAGCTGGCCATGTTGTTACAGGTGACTTTTCAATTATCCAAGACAGACAGCTCCGTGGTCTTCTTAAAAAAGGACCTAAGTATAGAATCCCATCCAAGATAGATTTTGTCAAATGCCGTGAAGTGCTTACGGAAGCCTTAGATAACTATACGAAAAGATGGTGTAAATCTGAAGGAGTCGAACCGCATGCTCTGAATGACTGGAAAAGCCTCATTTTAGATATAACGGATATTCGAATAGATAACTTCCATAAAAACCCTCATCTTTTTCAAAATCCACGTTTCAAATCAGAAAGATATTTCAAATCCAAACTTAGTAAATTACATGAAAAATATGTCTTTGCACCAGCTGATAAAGCAGCCAACAACACCATTATCATTTGAAAACGTTACTACATATCAACTTTGATTTCGGAACTTTCGTCTACTAATACATATATCAAAAGCAATGAAAGTGCATCTAACATTTTAAGCAAGCATAACAGTGAACTGTCTTCATTCAATATCTCTATTTCTAAATTGGATCTCCCAACACTATATTGCATACCGAAATTGCACAAGTCTCCTTACAAATTTCGATTTATTGCTAATTCTAGTAACTGCTCCACTACAATTTTGTCTAGAAATCTGACATCAGCACTTACTGCTATTAAAGAACACATAACTAGATATTGTGAAACGGTTCTAAACAGGAACGATGTAAATTTATTTTGGTCTATTAAGAATTCAGGGGATGTGATTGAAAAAATGAAATCTGGAAATTTCCAAGCCAATACGATTTCTTCATACGACTTCTCTAATATGTACACCACACTTCCTCATGACAAAATTAATGATCGATTATCTAATCTCATTAAATGGTGTTTTGATCGAGAGCGAAAAACTTACATTTGTACATCTGAATCGAAGGGTTTCTTTTCCTCGACAGACTACAAATCATGGACATGTAGTGACCTGTGTAATGCCTTGTCCTTCCTCTTGGACAATATTTATGTTAGATTTGGTGAGGATCTATACAAGCAGGTTGTAGGAATTCCTATGGGTACTAACTGTGCGCCTCTTGTTGCAGATTTATTTTTATACATTTATGAAAAAGAATTTATCCAAAATCTTCAAAAGCAAAGAAAATTTGATGAGCTGAAATGTTTCAATAATACTTCTAGGTATCTGGATGATATTCTAACCATTGACAATCCTGCTTTTGAATTATATAAGAATGAAATTTACCCACAAGAATTAACCATTAACAAGGCAAACCTTTCAAATACAGAAACACCCTTTTTGGACCTAAATATCAAAATTGTAAACGGAAAGATTCATACAAGTATATATGACAAAAGGGATGATTTTGGATTCAACATAGTAAATTTCCCCTGGCTTGACGGTGATGTTCCAAGATTACCGTCATACGGCATTTACATATCACAGCTCATCCGGTACGCTAGAGCATGAACTGATATTTTGGATTTTCACAGTAGAAATTTACAAATTACCAAAAAACTTTTAGGTCAAGGTTTCCGCTTTCATAAACTAGTTAAGACTTTCTGGAAATTTTACAAAAATTACAGTCAACTTCTTTTAAAATTCGAATCTATACATGCAACAGAGTACATTACTATGCGTATTACACAACCTGTCTTTTATGGTGATATGATAAACAAAATAAAAAGGATCAAAGGTAGACAGCATAACCATCGAAAATGCGTCAGAATTATCAAACGCCTTTTATACCGTGGATATGATCCTAATGTCACCAGACGGACACTAGGCTTGGTACTTGACCAATCTACAGTCTTGTACAAGCGCATCCTTGAGACTTGCACTCTGACTGACTGTGACGACGGGACTCCATGACGGGCCCTGTCCAAACCTCTTTAGAGAAGACAGGGTCCCGACCACCTGTCCTCTCTGAATGTCAGTCGGACTCCTCGGGTGATTACATACATGAGCTCGCTACAGCCGGCAGAGCACGGACTGTATTACGCATGCCCTCTTTTTATATCCATTTACATATTCATCTGTGTCTCTGGGGCCTCTGCGTTTCGCGGTCTTGTTTGTGTGATGTCATCTTACAGTGAGGAGGTTGTTTTACACCACGATTGTACGTTCTTCGAGACCTCTGGGTAATTGGAGAAGTGAGAGGGTTGTGCGCACGTAATCCAGGATAACCACACCATTTGCTACTTGCGTGACAGATGGCCGTCCAAAGTCGGCACCGGTTACCCATTGGTCTTGTCGGTTTATGTGTAGTCTTTTGTGTTTGATGTTTACATATCGTGTGTATCTTTTCCGTCTCGTGCTGTATTCGTCTTTTGTGTTTTTGCATCGGGTGTTTTGGTGTTTTACTGTTGATGCTGCAACGGGGTCTTGTTGGAGATCTCCTCCCTTCTTTTTTGTTATGCATTGAAACATTTTTGGACACATTTTGAATATATTCGTGTTTTCCCCTATGTAAAGCTTTTATTTGAGCCATTGATTATCACCTCGGAACTGACTCCTATCGGCTGCCATTATTTGTTTCTGATCTAAATTAGCTTTCTGTCTACAGCAGATATCTTTAAGAGGAAACACCCGATTTAACATTTCCTGTGAGATGAGCTATTTTTCGATTTTTTTAAAGAAACAAGAAAGGATACGATCTCCAACAGGACTCCGTTGCAGCCACAGTCCACAGTATACCACCGAAACACGCGTCATTATCCAGATTACGTGCACACAACCCTCCAATTTTATCGGTTACCCAGAAAGAACGTAAATATTTTTGTATATGATATCCTCCTCACTGTCAGATAATGACACGAACAAGACAGCAAGTCCAGGGATCAAAGTAATAAACTGACGATATCAAAAGCATGAGGGAATACGAAACACACACTCCATGTTCTGCCGACTTGGAATAGCTTATGCATGCAATCACTAAAGGAGTCCGATCGTCATTCAGAGAGGAAAGGACATGGATGTGGTCCCTGTCTTCTCTATTGATGTTTGCACAGAGTCCATAAAGGAGTCCATTCGACACAGTAAGAAAGCAACTCTTAAAAATGCGCTTGTAGACGGCTGTAGATTGGTCAAGTACCATGCAGAATGTCCTTCTAGTAATATAGGGATCATATCCACGGTATGCATTTTTAGTCTACAATTTCTCACTAAAATTTGAAACAGAATGAAATATTTATTTCAGATGGAAAGAATGATATAAATAAAAACACAACGAAGTTAAAGATTTAAACAAAATTTCATATTTGACAGGCGGGATGGAAAATCTGGCCGGTCTAGGAATCGAACCCGCTTAAGGGCAGACGCTCATACTAAATGAGCTAAGCGGGCACGATACACGAACCGTCGCACAGAAAATCTCAAATCGAGATTAATCCTTAGGCTATCAAATTATTTGAGCTTTCAATAATTTACACACGCATCCCACATTTCAAATTGAAAGAATGTTGTCGCAAGTATCAATTTACGGTCGTTACCTACGATGTTGAAACTTATTTTGTAAAAGAACAGTCTGAATCTATGGACGAGTTCACTGAAACAAACATTGTTAAAGATTTTTAAAATGTTCTTACCTATTATATATAAATATACATGAACTGTTTAAACTTATTTCCCCTTTCATAACTGACATATTCTCTGCTGAAGTGATGCTAAATTATTCAGTCTTTGATCTATTGGCATCTTTTAGCATCACATACAAATGATGTTGTCCATCAGCACTCTTACATTAAAGGAGTACTTTATCACCATCTATTCCATTGAATTAGAGGTCAAAGAAACAAAAGAGACTCATAATGTTATATCTTTAACATGAATGGTAACTTTACGACAAGCGAGGTTATTTCAATTTTTGCTTTTTGCAGCACACACTTTACATTCTGAGTTCATTCTCGGCTCCCTATAGTGCATTTATATCTCTCTTTTAAAATAAGCCATGTCAAAGAAAGTTAAACGAAAACGGTCTTTATTTTCAGGGAAAGGTGTCATAAAGGACGTTCAACAATATGGCATCTTGCGTCGTTGGAAACCCACATCATCTTCATTCTACCTACGAGGGCTGATTGATATGTTGTGAGCCTCGTATTGAAGGGTTTGAATTTTATCAGACATTTTGCATCATTTTCGACATATTCCCCTTTAGTATCTATACACTTTTGCCATCGGTCTTTAAGAGCCTCAATACCACTTTTAAAGAACTCTTTATCTTGACTGTTCAGAAAGCCATTTACTGCAAGTCTATTACGTCATCATCGGACTGGGAGTGGGCGCAAGAAATAGCTGCTTTCAATTTTTGAAATAGATTAAAGTCTGATAGAGCAAAATCAGGTGAATAAGGTCAATCCTCCGCTCAATCAAATTAAAGTCACAATAATGAATTGCAGCCATAGCAGTGACAGACTTGTGAACAGGAGCATTGTCCTGATGGAACAACACCCCTTTAAAGCCACTGTCGCGAATGCAGAGGAGATAGAGCTAGAGATTAGGTGATTTTGTTTAATCGTAGCGTATTCCCCTCTCCATCGCGGGCATTCTTGTCTCATCGTGTCACAATCGTGTCATGTTCTCCTGCATTCTCCTATGGTCGCGGCACCGACACGAATGTTTCAAACTGTTTAAAACATTCGCGTCCGAATTCTTATTCGCCTCACACTCGCAGCACATGCGCAGCGCATTCGCCTCCATTCGCAACGCGTTCTCCTCACATTCGCGTGCATTCTTGTTTCCCAATGTGGAGGAGAATGCGCCACGATAGAGCCCCGAAAAGAAAGAATCTGACACAAATGTAATGCAAATGCGACAGGAATGTGACGCGAATGAGAAAAAAAACCCAACGCGAATCAGCCACGATCTTGACACGATAGTGACACGATTAGATAGAACTACATACACACACGACAGTGACAAGAATAATTATCTGTAAAAGTGTGCGGATTAATATTTGAAAACTTCGACAATGCTTTTCAAGAGAAAACAACATGGAAAGAGGTCGAAGTTAACAAAGGGCATTGATGCTCCTGGATGTCAAATGATTTTGATTTTGCTCTTCACATTATTGTCATGATCGCAGCGCTATCGTGTTAAAGTCGTGTCTCAATGTCTTGCATCGCAGCGCTATCGGGTTAAAGTCGTGTCTCAATTTCCTGCATTCGCATCTCATTCGCCTTAGTGTCTTATTTATCGTGGCAGATTCATGTCACATTCTTCTCTATTCTTATCACACTGGCCTCACTTTCGTAGCGGTAGCGTAGCATATTCTGTTGTTGTTGCATTCGAGTCGCTATCGTGTCGCTATCCTGTGTCTATCGTGCCAAGAAATACTTCATGAGAACAGACGAGAATGTGACACGATTGTTCATTCGCCTCTGATCTTAGCTCATTCTCCTCTACATTCGCGACAGTGGAAGCCCGGCTTAACTAGTGAGCTTTCCGCGGCACGTAAGTTTAATATCTTCCCGTAACTGTGTCAGAAGTGAGGCATAGTATGTGTCACTGATTGTTTCTCCTTTTTGGAGATAATCTATCAGCAGAATACCTTCTGTACCCAGAATACCGAGGATAAAACCTTCCCAGCTGAAGGAAGAGTCTTTGCCTTATTTGGCCGGGGTGAGTCAGGGTGCTTCCACTGTTTCGACTGTTGTTTTAACCCTGATGGACCAATATTTCATCCATAGTGACAAATCTTTGAAGAAAATTGACAGGATTTCTATTGAAAAGGTTAAGATAAGCACGCGATAAAGTGCGCCTGATGTGCTTCTGATTATCTGTCAGAAGTCTTGGTATACCCAACGGGCTGAAAGCTTTCTCATTTCAAAATCTTCGGTCAGGATGGAATGTATTCTTTCCTGTGAAATGCCAACTGTACTGGCTATATGTCTTTCGTGTATGTCTGGTCCATGCTAAAATGATGCTTAAACATTTGTGCCACTTGGTGAGCGTCACTGCTGGTGGACCAGGAGTCCCCGAGGGTACATGTCGCCCTGTCCGATCAATGGAGCTGATAAGATAAGGGCTGTATTTAGCCCTGAATCTCATCAAGTATTTCTTCAACACAATGATCTATACGCAAGAAAAACTTAATAATTACTAAAATGTAATGTATTTGGAGATTCCTCATACAACTTTTATTTTGATAAGCTTATTTCTAGATACTTATATTACAGTCCAAAGAGTAGGGGGTAGCCATGTTGAAAAGAAGCTAATATCGATCAAAAACGTTGAAAATTTAGAACAATCTGGCTAATATGGATATCCTTAAACTTTAAAACATAGTTATATTCTAAACAAGATACTAGAAATTAAATTCAAAAGACTGGTCTCAATTTTATCCTTTAATTTTAAAATCTTCAATCTGAAATATGGTTGTATTTTGTATTCATTGACTACAAAGAAGGCATTTTACCGCGAAATACACAATGTGTAGAAATAAACAGCACACTCCTGTTTAATTCATTCCAAAATCTTGTGCATTTCATTTTAACAAGTTTAAAATAATAAATAAATGACTTTAGAGGGGGGAAAAATTAAATTTTGCTTATATTACGGCCTAAAACACAGATTTGTTAAAAGCCCCCCACCCTCCCTTTTTCAGTTTTTCGTCTCTGGGGTATCGTTCCCCCCTTAGCTACAGAACCCCACTTTGTCAAAAGATGTGTATTAGTGATATACCTCTTCTGTAAAAGTGGCGTTCTGTAGCTGAGGGGGGAACAATGTTTTAAAAAACTTTTCCATTTTCCATTGGTTTCTATAGAAAAAAGACATATTTTGCCCCAAAATTTAGGAAAACTATGCATGATAAATCTTATGGAACTGCTGATTATGATGAAACCAAGAACTGGCATAAATTTTGTGAAAGAATTGTTTTGAAGTTCCCATTTTGAAAATTCCACTTTTTCAGGGCAGATTTTACGCCTTATCTTATCAGCTCCTTTCGGTTGGTCGTTTCTTCAAACGCATTTGAAAATGTCTGTTTACAAAATTCTTTTAAATTTCCAAAACCTTGGTCCTGTAGCATCATATCCCATATATGCTACTTCTATCGGTATACTTAGGACACAATTTACACCGATTTTGGCCATATTACATTGTTTAGGTTAAGGATCACTGACAAGGGTTACAATGTATATACCCGAAACGTGCATGTCTGGTCCATGCTGTAAATTTATCTGCTCTAAAATGATGCTAATGAATTTGAAGACGTTAAACATTTCTGTGACTCGTCTGTTAGTCATAGCAATATCGTGGACTTTATTGATCGTTTCTGTAGTTGCAACAGTGACAGGCCTTCCAGGACGGGTATCATCCTCAAGGACTCAAGTTGCCGCGCTTATATTCAAAAACCCACCTTTTCACTGTAGCATATGAAGGGACATCTTTCCCTAGTATTGCCATTGCCATTTCACCGATTTTGTCCATTTTGCAAGGGAAACGTGTCTTGTTTACTTTTGAGTGTTACCTCGTCGATTTAAATTGACGAAATGAGGCCAGTCCTTGGGTACATGGCCTTACATAGTCACAGAATATGAGGACTTAAAAGAACATCGCTACATATATCCTTCAATACGAGGATCACAACATATCAATCGGCCCTAGTATCATCGTAGTGCAATAGGCTGTTGGTTTCCGACTATGGGTGTCTTATCTATTGAAGTTATTGACAATATGAAGTAAATGAAATAAAAATGATCAAAGGATCAATAATACCCCGCCAAGCATATGTCACATATAAGCAATGTATAAAAAGTTAGAAGGGACTCAGCTCCACACAAATCTGAGCAATATGACCCATATTTGAACTTGACCTGTATTTCTTAACATAAAGCTATATCCCTTTGACAGTTTTCATCTAAATGTCAGGAAACCACAAAATATTGATTTTCCCAAGTTTCAAGAGACATAATTCTGCATAAAATAGAGCGACATTACCCATATTCAAATACGACCTGTATTTCTTGGTGTTAAATTTATATCCAAGTAATGAATTGAATAAATGTGATGGTTTTCCTTTAGATATTCGGAAACCACAAAATAATGATTTCTTAAGTTTTAAGGGGCAAAACTCTGCACAAAATTGAGCAACATGACCCATATTTGAACTTGACCTGTATCTTTTAATATAAAGCTATATCCCTGTGACAGTTTTCATGTAAATGTCAGTAGGCAAATTGAGCGGCATGACCCATGTTCAAATATGACCTGTATTTCTTGGTGTTAAAGTATAAAAGTAACAGTTTTCCTTCAAATGAAAAATATGGATAATGACCATATCCCTATATACAGCTCAAAATCGATAATTCAGAAATCACAAACAGAAGGCATACAAATTCAGGATAAAACAGGAACCAAAGCAAACAAACAAAAACCTCCACCACATGAAATGTAGCGAACTCTCGAAATGGGAGTGAGACCAGGTGCCCAGGAAGAGTCAGCATCTCCTGCTTGCATGCAACACGGTAGAATTGTCACATCCGCTTACTTCCATTGTCCGGGATATCCGGAAACCACATAATATTGAATTTTTCAAGGTACATTACTCTGTGCGATAATGAACTTATCATCTATAGCGGTTTTCCTTTACATGTCCGGAAACCACAAAATATTGAAACTTTCTGAGTTTCAAGGGACATTACTCTGTACAAAATTTAGCGACATGACCCATATTTGAACTTGACTTGTATTTCTTGATGTAAAAGCCGATTGAAATAATTATCTACAGTGGTTTTCCTTTTAATGCCCGAAAACCACAGATGGGACGGACGGATATGTGCACCACAATATATAAATTTTTGTATTTCTACAACAGCCTCAAAAAGTAATTAGGCATAGATTCAACACAGAGGAATACCACCTATGCTCCCACTAAAATTTGTATTTTAGAAATGATTAAATACCGGTATCACAAATCAGTTCGGTCCAATTTTTGCCTGGACACTAAGAAATTAGACTCAGAATTACCTTTCTTGTACCGTATTCTAAAACTGCACAAATCACCATAAAACAACGCTTTATATCTGGGTCGTCAAAATGCTCAACTAAATCTGTATCGATCATTTTAACATAAATTCTTTCAGAAATTAAATCCGGTCTCCATAAGAACTGTGTAATAATTTACTCAAGAAGCGGTATCAACCAAGTGTGGATGATAAAAAAATTCAAAAGAACTTTAAGAACTTCTGATTTCGGCAAATTTCAAAAACGCAATTTCAGTTAAATCATTCGATTTTTTGATTCTTTACACAACGATTCCATATTCTAAATACAAAGAACGAATGTCTCAAATCATTAAAAAAAAGCCCTCAACAGTACAAATACCGGTAGCAATATCAAACGCAGGCACAGTGTTGTTGGTTATGATAAACTGATTTTGTCAGAGAGAACTCTGATTAACTTTCTTGAACTTTCTGATTGATATAATATTTATGGTATTTGGAGGAATGGTCTTTCAGCAAATGATAAGAATTCCATTCCAATGGGAACCAATTGTGCTCCACTTCTTGCAGATATTTTTCTATACTCATATGAAGCTCAGTTAGTTCAATCTTCCACCGCGTGGAATCGTGACGTATGGTGTTGTGATTCCAAACATAGTTTTTTTGGTTTTTTTTTTCATTTTCTAAACTCAACTTTACAAAACTGATGAGCCGTTGCAGTAGGTCAATGCCTAGTAAATCAGTCCATATCGTCCAGGTATATGAACAGTTTCTTCAAACACTTCAATAGTTTGTCGACGACAGAAAATCATTCCTTCCGACGAACTCATGAAGTGTTTGCAAAAACTATAGACTTTTAAGATATAGACAGATATGGACTTACTTATTAGGCATTGCCCTACTGCAACGTCTCAACAATGTTGTGCAGAGTCACTTAAATGATGAGAAAACATCAAAATTCTCCGTTAGGAATCACAGCATCATTCGTTTCGATCTTCGCTCTCCCACAAAAATAAACACCTAGTACTCCAATTCAATTCTACATACAGATATATCGGTGACGTGCTCTCAATTGATAATCCAAACTTTGCTGATTTCCTTTGCACGGTCTGTCAGTGTGAGGTAGAGGTGATAGAAACTACTTAAACAATTAACTCATTCATATTTAGATACCATGTCATCTTATGACGAAAATGGTCTCCTGAATGCTTCAATATATGACAAGTTTTACGTGACGACTTCAACTTTAAAATGACAAATTTCACTTTCCCTAGTAGTAACATTTCTTCGTCCCCTTCTTATGGTGTATTTATATCGCAACTGATACGCTATTCCAGAGCAAGCACAAAAATTAAGGACTTCGTTCTTACGGCAAGAAGACTAACAGAAAAACTACTGAACCAAGAGTAAAACGTTTTGATGATACAATGAAAATATTAACCATCATAACATCTCGTTGTCCTCCATGCTGAAAGAAATTTAAGGTTAGAGCCATCCAAAACACCGAATTTAACAATTTACCGGATATGACTTTTATCTGCACGGCCTAAGTGAAGGGTGTTGCTTCTTACTTACTTCATCTCCATTGGGGATTCACTTTAGTTGAATGTTTTTATTTGAATCTCCACAGAAGTTTTTTTGTGAAATGGAAGTTCATAATAGGTTGCGCTATTGCGGGTGAAATTAATTTAGGTGGCGCCGCAAACATGTAAACTGCTTTAGATCTAACTCCCTTTTAAATGAGTCTGAAATTTTGTATTTTGTTTTATAATATTTAAACAAATTGTATCTTTAAGTTGATTATATTATTTGTTGTGGAAATATTTTTTTAAATATTTTTTGTAATAGCAGATGTATGACAGGCTTTTGGAACAATGGAATTGCATTTTTCAATTTTAAAGAGTACATCGAATTTTTTTTCAGGGCGGTGCAGCTTACAATGATTTTTGGTAATCTTCTAGTTCTACGTCCTTATACTGTGGCTAATTATATTAATGAGTGAAACACGCCCCTTGTTTTTAAATATTACGAAGAGCTTTAAACTTCCTTTTTCGTCCTACTTATTTAGATACATGTACTATACTTGCATTAGATGCATTCATGTGATGTTAAACGTCTTCAAATTGAATAGCATCATATAAGAAAAGATGAATTGGCAGCATGGACCAGACATGCACGTTTCGGGTACTTAAAACTCGTCAGATATCTGAATATGTTTAAACTTTGCAAATTAGCACGGTGCGTTTTAAAAGCGCCACCTACAGTGCACTCAACATTTGCATTGGACTATGGAGATTGTTTATCAAATAAATTTGTCTTTCGTGTTTTTATGGAGCTATGCCATTGTTTCTGTCTAATTGTCCGATTTTCCTTTTCGCATGAGAATTTTTTTTTTTTTTTTTCATGAAATTGTAAGCCTTTTGATTTAAATGTTTGGAATCTGATTGAGGCTTCAGTGTTTGACTTTCATTAGGTGATTCATATATATTGGACTCCCTCATCAGAATCACTGAAGGGATTTAATGAGGGCGTTAGTGAAAATGAATTTTGGCAGCTTATGAAAAGCTCTTTGGCTGGTAGCATCACTGATGAGGATTTAATAGCCGAAACACGTGTCCGATGCATAATAAATTGGTTTGTAATTTTCTTCAATAAGGTATAGAGTTGGAACCCTTCCGTATTATTAAAAGGAAGTAAGCACTCATGGCTCCCTACAAGTTTTGTTGTTTTTTTGTCCGGATCCTTTAACATGGGATACCCTCCTTTGATAAACTTCTTGAAAAATCGAAACACATATCGACAAATCGAAAGCATCAGGATTATCTAGAAGAATGCGTCAAGAAGTGTCGCTAATGAGTCAACCCTAAAGTCAAATTTTTGAAGCGTTTTTGACGTCTTTTTTTTTTTTAATTATTTCTTTAGACAACTCAATAAATGTGTGATCTTATGCACTTATTTACTGCATATTTGTCATGTTTAAGCTACATGTAGTAAATGCTTTGAATTAATTAGATGTTTAGATTTTATATAATTCATTTTTATTTTATCTTATTCATTTATTTTCCTTAAATTACAAGTATAAATAGTTCTGTTATCTGTACTTATGAACCCAAGAAATTTGGGTTCAAGTCCTGGCACAGGCAGATTTTTCCCATTTTCTCAGCTTTTTATGCAATACTAAATTATTTGAATACCATTGAATCCATATTTTGACAAAATATTCTTTTCTTCAGTTTCAAAGTTCCTCATTTTGTGCACTCATTTATTGCATATTTGTCATATTAAAGTTACTTAATGCCTGGAAATATATTTTATGCTTTAATATCATTTTTTTGGGATTTTCATGAATCTTCTTTTTTTTATCATAAATACAGTTATCATAAAATGTAGTTATATTAGCTGTGCACATGGACACAAGGGTTTTCTGTTCAAATCCCGGCACCGCCCTGGTTAGGTAGAATTATCATTATAACCACTGTCAACATGTTAAGATTGTGCATTGGTATCAGGTGAGCGGTTGTGCCCCCGGGGCTCTTGTTTGTTTGCCTTTGTTTTTGTATTTTTCTTAAGTTTTGTTTTCTTCATAATTTTTTTTTTAATTTTCTGTTTATATCAAACATCTCTATATCTGTATAAAACAGTTGCGTCCAGGTATTTGTTTTTTTTTTACACGTTTGAGTAGTAAGATGTAATATCGTGCATTAGGTCTAATATGAATATTTTGTCATCTCCACATCCATATAAATCCAGGTTTGTTCAGCTCTTAGAAGATCTCCAATTTGATTCTACATACATGTACAGATATATCGATCGCGTGCTCTCAATAATCCGATATTTGTTGATCAACTTAGCAAAATCTATACTTGTGTCCTAAGATGGGGTGGACATGGCGAAAGGGAGGGGGAGGAAGGGGCGGTAGGAGGAAGAGAGGGGGAGGGAGGAGGTAGGGAAGGGGGAGGAGAGGAAGGGGGAGGAGAGGAAGGGGGAGGAAGGGGGTGGGAGGAAGGAGGGGGTAGGTAAGAGAAGGATGAAAAGGAGGGGGAGAGATGAGGGGGGCAAGAGGGGGGGGGGGGGTGGTAAGGGGGTGGGAGAGAGGTCCCCCCTCTTCGCCCCCCCCCCTTCCTACAGATGAAAAACCCACTGAAAGAGTTATCTCCGCTTCATAATTAGTTCAAATGTTATCTTTTGATGACAGTGGTCACCTGTATACTTCAATATATTACAAACATGACGATTTAAGAAATAACAACTAGCTAGCCGTGCTTTATTGTCCAGTAATTCCACGAGTCGCATGAACCAATCAAATTATCACCGAGCCGCGAAGTCACTGCAAAAGTTTGGACGATACAATGACAAAATATATTTTTAATGTTTGAAGATATTTTAGTAAAGCACCAACCAAACACCTTCACCGTGGTTGATTTTTTTCTGCACGGCACCTGATCTCCTCTTTGGGAATTCATTATTTGCAGAATGCTTAAGTTAATAGAGATACGGTTTTGTCCATATTTGTCATCATCATAATAATATTTTGGTTAAACCCCTAGGTGAATCAAAAATGTAATCATTTCCGTTCCCATGGCCATGGTATGATAGCCTTTCATTTTTATATTCTAAATTAATTGAGTACGTCACGTGCATTAGGTTTCGCTGGGAATGAGAAATCCTGCTCTTTCGCTGGGCTCTCTGTATATTGCTCTTTAGTATAGCGATGCCCTTCGTTCCGTCTGAATTTCCGCCTTTTCTCTTCTCATGAGAATGCGTTCAGCTATTTTCGCTATATTGGGTCTTCTTCTTTTCTTTGTTTTATGTTTTCAAGAATGTGTATCTCCATAAATTGTGATTTTTGGATTCTGATTTTTGTTTTGTGTTTGACTTTCATTCTCAAATGTACTTTAATTTTATGAGCTTTCTTTCAACTCTCTTGGAAACATGTTTCATCTCATTATAGTTAAAACGAAAATGAGGGTTTCTTTTTTTAATTGGTAATGTAGTTTTACTCCCTATGAGAATTGAGCGCATTTCCGAATGGGAACGGACAAAGATTAATCAGTATAAACGATTTCAAATGTTAAATAAAATTAATGTTGATGATTTTTATTTACTTTCCCTTTTACAAATCTCCTCAGAGTCTCTTTGCCAATTACTGACAGTTCAATAATTGAATATAAAGAGGCTCTATGTAAAATTTATTCTGATGTTACGAGAGTTCTGTTACAAATAAACTGATTTTCCTCCCCAGAATTGGATTTAAACATCAGTGTCATCAGCAATTAAGTTAGATAAGAAAAGAGAAAAATAAAAAAAAAATCATCCCAACTTATGGATGTTCTACGTACACAGTAATTCTATTACAAGAAGTTCTATTTTCCGAGTGACCATGACCTTTCAGAAATGATCACGAAGGCTTTAAAATAGCATTGACGTTTAATCCAACCTTTAATCCAAACGTGACGTAGCATCATATCCCACTCATCCTGCTACGTCTTTTAGCCCAGTCAATATAGAAAATAACCTTGAAGAAATTGCAACAGAAATGAATTCAACGTTATTTAGTAGATCATTTTAAAGTAAATACACACCTGAAACCTGAAATGTCTTCTCCTTGCACAAGTATGAAAAAAAGTCAATCAAAGTTTGAGAAAATATCACAGACGCTGTTGGGCCACCATACCTTTTTGTTTTGATTTAATCGGTATGACGTCATCCACAGTTATGATTAGCACGCTTATTACATGCTTTTACGATCCTGTTTATATGATTTCCTTCAAACTTTTATTTAATATGTAAAACTAGAGCCCATAATTAATTAAATACTTAAATATTGCGAATTTTCTCTGATGAAAGTACGTCATCCTCTCACTGACGAGTTTTTCAATGTATGGAAACCTGTGCGGACCAGAAATTCGTATTATGTATTTTCTACATTAATTTACTTTTAGAAAGTATGCAAATGACTGAAGGGTTATTTTATTATATTTTTATGCTTTCTGTGATATTATTTTATGTTTTTTGTTACATTTCCGTCGGTCCATGTATTCAAAAGCAATGTTTACATTTCATGCAACAAAAGTACGCACATACATGTAGAGTACCGAGGAAACGACACAAGAACCGCCTGACCGCCCTGGCTACCAAATATTTCCTCGGGCTACCAAAATTTGATGCTGAACTAGCCCGACCACAGGCTGCCGATGTTTATCTATTAAAAAATATAAACCAACCTTTTGTTGTTTTTTATCATACGTACAGGGAAAGAGGAAAAGGTATTTTACAGAAATCGGGGCGAAAATTTTAACCTAAAATGTTGACATGTTTTTTTACCTGCTGAATCGTTTATTTTAGTTTTCATATGGAAATCCAGGCATCGTTCGATTCGTTTACACTTCAGCTATTTGCTTCTATAACGCACAAGTCGAAATAATGTCACTAGAAGACACAGCACGGCCGTTTTCCTGCTCCCTTACCGAACCTCGACCTACTTCACCGCTGCCATTGTCGTTTAAATCACGTGATCGCTAATAACAGAAACATGTGCGTGACGTCATAAGACACACCTCCAAACCTTACGATGTATTCAAAGCTTATAAATGCTTTAAAAATTAATGAAGTAGCATAAGTCTAATCTAAAAAATAAGGCAAACAAAATTTTGCAAAATGTTCCATTTTATTTTGACGTTTTTTTATTTATTATATTTTATTTCTGTTTCTTCAGCCCGGAGTTGCACACGTCATTAGCGATCACGTGATTTAAACGACAATGGCAGAGGTGAAGTAGGTCGAGGTTCGGTAAGGGAGCAGGAAAACGGCCGTGCTGTGTCTCCTAGTGACATTATTTCGACTTGTACGTTATAGAAGCAAATAGCTGAAGTGTAAACGAATCGAACGATGCCTGGATTTCCATATGAAAACTAAAATAAACGATTCAGCAGGTAAAAAAACATGTCAACATTTTTAGGTTAAATTTTTCGCCCCGATTTCTGTAAAATACCTTTTTCTCTTTCCCTGTACGTATGATAAAAAACAATAAAAAGGTTGGTTTATATTTTTTAATAGATAAACATCGGCAGCCTGTGAGCCCGACTGGCTAGTGAGTTTTAATGAAATGCAGTGTTCTTGTCAAGGGCTTACGGGTGGCGATTTCTCGTCTTATTCTTAGGGTAAAATCGCCGCCTACTTGCCGTAAAAAGTACCCGTTACGTCTCAACTTTCATCGCTGGTTAAGTACATGTATGAAATGGTTAGTTTATTGAACATGTTTTAAATGAATTATTCTAAAGTTTTCCTGAAAAATCTGTTCATTAAAATATTGTCCTAAGATAGAAGATAAATATTTCCGTAACCACAGTGCATTGTTTTCTGCGGGGCGTGATGGGTTCTTTTACGGTACTGACTAATATGCGAGTATGAAACATGTTCAATTAAATATCTAACAACTTAAAAATCTCGACTGATCACTGAAATGAAGAAATTTTTACGAATTTTTTTTTATAACTATTGGCCAAGCGCCGCATAATAGCAAGGGACGGCCTTTTAGTGTGTATGATTCAAATAAGTTCTTGTATTCTTTTCTCTCGATCCATTTTCTGCAGGCAAAAAGCGTATGTGAAATTATATTTATACAAACAAAATCATGCATTCATTGTTAAATCGAGTCTATTAATAATGATGTAGCTGACATCTGCCAGAGAAATGATCTTCGTTCGATTTTGAATGTATACTCAATATATGTGTGAATTTTTGCCTATTCAACAGACCTAGCTGAGGAGACGATGGGTCTTTATAGAGTTTTGATTTTTTCTTCAATGGCTTGTGAAAATTTTGGGTGGCTAGTAGATTTTGGCAATCAACTAGCCAGGCTGGCTAGTGGTCAAAATAGTTTTCATGAAGACTGCACAGGGGGATATTTAGCAGACTGGCAAAAATATACTTTTCCATTGAATGCGCATGTCCTTGTTTCGTATTCTTTTGGATTCATTTGCACACAACCCCCCCCCCCCCCCCATCTCAGTTAACTCCCTCCACCTCCTATCCCTGCCACAAATTGCCAAGTTTCAAGAAACATAAAGCGTGGACTGCAAGTATTCATTAAAGCATTTTCTTAAAACGTACATGTGTACAAAGATATGATTTTTTGCCTACCCTCACATCAAAGTAGAAGTCCGACCTTGATATTCGGATCATATGTTAAAGCCTTTAATAAAGGTACGATTCTGTCGGTTTGTCTGCTTGCTCACTGGATGTTTTTTTTTTCTGAATTGTGAGCAAAACGGATCTCATGTTTCACATGCCTATTTCTTGTGACATCATTAATTTTTTTGGGGGGGGAGGATTCCAAGGTTTGATTTTTTGACTTTGCTTGGATTTTGTTTAAAATAAAACGTAAAAAAGCTTCCTTCGGGGGAATAGTAATAATGAGCACAATTTTTTTTCTACATTCATTTAGGTAAAACGGACTTCACAAATAGGAGATAATAGTACATAAAAGTACTGATTGTTATATTTCCATTTGATATAGGCTGTGTTGTCTTTATTATTGTATACTGTAAATGTCTGTTTTAATTATTTCTCTAGAAATATTTTTTTTCGAGACTATTTGCGATACATGTATCATGATTACATTTTTATCACCTAAGGGCTTATCCAAAAATGTAATCATGATAACCTAGGCGAATCAAACATGTAATCATGATACATGTATTTCTAGTAGCTTGCTGGAGGTTCTGTCCAGTTGGATTCAATGGAAACATGGTCAGGAAATAATGAAAGAGGGGCGCTCTTCTTTGTAGCCATTGATGACTCCACGTTCTTGGAATAAAAAAAACCCCTCCCATGCGAACTTTTACCGATGAAACGAGGATAGGTCTCTAATCGATCATATTTTGGTTGCCATAGATCACTTATTTTAGACCATAGTGGCCTATTGCGCCCTGTATTTTTGGAAATATATATAAGTTGTGCAGTGTTTGATTGGGGGGGGGGGGGGGCTGTACATGTACGTCCACATTTCCTGAGGTGGTATAAGACCTGGTATACAAGGAAAATACAGTCCCTTGTGTTTTAGACAAGTGATAATAATTCCATACGTAAATTGTAATCGGAAAAATATTCTCTTATTAATTTCAACTCATCTAAGATTCGTCCCAGCGTTTTTCAGAAATTCATTTCTATAAACATAGTATTCGCAATGTATTGTAATTTTCCAAGAAAACAATTTTCAAAGAAGGATGAAAGTATTTCTGTTAGTAGAGCTTGAAACCTTAACATGGAAGGGATGTTGAAATGTATCCAATTTTATTGTTACCTATGGTCGATCATGAAAGTTCCGATTATACAATTCCCTTTTACAATAAAAATTAGCGTGATTTTGACATTAAATGTATTTGACTGTTGCATAATGTAATGATCATATTCGAATTCTCAACAAAATTTAATGATAGAAAATTTCAGTATTCTTTGATTCAAAACAAAGCAACATTTCTTGCCGAAAATCCTTCCTCGAATTTATATATATATATAAATATTTTTATTTATTAAAGTATTGTTTAATGAAAATTTAACGAAAAAAATCATAATATTGACGACTGATATTTCATTTCACTCTCCATTCATTCAAAAATGTAAATTCTAATGCAATGCCGCTATAACGTCAAAATTCTACTGGTTGTTTGTTCCTTAGTTACGACTGTAAAACGAGAATATACTATTCTTTGACGTTGCTAACGTCACATTTCGCTTTATATTCACAAAAATATAGATTGCATTAGAATGGGAATACATGAACTAGTTTCTGACGTTATGTTTGCGGACGGTGAATGCTGATTTTATGGTGCAAACATCCGTTCTTCTGGCGCTCTGCTAACGCGTCGCCAGAAAAACTCGGTTTGCGACCGTAAAATCAGCATTTACCGTCCGCAAACATAACGTCAGAAGCTAGTTATTTCCTAATTTTCAGTGATTTTTCTACAATTTCCTTTTTTTACCCCTAAAGTATGCTTCCGGGATTAGAAATTACATTTACAGATTTCATTATACAATTATCGTATTGTAAATAATTAAGAAAGTATTAAAATTGTGTTTGTTATCGACATTTTAACTTTTTATGAATTGATTATTAATTTTTTTTCAATTTTCAGTGATTTTTCAACAAAATTAAATGTTTTTGCCCCAAAATTAACTTTGAATGAAAATGTGACCCTCACGATTTATTCATGAGTATATCTTATTATGGATGTTTGATATTGCTTAGAATAACTTTTATGCTCAACATTTCTCAATTATTGAAAATTTTCAACTTTTTTTGTGACCCCCCCCCCCTTCCCTCTAAATATATATTTTGCCCCAAAAAATGAGACATTTATAATACTTTGGCTTAATTTGTTTCAAAAATCAATTTATTTCACTATTTCATATTCATGATAATGTTTGGAACATAATTTCTTTTTTCATTGCTGAATTATTCAACTTTTCCTTTTTTTCTTGATATTTTCACCAAAATTATACTTTTTTGCCCAAAATCACACTTAAATAGATAGAAAATTTTTTTTATTGTTGACATATATCAATATCTATTATATCATTGATTAATGACAGTATTTTTAATTAATATTTCTACCGTATGGCTGAGTTATCAAAAATTTCCATTTTTCGTCGATTTTTCATTCAAATCAAACTTTTTTGCCCCAAAATCGTAATTTGTGCAAGGATTCTGAAGTTCAGGTTTTCACACATGAAAATATGCATAATCAGGAATCAAAATCACTGAAAATGATTTCTGTTGCAACTTCTTCAATGTTGTCCCATTTTAAGGGCAGACTAGGCTATTTCGGTTTTCAAACGCATTCGAAAATTTCTGCTTCCAAAATTTTCTCAAATTTCTAAAACCTGGGTCCTGTAGCATCATATCCCAGCCATCTAGCTACGTCTTTCGGTATATTTTGGACATGATTTTCACAGATTTTGGCCATATTTCATTGTTTTGGATTGAGGATCACTGACGAGAATTGGATACCCGAAACGTATGAGGGGCCGTTTTACTATTTATTCCCTATTTTTGATATCACAAAGGAGAAGGTACATTAAGACCCCATATCGGCCCTGTTGTTTCCTGAGAAATTCAAATCGTGAAAATTGATCAACTGTGTTTATTTTATTTATCTACAAGATCAATTACATATATACATAAAATGCGCTTTTCATCTTGACGCATTCCTACGAAATTATAGCTCATCAAACCAAGGAAGGATTAACAAATCCGGATTTTTGTCTAGAAATTCACACATATTTTCGAGAATTTCATATAGAGTAAGACGATCTGCTAAAAATAAAAGTAGAAAAATGAATCAATAACCTCCATATCTGTCGATTAAAGGTGAAAAATTAGTAGCAGACGCTCTTGCTCTAGTTGAAAATTAATGATTTGTCTTGCGTAGAATGTATATGGAAAATGCATGGATCACGTCGGCACGGCGTTATGACGTCATTATCATGACGTCATTTACTTGACACCGCAGATGCATGCACTGGCGTGACAAATTCAAATCAGGAATCGGTTTTCTCTTGAAATTCGGTTTGATTTATAAACGTTTGTAGTAAAAAAAAAAAGACTGAACATCGATATCTTTCACTAACATAGAGGGTAGGTATCATTTCTCTGCCGGTAAAATAATTTAAAATTTTAGGAGTAAAATATTTAAAAAAAAAAAAAAAACCTAAGCAAGTTCAGCAGAATTTAGATTCGTTGATTCAAGGATCACCAATCCATGATAACTGATAGGAATGTAAGAAAATGCAGTCGCATGCAAGGCCAAAGTAACATACATGTATTTGAGAATTCCTCGGATTTTACTTTTTTAAAAAGAAAAATCTGTCAGTTTATTGAAATCCGATCCGATCCGAATTTAAGTATAGTTGTACTTCAGTTTAACTTTTATGAATCCCCCAGATGTGATTGTTTACAATAAAACTACTATTTACTCCTTTGTATTCGACATATGAACACCTACTCCATTATGTATATATTATAACAGTTTTTAAGGCGATAAAAACCAGAGAGAGAGAGAGAACTACTAGTAATGCATACATGTAACACCATGCACAAAAAGACAGAAAAAAGTGGGTATATTTTACCGCCAAAAATCCTACGTATTATATTTATCCCATCTCTGGATTTTTTTTTTTTTTTTTGGCAATCTGATTGATAGAAAAGAACAAATTATTATGTCCACTAGATCGAACACGCCATCAAAATGAATTTTTGTAGACCGTCAGCAATTCAGCTATGGCCGTATAAAGAGATTCGCATGTACATAAAAGGAGTCGCGAAACAGAAATTTTCAACAACAAACAAACAACCCCCCCCCCCAAAAAAAAAGCTATGCGTTGCAGTAATTGGGTTTGTCACTGACCGCCCACGGAGATGAAGCCCATAGAAGGCTCTGCTTCGCCTCGCATTATATTGGCATGATCAACCCGACAAATCTCTGTAAACGACGGATCATGGGCGGATCCAGGATTTTATTTCAGAATTAGTCCTAAAGTCCGAATTTTTCTGAATTCCAAAAAAAGTGGGCACATACCAGAAAATGAAGTCCTTGATTAATGACTGACAGTTCTATTATTCATTACATGTATAAATAAAACAGATGACTGGCGGGCAATATAGCGAGCAAAAAGTTAAATTCTTGAATTTTCACATCATAGTACTAAAATCTTGAATTTTCACATCATTGTACTTGATAAATTATATGTAAATACATAAAATGGCGAGTCAGCGAATTGTTTTTTCAGAACAAATCCTCTATTCGTGTCTTTTTCAGTTTCATTACTTTTAAGTGTCCCTGTTTATTGACCAAAGTGAAATGTATATATATTGTGCTTTTGAGGAACGCGCAGCATCTTCTGAAAATAACACGTGTAAGCGGAGGTGACCGATCCCCTTCTGGATGCGCGTTTGACTATGTTACTACAGGATTATATCATTTAAAACTTTTCTTTCGGCTTGAGTGTTAATATGTGTGTTTATTAGAACATTACATTCGCATACGAAGGCATTTATTAGAACATTACATTCGCATACGAAGGAAATAGAATAAATGATCATAATCGTAATCTATCGCATATTCAGACCTGACGTTATCAATCGCTTAAATTTTGTTACCATTAGTATAATTGAACGAGCTGCAGTACCACATATGATCTAAGAGCGTTCCAAATTTAGTAATCATGTGCATTTTTGGGTGTTTAGGTGAAAAAAATCAAAGAAAGGCCAAACCAAATACGCACTGTTTTGGAAAAGTACATCACATACATTAGTTATTATCAGTCAGGGGCATCACTGAATTCAGTCCTCTTTGGAAATTACTAATAATTTATTTTTCGATTTCCTTTGTAAGTAAACACGATCAAAGAAATTCATTTTGCAAAATGGTAGAAATCAGTCACAAAAAAATGATTGAATCCCGTCATATTATAAAGTTTGTCCATTTAAATGCCTTTACTACACTATTTAGGGAAGTCTAATTCCAAGGATTTGTAGTACTTTCTATTCTGCACCCAATGAACTCATAAAGTGAAAATGCACAGGAATAAATTTCGAGAAATAGGAATGCGCGCAGAAAGTATGGAATTCAGTCATTTAGAGGTAAAGCAGCAAGTAAAGTCAAAATCAAAATTACTGATGTTCGTAATTTCTGAAAGAGTACTGAAATCAGTGATGTCCCTGACTGATTATGTATACAAAATTATGAAATCAGTAATTGGAATTGAACAGTATAGCCGTAAGAAAAATATAGTCTGCGTCTGTCTTCGGGTAACAATAAATCGAGATTTACTCACAGGGGCTATGTACACAGGGTACAAAATAAATACCCCCCCCCCTTATGATATATAAACAAAAAATGTTTATGTATTATATGGGGGGTGTATTTGTATTGTACTCCTCATGGACTATAGCCCCTGTTATTCACCGTGATTTTATCAGAATTCTTTCAGTGGCGCCATCTACATGTATCACAGTTTCTTGCAACGGCTGTAATAACTGTATACGCAATCATTTGTTTCATTTTATGTTTTATTCATATATTCCTAATTCATCAATTGCAGCTAGATATATAAATGTAAATATATTTTAAAAACAAACTAAGGTTCATTTTAAATTAATGCTTATTGGCGTATTTAGATGAGCGTTTGGGGCGCCAACAATGAAAAAAAATCGTCAAAGTAAAGTACATTCGCATTAGGTGGGCTTATACTTGAGTTTTGATGTCGAGCTTTCGAAAAAGTATTTTCTCTGGCTCCCGGCCGCTCGCCACGTAACTGTTTGTTGTTTGAATATCAAACTGCTCTAAAAAATACCTCCGCTTTTTCCAGATAATTATACTAAGTCAACATATCCCTACAGCAAGGGGTGTGTACACCCCCAGCCCCTTAAAATCGCTGGCTTGCTTTGCTCATCGGATAATTCTCGATCATATAAAATATAGATTTTCATAACAATTCAATAACCATGATAAATATTTCAAATGGCTATTTCAATACTGCCTTCATCAAGCAAAACGGTCAATTGCCGTAAGACAATTTTCCAACCCCCCCCCCCCCCTTTAGGAACGCCCTGGACCCCTTGGACAGGGACCCTAGTCGCTCTCCCAGACTCTTTGACTTTCTAGATCTGATATTCACTACATCCCCCTTCTCAAATTTAAGCTGTAATGAGTTAAAGAAGATCCTGACGACAATCTCAACAGCACTCACAATAGAGCACAAAATCAAACATCGACGAACCCCTAGCAAGCTAGAGGTGGGACCAGGTGCCCGGGAGGAGTAAGCATCCCCTGATGGCTAGCCGCACCCGCCGTCGATGTCCATGCATGTAATATCTCTGTCTTTTCATTCTTTTGAATAACTGTGTAATATATGCAGGGATATGATTTTTAAACATCGTTATTCCCTTAAATCCTAGAATCAGTCATAGCATTAAACTGAGACAGTCTCCAAGAATAACCCAGAAACTAAAAGACGACGTACAATACTTTATCAACGCAAATTTTCGAGGATTCATGAAATCGTTTCATGGCAAAAACTTGAACAAAGCAATCATTATTAATAATGTAAGAATACAGCAATTTGTTATCTGACAACGTTATATCACGACGTGATCATAACGTCACATGACGTCAAAGTCAATGAAACAGAAAGCTTACCTACGTGTTTTCAAATTGCTATAAAATCGCAACGCAATATCCGATTCTCAAAATTTAAACTGATTTACATTCTGTGAATCTTGTATTTTCATTGTTCAAAGTTTGCTTCATTTCTCAGATAGGGCCGATTTTTGCCCATAACGTACCTTCTCCTTTATTTTTTGATATCACAAATTTATTTTTTAATATCTCAAATTTATTTTTTGATATCAAAAAATAATTTGTGATATCAAAAATTCATTTAAAAAATAGAATTTGTGATATCAAAAACATTATTTTTTGATATCACAAATATGACGGAATTTCTTACATAAAAAAAACGAATTTGTGATATCGAATGGTAAAACGGCGCCTCATAGAAACGTGCATGTCTGGTCTATGCTGTTTATTTATCTGCTTTTTTTTAAATGAGAATGAATTTGAAGATGTTTAACATTTGGCCATATTTCATTGTTTTAAATTGAGGATCACTGACGAGGGTTAAATACCCGAAACGTGCATGTCCAGTCCATGCTGTTAATTTATCTGCTTTTAAAGGATGCTAATGAATTTGAAGACGTTTAAAATTTCATAGTCTTTGGCCATATAAAGATTGAGGATCACCGACGGGGTTAAGTACCCGAGACGTGCATATCTGGTCCATGCTTCAAATTTATTTGTTCTTATTTCAAGACGTGTAACTCTTAGTTTAAACATATTTATTTGAAATATATATATTGTATACGATACAAACAATAAGATACAATTTAGGATCGGAAAGGACGCTGTATTAGCATATTTTATTGAAGACATTTGTCTTAAAGCTAGCATTAAAGCTAGCATCGTTTAAAACAATTTATGGAAATTGATCAAATACTGATGTACAGGGGAAACACAGATAAGATTAGATGACAAATAAACTGGACATTCCAGAAAAACTCACACATTGTAAATCATTTTCTTGAAGTATGATAAAAACAAAATTCATTTTTGGTGAAGGGAAAAACAACTCCACCCCTTCATCCATAAAAGGATCTCTTTCCGTGTCTCCACTTCAATAGATTTTGGTCCAATGGGATTCTTTTAAAATCGTCAATCTTATTTTGTGTGTGACAATATCCAATTTCATCTAAAATATCTCGTTAAACTGTTGTTTAGTAGGAAATAGTAGGAAATCTTTGATATATAGAATGGGTGTCTTAATTTGTGTTTTAACTCTTCCGCATTATTAATCTAAAGATAAAACCAGAGGGCGGTAATGAAATGAATTTGGTTATGAAAAAGGATTTTATATTTTCATTTGCTCTTTGGCTGGAAGCATCACTGATGAGAATTTAATATTCGAAACACATGTCTGGTGCATGATAAATTGGTTTGAAATTTTCTTCAAGAAGGTGTAGAGTTGGAACCCTTCCGCATTATATATATAAACACTTATTTCCTGTCGCAGTGTGGAGCAGTTAAACTCGTTCCCCGTGACATTGGATGTTTTGAAATGTATTAATTACTTCTTACGTGTCTGGAGCATGGAAATTGGTTTGGAATTTTCTTCAAGAAGGTATAGAGTTGGAACCCTTCGACATTATTCTTTCCAGCTCTATCGCCGGAAAGATGCTTTGACAATTGTTTTTGGCACTTTATCCATTTGACATCATAAGTAATATTTGGCTATTTCGCAAACTTGTCATTTTGACCAAAAATATTATCGAAATTAAAGGAGATTAACATCTTAGCACCATCCCTCCAATGCTATTTTGAGCATAGATTTTACTTTGATATGCTACTGAATCGACTCTACTGGAAACTTAGAACCGCGGACTCTCTGTTAAGTAAATACATAAAGTTAAATTCTATAATTAAACTAGAGGGTGCTATTGAAATGTACTTTGGGCGGCTTATGAAAAACACTTTGACCGGATGCATTACTTATGAGAATTTAATATTCGAAACACGTGTCTGGTGCATAATAAATTGGTTTAAAATTTTCTTGTAGAAGGTATAAAGATTGGAAATTTTCTTCTAGAAGGTATGGAGTTGGAACCCTTCCGCATTATTGTTACGGTTATGCAATACACAAGCAAGTGCATTTATCGTACATGCGATTCGCGTTAGCGTATTTCATTCGATATATGCACTTGCTGTGTGTTCGCATAGCCCTTAACAAAACACAAATTATGACATTTATTCTACATAAATATAGTTATAATATAGTCATAGTTGTCTGTTTCATTCTTGTTTTCTCGAATTGCGTTTTCTAGCAATAACGGTGACGTTAACATTCAGTTTACCGCGGGTTCAGTTTGCAGGTTGGAACATCCATCGCGGCATGTTTCTTTAGATCTTGTGTGCATTGTGACGATACGAACGTTAACATACGAATTGCAGTACGTTCCTTTCAAGTTCCATTTCGGGGAATTACATTGGGTTGTGCATATATATCAAGTTATGATTCTAAGATTCGTTATGAAGTCACGTCTTTGCTGTCAGCCTGTGTGCAACAAGTCAGAAAAGTGCAAGTTACACCAAGGGTATAAAATTCTTATAAAAACTACTTACAGTAATACAAAGTCGAATGCTCCGATTCGAAACATATATAAGAAAATGCTTTCTGGATTGATTTCCAGGGAAACCATTATGTGACAGTTAATGATGTTATATTTTCATTTGCTCGGTGATTATTGATCTGAATGTTAAACAGCTCATCATGTGAATACACTATATATCCGTTAAAGATTAGCTAGGTTTACTCACAACAGCAAAGGCCAGCAAGATGAAGTGATAACTTGTAGAGAAATTGTTGGAAATCCGATAAACAGAGAGCGGAACCCTGTCACGAAGGAATTACTCCACAATCTTGTTTTAATCGAGGTATGAATTGATATTTTTTATGGTAAATTGTTTTACTTTCTTGTTCTTCTTCTTTTCTTATATCCTTTGATTTCAGATTTTCTGTTTGTTGAAAATGTATAAGTTATATTTCTTATTATATTTGTGATGAATTGATATTTGAATATGTTTTTTTTATATTATCAAGTAAGATGTTTAAAGTCAATTGATATTGTCCGTATAATTTTTTTACATTTACGTTTCTGGTGGATCAAACTTAAGAAAAAATGACTTGATTTTTCTTCTCATATTGGGTAGCAACGAAACTTTTTGATCACATCTGTTTCAAGTTGCGTCAACCCTCCCACTCTTTACCATCCAATATCATGTCGTAAGTTCATTATTTATGAGACATTAAAATTGTTCGGTAAGAAGATCATCTTAGTCACTATCTCCGTTCAAAGATCGAAAGTAGGAAGGCAAATTTTGGAAGCGGTACGTGGTGAGTACTGTATAAGCATTTGTGAGCTTGTTCCCATAAACTTGCAAAACGATTCTAAAAACTTCTTTTTTGGGACAACCACATCATTAGGATTTTCATTGCTCTATTTAAAGGTGACTTTATAGCGAGCGGAGCTCGCTGCAAAGGCCCGAAGGGCCTTTGCCAGCGAAGCTCGCCCTTATGGTAACGCGTATACACATATCTTATTGAGAAAATATGCTGAATCAAAGAATGAGAATGTACTACTATGCTTTCAAAAATTTTCGTCCCCTTGCAGACAGAGTTACTGCGGAGATGCTGGATATTGCCATTTAAATTTTTTTTTCGACTCCAAGTAGACGTATATGTTATACTCAATTTTTGTTTATAAGTTGAATTTATTGAAAATATTTTTCGTAAATCAGGTAACGATAAAGCATCAACCAGGCGGCGTAACCACGGGAAATCCGACATTTCCGGTTTTAAACGAGAC
This sequence comes from Pinctada imbricata, assembly GCA_033119305.1. Lineage (NCBI taxonomy): Eukaryota > Metazoa > Mollusca > Bivalvia > Pterioida > Pteriidae > Pinctada > Pinctada imbricata. Next base: position 63,594,741 of record VSWD01000007.1, read on the forward strand.
GTTTCGCTCTGATTGCTTTTCTCGTCTCGGGTGGTTTCGTACTGTCAAAAGTCGGAATATGTTTGGTTTTTCTTTTGTTCTTAAGTAATTATAATTTATTTTCATCTAGCCTAAACATTATTCTTACAAAATGAAAATGAATTATAAACAACCATATTTTTAAAGAACCGTATTTTAAGCCCCCCCCCCCCTTAAAATGTTAATCTGCTGGTCTAGATCAATTTTACAAATGCTTCCGTGTTTCCACTCGCCTTATATACTACCTTTTTTTGGCAGTCATCAAACAGAAAGTTTTGTCAGATAAGATAAACCGTCATAGTCAAAATAAAAAAGAAAAATCATTTTTATTTTATATAATCATATCTATTTTCTCTCCGCTCGCACAAAAAGGCTTTGCCTTGATTCATATTATTAAACAAAATCAGATATATCAAAGGTAAATAAATGAAAAAAGTTCATCTTTCGCTGCATCGTGGTTCGTAAGGGGGTCGTAAGGATTACGCATCAAAAGAGTATTATGCAAGGTTTTGGAAACATGAGCAACTTTTCAAACATTTCATACAAACCAACGCTACAATTGTGGACTTCATGGTGGTAATATCATCAGAGAAGACTGGACCCTGATCGTTTGTTTTATCTGAAATTTGATAGGACGTTTTACGAGGCGCCAAATGATACATTTTTTTTTAATTTTGTACTCGACAACAGTGACTTTTGTTCAAGAAAGTGACTTTTGTTCACAACATGAATGAAACCTTTAAAATACCAAAGATACAAATTTATTTTGTACATTTGTACAAAAATATCTTTCTTTAAACAAAACTTAAATTTTGTTGGACAAGATTCAAATCTGTACGACGAAGTTCTATTTTGTTTTGTATCACCAGATCAATTTTGTAGCACAAAATTCAAGTTTGTTTCTTAATATTCTAATCAGTGGACAGAACTCAATGCAAAACGATGTTCCGAACTTGGATTCTGTGAACAAAATTGACCTTGGATTCTGTGAACAAAATTGAGAAATATTTTTACAGAGTTCTGTCTGTGAGACAAAATCGAACTTGTGAGACAGAATTGAAGCCGTCATATAACAGAGTCACTATTGTTTTATAGTTTTCATTTCTGTTAAACAAAATAATTTTTAGTGAACCCAATTCCTTTTTGTAATGACAGAATTCAGTTTTGTAACGAAAGAATTCCATTTTCTTACAACAGAATTCAATTGTGTAGCCACAGGATTCAAACTTTGTAACCACAGAATTCAATTATGTTCACAAACTTTGATTCTGTCGAGTCATTGAGATACAAGTTTAAATTATGTTTCATATGTGGATGGAAGATGTATAACTTTGTTGTGAAAGAATTCAGTTGTGTGTTTAAAAAATCGACCTTGCTTACAAAAAGAAAAGTCACATTTAGAGAACAGGGCGCCAAATGAGGCATTTCAATTCTGTATTCACTTTTCACTTTTATTCAACAAAATTAAGTTTTATCATAACGGAATTGAGTTTTGTCATGACGGAATTGAATTTTGTCATGACAGAATTGAGTTTTGTCTAACAAATTTGAATTTGTTTAAATTGAAATTCGTTTTCGCGTTGTTATTATATTGTTCATATATAAAGTGTTGTATAACGTGTAAAACGTTGCAAAATTCAAAACCTTGTGATGCATGTTTGAAAACTTGTGATTTAATTGGTTTGGAATTTTCTTCATGAAGGTGTAGAGTTTGAACACACTCCGTATTATTATTATAAACACTTATTTCATGGTGCAGTGTGGAGCAATTAAAATCGTTCCCCGTGACTTGATGTTTAGAAGTGTATTAATTACTTCTTTCCAGCTCTGTCGCCTGAAAGAAGCTTTGTTTTTGGAACTTTATCGATTTGACATCATAGATACTATTTTGCTTTTTTCGAAAACTTGTCATTCCATTCAATACTATCACTGAAATTAAAGGAGGTTAGCATCTTAGCACCATCCCTCCTATGCTATTTTGAACGTATATTTTATTTGGATATGCTACTGAATCGACCTACACGGAATGTGGAGCCGCGCTCTCTCTGTAAAGTAAATGTACAAATCTAAATTCAAAACATTAAAGAGGGGCGCTACTGAAATGAATTTTAGTGGCTCTGCTGGAAGCATCACTGATGAGAATTTAATATTCGAAACACGTGTCTGGTGCAGGAAAAATTGGTTTGGAATTTTCTTCATGAAGGTATAGAGTTGGAACACTTCCGTATAATTATGTTTTAAAAATTTATTTATACAGTATATATGTAATAATCTTGATATGTATATAAAAAAACTAGTTCTATGTTCAATAAATCTTGATGTGTATCTGAAAAACCTTGTAAGTTTTCAATAACTCTTGATGTGTATTTAATTGTCAATATTGAAATATATGTTCTATAGTGCCAATTTTGTTGTATTTCGGATATTTTTATCCTCGTCAGTAGTACTTCATGCTAAACAGTTTAAATGAAGCCAGAGTGAATTTTCCTGGCGCCATCTACAATACAGTGCTATAATTTAACAATCTTGATGCTTATTTCAATAAATCTTAATTTGCATGTAAAACATCTTGTGTTCAGTGACGAATATGGACAATGACCTTAACCCAATACACAGTACAAAATCGATGATTCAGAACATCTTAAACTAAAGGCAGTATAAAATCAGGATAAAACAGGAACTGAAGAAAACAAACAAAAACCTCCACCATATCAAAATAAGCGAACTGACAATTTGAGAGTGAGACCAAGTGCGCAAGAAGAGTCAGCATCCCCTGCTTGCATGCAACACCCGTTGCTTCAATTCGACAAAAATATCACATCCGGTTACTTCCATTTCTGTGGTTGGATGGTTCAAGTGGTCTAAGACAGAATATCATCCACCATTCTGGAAAATGGGACATCATAGTATATGACGAGTTCCTCGTATCGACCGTAGGCGTAGATTTCAAGGTGAAGAAAAGCGGAACTGAAATCGGACGCATGCGTGGGAGATTGGCGATAGGGTTGTATTAGAGCCAAGGTTACGGTACGCTTATTGTTAGGACGTTCAGTTCGCCATGATTATGACAAAGATCGGAGGGAATCTCCAACAGGACACGGTTGTAATAACCCCAGCAAACCGAAACACCCAAATACGATACCATAGAGTAGACAAACACAGCAAGAGACACAAAGGGACAAGGACTACCTAACACCAAAAACCACACCATTACGGAAGTGTTCCAGCTCTATACCTTCTTGAAAAATTTCAAACCTGATTTTCATGCACCAGACACGTGTTTCGAATATTTAATTCTCATCAGTGATGCTTCCAGCCAAAGTATTTTTATAGGCCACCCAAATTCATTTCACTAGCGCACTACTGGTTTTATTTTTAGAATTTAAATTTGTGCATTTACCGTACAGAGAGTGCGCGGCTCCAAATTTCCTGTAGGATCGATTCAGCAACTTATCTTAATAAAATCTATGTTCAAAATATCATTGGAGGGATGGTGCTAACATGTTAGCCTCCTTTCATTTCGATGATGAAGTCCCGTCGTCACCGTCAATAAGAGAACAACTCTTAAAATGCACTAGCATAAGACTGTATACTGGTCAAGTACCATGCGAATTGTCCCTTTGGTGACACCAGTGTCTCTTATAATTATCCACGGTTTATACGTGTAAGGCGATTTGTGATTCTGACGCATTTTTATTGTAATTAAGTCTATATTTTGTTGAATACGTCACCATAAAAAGCAGGCTGTAAAATACCCAACGTTATTTACTCTGTTAAAAGTATAGATCCGAATTTCAAAATAAGCTGCAGTGTATTTTTTAGAGCTGAGAGCTGATATATATGTATAAAGCTGAGAGTATTTTTGTTAAATTTCCAGAAAAATCTTAACTTGTTTACTAAAGTGACAAGTGAATACTTGAACCACGTGACGTCTGTTAGATCATTTCGCAATCGTATGGTGATCGAACGTTTTAGCAGATCGCAAGTTTTAAGTAAATTCAACTCCAGTACCCGTTTACTCGACGTAACATATGCACCAAATCGCTGACGTATTCCCTCCCCGCTCTTGCTACTTCATTATTAGTTTTGCCTTCGTCCGTCCGTCCGTCTGTCACACATCGTGTTCGGGCTATATCTCCTGAACCGTTTGCCCGATCACTTTCATATATAAGTATGTTGTTGCTTATGACCCGAAGGTTTCACATCACCTTGACCTAAGGTCAAGGTCACTTAGTGCATTTTTGAGTTGGCAAAGCCAACTCTCATTGCTATGGCTTTCAACTTTGCACTTGATAACCCTGCACGGACCAAACAACGCACAATGTTACTGACGCAGTAAGAAATAGGACCACTACGATTTGACAAAAGAACATATTAGACGACAGACGTTTAAGTTCAAGTTGTAAATAATGGGTTAAATGCATTATGAGAATGCAAAAAAATGCTACAAGGAACGATGATACAGGAATAGCGATCACATGTTGATGTCAGTACATTAAAATATGGCGCATCTTTTTTCTTTGTACTTCCTTCCTCTGTATAAGGAGCACCCCATTTTTAGATAGATAGGTAAACGTATTGTATTTAGGATAAAAAAGACCTTAGATTTTTTTTTAAATTGTGGATGTGTAGAAGACTAAAGACAAGTAAATAAATAAATCAATCAATCCATAATATTTATTTAAAGTCAGACATAATTTATAACAATCAACATTAGCTCTGACGAGCTATTTACCGACTAGGAAAAAAGGTTTTTCAGTTTGATACTTAATAAACCTAAGATGTTGGTTTTAAGTTGGTCAAGAAGTTTCAAAAGCAAATATCTCCTAAAGTAAAAGTGATAGGACATTATACTTCATACATACACCCATAACAATTGCAACAAATTTGACATGATCATATTGACCTTGAACTCTGTCCTCAAAATCAGTTATTTGGTTAAGAAGTTCTATCATTTTATATATTTATATATTTCCAGACTTTTTTTTTAGATTTGAGACAACTCTTGAATTGTGAGAATCACTCATTCAAGCATTTGAGGCATAGATTTGGAGTTTGATTTGTGCCAGTTTTATACTTGTCTTCTGTATCTTCGTCTCAATGTTACTTTTTACCAACTTGCAGGACTTTCAGTCACTTGATTAATGAAATTATGCATACATTCCTGTCCGGGCTATATCTCTTGAACCATTTGCCGGATCACTTTCATATTTTAGTATGTTGTTGCTTATGATCCGAACGTTACACATCACATTGACCCAAAGTCATATGACCAAGGTCAAGGTTACTAAGTGCATTTTTAATGAAATTATGCAAATTATGCATACATTCCTGTCCGGGCTATATCTCTTGAATCGTTTGCCGGATTACTTTCATAATTTAGTATAATGTTGCCTATGACCCGTAGGTTTCACATCACCTTGACCCAAGGTCATGTGACCATAGTCAAGGTCACTTAGTGCATTTTCAATGAAATTGTACATACATTCCTGTCCGGGCTATATCTCCTGAACCGTTTGCCCGATCACTTTCATATTTAAGTATGTAGTTGCTTATGACCTGAAAGTTTCACATCACCATGACCCAAGGTCATGTGACCAAGATCAAGGTCACTTAGTGCATTTTTAATAAAATTATGCATACATTCCTGTCCTGGCTATATCTCTTGAACTGTTTGCCGGATCACTTTCATATTTAGTATGTTGTTGCTTTTGACCCGAAGGTTTCACATCACTTTGACCTAAGGTCATGTGACCAAGGTCAAGGTCACTTAGTACATTTTTAATGAAATTGTACATACATTCCTGTCAAGGCTATATCTCTTGAACCGTTTGCCGGATTACTTTCATATTTTAGAATGTTGTTGCTAATGACCCGAAGGTGTGACATCTTCTTGACCCAAGGTCATGTGACAAAGGCCAAGGTCACTTAGTACATTTTTAGTGAAATTTTACATACACTCTTGTCTAGGCTTTATCCCTTGGACCCCATACTGGATTGCTTTCACATTTAAGTATGTATTTGCTCATGACCAAAAGGTTTCAACTTGACCCATGGTCATTTGATCAAGGTCAAAGTTACTTAGTACATTTTAATGAAATTGTACATGCCATCCCGTTAAAGCTGTATCTCTTTTAACTAATTATTAGATCACCGTCATATTTTATTATGTTGCTGCTTATCACGTAAAGATTTCAGGTCACGTTGACTCAAGGTCATGTGACCAAGGTCAAGGTCAATTAGTATATTTTAAATGAAATTGTATTTGTTACGTGTATTATGTCCAGGCTTACTCTTTTGAAACGTGATCGGATCACGTCATATTTTACGTATGATGGTGCTGATGACCCAAAGGTTTCACACCACCTTGATCCAAGGTCATATGTCTAAGGTCAAGGTCAAGTATTACATCTTTAATGAAATTGTAAATGCTATTGAGTTTGGGCTACATCTGTTGAATCGTATACTGGATCCCTCTGATACTTCAGTATGCATTTGCTCAGGATTGGTGGGTTTCTTATCATCTTGACCCAAGGTCCTGTGCCCAAGGTCAAGATCATTTAGTTCTTTTTAATGAAATTGTACGGTTTAATATTATGTGGGCTATATCTCCTGAACCCTTCTTACAATTGTTTTCATATTTTAGTATGTTCTTTCTCAGGACTACATGTTTCTTATCACATTGTCCCAAGGTCACATGATTAACGTCGCTTCTTACTTTGGTAATGAAATTGTATATGCTAAGCATGTCCAGACTGAAATTGTCTATGCTAATCATGTTTAGGTTTTATATTTTGAACCGTGTATCCATTCTCTAATTCAGTTTTTTGTTGCTCATGATCCATACAATGTTAAACGTCTTCAAATTCAATAGCATCATTTAAAAGCAGATAAATTTGCAGCATGGACCAGACATGCACGTTTCGAGTACTTAACCCTCGTCAGTGAGTGTAGGTTTCAGATCACCTATATCCAAGGTCATGTGACCAAAGTCAATTTCTTTAAATATGCTAATAATCAAATTGTATATGCTAACTCAAACAATGTAATGAATCACTTTCATGTTTTAGTATGATGTTGCCCATGACTCAAAGGTTTCATATCATCTTGGCCTAAGGTCAAAGTAACTTAGAGGGAGGGGGGAGACATCTGGGTTGTTTTTGGTTTTTTGTTTTTTGGGGTTTTTTTTTTTTTTTGTTGTTTTTTTTTAGGAAAAACATTTTTTTTTAATTTCCCATGTTTTCAAGGAACAAAAAGCACAGCGGTAGTGGCCTCTCCAACTAGTATTGACAAAATACACGTATACATGATGATTTGTGAACAAGATTTGGAGGGTAGGGATGTTTTTGTTTTTGTTTTGTTTTCGTTTGTTGCTTTGTCAGTACTGGTTCCAATAATGTTTCTGATGTTTCTTTCGGCAATCATTTCCAGATACAGCTAGATATTTCTCTTTGTATAAAATCAGCAAGTCATGTAAGTAATGTCCGGCTAGGATGTTAGTTGCGCATTAATATTTACAAGCGTTCATCGTAAATAATTTTTATGCCCCCGTAATCGAAGATTCGGGGGCATATAGTTTTTGGCCTGTGCGTCTGTCTGTTTGTCCGCAAAAACTTTAACCTTGGCCATACCTTTTGAATGGTAAGTGATAGGGCTCTCATAGTTCACATGTGTATTCTTTGTGACAAGACCTTTCCATAGGATACCAAATATTTTGACATTGTGACCTAGACCTTGGAGTTTGACCTAATTTCGAAAATTTAAACTTTAGCCATAACTTTTGAATGCTAATTGATATGACTTTCATATTTCACATATGTGGCAAGACTTTTCCATGGATACCAAATTTGACCTTGTGACTTTGCCCTCAAAATGTGAAACTACTTTTCATCTGTTTTACTGTCAAAAATGCCAACGGGGACATTCGTGTTTCACAAACACAGGTTTTATTCTTAATACAGCAAAATTGTTATTAAGAAGAGCACTGCGCTAGATTACACGTAGATTGACGCAAAATCTAGAGCAAATTCCATTCACAAGCTTATACAGACAGCATGAAGACTAATTAGGTGATCAGAGATTGGGCAGGAGTATGTTAGTGACGTCTCACGAAGGAAATGATAATTGTCGATGGAATCTGACTATAAGTTCTTATTGTGATTCTGTTGTAATAAAGGATTCTCATCTACTGGTGTCAGAATCAGCTTACAGTTATTTATAACTCTTCATGAAGTGTGACTTTGAATGTAATCAGATTACACCCTTATGGAGTACTACTAGTATTCTTTCCGTCGAAATATGTGAACTACTTTTTTCCCCAAATATGTTCGATTAATAGTAAATATTGATCAATCATATCTTTATCATACATTGTATGTATGGTTTTCAATGATATATCACATTTTTTGTCACATTCTTGATGGGTTTTTTCTTAAGATATCCTCCAACTACTGAACCAAGGGTACATTTGTAAGCGACTGACTTTGTCACTGCAAAATCTTTTGGGCGAAACAATGAATATATTAATATATTCATAATATTGGAAGATTTTAGAATTAGTACTATCCAAAATAAAGAGTAAAATTACGTTTTTCTTCACGGCCTAAGTTGTAAAGGGTGTTGCTAGCAAACAGGATGCACTTACTGTTCTCGTGCGTCTGATCTCCTCTCCATTTGGGGACTCATTTTGCTTCTTTACAGAAAATTTAAGTTGATTGTATCATTTGAATCTCCATAGAAGCTTTTGAAAATGGAAATTCATTAGTAGGTGTCGCTGTTTAACTTAATATGGGTGGCGCCGCATACACATGAACTTCTAAAGGTCTCATCCCCTCCAGCATGATCAGTCGGATATTATGTATTTAGTTTTATAATACTATATGTATATAGTTTTTAAACAAACAGTGTGTTTAAGTTGATTGTATTATTTGTTATTGAGCAGATTCCCAAAGAAATTATTATGTTTGGCAGGCTTTGAGATCAATGGAATGGCTTTTTTCAATTACAATGAACATCTAATTTCTTCATCGGATTTATTCAGGGTGGCGTTGCCTTCAATCATTTTTTGTAATTTTCTTGTTCTAGGTTATCATACTGCGGCCAATGAGCAAAACTCCCCCTTGGTTTTAGATGATAAGTAATACGTAGAAAGCTTCATTTTAGGTCCTACTTTCTTAGATACTGTAACTTCGTCATATATGTAACATGATTCACGTGATATATGAATACTAGTATGTTTATCATTGTTCTAATTAGCATGGTGCCCCAAGAGTGCATTCCGTACTTACACTGGATTCTGAAGATTGTTCATTTTAAAATTAAAGTTGCCCTTCGTGATTTTATAATGATGTGTTGTTGTCTCCGTCTGTTTGTCGTATTTTCTTTTCTCGTGAGAAAGTTGTTTTTAAATTATATGTTTTCAAGAATTTGTAAGCCTTTTGATTGCGAATGTTGGAATCTTATTTCGGATGTTGTGTCCGACTTTCATTCACTAATTTGTTTTTCAATATATCAACTAATTGTATTGTTTGTTGTTTTTATCTTGAAATATCTTTTTTCTCGAAAAAAAAAAAAAAAAACATTGTGACAGGCGGAATGTAAAATTTGACAAGTCCGGGAATCGAGCTCGAGACGTACCTTCTGTTATTTTATTATTATTTTTTTTTTATGCATACGATGCTACCGGGTATGATACCCAAACCGTCACATTCAACCCAGCCACCCAAATCTTTAGGCTTGCAATGGTTTTAAACGGAAACATCACATGTCAAGGCAAATAAATCGCTTGTTCACTCTCACAGCATTAGATACTGTAAAAGGTGGAATGGAGAATATGACCAGTCTGGGACCCGCTGCTTTCTTGGCAGAAACACTTTACCTGAAGCATCATGGTTTTTCATAGTTCGTAATCGGAAACTTAACTAAAAGCAAAAGACGAAATACGTATATACCTCTGTTAGAATTCCGTGCTTTCTTTTTAACCGTAGATTTTTACATGTAGTTGTATAAGTCATAATTAAGAGGCATCCATGTGTTCTCTTAAAATCGTTAAGTTCAGTGCTTTTAAACTCGTATTGCACAAAAAGTTAACATAACCTCTAAGCACTGATGAAAGCACATGTACATGTATATGATTCTGCACTTTAGACATACTTGTTTATTTTGCTTTTGACATTATACATAACAACCGTTACAATGTTTGAATCGGAATCAACTAGACAAGAATAGACATGAAGAAGACACTGTGTTGTTGTCACTACCACTATAGAATGTCAATGTGACAGAGTGTCATTATACTCTGACCAGAAGAACACCAGCATTTATATTTATGTCCATGGTTCTGTGTTCTTCTTAAACACGGGCAAGTATGCTCCAATCGATAACGCCCTCTCTCTGGCATTCAAAAGGGTTAGCATAACTCTAAGTTGTCTTTAAGTTGTCCTTCATGTTTCTATAAAGCTGTGTCATAGTCTCCGTCTGTTTGTCCGATTTTCCTTTTCTCGTGAGAAACTTCTGATATATATATTTTTGTTCAAGAATTAGTACGCTCTTTGATTGTGATTGTTGGAGTCTGATTCGGGTTTTGTGTAGGAATAATAATACGGAGGGCTTCCAACTCTATACCTTCTTGAAGAAAATTTCAGACCAAATTATTATGCACCAGACACTTGTGTCGAATATTAAATTCTCATCAGTGATGCTTCCAGCCAAAGTGCTTTTCATAAGCCGCCCATATTTATTTCACTAGCGCCCTCTGGTTATATTTTTAGAATTTGAATTTGTGTATTTCCTTTTCAGTGAGTACGCGGTTCCAAATTTCCTGTAGAGTCGATTCTGTAGCATATCCAAATAAAATCTATGTTCAAAATAGCATTGGATGGATGGTGCTAAGAATGTTAACCTCCTTTTATTACGATAGTATTTTTGGATGAATGACAGTTTCCAAAATAGCCAAATAAAATGTATGATGTCAAATTGATAAAGTGCCAAAACAAAGCTTCTTTCAGGCGACAGAGCTGGAAAGAAGTAATTAAAACATCCAATGTCACGGAAACTAGTTTAACTGCTCCACAGTGCAACAGGAATAAGTGTTTGGACTTTCATTCACCGATCTAAACAATGATGAAAGTGCTTTCGATAAATTTATTCATAACTATGAGATTCTGTATATTGGGTAATGTACTTTAAAAATGATATGCTCTTACCAAATCTGTATCGATCTTACTCAACAAAGTTTTATCTGAAATCAAATCTGGGCTTCAAAAATATTGTTCGACAGTATATTCTCGCAGTGGTATCAACCAGATGTGGATTTTAAGAATTCCAAGGAACTTTTAGAACATCTGAAATCCATTCATTTTAGTAGAGTCCATTCGATCAAAGCCTTTGATTTTTCGACACTTTACACTACAATTCTACATTCTAAATTGAAAGAAAGACTCGCAAAAATTATAAGTAATGCGTTTACAAGTAAGAACGGTAATCGCAAACTACAAATTTATTGTTGTTAACTATGACAATACCTACTTTGTAAAAGAAAAGTCCGATTCTGAAAATAGGTACACTGAAACAGATATTATTCAGATGTTAACTTTCTTATCGACAACATTTTTGTGGTGTTTGGAGGAAAGGTCTTCCAGCAAATTGTCGGAATTCCAATGGGGACCAATTGTGGTCCCACTCCTTATCGACATTTTCCTTTACTCGTACGAAGCTGAATTCATTCAAGCTTTGGTCTCTGAAGGGAAAAGATACTTAGTTTCTGACTTCAACTCCACTGACAGATACATAGACGATGTGTTGTCCATCAATAATCCAAATTCGCGGATTACCTGAGCAGTATCTATCCTTCGGAGCTTGAAGTCAAATTACTACTAGAGACAAATAATTCAGCATCCTATGTGGACATAATGTTGTCCTACGACACTGATGGTCACATGAACACCTCGCTTTATGACAAACGTGACGACTTCAATTTCAGCATTACAAACTTTTCCTTTTCTGAGTAGCAACATCCCTTCATCGCCTGCTTATGGCGTGTTCATATCTCAGTTGATACGCTATGCCAGAGCAAGTACCAAATATACGGACTTTATTCTGAGAGCTAGGCGTCTTTCATATAAGCTTCTCAGTCAGGGATATGTTTGTGACCGACTAACATCGTCACTGAGGAAGTTCTACGGTCGATATGGGGAACTCGTCATACACTATGATGTCCCACTCTCCAGAATGGTGGATGATATTCTGTCATAGACCATTTGAACCATCCAACCAAAGATTGTACTCTATGTCCTCCGAAATGGAAGTAACCGAATGTGACAGTTCTACCGAATAGAAGCGGCGGGTGTTGCATGCAAGCAGGAGATGCTTACTCTTCCTGGGCACCTGGTCTCACTCCCATATCGGGAGTTCGCTTCTTTTCATGTGGTGGAGGTTTTTGTTTGGTTCCTGTTTTATCCTAATTTTGTATGCCTTCGGTTTCTGATTTTCTGAATTATCGATTTTGTGCTGTGTACAGGGATATGGTCATTATCCATATTTGTCATAGATTTGCTTTTGACATATCGTGCTACAGGACATTTAAATGAAAGTGTTTCAACTGAATAAGATAGAGGAAAAATAGACGGGGAGGTAACACTTTGATATGGTATTGCCAGTTACAGAACGTCAATGTGATAGAAATGTATTTATATTCCCTCTGCCTCCTACATGCAAGATGTTTAAGCGACTTCCTTGCTTGATTCACCATACAACTTAATCTTGTCTTCACGTTTGTCATAGCAAATTAATATAAGTAGCTGTTACTTGTCCACTTTCTGCTAAGTGCCAGGATTTCACTTATCATCTTTTTATCTTCGTTGTTAGATTGTTTTAACTATTCCTTCCTATCTTTTTCTATTATTGCGAATTTCTGCTCAGATTCTCTTTACTGAGGATTTTTATAAGACAAACGTATATAGTGTTCTTATATTTCTGCTAGAGACTTCGGCATCGGGATCACTTACTATGTTGTTAACCAAATCCATGTCTTTCTTCATTTGTTTCTCAACTTTTTTGTTTTGCTTTTGTAATCGTCTTTGCATTTCTGTTTTAATCGTTCCTATCTTTCTATTTTCATATTCATGTTCTCTCTCTGATCTATAGGGTTCCAGGATGTTTGGCTTTTCACGGTTTTCTTGTTCTTATCTGTATATTCTTTCTCTAACACGATTTTCATTTCTGTTTCTTCCTCCCGTGCAGATTCTTATTCTTATTGTTGTGCATTCTTTTCTGTGTCAAGCTTTGCTCTTCCTTTTTCTGTTTTTCACTTGTTTTAATCATTCTCTTTTAAAAATATTCTTACAACGTCCTTAAAGTCCATGGAAAAGTACAAGAACGTTTACTTTTCACTCAGGCGGGCTTTCCAGAAAAAAATATTGACGACTACAATACTCGTGCAACAAGACTTTTTACGTCCAAAGCCCCGGTCACACTGCACCCACTTCTAAACTACGTAAAAAAGTCATGAAAATCTGGTGGACGTGGTCGTAAATGGTAATTTTTGGTCGATCTAGGCTTGGCTGTACTCTGAACGGGGGCTTTGACCGTTGGCGGTTGTTCCACTTGGAAACACTGCCTAAGCATGGATTACTACGTCCAATCACTTCTAATGCTGAAACGAGGTTTGCACGTTCGTTATAAGCCGCTATACACACACACTATTCCTCTTGATATCAACGCGTTATAGTCGTCCGATGACCGTGCTCTGCCCTTGACAGAATGCTCAACTTTCGCGTCTTACCGCGTCTCCCCCAAGTTTTAATCACTGCCGGAACACGGATTATCATGTATGTTTCAAATGCGTTGCACATCTTTTCCACGTGTGCAGTCTGAATTTTGAGCAGTTCAACACAAAGCCGTTCTTTTAGCCCCTGTCACGGATACATAACACGTTCTCGCATGGCGTTTGTGCTACGACTACTAAAATTGTACGAAACGTGACGTGAATGTAGGCATGAAGCAGATACTTTACTAACTTTTGTTGACGCCTACAAACGTGTCCGAACTCCGAGCCAACGCGACCATTTTGAACAGTTAAAACCAGTAGTAAGAACACACTGAGATGAGTGAGAACATAAGATAGTAAGGACTGCTTGCGAACGTATTGAGAATGTACTTCGGACTGCATAACAGTATTAGCAACTTTTTACGAATGTAGCAGGATCTTAGTGAGGACTGCTAAAACTTTATAAAAACACAAACACTCAAATACACAAATTCGGCCACTTGGCCTTTATCAAGTGAAAAAACGACGATCGTCGTTTTTTACAATTGATAAAGGCCAAGGGGCCGAAAATTTGTGTATTTGAGTGTTTGTGTTTTTATTTATCATCCCTTCCCTTTGGAAGAAATATTTCAATCTACTGTTAAAACTTTAGACCTTCGCTACTTTGCCTTTCTTACCACATTACTGGGTTGAGAGCTAAAAAAGAGAGAGAGAGAGAGAGAAACAGACCATGTCCAAACTGTTTATCTCTTGGACTTGCCATTATCGTAGGTCGAGAGTAGTAAGGAATTCAAGAAAGTTGCATGATCGCTGTACTATCCTTTTGCAGACGTCGTTGTGTGAACTAAGGGCTAAACGTACATGTAGTGAGAAGGGGTCCTTGTACTTAAGAGCAATTAAATTTTCCATTTCGGAAAAGTTAAGGAGTTCATTTTGCTCTTTCCTTTTTCGATTTGAAATTTCAAAATGAAAATTGGAAAATTGAATCAATTTTCTTTTTTCCATTACTAAATTGAAAAATGAAAATGGAAAATAGGTTCAATTTTCCATTTTTCATTAACGTTTTCGAAAAGGACAATTGAATTGTGGTTTAGTACATGGACCTTGGTCTACTACAACCTATTAGGGTCCAATTTCTATTAATCATTTTCCATTTTATATTTTAAAATGAAAAATGAAAACTGAATCGATTTTTCATTTTCCATTTACAAATTTGAAAAAGAAAATGGCTTTAAATTTCCATTTTCCTTTTTTTAATTTAATTTTTGCAAAGGAAATTGAATTGTTGTTTAAAACGGCATATTTAAGTTCATTTTCCTTTTTCAATTTGAAATTTAGTTAGTGATATCATTCACTTTGAAAATACTCATATCCCTAATAAACTTATTGATATTAATATTTGAATTAGTGATATCAATAATTCTTTCAGAATTAGAGATATCTCTTATTCGAATTAGTGATATGATATTCTCCCATTTGCCCCCATGTGGGATAGAGTTTGCCCATAGCGACGCGTCATGTAGGGTCACTGTATCCCACATGTACCTTGCGTGACTTTTGACGTCTGTCGTATAGGCCGTATCCATATTGTGACGTCGTTGTTATCCATTGTGACGTCATGATTTTGCACCTAAAGCGGCGACCTCTCAACAAAAACGTCGTTTTAAAACTCTTTTTTTAAACATTCTAATTCCTATTAAACCGATTAAGGCTAAGGACTACGGTTTATTCTTTTAGAATAAACCATTTTTGAGGGCGCTGAAAACGAATATCCCTTTATTTTTCGAATTCGATGAAGTTGGCGATTTCATGATTTCATGGAATTTCAAGAAAGGCCCCTAGAAATGGGAGAAAAACGATCAACCATATGTTTGTCATGTGGGATGAGAAAAGCCCACCCTCGGGGTCTGGTATCTGATCAGGGAACTCGGCAAGCCTCGTTCCCTGACCAGAAACCAGACCCCTCGGGTGGGCTTTTCTCATCCCACATGACAACATATGGTTGATAGTTATAATCTCTAATCTTGAACAATAATTCATATAACTTCTTCCAAAGCAAGTCAAATGCCCGGGGTCGATCACCGAAATCGAATTAGTGATATCTGTAATTCTAAAAATTGATGATATCACTAATTGAAATAGTGAAATCACTTCGTAAAATAGAGATAACACTAGTTGGAAATCAATATCACTAATCTCCAATTCTGTTAGTGATAGCACTTTTTTTCAATAGGTATGGAAATTAGTGATATCTCTAATAAGTGATATCTCTATTTAATAAGTGATTAATGATATCTCTAATTAAATAGTGATATCATTTATTTAAAAATAGAGATATCACTAAATAAATAAATATAGGGTTGTGGTGGATCTAGTCTAGGTGCCATTCATGAAACCCAAAAATTTGTTACGCACAAAATGTTTTTGCATGAAAGTGTTGTCAATACCCTCTTATTTGATAATCCGGCGGATGGTACTCTGGCATCCTTGGGCATTTCGAAATTTTGGGATAAAATGAAATTTTTCGAAGAAAAACCGTTGAAAATAGGAAAAATTTAATTACTTTTTCCATGCAGCTAGATCAACAAAATTGGTACCACAAGAACGACAATTTCATTGTCTGTATGTCTCAATCTCAATTTACCAATTAACTTGTCAATAAAATGGGGAAAACTATGGATTTTCGATGAAAAATCGTTGAAAATTGGGAAAATACAATATCTTTTTTGATACTGTAGCTAAATAAGCAATTTTGGTACCAATCTCACAATAAAATTATTACCTTTCATTTTAAATAATACAGAAGTCAGATTCGCAATTTGCTGGTACGAAAAATTGGGAAAAACAACTACTCTTGGATGAAAAATCGCTAAAAATTTGCAAAATGCAATGACCTTTTTCAAACTGTAGTTAGTATGAGGTACAGCAATTATGGTACCAAAAGAACGTTTTTTTTATTGTCTTTTATTCTGAATTCGTAATAAGCAACTTGCTCATAAATAAAGTGGGAGAAGACCAATGAGGAAGAAAACTTTGTTTTTTGAAGGGTGT
Organism: Pinctada imbricata; assembly: GCA_033119305.1. Taxonomy (NCBI): domain Eukaryota; kingdom Metazoa; phylum Mollusca; class Bivalvia; order Pterioida; family Pteriidae; genus Pinctada; species Pinctada imbricata. The sequence continues at coordinate 63,611,575 of VSWD01000007.1, forward strand.
TTCCATAAAAACTTGGGACTTTGAAAAATACAAAACGTTTAAGAAAATCTAGAACAAAGATATGTCTATTCAAGTCAACATTTTTTTTTTTTTTAATTTACTGGTATATGGAGTCTTGTAGCAAGCTTTTGAAAGACGTGGGTGAAATTAGAGACATTGTTCAAAAGGAAGCGGCCACTGTCTATGATACATAACGTGCATGTCTGGTCCACGCTGTTAATTAATCTGCAGTTAAATGATACTAATAAATTTGAAGACGTTTAACATTTGTACCACTAGGTGAGTGTCACTGCTGGTGGACCAGGAGTCCCTAAGGTCACATGTAGCAAAGTTCGATCAATTTCGGTTGGTCGTTTCTTCAAACGCATTCGAATATTTCTGTTTACAAACATTGTCACAAATTTCTGAAACCTGTGTCCTTTAGCATCATATCCCAGTTATCTTGATACGTCTTTCGGTATATTTTGGACTTTATTATCACACATTTTGGCCATATTTCATTGTTTGGATAGTGAATCACTGACGAGGGTTAAATAACCGAAACGTGCATGTCTGGTCCACGCTGTTAATTAATCTGCTTTTAAATGGTGCTAATGAATTTGAAGACGTTTAACATAGATGATTTCTGCCAGGGTTGTGTAGTTGTTTTCAACTATTGAAGTGGATCTTAAATTAATCTGCTTAATCGTGACATTGTTCTAGTCCCTTCGTCAATGTTGTAAAGATGACTTCATGGTGCATAAACTGAGACGATTGAATGGCATAATCAATAGCTGGATTGTTTCTGGTCGTATATTTCTAAAAAATAATTAAACAATTCAGATGTTCAATAATAAGTGTTCCAACTATTTACCTTCTTGAAGAAAGTTTAAAACCAATTTTGATGCACCAGACAGGTGTTTCGGATAGACAAATCGTCATCAGTGATGCTTTCAATTAAAGTGACTTCATGGCACAGCCAAAATCCTCTCCAGTAGCGCCCCTGGTCCTATTTTTTGAACTTACAATTGCTATCACTTTGCAGAGAGCAAATTCAAATGATATTCAATTTAACCCTACTTATCATCACAATGACATAAAAGATTCAGTCTGGAAAGCTACATCCCAGGAAATGAAGTGCAACTGATTGATATTACATGTACTTGCAATCAGTTGATCGAGAAAGCAATCCGATTGATTAAGAGTTAGACGTCTTTAAATTCAATAGCATCATTTAAAACATGATAAATTTACAGCATGGACAAGACATGCACGTTTCGGGTACTAGACCCTCGTCAGTGATCCTCAGTCTGAATGAAATCTATTGTTGATCTAAGGATCAATGATACCCCCGCCCGGCATATTTTACATATAAGCAATGTATAAAAAGTTTGAAGGTGCACAATTCAACACAAAATTGAGGAACTTAATTTGAACTTGACCTGTATTTGAACTTGACCTGTATTTCTAAATGTTAAGCTATATCTAAGAAATAAATATATTCCCTGTTAACGGTTTTCATTTAAATGCCAGGCAAACACAATATATTTCTTTTTCCTTTTAAGTTTGAAGGGGCACAACTCTGCATAAAATTGAGCCATATTCAAACCTAACCTGTAATTTTTGGTATAAAAGCTACATTCAAGACATGAAGTTATTATCTGTAACAGTTGTCCTTCTAATGTTCAGAAACCACAAAATTTTGAATTTGTTTAAGTGTCAAGGGGCATAACACTGCACGTAATTGAGGGGACATGACGCATATTTGAAGTTGACCTGTATTTCATGGTGCGAAAGGTATATGCAAGGAATGAATTGATTATTTGTATCAGTTTTCCTTTAAATGTCTGGAAACCACAAAATTGTGAATTTTTCTAAGTTTCAAGGGGCATAAGACTGCACGTAATTGAGGGTCATGACCCATATTTCGAAGTATCTCTTGGTGTAATAGTTACATGTATATGCAAATGAGTTAAAGAAGATCCTGACGATAATCTCAACAGCACTCACAATAGAGCACCAAATTGAGCATCGACGAACCCCTAGCAAGCTAGAGGTGGGACCAGGTGCCTGGTAGGAGTAAGCATCCCCTGTTGGCTAGCCGCACCCGCCGTCGATGTTCATGCACGAAAATAAAAACAATATATAAAATACATGCATTGCACTGTCTGAGGTTATATCTATATAGAAAGTGCTATGGCGACCATGTTAGGGAAAATGAATGCAAGAAATGAATTGATTATCTGTAACAGTTTTCCTTTAAACGTCCCGAAACCACAAAATTTTGAATTTTTCTAAGTTTCAAGGGGCATAACTCTGCAAAAAATTGAGGGACATGATCCATATTCGAACTTGACCTGTATTTCTCAGTGTAAGAGCTATATCCAAGAAATGAATTGATTATCTGTAACGGTTTACGTTTAAATGTCCGGAAACCACAAAATTTTGAATTTTTCTAAGTTTCAAGGGGCATAACTCTGTACAAAATTGAGGGATATGACCCATATTCAAACTTGGCCTGTATTTCTTTGTGTAAAAGCTATATGCAAGAAATGAATTGATTGTCTGTAATAGTTTTCTTTAAATGTCTGGAAACCATAGGTGGGACGGACGCACGCACGCACGGAAGGACGGACGGACGGACAAGTGCATCACTATATACCCCCACCATTATATGGCGGGGGTATAACAATGTAATATGGCCAAAAGGTATGAAAATTATTATGTCCCAAAATGTACCAAAAGACGTAGCAGAATGGATGGGATATGGTGCTACAGGACCCACGTTTTAGAAATTTCAAGAAAGTTTGTAACAGAAAATTTCAAATGCGTTGAAGAGACAGACGATCAACCAAAGTTGATCGAACTTGGCTCGCATTTCACACATCATTTGGCGAACTTGGCTCGCATTTAACACATCATTCTGAAGATGAAGGTATTGAGAACAGATCATGATGATGGATATAATCAACATATATATTATGATAGTATTGGAGAGACAAAGGTTGTTCTTTGGGAAGCTTTTGAAGTGGTGTTCGTGTCAAATTTCAGAGAAGTTAATTCAGATATTGAAAAGAGGCCATGATATTCATAAAGAATTACTATGGTTTAGAGAATCTAGATAGCTATACCCTAATGTCAGGTCCAGTGTACGATTGAACGAAATGGGCTATAGGAGTTGAAAACTCTTGGATGACCATTACCACCAACAGTTAATTGAAGAATTTCGATAAAATGTCAAGAAAAACGAAATATTTTAGCCATGCACACGGAAACATTCTTCAGATTCAGTTCAATCAAACCGGGATCTGCAAAAAGAATGATTTTTTTTAATGTCGAGACCTATTGTGATAATATTTTGTACCTCTATCTGATTATCCTGATGATTTGTTGCAGTCGCACATGAAATCTGATTTGAGTAACAAACAGATGTGACAAATTATGTGCTCAAATTTATTTGATGCTGTAAATGCTCACCGATAAATATCATCGAAATTAAAGGAAATTAACACCAACTTAGCACCATCCCTTCAATGCTATTTTGAACATAGATTTTATTTGGATATACTACTGAATCGACCCTACAGGAAATTTGGAGCCGCGCGCTCTATGTAATCTAAATGTAAAAATCTTACTTCAAAAAATTAAAGAGGGCGCTTCTGAAACTATTTATGGTGGCGCCGCTGAAAGCATTACTGATGAGAATTTAATATTCGAAACACGTGTCTGGTGCATGTAAATTGATTTGGAATTTTCTTCAAGAAGGTACGAGAGTTGGAACCCTTCGACATTTTTGGAGTAGAGAATTGTCAGAGTACGATGCAAAGGAGGCATTTTGATTAACCATGTAAGAGGGGTTCTTTGTTGTTAGAAGTACAGTAGGTTGCACAGAAGTACATGTATTACAATAGCATGTTGATGAAACAACAAGGCAATAAGAAAGGAGGTGATCTCCAAAAAAACTGGGTTGCAGCACCATTATCAACACATCAAAACACCTAGAAGACACACACAGCAAGAGAAACCAAACGGGCAGGGAACAGCAAACACGACATCAAACATCAAATAAGCAATGTATGATTGTTAGAATGGAACATAAAATGAAATGTCACGTGATATTGTAAGATGATGCTAGGACATTCATACTATTTGGAATGATATATCTAGAGTAGAAAAAAGGATAATAAGAGAGTGCAAATCTAAAACAATCAAAATTGTTGTTCTAGAATTTCTTAAATACGATTGTATTTTTACAATCTAAAACCTTTTTTCTGCAAAAAACAAAAGCAAAACAAGAAGATTCCATTTGCTTGAGTGGAATTCTGAATTTAAGTCAATGAAATAATTTTTCTTGCTGTTCTTCTAACTACAGCATAAAAAAAGCATTGCAATATCCCAATTTTCAGCCATTTTTCATTCAAAATTCTTTTTCCCCATTTTCGTACTTGCAAATTGCTAATCTGATATCTAAAATGAAAGGCAGTACATTTATTGTTCGTTTGGTACCAAAAATGTTATTTTATCTACAGTATGAAAAAAGACATGACATTTTCCAAATTTTCAACGGTTGTTCATCGAAAATCCATAGTTTTCCCAATTTTATGGACGAGTAAATTGATAAACTGAGCTTGAGACTTAAAGGCAATGGCATTGCTGTTCTTTTGATACCACATCTGTTGTTCTAGCTACAACATGGACAAAGTAATTGCGTTTTTCCAATTTTCGACGGTTTTTCTTTGAAAAATCACACTTTTTTTCCAAAAATTTCGAAATGCCCAAGGATACCAAAGTGGCATCCGCCGGGTTATCAAAGTAGAGGGTATTAACATCACTTTCATGCCAAAACATTTTGTTCCTGTGCACCACTTGATCCACCTCAGCAACATCAGAACACGTGGTTCCTCTGCCAACAACATCCGGCATATCAGCACCAGGGTCGACGTCTATAAATACTCCTTCTTACCCGCCACCATCAGGTTATGGAATAACATCCCGCCATCTGTGAACTTCTCTGAACACCTTCCGGTCAGCGCTCCTTTCGGTGGACATGTCCGGAGTCCTCACAAGAAATTAGATGTGCCAGTGTTTTTAGCCTGTTTTTAATTGTGAATAGACTCAGAGATTTTTTAGCTATTTGTTCGCGCTGGAGTAGTGAACACTAGACTTTACGAGGAAACTCCATTCGGGAAGAAGAAGAGTGTTACTAGTTTAAGATTGTTAAACCGTTATCATCTTAATTAAGATTCAATAGGTGCAAGCTACCAAAATGGAAAAGATGTAATGTTAAACGTCTTATTAAATCTTGTTAAATTCAATAGCATCATTCATGTCTGGTCCATGCTGTAAATTTATCAGGTTTTAAATGATGCTATTGAATTGAAAGACGTTTAACATTCAAGACCTGATTAATTTACAGCATGGACCAGACATGCACGTTTCGGGTGCTAAACCCTCGTCATTGATCCTCAGTCTAAACAATGTAAAATGGCCAAAAAGTATGAAAATTATTATGTCCAAAAAATGTACTAAAAGACGTAGCAGAATGGGTGGGATATGATGCTACAGGACCCACGTTTTAGAAATTTCAAGAAATTTTGTAACAGAAAATTTCAAATGCGTTAGAGAGACAGACGGTCAACCGCAGTTGATCGAACATGGATACATGTGCCCTCGGGGACTCTTGGTCCACCAGCAGTGACACTCACCAAGTACATGTAGTTCAAATATTAAACGTCTACAAATTCAATAGCATCATTTAAGACCTGATGAATTTACAGCATGGACCAGACATGCACGTTTCGGGTGCTAAACCCTCGTCAGTGATCCTCAGTCTAAACAATGTAAAATGGCCAAAAAGTATGAAAATTATTATATCCAAAAATGTACCCCATTACACGTGACTGTTTCAATAGAGAAGTTGACCACTCATCTAGATCAATCGATTCCTTCTCTTTTCAAAAGATCACGGTGTAGCGTGTATTTGATGATTGATAATCACAATTTAAAAACGTCACCTAGCCCGTCTACACTTTGCGTTGACTAAATACATACATGTATATTTTGGTTTCCCAAGGGTTATATGCTAATAGTATTTATTACAATAATTGTAATTTTATGTTACAGATGCTGAATAAAAGTAGTTTAATCGAAAATCGGAGTCACGTGACATCGGAAGAGGAAACACTGACCGATGCAGCTTACGTTACAATGGGAATATATCTCACAATATTAGGTATTTCAACTTTATCATAATCTCAACATCGAGTTTCGTCCGTCGTACTAATTTTTATATTTCTGATCGCTTGCAATATTTAGATGGAATTTGGTATTTACGAGAAACTATAGTTAAGGTCGAGTAGAAGGTTTGATAATTCCGGTCCGATATTCCTTCAGATGAAGACCCATGCAGGACAAGGTCTTAAAGGTCCAAGACGGTACTCCCCCTTAACAATCTTAACACGGAAAGCTGTTGGATATCAAAACTTGTGACAAAAACGATGGTTTTTTAGCGTTTTTCTTTTTTTATTAGATATTTTCACAAAGAAATTACATTTCTATCGTACTCTTTCTCTCTTGATTTAATATGCTGCATCATTTTGTCGGCCATAATAAGATATATTGCAATGCTGTTGTGACAGATTTTTTTTTCAAGAAATCTTATTACTAAGTTTTGGCGAAATTACGATTAATACGGCATCGTGCGCAAAGATTGTACTATACTGGCAAAAAAAAAAAGAAAGAGATGAATCCTTGCAAATAATACCAGGACAGGAAAAAAGTAATAGAAGATAAAGTCACATTTTCATCTCTCCTCTGAAATCACTTTAAAGTGGGAAGTTGCAAAAGTATTTATGACTGTTTTTTTTTTGGGGGGGGGGGGGCACTTTCAATAATTTATGTTTTTCAATACAAAAATTTATGATTGATTTCCCTTAAGTTGAAAAAAAATTATGGTTATGTTGATATTGGCCGTGGTTGTCATGATCTAAGCATTTGGATTTCAAGGTCGCAAATTAGATGGTGACGATGATCTTTTTGTTTATTTATTTATCTATTTTTAAACTCGTGTGTCAGCAAAATTCAAGGTATTCTTATAGCAGCAGTAAAATATCCTTTTCTGGTTAAAATACTATAGTTTGTCCTAAGTAACCTTCCTCAGGGAAGTGGCGTAAAATTTGATTTTACTATATTTTGAATTATCAGAAAACGTTATCACATGTTGTTTTTTTTTTCCAGCTCCAGCTCTCGACTCTTAGTTCATATTTTTTCTGTCTCTATGATTAAAGAAGTATCCACTTAGCCTCTTGATAATCCCCAGTTTTATTAAATATAAGAACATATTAAGTAGGCTTATCTCCCCTGATTTCCTTTCCTAGTTCTATTCAAGCTTTTTGATTACACTGGTCTAGGCCTTATCCTTATCATTTGTATATAGCTGACCGACTGATGGTCTCCCACAGTTTATGATGGGATATAATTTTGTCTCCGGGAAAATGTCCTTTCCGGTTAATTCTGATCAAATGCTAAAATCAATATATAGAGTACGTCACACAATTGATGGTAGGGACGCGGAAAATGTCAGATATTCACACACAAGATGGGTAGAGGACATGTCTACAAAAACTGAAAATAATGTGTACAAGGGACATATTACAAAATCTGCTTTTTTTATTTTTTATTTTTATTTATTTTTTTTTTTTCTATTTTTATTTTTATTTTTTTATTTTTTTTTTTTTTTTGCCCTGACTGTGAATTTTCTGACAATGGCCATTAGAGCCAAAACACACCTTTTTTAATGATTTTTGAGGTTTCAAAAAATTTTCTTTTAAAAAATCGTCGCCGGGTTACTCTCCTGAACCTCATACCAGGACATTCCCTTGACAGTTGAAGGCCTATGTGTTTCCAAAACCCGTGACCTTTAGTCACTGATTGTCATATTCAAAATCTGACTAGATATTCATGTTGAGGACATTAAAAACTTGAATACTTGCACAAAAGAAGTTTGAAACCGTGAGATAGAGATATAGAGTACAAGAATCATCTGTACTAGCATAACTAGTAAACAACAAAGTAAGATTTCTCCGAATCAGTACCTTAACCGTTGTGTTTGGAAGAGGAGAAAACTTTTCTTTCCTAGTAAAAGCTTTGACTTAGCTTCTCTTATTTTGTAGGATTGTCCTCCTTGATTTGCAATGGAATGGTGATTATAGTGCTCCTGAAAGGAAACACCAAGTTTCTGAGGATCCATGTAGTATTACTGTTAAACCTGGCTATTACGGACTCCCTCATATCCATTGTAGCCTTTCCATTATCTTCAGCATCCAGTTACCATGGCCGGTTCGTTCTTGTTTTCAAGCTAAGTTCAAGAAAATTCTTATTCAAACCGAAGAGGTTTTAGTATGAGAAGTTTACAAAATACAATTCTGCTCATAGTCAAATAAAACTACAGTAATTTCCTGTATGAACATTCCGATATAATATCATTTTCATACACTCGTACTGACCAAGATTAGACTCATTTCTAACAAAGAAATATACATGTTTATAGAGCAGAGTAAAAATATTGAAATAAAATGTTTGCAGGGATTATATGTATGTAGTTGAATTATTTATACATTAAGTTTTCATTGTTCATTTTTACTTTTTCTGGAAGAGGCATTTTATAAATTCCTTGCCCTTCTTCTTGAAGATGGGATAGAAATGAACGACCAAAAAAGTTGATGAACGTTCAATATTATAGAGAATTTTATCAAGGCGATGGCGCAGACAAATGTTTTTGAGGAATGACGCAATGAGAAAATGCATTTTTTTTTTATTATGCCTTTATTAAATTTTAAAACCAAAAATAGATATGGTATGTAGTATTATGTACTTACATCGCCTCAAAGTAATCAAATGTGGATGGAACCCAGAAGTACTAACGTACTTGTAAGCATCAATTTTAGATTGTCTTTCCCATGCTATCTTCTGGCGGTAATCCGTAAAAAGAATTCATTTTCCTTCATACAACCTAAATCAATAGCTTATTATACCTATAGGCATTGCTAATTTTGATAATAGGAATTTAATGAATAGAAAAATGTTAATTTGCTCCTCACTAGACATCAGACTACTTATAATATACGAGAATTTCAGTACCTTTTACAGATGGCTGTTCGGTAAGGCTGGTGTACATATTATGGTTTTGTTTTTTTTTATAATTAGGTCTTCCGACTTCCGTCGGAAGACCTATTGTTTTCGTAACCGTGGAAAATTGGATCAGCGATTTCTCAAGAACCCTGTAAGCTAGGACAATGAAAGTTCTCCAACGTTACGTTTGGAGTAAAAGCTAGATTGGTCTTTTTTATTTTTGGTCTCTGTTATTTTTTTTTTTATCATGTTTTTTAGTAGATTCAAATATTTGACGGGAGCGTCGAATTACTCAAAAGGACCGAAAATTTCATGTTTTGCTATTTGTAAGCTTAAATATCTCGTATTTTGCTATCTACAATTTCCATTCTTTTTGAAAGTCGATAGCCATGCAAGATATGAAATGCTAGATGCATACTGTAACGATTTATTACGATGACGTTCTTCACCGTCCTTCATATTTCCATATTCAAAAGTTCATAGGAGGAAGACACGTTTTTGCTTATAATAGTAAACAAAAATTAAGCTTATGAAGTTTCCTAAAAATTTCAATATTATTATTTTTTATCCATATATCTGTCTTATTTAGTCTTTCTGATTTTTCCTATCTCTGAATACTGTTGAAAAGATATGAGCATCGAAATTTTGAGTTGGGTATTTCGATACACCTTCACGCCAACAGATCGGGCGCACACTAAAATTGGTAGTCCGAGTCCGACTCGAGAAAAGCAGTGTTGAGATTTTCAAATTCCGATTTCACGGCAATGATGGTTATGCATTTCATAGATACATTTCGATATACACAATTTGATTTTAAAACAGTTGATTAATTTAGAAGAGATCAGCTACAAACCAGAATTTACACACAAAAAGTGGTAGTTTGATTCCGATTTCTAACCTACAAACCTGTTTCTAAACTTCAATAACTATATTTTGAACATCAAGTTTAATTTCTAATTCTAGCAAACGTTCGAACATAATTTTCGGTTGGTTTATTTACAAATTGATGAACAATTTCTCCAACATTCTTCCCTCCCCTCGTTTTTCGAAAACAGTTCTGTTTATATTGAACGATGTCGCCATGATGGAAATTCAAAATAAACTTTGAAAAAAGGGAAGGGAGGGGGGGTCCAAATTTGAACCTGCACAGCGAGAACCTCATGGTATTTATATATATATATTGAACGTAACTTGTTATTACCATTTCTCTTCTCAAGAAAATTGGTTCTACAGCTACGAGCTCGCCTTTTTTATGGGGGAAGGGGGCAGGAAGAATTTGCAAAAAAAAAAAATCCCGGCTCTGAAAAATGCTGAAAAAAATATTCCGGCCCAAAGGGCCGGCAATTTTTTTTTCCCGGACCATGCAAAAGTAAGGATACATTGCATGATATGGAAATTTTTGCTGGCCCTTTGTGCCAGACAATTTAAAGTCAAAAAATTAATTAATATAAATACAAACTATTCACATAGCTGTATCTACCAGAGACCTAATACGCATAGGCACAAAAATCTAGAAAAAGGTTCTATTTAAACATCATACAATCTGTCTGAAATTCGCTAATTGCAAAGAGACATCTGAAGGAACGGTTATTAACTCATACTCTGTAACAGCGGGGAGTTTAACTTACACAGACATTCACAACATTTGACAATTTGTTTAAATCCGGCCCGAAGAACCGGCGAAAATTTTTCTCCGACTCTGGTAAAGGCTGAAAAAAATGGCCTGCTCAGAAAATTGCTGAAAAAATTTTACCGGCTGGCAATAGAATTCCTGCCCCCCCCCCCCCCCCCCCCCCCAAAAAAAAATCAAATGGTTGCTCACCAACAATTATCGGTTTGAAAATTTAATGTTACTGCTATTTAAAACTTAAATATATAATATAAATACATGTAATGTGACGTCCTTCATATTTCCAAACCAAAAATTGTATAGGAGGAAGACACTCTTGTTGCAACCGCAACAAGAAACCTTTCTAGTTTAGTATCTTTTACAATTGGCTGTTCGGTAAGGCTGGTGTACATAATATATTATGTTTTTTTTTTATAATTACGTACCTTTTACAGATGGCTGTTCGGTAAGGCTGGTGTACATATTACGGTTATTTTATAATTTAGTACCTTTTACAGATGGTTGTTCGGTAAGGCTGGTGTACATATTACGGTTATTTTATAATTTAGTTTCTTTTACAGATGGCTTTTCGGTAACGCTGGTGTACATATTATGGTTTTTTTTTATGATTTGGTACCTTTTACAGATGGCTGTTCGGTAAGGCTGGTGTACATGTTATGTTTTTTTTTTATAATTTAGTATCTTTTACAGATAGCTGTTCGGTAAGGCTGGTGTACATATTATGTTTTTTTTTATAATTTATTATCTTTACAGATGGCTGTTCGGTAAGGCTGGTGTACATATTATGGTTTTTTTTTATAATTTAGTATCTTTTACAGATGGCTGTTCGGTAAGGCTGGGTGTACATATTATGGTTTTTTTTTCATAATATAGTATCTTTTACAGATGGCTGTTCGGTAAGGCTGGTGTACATATTATGTTTTTTTTTTTATAATTTAGTACCTTTTACAGATGGCTGTTCGATAAGGCTGATGTACATATTATGGGGTTTTTTTTATAATCTAGTACCTTTTACAGATGGCTGTTCGGTGAGGCTGGGTGTACATATTATGGCTTTTTTATAATTTAGTACCTTTTACAGATGGCTGTTCGGTGAGGCTGGTGTACATATTATGTTTTTTTTATATAATTTAGTATCTTTTACAGATGGCTGTTCGGTGAGGCTGGGTGTACATATTATGTGTTTTTTTTTTTTAATAATTTGGTATCTTTTACAGATGGCTGTTCGGTGAGGCTGGGTGTACATATTATGGCTTTTTAGTCTTCTTCCTGGCAATGGGCGATATGAATACATTAGTAGCTATATCCATATCACGATACATAGTGGCATGCAAGCCCAAGTATGGTAAGAATCACATCTACCTTCTATACCAAATTCAGAATATCTTTATAAATGGAAACCCCCTCACGCCAATATAAGTAGTGTGTAACTTGTTTGTTAAACGTTGTAAAATGATTAAAGTTTAAATTTTGAAAATGGAAACATGAAGTGAGACAAAATACACAACAATAATTAGTCCCCTACCGAAAAAGCCGGAGTGCGCGGGTCCAAATTTCCTGTAGGGTCGATTCAGTAGCATATCCAAATAAAATCTATGTTAAAAATAGCATTAGACGGATGGCGTTGAGATGTTAATCTCCTTTAATTTTGACGGAACTTTTGAATGAAAATTTCCGAAATAACAAAATGATATTTTTGACTTCAAATTGATGAAGTGCCAAAACAAAGCTTCTTTCAGGCGACAGAGCTTAAAAACATCCATGGCACGGGGAACGAGTTTAACTGCTCCACACTGCAACATGAAATTGATGTTTATACTAATAATACGGAAGTGTTTCAACTCTATACCTTCCCGCAGAAAATTTCAAACCAATTTATTATGCACTGGTCAGACACGTGTTTTGGATGTTAAATCCTCATTAATGATGCTTCCAGTCAAAGTTATTTTTAGGCACAGCGAAAATTCATTTCAGTAGCGCCCTCATTTGATACAAAGCTTGGTCTTTGATGGTTACAGAGCAAGTTTGAGTAAATTAGTCATGGTTTGCCTACTTTTGAAGGAGTTATGCCCTTTGTTGACTTACAAAATTCAGTCTAGCGGACTTTTTATCTGAAACGGAGAAAGATATTGAGATTAAATTTGATACGCAGCTTGGTCTTGGATAGTTACAGAGCAAGTTCGAGTATGGTCATAGTGGAACTATATGTCACTTATTTACTTGCAAAATTCGGTTTTCCGGATTTTTTTCTGTAACGGATAGAGATATTGTGATGAAATTTTATGTACAGCTTGGTCTAGAATAGTCATGGCTGACCTATTTTTGGAGGAGTTTTGCTCTTTGATGACTTGTAACATTCAGTTTTCTGATATGAAAATAATATTTGGTATGTGAATAAATCTCAGAGTGTTGCAGATCGAGTTTGTGTTTTGTTTCAGTTGACCTAATTTTAAAATGTCCTAGGCATAGTTGCAGGACTTAGTTAATGCAACTATGCCTAACGGAGGGGTCTTGTATCGCTCGGCGATAAGAAAGACTTGTTGAATTTTATCAGTGATGATTAACTTTAAAATTTACAGAATACCTTTTGAAAGAAAGATCGAACATCAAGTGGGTGCTGATTGCAATATGGGCATATTCTTTGATTTGGACCGGACCTCCCTTGATTGGCTGGAGCAAATATACAACGGAGAAGTATGGTACTTCCTGTACGATCAACTGGTATGGCAGGGAAATCGGGGACTTGTCTTATAACACAGTTATCACATTTACTTGCTTCGTGGTCCATGCCACCATTTTCATCTTCTGCTACTCTAACATCATCAGACAATACAAAGTTGCAGACAACCTGAAGGACCGCACAGTGACGGCAGATGATGACAACGAGAACTCCATGAACATAGAGGATGTTGTCTGGTACCACAAAGTCACCACATCCAGAAGTATTACCTTGGTAGGATTTAGCGTCTTATTTGAATTAAGTTACTTATGAATATACAACTTATGTTTTAATCAAAATCATTATCTCATATATTTTGGTGAAATCTTGTGTTACTGTCTTGCGTCAGTCAAAATAAATTTTCAAAACGGTACATTATATCAAGTGAAGTTTAAAGGAGATTTCAATAAAGAATGTCCGAAAAGACACCCACCAATGCATACTGAAATTTATGTCTGATTTGCAAACTTGGGTCTCCCTTTTGTATTTAATATGTGTATTCCTAGTTACATTTTGACACGATACCGTACTTTCCATTGTAGACTTCCCTTGGAATGATATCGGCGTATACCTTAGCATGGACTCCATACGCCATCATCAGTATGTGGGTGATGTATATATCCGATGTCCCAGTGTGGATTCATGTTCTCCCTACGATGATGGGAAAGTCAGCGTGTCTGGTCAATCCTATCGTTTATGGTATTTGTAGTGAGAACTTCAGAAAAGCAGTGAAAGCCTTGTTTGTAAAGAGAGTTGTCCATCCAAGAGCTCAAAGTGGTATAGAGATGGAGGAGAATGACCCGAATACATCCAGGAACGACTCATCCGCAGGCCGGTCAGGTTCTTATTTTTTTTTATTTTCATTTCAAATCTACATGTACCTCTACGCTAATACCCTTCTACCTGTCGATCGGACCCATTAATGGATTTCTGACTGTCTTAATCAGATTCTGTTTTAACACTGGCACTTGATTTCCAGCATCTAAGAACAATAATAGACCGATAATATAACTAAACAAAATACCATTCAAATAGCATCCGTTTTGAACGATGTACTAAAATCAGTTCAATTGCACCCTGTCAGAACAACTGATCATCCTAATAGAATATTCTGATTTGAACCGTCAGAACGGTAGATCATTCTAGAAGGGCATCGTATGAAATTATGGATCATTTTAAAGGCATTATATAAAATAATTAATCATCCTAAAGGCATCCTGTCAGAACAAAATATTATACTAAAGTTGTCTTGTCAGTACAGAGGATCATTCTTATGGAATCCTTTCAGAACAATAGATCGTTCTAATGACATCCTATCAAAACAAAAGAATATCCTTATGATCCCCTCTAAGAACAATAGAACATAGACATCTTGAAATAACAGTAGAATACCCTTAAGACATTCTGTCAGAACAATAGAATATCCATAAGACATCCTGTAAGAACAATAGAATATCCATAAGATATTCTGTAAGAACACTAGAATATCCATAAGACATTCTGTCAGAACAATAGAATATCCATAAGATATTCTGTAAAAACACTAGAATATTCATAGGACATTCTGTCAGAGCAATAGAATATCCATAAGACATTCTGTCAGAATATCCATAAGACATTCTGTCAGAGCAATAGAATATTCATAAGACATTCTGTCAGAACACTAGAATATCCTTAAGACATCCTGTAAGAACACTAGAATATCCATAAGACATCCTGTAAGAACAGTAGAATATTCATAAGACATCCTGTAAGAACAATAGAATATCCATAAGATATTCTGTAAGAACACTAGAATATCCATAAGACATTCTGTCAGAACAATAGAATATCCATAAGATATTCTGTAAAAACACTAGAATATTCATAGGACATTCTGTCAGAGCAATAGAATATCCATAAGACATTCTGTCAGAATATCCATAAGACATTCTGTCAGAGCAATAGAATATTCATAAGACATTCTGTCAGAACACTAGAATATCCATAAGACATCCTGTAAGAACACTAGAATATCCATAAGACATCCTGTAAGAACAGTAGAATATTCATAAGACATCCTGTAAGAACAATAGAATATCCATAAGATATTCTGTAAAAACACTAGAATATTCATAGGACATTCTGTCAGAGCAATAGAATATCCATAAGACATTCTGTCAGAATATCCATAAGACATTCTGTCAGAGCAATAGAATATTCATAAGACATTCTGTCAGAACACTAGAATATCCATAAGACATCCTGTAAGAACACTAGAATATCCATAAGACATCCTGTAAGAACAGTAGAATATCATTAAGAAATCAAATCATATCAGAACACCAGATCATCCTAATGAAATCCTCCTGTCAGAACAATAGATCTTCTAAATAGTATCACCCTGATGTCACCTGTAAGAACTTATGTCTCTTTATTCCTCGGGAAACATAGGGCTGCAACAATACTCCTCCAACGGACACGGTTCTGGGTGTCCTCTTTAGCTCTGTCCTACGCCAAGTATGTTTTTTTTGGCCCACGTTACGCTTTCCTGTGGATTCCAGTCAATGACAAGCCTTGCCGGTGACATTAGCTACATTCTTTCTAAGCATGTGACCGTCTCTATTGGGGCTTGTCTTGTCCTTTCCCACAAACGTTCATTCGAAACAACTTCTGGACAACTGATGTAAATGGCATCTGTGGTAAAAGTCTGGAGTTTGTGGGTGTTGGTCTTTGTTACCCAGCGTGTCTCGTTGCAATAAAGTAGAACTGACTTTGTGTCAAAATGTGGATCTTGCTGTGGAGGTAGAGAGCTGTAGATCTCCATATAGGTCACAAGGTGTTAAAGGTGTGTACGGCTCTTGATGTCATTGTCTGTCTCTCCGTCTTTGCTGACTGTGCTGCCCAGGTAAACAAATTTGTCAACTTCCTTGATATTTTCGTGGTTTCGTTGTACCGGGTCTTGTTGCCTATTGCTTATTATCCTCATTGTTGCCTTGTCGTTTATCCTCATGATTTCTGTCTTCCCGATGTTTATCTTGAATCCGGTTTTCTCGTATTCCTATGCGACACAGTATAGCTTCTCTTGTTTGTTTGAGAGAAGGCTAATGTATACGTAGTCTGCGAAATCGAGATCCTCCAGCTGTTTTGATAAGGTCCACTGATACCATTTTTCTTACCTACCGTGGACTGACGCATAACCCAGTCGACCACCATCAGGAAAACTGTTGGCCAGAGCAAGCAACCCTGACGAACTCCGGTTTTCACGGAGAAGGGTTCTGTCGGTTTCCCATCATGGATATCTCGACACGTGGTATTTCATACAGTTGCTGGATTATCCTACATGACAAACTTTAGTCGAAAGCCGTGGTAATGCATCACACTCCAGATAGCTTCTCTGTCAACGCTGTCGAAAGCCTTCTTGGAGTCGACAAAGACAGTGTAGAGGAGGATCTATCACTCCAAGGACTGCTCGATCATAATACACATGGTAACAATGTGGTCTGTGTAGGATCTGTCTCAAGCGGAAGCCTGTCCGTTCTTCTCGCAGTGTCTTGGTGCAATCTCCAGTCCCTCCAAAATGATACTTGACAGAACTTTCCCATCGATATACAACAGCAAGATTCACCTCCAGTTGTCGAAGGATGACATTTCCCCTTTCTTCGGTAGTTTTACGAGATTGTCTTTCGTCCAGTCATCTGATACTGTCTCTTGCTCCAAGATCTCGTGAAGTAGTAGATGTATAATCTCGGATTAAATCTGAACGTCATATTTCAGTGCTTCAGGTGGTATGCCATCGGGGCCTGCTGTCTTGCCTGTCTCAAGGGACTTGATGGTTTTGGTGGCCTCTACTTTGCCTAGAAGATTGGTGTCGATATCTAGGAGCTCAGTTGGAGGTGGGATACCGGGTGGTTCTAATGGTGCTGTCCTGTGGAGTGTTTTCTGAAAGTGCTCTACCTATATTGCTATCTGCTCCTCTTCGCCTGAAATACCATTCCCTTTCTTGTCTTTCACGGGGAGAGAGTGTTCCGATGATCTCATGAAGTGTTATGTTTCTCTGAACAGCTGCAGTTTCTACTTCCTCAGTAAGCTTGTCTCTCCTTGCACTAGCCGTTTCTTCTCCCAGTAGTGGACTTAGGCTCTTGCTTGTGTTCTTGGTCTTGTGTCTGGTTGACAAGGTCTTTCAAATGTATCTTTTCTATTCTCAGTCTCCATAATTCCATTGTTATACAATCTTTTTTCTTATCTTCTTCCCCAGGACATCTTTACATGCTGTCTTCCATGTCTCACATAGACTGTGTCAGTGTTCCTCTTCTGTTTCGTCTTGAAGTTGTGAAAACACGCTGAACTTGCTCCTCAATAAAATTTTGAACTAGTCTGCCTCTTTTCTTTCCTTCAGACTATGTACATTGTATTTGTATGATGACTTTTCTACATGGTCGTTGCAGGCTTTCAGTTTTGTCTTGATCACTGCTACGACCAGGTGATGATCAAATGCTGCATCAGCTCTTCGCTTCACCCTGACGCCACATAAGCTCCTTCTCAACTTTCTGCCAATTGTGAGGTGGTCAGTCTGATTCTCGGTCCTGCCGTCAGGGGTTGTCCAAATGGGCTTGTGAATTAACTTGTCGGGAAAGAAAGAGGAAAGACAGTGTATTCAATGACAAGGACATTGAAGGTGCAGAATTATGTGAAGAGTGCGCCATTTCCATTCTGTACCCCAATGTTATGCTTGCCCATGATCAGTTTTCTGTCTAAACTGTCAGCCTCAACTTTTGCACTCAGATCTCCTATGATAAACATCAAAGAAGCACGCAACCGTTATTCAGTCTCATAGTCGAGAAGGCAAGGCAAAATCGTGAGAATTCCCATCGAAACGGTAGCGAACCCCGGAATTAACAACATTCCGAAGTGAGACCAGGTGCCCGGGGAGGATCTTTATATCTCTCTTTGGTGTTTTGTCCATGAATTGTTGGATTTGGTAATAACACTCTTCCTCATCCTCAACATCCGCTATATTTGTAAGAGCGCAGCACAAAATGATAACTTTCCTGTCCTTTGAGTCGAATATTGCAGTCAGAATCCATGGTGATATTGGTTTCGATGATAGCAGTGTGTTCATGTTGCCTCATGTGTCATCATCAGCGCTGCCCCATGCATGTGTGACTGGTCTTTCCCCTGTTCAGATTAGATGATGGTATCTCCACTCGTAAGTCTTATCCGTCCTGATCTTATCCATCATTTATCATACATGTCAAGTTCCTTCATGTTGTATCGGCGCATCTCTCCACACACATGTGGACTCTCACTAGTCTCGTAAAGGATTCTGGTGATCCAGGGCCTATCCTGGTTTTGGCTTTGGTCATTGGAGGAGTTTTCGGCGCACTGGCTTGCCGAATGTTTTCATCAAATCGCGTCATGGGCTCTACTAGAGACGACTCTTCTACAACCACATTGTTGTGTCGCCTGCGAAGCATAGCGACACTTAGGGATCACTTTGTCCGTTGTCCGTCTGTCCGTCTGTTTGTCTGTCTGTCTGTCTGTCACACTTGGATGTCACATCCTATAAAAGTGATTCCTGAGTGTCGCTATGTTTCGCAGGCGACACATGCATTCCTTGGAATGATTTTTTTTTTTTGGTTAATGTTGTTGCAGTTTGTGTAACAAGCTATATTTTTACGGGACTTTGTGGTTAGTCCAACCTAAACCCCCCAACATGGAGGACCAGTTTGTCAAAACAGTTTCAAAATATGAATGGGTCCACTTTACGAACAATAAACGATAAGGCATACTGACCTTCTGTTTACACTATATGGAAAAAGTATATATATGTGTGTACCACTTGTTTTGCTGTTGTCATTGTAAACTAACATTGCACCAGATCTTGTTTTGTTTTCCTTTTTCTCGTTGCATGATTCTTGAAAATATTATTCTACCTTTGCAAATTAAGTGTCAATGCTTTATTTAGCAATTCAGATCTAGGCATCAATCTTTGAAGAAACATGTTTGAAAGTAAAAATATTGGTATGAGACTAAAGTACATCTACCCGTAAGATTCTGACAAAATCTAAACCAGGAGTTGATGAGAAGTTAAAGACACACTCTATTGATCCAATTAAGATTTTTGTTTTCAATAGCCGGCCCATAAGTGCTTTGAAATAATGCCAAAAATCAGTAGAGTATATAAAATCACGTGATAAAATTGAAATTGCAATAAAAAAAAATTACGAGCTACACGTAGACATTTATGTTTATTAGCAGATTTCTTTCAAGAATACTTGTACCGAGAATATTTTATAAGTTTTAATTCAACATTTTATCTATATATCAGTCTCGTATATGTTTTGATATGTATATATTACGTCATCGCTAAGGGCACCAGTACGCGTACTCGTAAATTTTCTAAACCTCTGCTATTTTTACGTGTAGATGTACTTTAATATGTGGTTTATAATGACGTCATAAGGGAAAAGAATAATCCACTGTAGATCAATGACATAAGGAGATCAAATCGTCATCCTGGATATTGAATATTTGATCCACTAATAATGCTTATAATAGAAATATCACACGTAAATCGTTCACGTATTCGAAAATTCCATTTATAGAAGATAATGCATATTATATGCTACAACCGTACACTCTTTATCTAGACCAACAACTTTAAAAGAGATCCAATTCCTTGGAAAAAAAAACTTCCGAATTTGTTTGCGAAATTATTGTGATATGTCACCTAAAGTAGAAAAAGCATGTTACGTTTTGTTATGTATTTCAGATCAGGTAATGTTAAACGGACTTTCAAGACTTACGCTGGACACATGAAAGTGAAACCAGGGGTGTACATAGGTAGAGCCGAGATCCAGCTTCCGGTAGAGGACTACGCTATATGACTGCTTGTCATCGATCATTTATTGCTGCTCAAAAGACTCAAAAACCAATGAAAACATACTTACTGGTATTAAGCAATTCTGTTACCTTCAGAATGTTTACTATGATATTCATTAACCAAATACATAATTGCATGATTGTATTCATCCTCGGTACCCCAGGCTATTTGCACTTCAGCCAAAGTGCAAATAGCCTAGGGTACCGAGGATGGATTGTATTTTGTCATCAGAAATATACTTTACCTACGACAAAGGAAGCTAGGTATATCGTCATATATAACATTTGGAATCAAACTTCATTACATATTGCTACATAATGTTGCATTCACATTTCAAATTGAAGAATTGAGACTTTGTCAATTTCCTGTTCATAAATGTAGTATAAATATCGTAAAAATGTGTTCATAATAAAATATATACAAGAGTGACCCTGAATGAAAAGAAACCTTCCTCAGTTCGATGTTTGTGCAAAAAAATTATACCTATTTATTACGGCGGGCACGAGCCAAGCGTTTATTTTTTATCCTTTTGTGATTCCGCACATGGTATTGCGGAATATCTTTAGCTTTATCACGCCACATATGGAAATAAGAGGTTATCCGAATGAACATTCTTATTGTTAATGCGTTTTACTGATTATGAAGACTTTTGTTTGTGAATGTGTAGTTAGAACAATAAAATGTACCAAAGTTTTATTAAATTTCATTGTAATTATTCACATGACACGATGTTCCAATATGAAAAGGAAATGTAATAGATTAGTACATATAGTAATAGATCGTGAACAATCATTGGTTTCACCGGGCACTTTGATTTCACAAAGCACACTCATGTGACTCATCGATTTCATCGTGTTCATCAATGATTCATCGATTTCACCAAGCATATTCATTAAAAAATTTGATTCTCCTTGCACATCAACTGATTCCACAGTGCTATCTCCGATAGAAGTTTGTATATTCCTGTTGTAGCATTTTAAAACGATAATTTGCAGAGAGAGTTACTCCGGGCGAGAACTTTCTAAAGTACGAAAGCCTATTTGGCTCATTCTAAATGGTAGTGGGAAAAATAATAAAGAGTCGTAATAACGAGAAACTTTTTTATCGTAATTACATGTACGAGAAAAAAAGTCGTAATATCAAGACACTTTTCTCGAAATTACGAGAAGTGAAAAATTTCTCGTTATAACGGTTATTTTCTCGTAATTAGGAGAAAAGTTTCTCTTAATTACGAGAAAACACTATTCCCACTACTATCAAGAATGAGCCCAATCGGCTTTCGTACAATATAGTACATATCATAGGGATCAAATCTCAAGTCATGTTAATTTTCTTTCATTATGTCTCAGTGAAATTCGTTTTTTTTTTCTTGGACTTCTTTAATAGAAACCAGAGGTTCGCAGAGTTGAAACCGAACTCACTTTCTAAGTAAAAAAAAAAAAAAGAAAAAATTATCACGATATCTCACATGTTTTAGACATATATTATAAATCTGATCAAATGCATCTCTAAAAATTATAAAAGAATATTTGCATTTAATAACCAAATCACTCATACGCAATTTACGTTCACATTTTCAAGATACTAGTGTTTACTTCGTACGTGTTACAGATGGTAATAGAGTACATGTAGGATAATTATGCAGATCTCCAGCAATGCCACCGTGTGCTGAACACAGCGAAACACACACAGTGATGTAACAAACAACGGACATCAGACAGAACAACTCAACAAACAACAGGGGTCAACACCTATGGATCAACACAAAATCAAGGCAGTCACATAGCGACATGGGTGGTCGACAACATATGAAACGAGGGAGGCCAATGAGCGCTAGGCGCCGACTTTGGAAGGTCATCCACCATATGACAGCGAATGGTGTAGTTATCCGGATAATGTTCAGATAGGACAATTGATAAGGGACCAATCTGACGAGATTTGGGCAGATTTTGCCATGGAGTCTCGTCGTCACGGTTAGCCGGCATCTTGGTGCACCAAGGGTTTTATCGCATTCCGCCAGACGCTTCATTACAAAGTCGGTGCATGTGCAATGTTGGAAAGGATGTTGTTAAAAATCCAGTACCATACTAAATAAAGAACCGAATCGATGTTACGGGTGGTTAATGTTACGGTAATACAATGAGCATGTATAAAGTGGTTATCCGAATGAACATTCATATTGTTAATGCGTTTTACTGATTATGATGACTTTTGTTTGTGAATGTGTGGCTAGAACAATAAAATGTACCGAAGTTTTATTAAATTTTATTGTAATTATTCACGTGACATGTACGGAAGACCGTTTGCTTCACAAAAAAATTTATTTATTGCGTATATTCGCAGTACTATTGCGTATATTCGCAATACTATTTCGTATATTCGCAATACTATTGCGTATATTCGGATACGCAATACTATTATGAATATTCGCAGTAGTATTGCTTATATATATATACGCAATATTGCGAATATACGCAATGTTATTGCGAATATACGCAATGTTATTGCGTATATACGCAATGAATTTATTTTTTTCAGTGAAACCAATGGGCTTCCGTAGACATGAAATTTCACTATGAAAAGGAAATATACGTTTTATAAGTAATAGATTTCATTGAGAACAATCATTGGTCTCACCTGGCACTTTCACTGATTTCACCAAGCATATTCATTGATTTCACAAAGCATACTCATTGATTTCATCAATGATTAATCGATTTCACCAAGCATATTCATTAAAAATTTGATTTTCTCCTTGCACATCATTTCACAATGCAATCTCTGGTAGAATGAGTAGCAACATTCCGTCTTCTCCTGCTTTTTGCGTTTTTACGCCAGGACATGTTCCAAATATGAAGATTGCATCATTAGAGCCAGACGGCTTGCAAGTTAGCTACTTGTTCATGGCTATATTACACAACGGCTAAAATCTTCTTTGAGGAAGTTCTTCGGTTGCTACGGGGGGTATAATAAAAGTGTAGCCGTTTCACTATTTCTTAGATTTAAATTTCCAGTCATCATTGTATTAATCCTTTCATATTCTATTTTTAAATCTACCTGTAATTTACTAAAGCATATCGTTCGTCTCATTGGCTTTTCTCCTTCGGCAATTAATTATCACGTGATTAAAGCTATAAATTGCAATGTCCCCTTATATTCATCGGTAGCTTCTACCCATTTTCAAGAAGACCACTTTGGTTCACCTCCAGTTGTAAGTGACAGGATATATATTTCACATTTTCTTAATTTAGCACCATCTCATTCATGATTGTCTCTGACATATCGCACTATTTTTCATTATATATCATTCATATTTAAAACTTTGTAATAAAATCATGAACTCATAACAAGCCTGATCATTTAGAATCTTAAGTACAAAGGAACCTGGATACGTAACCGTATGCGATCTACCACTTGTCCGGTTACAAAAGCATATCAGATACCCCTTTCCAGAATGATCAGTGACATTGTGCATTGTGATTGAATGGCTGTCGTCATCACAGGGCCAAACAAGACATACTTACCTGATATGTACATCAAAATGTACATCGAGACAATAACCGAATTTGACAGGATTCCATGGAGCTCTTGCGACGGGTGTTGCATGCAATCAGGAGACGCTCACTCTCCCCGGGCACCTGGTCTCACTTAGGAATGTTGTTCATTCCGGGGTTCGCAACCGTTCGACCCGATTGGAACTCTCACGATTTGGCCTTGTCTTCTCGACTTTTGAGACTGTTAGGTACTTCTTCAAGATATTTATATTCCTCGTGTAGCATACGACAAGTTAAGTTTTCAGAAAACGAAATGGGCGGGGCTTAATTTGCACAGAGAGTTTCTTGGAGATTTTACTCCGGGCGAGTTCTATAGTACGAAAGCCGATTGGGCACATTCTAAATGGTAGTGGGGAAATTTTTTTCTCGTAATAACGAGAAAAAATCGTAATGAGGAGGAAGTTTTTCGTAATTAAGAGAAAAAAGTCGTAATTTAACAAGAAACTTTTCTCGTAATTACAAGAAAAAAATTCCCAATAAGGAGAAACTTTCTCGTGTTTACGAAAAAAGAGTAGTAATTTAAACTGTTCTTGTAATTATGAGAAAAAGAGTCGTAATAACGAGAAACTCTTTTCTCGTAAAATTACGAGAGAAAAAAGTAATATCAAGAAACTTCTCTCGAAATTACGAGAAGTGAAAAATTTCTCGTTATAACGACTTTTTTCTCGTAATTATGTGAAAAGTTTCTCGTAATTGCGAGAAAATTTTATAATTCCCACTACTATCAAGAATGAGTCCAATCGGCTTTCGTACTATAGTACATATAGGGATAAAATCTCTATTTCATTATTGACTGGAGTCAACTTCTTAGTGAAATTCGTTTCTTTTTTCGAGGACTTCTTTAATAAGATTATCATGATGTCTCACATGTTTTAGATATATATTATAAATCTGATCAAAAACATCTCTACAAATTATAAGAGAATATTTGCGTTTAATAACCAAATCACTCATACGCAATTTACGTTAAAATTTTCAAGATAGTAGTTACTTTGTATAAGTTACGGATGGTAATAGAGTACATGTAGTATCATTATGCAGTTCTCCAGCAATGCCACCGTGTACTGAACATAGTGGAACACACACCCACAGTGATGTAACAAACAACGGACATCAGACAGAACAACTTCAACAAACAACATGGAACAACACCTATGGATCAATACAAAATCAAGGCAGTCACATAGAGACATGGGTGGTCGACAACACATGAAACGAGGGAGGCCAATGAACGCTAGGCGCCGACTTTCGAAGGTCATCAACCATATGACCGCAAATGGTGTAGTTATCCGGATTATGTTCAGATAGGACAATTGATAAGGGACCAATCTGACGAGATTTGGACAGAGTTTGTCATGGAGTCTCGTCGTCACGGTTAGTCGGCATCTTGGTGTACCAAGGGTTTTATCGCATTCCGCCAGACGCTTCATTGCAAAGTCGGTGCATGTGCAATGCTGGAAAGGATGATGTTATAAATCCAGTACCATACTAAATATAGAACCGAATCGATGTTACGGGTGGGTAATGTTACGGTAAAATAATGAGCATGTATAAAGTGTGTAAATCATGAAACATATCCATTTGGACGTACATTTTTTGTACGTGCGTTCGTCCATCTGTTCAAAGATGCAAGCTACAGTTGATACAAAACCCAGGCTGAATAATGCTTCTCATGTGAAATACACGTGAAAAGGAAACCCTGTAAACGTTCAGTTGACGTGAAATTCATGCCTTTTTACATTCCATAAGAATACACGCGAGAATGCACGTGATTTTGTGCGTATATTGTTCAAAATATGTCATACTTTTAACTTTATTTCTCAATATTTCAATGCAATGTCCATCTTTTCAGTTGTCAGAGCTTGGAAATTACAATAAAGTTAGTGACTAATGATGTACTCATGTCCTTATTTGGCTTCTCGTTCATAATCAGTTTTCAGTGTCTGAATGATCCTTCTTCCGAGTGTTAATAGTTTTGATGTCGACAAGTTTTATTAGTAGGCCAAGGACACCTTATTTTGACCAGACAAATAAGGGCCTACAGAGTTACAGATATCTATTTATCATACATCCCTCCCTTTATAGACGACCAGACATATCTAAACGTTTTCTCATTACCGAGGACTTACATTAGTCAGTGTTCACAAAGATGGAAAAAATCTAGATAAAGGTTTAATTTCGCCTCGATTTGGATTGCTGATTGTTTCATCAGACCACGCAACATATTTCCTAGAAAAACATATTTTATCTCTCGGATCTGTATCTTAAAATGCAATGTAAATGAATGACAAGACATCTTGTTTTACACATGAAACATTGCATGATATTATATATAAAAGCGGTTTTTGTGTTATCGTCGGAGACAATTTGTTGTATTTCATTCTAAGTCTCCAATGTGAAAATTCTGAAAATCTCAATTCATCACATGAAACAATTTTCAGCTGTGCCATTTCTCATTGTGTCCTTTATAATACCTTGGATTACATGGCTTAATAACTTGCGTGAGTTTTCGACTGCCGCACTTAAAAAAACATTGATAACAATCAAAGAGCTTTGCTGCTGTTTCTTATTCTTTATTATTTTTCTCATCCTTTCACATGTACAATAGATTACTCTGCTGACTGGAGAAAGTCTGTGAAACGCATGCCTATGCTGTAGTAGTCCGTGAATGAAAGTCAAACACAAAACCTAAATTCAGAATCCAAAATTGATTGTCAAATGACAAACAAAACCAAACCAGAATAAGGAGGAGACCAACAACAGTGAAAACATCGGAACACACTCTCATGAGACGTGAAAAAAGCGGAGAAATAGAGAGACAATAACATCACGTCATAGAATTTCATTGCAACAGTCACCAATGAAAGAAGGTTTTACCTTTTTATCCTGTTTAAATAAGAGGCCCACATCGCTCATCTGAGTTACAAACAAACAAAAAATGATAGTGGACAATTTGATGGAGGCCCTTGAGTACTTGCTTCCTGTAAGGTTTCGTGATATTTTATGCAGCTGTTGCAGAGAACTTGAAAATGCGTCAGCCAATCAGAGCCCTCGGTGGCCATATTTGTTGGCGGGACAAAAAACAAAATCTTGGTAGAGGACCTTGAGTACTTGCTTCCTGAAATATTTTTGTAAAATTATGTGTAACAGTTACAGAGGAGAAGTCGTAGACCTCAAAACAGGTTTCCAGATTATACTAGTAACTTAAACAACTCAGAGCCCTCGGTGGCCATTTTTGTTGACTGATCGGCACGAAAAATGCAAACTTGGTAGAGGACCTTGAGTAGTTGCTTCCTGTAAGGTTTTGTAAAATTTTGTGCAGCGGTTTCAGAAAAGAAGTCGAAAATGCGTCAGTCAATCAGAGCCCTCGGCGGCCATATTTGTTGACCGATCGGCACAAAAAAAAAACCAGAAACTTGGTAGAGGACCTTGAGTAATTGTTTCCTGTAAGATTTAGTGAATCTCTATGCAGCGGTTGCAGAGAAGTCGAAAATGTGAAAATTTTACGCGGGACGGACGGCGAGCTATGTCAATTCCGTCTTTTCGATTTTACAGTCCTACGTTCTATTTCATTCTGCACACAAGCGGCCTTTTCCGATTACGTTCGGAACTTCATCTGGAAAAGGATACTATGCAGAGGTTACGTCGCTTGTGTCATTGCGTGCGAGATGGTTCTATTTGTGCAGGTATCTGACGTAAAAGCATTGTGACGTCATTAATTTCCTTTGAAAACGCCATATATGTAACCCCGTTTCCCTGAATTTCATGCTAGTTTCCATAGAATTCGATGATGTCACAATGCGTTGACGTCAGATACCTGCACAAATGGGAAGTAACTCTCTATTTCGAAAAGACCGAATAGCTCACTTGAGCTTCGCTCAGGCGAGCTAATAAAAACACAATTCAAGTAAAAAGGTAAAATCTATACCAAATGTATCCTAATTTGGATTGCGCTGGTGGAAGGGTCCGGCGTAAACTTTTAACATTTACAACCGCTGCACAGAATTTCACAACACCGTACAGGAAGCAAGATCTCAAGGTCCTCTACAAAGTTTGTGTTTTTTCATGCCGATCGGTCAACAAAATGGCCACCGAGGGCTCTGAGTTGTTTGGGTTACTAGTATAATCTGGAAACCTGTTTTGAGGTCTACATATACTTTTACTCGTATAGTGATATCTGACTCTCTCACAAGATTAACATAGGTAGATTTAGAGTAAAATCACTGATTTTTTTTTTTACTCAATTACATCTGACCTACTGAAATTTAAAAAAGTATGGGTATTTTTCAGTCGAATGAAAACAAGAGCCCCAATGGGCACAACGCTCACCTGATACCCATGCACACTCTTATCACACTGACAATGCATAATGATACATATTGTAGTTGTGCTTTACCAGGGCAGATCCAGATTTACGAGTTCAATGAAAGTATCTATAGGTACCAAAGGATGTGTAGCAATTGATGTAAGAAAGCCAAACTTCCATATTTAGGAAAATAAAATTCCTATCACTTTTTGTACTTAAAAAAAAGAGAAAAAATCAAAAAAAAAAATGAAATTGAAGGGAAAAAAATCAATTAAAAAGCATTTAGAACCTTTTAAATGTATCAAATATGTAGTAAATGAGTGCACGAAATCATACATTTATTGTGTTATTCAATGAAAATGTTCAAAAATAAACATTTCTGACAAAGTCATAAACACGTCAAAAATTTGTCTACGGTGTGGAACCAAAAATAACAACACTTCTTGAGACATCCTTCTAAATCGTTCTGATGCTTTTGGTGTCTCTTAAATTGATATGTGCATCTGCTCTGAAGAAGTTTCTCAAAGAAGGGAACCCTCTATGACATACATTTGCCTCTGATGGTGCCACTTGTTGACAGATCCGTATAAACAAGAGCCCCAGGGGGTACAACGCTCACCTGATACCCATGCACACTCTTAACCTAGTAATATTGCATTATGATTGTGTAAGTGCCAGAATTTGAACCCACAACCTTTTATTTGTACTATATACATATAAACCATTTTTCAGAATTAAAAAAATATATAATTTAGGCATGAAATATATTTCACAGCAATAAGAGACTAAAATATGTCAAATACACAATAAAAGAGTGTGCAAAACGGAAAAAAAATGAAAATGGAAAAAAAATTTTGGTCAAAAATGAAATTAAAGGTATTCAGATGATTTAAAGGTGCATAAAAAGGTGACAAAATTGAAAAAAAAATGAAAAAGGAAGAGATAAAATTTTGGGTGCCGGTGCCGGGACTTGAACCCACAACCCTTGGATCCATGTGCACGGTTAACATTAGAAAATTCATTAAAATTCCAAAAGAGAAGATTATAGCATGTAATGTATCTCAAATCAAATAGTAACTTAAATATGACAAACATGCACTAAATGAGGGCACAAAACCATACATTTATAGAGTTAGACAAAGAAACAGTTAAAAAATGAGCATTTCTGACAAAGTCCAAAAAGACGTCAAAAACTCGTTAAAAATTTGACTTCGGACTGGAACCAAAAACAACAACACTTGTTAAGACATCCTTCTAGACCATCCAAATGCGTTCGGTTTGTCGATATGTTCTGAAGAAGAAGTTTGTCGAAGAAGGGTACCACCCGTGACCTACTTTTGCATGTGGTGGCGCCACCTATTGACGGATCCGGACAAAAAACAACAACACTTGTAGGGGACTATACGTACTTTATTCCTACCAAGTTTCATCAAAATCCCTTCAGTGGTTCTTGAGAAGAAGTCGAAAATGTGAAAAGTTTACAGGTGAGCTAAAAACAACAACAATTGTAGAGAGCCATAAGTAATTCATGAAAAATCAAAAAAAATAAATTTTAATAATACCAAACCACTGATCAATTAAAAATGACAAATATGCAGTAAATGAGTGCACACAATCACACATTAATAGAGTTATTCAAAGAAAAAGTTCAAAAATGAGCAATTCTGACAAAGTCCGAAAAGACGTCAAAAACGCGTCAAAAATTTAACTTCGAAATAGAACCAAAAATAACAACACTTCTTTAATAAGACATTTCTCTAGATAATCCTGATGCTTTCGGTTCGTCAATACGTGCGTCCTTTCTCAAGAAGTTTGTCAAAGGGGGTACCCCCTGTGACTTACTTTTGCCTTTGGCGGTGCCACCTGTTGATGGATCCGGACGAAAAACAACAACACTTGTATGGGACCTTTAGTACTTCATTCCTACCAAGTTTCATGACAATCTGTTCAGGGGTTCTGTAGAAGAAGTTTAAAATGTGAAAAGTTTACGGGCGGACTACAGACTAAGCGGTATATGACAATAGCTCACTTTGAGCCTTTGGCTCAGGTGAGCTAAAATAAACATAGATTCAGTTCGTGTTGGATTTGTGCAATCAACTTGAAGGTAATGTTTAGATAATGAAATGATAATATGTATATGATCATAAAAATCGAGTAAGAACACCATTTTCAACCGAATCAAAATGACGACGATATAGGTACCGGGCATTCCTTAATGTAGGTACCACAAATCATTGCTCAAACACTGGTACCTACTTCCTTGTCATTTTCGTAATCTCAACATACACTGTATATTATACAACCGATTATGAAATTGATTATTTTCAGCATTTATCAATACATAATCTTCACGTTTAGTGTACAAATCCAACGTGAACTGTGTTATTTGTTGATATTGAAGGATGTAAACATACAAATCGGCATCACCTGTCGGCATGACGGGAAGTAAGTACCCGATGGTACGTGCATCTGCTTTACACCAGTGATGATCACTTCTTCATTCACACTTGAAAAAAAATTTGTTCTTTTATAAATGGAGATATTAATAATTCATTTCTACCAATCGTAAAATAATATTGAAGTAAATGAAAAAATGGTAAGTTAGAAATGACTAGTATATACATGTAACCAAATTATTGATATCTATTTGACAATCTCTTTTAAACGACGTTCATAGTAATAACATTTATAAACATTGGTATGTAGGTGACCATAAAGCTATTCCTGAAAGTCTGTCAAACGTCCAGTACAGGTCAATATAACTGAAATGACAACAGTATTGACATCTGCATTGGATGTAGATGAAGTTAAATTAAACAGACGACACCTTGCTTTGGAAAAAGTGTTATATGCTGTTGTTGACGGACAATTTATACAGAATTGTCTGCTTCGCACAAACAGCCTAGAATAGATTCAGAATCTTCATTACTCAAAGGTCATATTCCCGTTTTTAACTTTTAACATTGCATGCCAAGAAATCCTTAGCGATTTAGTTTCTACAGAGTTAACCGTTATAAATTATCATCTATTATGATACCAGCTGTTTTAATAAGCTACCGTATGGAGACGACCGGCAGATTTGAACAGAATTTCTTGGCATGGCTGTTTCTAAGCACGCAATATCTGGCAAAATTCATTACATTTTCAAAACTGTCCTGTTCTCTTCCAAATAAAGACATTTACATAAGATAAACTGTGTTGTCTTCTTTAAACTTTGATCTAAGGATATTTTAAATGTAAAAACGTCATGCTGTATGTTTAGAATTTATATGATTTTTTCCGTGAGGCCTGAGAGGGATAAAACAATGTGTAAAAAATGCGTAAAATCAACTGAAAAAAAGAAATTTCTGGCTTTGTAATGTTATTCTTTTCCTTGCTCTTTGTCAGTGACCATAAATAAACAATATCAGGTGAAAAAAGTATGCATATATCGAAATATCGACCCGCAATAAGAGAAAGACCCCCCCCCCCCGAATTTTACAATCCCGCGTTTTTCTCTGTATGTACGGTATAAGCTCAGAATGAAGCTTAAAATCGTAGGCTAGACTCTGACTTTGCTAATTTCTCACTTGTAAATAAGTTATTCATTAAATGAAAATAATATTTTAAAAAAAAATTCATCAAAATGAATCCAAAAAAAGTTACCGGGATGGGCGGGGGGGGGGGGGGGTTCGCTGGTCATACCATTTCTATATGTATGCTTAACTTCATAATCATTGATCAGAAATTTTATTTAAATCACATAGAAACAAAAAATCCGTAAAGATTCAAAGAATACAACTCTTTAAAATATCTTTTCAAAGTCATGCGCCTGGGTCGGGACCGGAATTATTCGAATTTTACTTATCCGAGGACCCATTTTCACACGTATTCTTCCACACATGTAAACGTCTCACACACTTTAAACTATTCTCACCATTTTATTTCATTTATTTATTAAACATTGACAGGAAGACAATTCAAGATACGCTGTATGTGCATTTTCTACATATTGTTGAAAAAATGATAAAATTATAGGAACTATTTGACAGGACAATGACCTAGATATGCAATAATTGGAATCGGTATAGTAGTATCTCTATAACTCTCCCATGCCAAGAAATCCTTAGCGATTTAGTTTCTACAGAGTTAACCGTTATAAATTATCATCTATTATGGTACCAGCTGTTTTAATAAGCTACCGTATCGAGACGACCGGCAGATTTGAACAGAATTTCTTGGCATGTCTTGTTATTGGAACAGTTCCGATGATTTACCCTTTGTATCCTTATGGATCGGATTTTACAGACTACCAAACAGTTCGCCCAAAACCTTGAAAAATACAAAACCAAAATAAGGAAGAGACCAACAACAGTGAAATCAGCGGAATACACTCTCATGAGACGTGAAACAAGAAAGTAACATCACATCATACAAATATATAAATACAAAATGTTTGCAGATTGAATGATTTAGATGAAGATGAATACAACGTCAAAAATAACTTGAAAAATTCTTTGATTTTTTTTTTGACAAAATGTTTTGGAATATTCTAAGATTGATTTGAAACTAGGCATGATAAGTAATTTTGAAAAGATTCTGTAATCTTACATATCCTTATATTCTTGTATACAACTTTTTTTTCGTTGCTTATATTCATGTATGTATGCTGTATCATGATTATGATATAGAATGAATTAAAAAAAATCACATAATAGAATTTCATTGTAACAGTCTTCAATGAAAGAAGGTTTGAACTTTTCACCTATTAAAGATTAAAGGATCAAAGATACCCCCCGCATATTTTACATATAAGCAATGTATAAAAAGATTGAAGGGGCACAACTCCACACAAAATTGAGCATTTGAACTTGACCTGTATTTGTGGGTTTTAAAAAAGCTATATCCAAGAAATGAATAATGTCCGGAAACCACAATATATCGAATATTTCTAAGTTTCAACGGGCAAAACTCTGCTCAAAATTGAGCGACATAACCCAAATTCGAACTTGACCTACAGGTACTTCTTGATGTGAAAGCTAAATCCAAGAAATGAATTGATTATCTATAGCGCTTTTCCTTTACATGTCCAGAAACAAAAAATACGGAAATTTTCTAAGTTTCAAGGGTCATAACTCTACGCAAAATAGAACAACATGACCCATACCGGTATTGATCTTGACTTGTATTTCTTGGTGTAAAAGCTATATATATATCCAAGAAATGAATTGAATTGTCATAACGGTTTTCCCTTAAATGTCCGGAAACCACAAAATAATCAAATTTTCTAAGTTTCAAGGGGCATAACTCTGCACAAAATTGAGCGACATGACCCATATTCGAACTTGACCTGTATTTTTTTGGTGTAACTAGTTATTGAACTAAAGTTTATCATATCTACATTTATATAGACACATTGTCCGCAAGGGATACCTTTACAAAAATGCACAAAAAAAAACAAACATAACTCGTTTTTTGCATTCTGATTTAAAAAAAGAAAGAGAGCAGAAAACAAATTGTTTGTTTCCTGCTCTCCTTTTTATGAAAAGAAGAATTAATGCTAAATCAAACATAACTCGTTCCCACGACATAATAATTCGAGGCAACGATTTATATGAAAATTTGCCCCTAACGGTACGAAAATACCCCAGCAATATTCTTTGAAAAATTATCTAGGGATCAAGGTCAAACGTCTATTGTGAACTTGACATTAGACCTTGGTTCAAGGTCATGACACACCCTTAGGCCCTAAAGAACATTTCTGTGAAATATTGAAATACATCCAACGGGGGGGGGGGAGGAGTAACGCCCAGGAAAAGGTTTTACTGATGGTGTCTATAGTGACCTTGACCGATTACCTTGGCTAAAGGTAAAGACACACTCTTAGGTCCTAAGGAACATTTCTGTGGGATATTATCGAAATCCATCCAAAAGAAGAGTTTTGCTATGGACAAGGTTTTGATAATGTTGTCTATTGTGAAATTGACCTTTGACGTTGTTTTAAGGTCATGACACACTCTTATGTTCTAAGGAACATTTCTGTGAAATATTATTGAAATCCATCTACAGAGGGAGGAGTTATGCTCTGAACAAGGTTTTACTAATGATGTCTATTGTGACCTTTAACCTATAACATTGGTTCAAGGTCATGACACACCCATATGTCCTAAGGAACATTTCTGGGAAATATGATTGAAATCCATCTACAATGGAATGAGTTATGCTCTGAACAATGATTTACTAATAGTGTTTATTATGACTTTGACCCTTTCATCATGACCTTGGATCAAGGTCATAACACACTACTATGTACTAAGGAATATATCTGTGAAATATTATTGAAATCCATACACAGGGGAAGAAGTTATGCTCTGACAATGTTTTTCTAATGCTGTCTATTGTGACCTTGATCTTTGATCTAGGTTCAAGGTCTTGACACACCCTTATGTCCTAAGGAACATTTCTGTGAAATATTATTTAAATCCATCCAAAGGGGAAGGAGTAATGCTCTGGACAATATTTTACTAATGACGTCTATTGTGACCTTGACCTTTGTCATATGACCTTGGTTCAAGATCATGGCACACCCTTATGTCATAAGGAACATTTCTGGGAAATATTGAAATTCATCCAAAGAGGAAGAAGTTATTCTCTGGACAACGTTTTACTAATTATGTCTATTGTGACCTTGACTATGACCTTGGATGAAGATCATGACTAACCCGTAGGTCATAAGGAACATTTCTGTGAAATATCATTGAAATCCATCCACAGGAGGAGGAGTTATGCTCTGGACGATGTTTTACTAATGACGTCTATTTTGACCTTGACCGTTGTCATATGACCTTGGTTCAAGATCATGACACACTCTTATGTCATAAGGAACATGTCTGGGTAATATTGAAATTCATCGATAGAGGAAGGAGTTATGCTCTGGACAAGGTTTTTACTAATTATGTTTATTGTGATCTTGACCTTTGACCTATGACCTTGGATGAAGATCATGACTAACCCGTGATCCTAAGAAACATTTCAGTGAAATATCATTCAAATCAATCCACAGGAGGAAAAGTTATGCTCTGGACAATGTTTTACTAATGATGTCTATTGTGACCTTG
The DNA here is from genome assembly GCA_033119305.1 of Pinctada imbricata. Lineage (NCBI taxonomy): Eukaryota > Metazoa > Mollusca > Bivalvia > Pterioida > Pteriidae > Pinctada > Pinctada imbricata. The sequence goes on from VSWD01000007.1 coordinate 63,646,854, forward strand.
ACCTTTGATCTATGACCTTGGTTCAAGATCATGACACACCCTTATGTCCTATGGAACATTCTGGGAATAATTCTTGAAATCCATCCACAGAGGAATGAGTTATGCTATGGACAAGGTTTTACTAATTATGTCTATTTTGACTCTGACCTTGGTTAAAGTTCATGACACATCCTTATGTACTAAGGAACATTTCTGGGAGATATTAATGACATCCATCCCTTTGGGAAGGACTTATGCTCTTGACAAGATTTTACTAATGATGTCTATTGTGACCTTGACCTTTATTCTATGACCTTGGTTCAACGTCATGACACACCGTTATGTCCTAAGGAACATTTCTAGGAAATATTACGTGTATTTAAATCCATTCACATGGAAATGAGTTATGCTCTGAACAATGATTTACTAATGGTGTCTATTATGACTTCGACCTTTGATCTATGACCTTGGATCAAGGTCATAACACACTACTATATTCTAAGGAACATATCTGTGAAATATTATTGAAATCCATATACAGGGGAAGAAGTTATGCTATGGACAATGTTTTACTAATGATGTCTATTGTGACCTTGACCTTTGATCTGGGTTCAAGGTCTTGACACATCCTTATGTCCTATGGAACATTTCTGTGAAATATTATTGAAATCCAACCACAGAGGAAGGACTTATGCTCTGGACAAGGTTTTACTAATGATGTCTATTGTGACTTTGACCTCTGACCTTTGTTCAATGTCATGACACATCCTTATGTTCTAAGGAACATTTCTGTGAAATATTATGGAAATCAATCCACATGGGAAGGACTCATGCTCTGGACAACGTTTTAATAATGATGGCTATTGTGACCTTGACCTTTGATTCAAGGTCATGACACACCCTTAGGTCCCAAGGAACATTTCTGTGAAATATTATTGAAATCCATCCACAGGGGGAGGAGTTATACCCTGGACAAGGTTTTACTAATGGTGTCTATTTCGACCTTGACCTACATGTATGACCTTGGTTTAAGGTCATCATACACGCTTATGTCCTAAGGATAATTTCTGGGAAATATTATTGAAATCCATACACAGGGGAAGGAGTTATGCACTAGACAAGGTTTTACTAATGGTGTCTATTGTGACCTTGACCTTTGTCCAATGACCTTGGTTGAAGGTCATGACACACCCTAAGGAACATTTCTGCGAAAAGGTTACCATGGCAACGGTACTCTTTTTCTATAAACGAAAGCTCATTTTCATCTTAGCACTTCATATTGAACTTCCAAATCAAATATCTTTTAAAAATCGTATTAAACTTATTTGGATAAGACGATATGTCTGATTCCATTTATCGACTGAAAACGGAACTGCAACAGAGACAGAACAAAGCGAAATCTTAAATCTGCAAGGGGGCACAATCAATGTCAACAGAAAGAACCGAAAATTAAGAAGATGTTTTGAAGTCATTGTTTGACAGGCAGAATAATTAAAACAATGTTTTGCCACATGTACATACACAATGTCGTATTTCTGTTGTGTCAAAACTCGATAAGATCTCTAACTGCTGGCCCCCATTGGAAGGCGTTCACATGATAGAGCTTAGACTATTGGCGGATTTAGAGTTTAAAGAACAAATTAACGGTAAAATTACCAAATATGTTGAAATTGAAAGGTCATGAATATCGTTGTTCTTATCATGTCTTTCAAAACAGTGACACTAAGGCTTTTGTCATACAAAATATTAATTTATCTGATGGGCTTACAGCGTTAATTTTAAAATAAAGGGTGTTAAAATTTGCATTTAGATGCCATGTAGCTAGATTCAGGCCTTTGAACCAAATAAATTAGTTCAATCTATCAAAAAAGGCGATTTTCAACATTGCTCATCGAGTTACTATCATTCACATTTCTTGTTACTATTATTCATGCGTTGTAGTGTATTGTTAGGAATTTTTGCGTTAGTATCATCATCGATGATTTTTTTTTATCTGGCATTTTCTCTAGTAAAACGTAGAAACAATCAGTTCTAATGGTATAATCGGAATATTATATCATTCTCTTCAAATCAGCCGTTTCAATTTTTTTTATACATCGCATAAAAGAAATGTTTGGGAAAAATCGATTCTGCCTATTTTTGCGTCCGCCATATTGAAAAACATCAGTGATTTATAGTAATGCCATAAGGAGAGGAGAGGGCATTATATAATGATTAAACTTATGCCATAAACATTGACATGCAAGTGTTTACAACATGTAAAACTGAGACGAACATAAAAGTTGGTCATGCAAGTTATTCCTGAAAATCGGTCAAAAGTCCACAGTACAGGTCAATATCACAGAAAAGGCAACAGTATTGACATCTGCATCGGATGTTGATGAAGTTTAATTAGGCAGACGACACCTTGCTTTGAAATAGTGTGTTATGCGATGTTGTAATTGACAGACAATTACAAAATTAGCTGATCAACTTCTCGTTATTAAAGTAATAGTCGACATCAATATAAGGCCTAGATAATTAAGGACAAGCATTCGAAGACTACAATTAGCTGTGTGTATAAAATATTGTGGTTCATCCGTTTTCGATACTGTCTTATGTTGGATATGGATCCATTTGTTTACCGTCATATCCTTGTGGGTCGAATTTTCCAGACTATAGCAAACCATTAGCCGAGAGGTTTTCGAAATTTGCAACAAAAGGATTACCATAGGAAGAGAAAAAACAATCAAGCATGGGTTTGAAGGTCAACGATAACATGCAGTCACTATCAGTAGTGAAAAATTGTATACATGTACTGGTGTCGGAAGAGTCTCCGGACGATTTTGAAGGTTTTTAAGGGATAACTCCTCTGTCCTCAAATGGAAAAAAATCAAATTTCTCTCAAATAATGCTCTGCCCTTCCCATAGATACTCATGTTGAAAGAAAATAATAAATCTATCAAGAAATATGGTTTTATACTGATTTTATGACCCTATATTTCGGCCATTTTTCGCAAATCACTGGAACAGTTTCCGGACACATGATTTTAAAGCTGTCAATCTCGATCAATTTCAGCCAAAAATGGACGATTTTTGGATAATGTTTTCTTCAAATGACTGTGTAAACATAATCTTTGAAATAGTAAAAAAAAAAAAAACGTATCAAATCATGTAGATTGAAAAAGGATGGTTCTCGGCAACTTCCCCCGGGGCGCGATATAGAACGGCTCAGAAAAGGTGGTATGACAAAGCAACTAAGATGCAAAATTTTGTTATGATGAATCATGATTTGAATTCTCTATTTAAAAATATACAAAATTGTCTAAAAATTTTGAAAACAGTTCCTTCAAAGTAGTTGAAAAGGACGACTGTCCGGAAACTGTTCTGTCACCAGTAGCATTTAGTTAGTTTAGGATGTTCAATCTTGCCAAAAAGTATTGCGACGGAAAGATGAAAACCCCTATCAATCATGATGGTCAAAGTCTCAACCACTTGCAAAAGTAAAACACACCCTAAACGACAACTATCAAGCCTTTGGGATTTTTTTTCAAACTTTTCATGAGAACCACTTTTGCATAATAATATAGAGCAAAGGTCGACGAAAAATGATACCCGAAGCAAAGGATCTGCAATAGCCAACGAATACTAGCATGTCTCATTATGACTACCTACATGTAGGTAAGGGGTATTCCATATATTGCTGGAAACAAGCATTCCGACCTGATCACGTTTGAATTAGTTTTTGTTATGATAACGTCGTTTCTTTAGTATCACACAAAGACCTTACTCTCCTAATTTCCGGTGCACTATGGGTAATGTGCATTTCCCGGGTAAATGCCCATTATAAATTATTTCCCTTCCCCATAGGCGGACATTGGCCCGCATCATGTACGTATTATGGGACACAATAACCTGTACCATCATATATTGAATAAGATACCAAAGTTCAGTTCATGTTTACTTACTCCATATTCAATCAGATAAATATGTCTAGTCACATTAACTTGAATCTCAGACCGACAACAGACAGACAGATACATACATGTTGATATTAAAGGTAACATACTCTTTTCCTATGTCTTCAATTATAGAAGTAAAATGCAATTAAACCTGAAAACAATGTAATGGATATCTAAAATGAAAAAAAAAACCCAACATTTATCTATCTTTATTTTTCTTCCTTTTTGAGATAAATTTCCCATTTGAGTTCAAATAAACTCGGAGACCCCCCAAAAAATAACCGTCATAGTTGTCATAACAATTACTGTGTTGATCATGGTTGTCTCCGAATATCTAAATATGCCACAGTAAATCTAAATGTGTCAATTGTTTTGAATCGTTCATTGTCAGATAATTTGAGGATGGAGTGTGGAGTGAAACGTTTTTCTGAAGTAGCAGCCACCGTTATCACAGCTACTATACTCATTATGGCATTTGGTAATGATGCTTTTAAAAAATATAACGATCTTAGTTGGATAACTTGTGTCCAATCCTTTTGATTTTTCGCAATTAAGATATGTTCAATCTAATCTAATCTAATAATATAAGATAATCTCATGGATCATTTCAAGTCCGATTTTAATAGTATTCTTGAATTTTAATCTTTAAAGTAAATTATTCCGTCATTTTCCCAGGGAGTTGCACAGAATCTCGGTCTCTACAGAAGAGGAATTTATTCCAGTTATGTTCACTAGTGTCTATGTATACAGACTTCTCCTGTTGGGACCTCAATGACTACGGTTGTTTCTGTGGATATGGACAAGAAGGGAGAAAACCCGTCGACGAGATAGATACGTACGTATACATGTAGATAAGCAAAATGTTCCCGATTTGGTCGAAAAGGTTGCATTCTTTTCAATAATGAAAAAAAAAACCAGACATTTTTTAAAAGAGGCCGTCTCTGTAATCTGTTTGATTGGCGATAATTCAATATCTGAGTCATTGCATCAAGCAAGTTTGGATCCTCCAACACTCAAAAGAATTTAACAATTAGAATCTAAAGCCAACAAGTTGTATTAAATATGCGTGGTCAAAAATGCTCAAATAAATTAAAATGGATATTGTACGATGGCCGTTAAGGACCGTGTGAAAAATAAAAATTATTTCGTATTTCGTGGAAACGAAATAATATTTCGAGGGAACGAAATAATATTTCGTTCCCTCGAAATATCATTTCTTGGAAACGAAATATTATTTCGAGGGAACGAATTAATTTCACTTTCTACATGGCCCTATACGGCCACCGTAATATCGTTTTCAGTCTTGCGTTGTTAAAATAATTTTGGCCAATACAACTCATTAATTACAAATACACTGTAACTGGGATTATCATAATATTTCACTATTTTAATTAGAGCCTTTCTCATTGGTTTCAATTGTGTCCCACTCTGAGTTGACCTTTATTCTTATCTAGCTAAATTGACGTTCAACCTTCGCTCTCACGTGGGAAAAGCCTCTCACTTAGCTACTGAAGTTCTACAGTGGTTACAATAAGTAGAGCACATTTTGTCATTTCGTTGTCCTGAATGTTCTCGACTTGACAAAAACAAGTGCGCGATATTTCGAAACAAAGTCTGTGTTAGTTTCGTTAGTGTTTACATGAACAAAATGCAGTTCTCTTGCTGACAGATATCTGTGCACACTTACTTCAGTAAATAAAAGTTACATATAGGGGCAGGGAAAGGGCAACAATACACAGCCTCTAAATGATAACTGTCTCGACAACTATCCTATTATCTATATAACCCCGGTCTGTTTCAGATTTAGGACGTCTGGCTGATCTACTAAACAAGAGGCCCATTGGCGGTCATTTTCGTTAAAAAGGTTCGCCGAGCGATAAGCAAAGACTTCGCAGAAGACCTTGACTTTAACATTAAAAGTAACTTCCTATGAATAAGGTTTCGTAAAATTCTGTGCTGTGGCTGTGCAGCGGTTGCATCGAAATCTAAAATACGTGGAACCAATATAAGATAACTCTGCGGCCATGATTGATAAAGGATCGGTTCAAAGGGTACTTGCTTCCTGTAAGGTTTCATGAAATTCTTTGCAGCAGTTGCGGAGAAGAAATCGAAAATGTGAAGGACGCCAGCCAAAGCGCTATTGGCTCGGGCTAGCTAGTTTCAGTCAATCATAATCCATGGCGGCCATCTTGAATTTCCGATCGAGTCAAAGCAAACTTGGTACAGGACATTTACTACTTGCTTCCTGTAAGAATGTGTGAAATTCTTTGCAGCCGTTCGAAGGAATTGAAAATGTAAAATAGTTAACGATGGACGGACGGACAGTGCGCTTGACAATACATGTAGGTTACTTGCGCTTCGCTCAGGTGAGCTACACCCCCCCCCTCCCCCCGGATCAGGATCTTGAGTACCTTTGAGGAAGTTGTGAAGAAGACGAAAAATCTTTCAGCCAATCAGAGTCGTTGGTGGCCACATTTATTGACGGTTCGGCTTATACAAGAGGCCCAAATGGGCAACATCGCTTACCTGAATTGCAAACTGAAATAAAAGAATGATAGTGGAAATTTGGTGGAGGCCCTTTAGTATACTTGCTTCCTTTAAGGTTTCATGAAATTCTAATCATCAGTTTTGAAGAAGTCGAAAATGCATCAGCAAATCAGAGCCCTCGATGGCCATATTTGTTGACCGATCGGCACGAAAAACATAAACTTGGTAGAGGACTTCGAGTACTTGCTTCCTGTAAGGTTTCGTAAAATTCTGTGTAGCGGTTGCAGAGGAGAAGTAGAAAATGCGTCAGCAAATCAGAGCCCTCTGCGGCCATATTTGTTGACCGATCGTCAAGAAACACAAATTTAGAAGAGGACCTTGAGTACTTGTTTCCTGTAATGTTTCATGAAATTCTTAGCAGCAGTTGCAGAGAAGTCGAAAATGCACCAGCCAATAAGAGCCCATATTTGTTGACCGATCGGCACGAAAAACAAAAAATTGGTAGAGGACCTTGAGTTCTTGCTTCCTATTAGGTTTCGTGAAATTCTGCGAAGTGGTTGCAGAGGAAAAGCCGAAAATGCGTCAGCCAATCAGAGCCCTCGGCAGCAACATTTGTTGACCGATCGAGACGAAAAAAAACAAACTTGGTAGAGGACCTCGAGTACTTGGTTCCTGTAAGGTTTCGTGAAATTCTTAGCAGTTACAGAACAGAAGTAAAAAATGCGTCAGCCAATCAGAGCCCTCGGTGGCCATATTTGTTGACCGATCGACACGAAAAACCCAAACTTGGTAGAGGACCTTAAGTACTTGCTTCCTGTAAAGTTTCGTGAAATTCTATGCAGCGGTTACAAAGATGTAAAATGTTAAAAGTTACCGACGGACGGCGCGCTATGACAATAGAAGCTCAGGTGAGCTAAAACACATTCTTAGTAGAGGACCTTGAACTCTGGCTTCCTTTAAGGTTGTAGTGTCATTTTACATAGTGCTTCGAAAGAACCTGAAAATGCGTCGGCCAACCACAGTTGTTGACCGATCGGCTTGTAAAATATTTTATAAAGGAAAAGGAGTGTAGGTTTGCTTCTTGCAAGAATTGATGAAATTTTGTACAGCGGTTGCGGAGAAGACTTGTCAACAAATCAGAGCTCGCAGCAGCCGCATTTGACGACTGATCGGCTCGAATAACACAAACTCGTAGTTGATAGAGGCCCTTGAGCACTTGGTTCCTCTAAGGTGTCATGTACTTACATATAAGTGCAGCTTTTACAGAGAAGCTGAAAGTGTAAAGTGTGTAGACGAGAAGACGGAGACCTGACGGCAAGGTTTGACAGTAGTTCACTTAAGCCTTTCGATAAGGCGAGCTAAAAAGCGTGAACTTTTTAACAGCCCTGTTTACACGACGAAAAAACAACAGCCTGGGTTTAATGCGCATTAAATCGAATTTAATGCGCATTAGATTTTAGCTGCGTTCACACAAGGAATCTAATGCGCATTAGTTTAATTCGCATTAGATTTAATGCGCATTAGATTTTGCCGTGTGAACGCATAGCGAATCTAATTCGCATTAAATCTGGCGCATGCGTAATTATGAATTACTAGAATTCTACAGTACATTTCCATCATAACTGGGCACTTTTAATCACCCTTGGACCTCGAAATATAATAGAAGAGGTAAAAATACTTGATTTCATTCACAATGAACTGCGTCTCTTAACTTACGTAGAGTAACATTATATTATGACGTCATTTTATCTCACAATGACGTCATGCAATGCATGCATAAGCCCACCTTACGAAGAGGTAAATTATTATGAGCAAAACAACATACAGGCATGCATTCGACCCTTTTACTATCTAAAGTATGCGGCTCTCGCCTCGGTGCAAATTTACCAAAATCTAATGCGCATTAGAATGTGTCGTGTGAACGCAATGCGAATCTAATTCGCATTAGAATAAAACGCATCAAATCTAATGCTAATAATAATAGCCAATAATACTAGTACATAAAATCATTGTTACTTTATTTTTGATACAGGTGTTGTGAGAGACATGATAGATGTTACCATTCAGTTAGATGTTACTTCTCAGCACAATTCATCACTTTTAACATGGACTGTCAGAATGGAACATGTAGATGTACAGGTAAAAACCAAATGTCATTATATAGAAGTCACTAAATAGTGGGGAAAGATAACAAATTCTCTATTGAAACATAATTATGAAAGTTCAGATACTAACTTTCGCCTACCTCAAGTCATCAACAATTAATGAAATGCTATAGTTTTCATTGAAATTTCCTTGGCGTTATTATTTGTGAAACAATAAAGCCTTAAGTCCCATTTCGAGCAAGTAATGAGGATGATGCTGCAGAACTTAAATTGGCAATATATATTTTTTTGCAGATCGAAATCCATGTTTGCGTGACGTATGTCAGTGTGAGGTTGGATTGGCAGAATGTATGCGCGGGAAAATGATAAATGATATGTACCGGAGATACAATAGGACTAAATGTGTATTATAGTGAATTTTACACATTCAAACGATAGTGACTGAAAATTGGATGGATGTCCGAGAAAAACTTTAAACTCTCAGAATGCACCAATTTAGTTGAGTCTTCGGCTTGAAAGGGGAATTCAGTCACAACAGTGTTTAGACTTCGATATGCAATATAAAATTGAGCCTAAAATGCGTTTTTACGAAATTTTAAAGACAAGTCATCAAATTTTATTGGATTCTTTCAATGGGCAAAATATTTGAACTTTCCCGTTCTAAGAAATTGCTTATCATGTGAACGCTTGACCTACGATTACCGGGCACCCTGTATCCTTACAACCACATTTTCTCTGACATAGAGTTACTACAGATACGTGTATTAACAGAAGTGTATTCACATCTGATGGAAAGGAGCACTGGTTTTTATGATCTGATGGTTCTACGGGTAGGATAAACACTGGTATTTTGGTGCATTACTTGCCATTTGTAATGTATTGTATTATATTGTATGTGAGTGTATGATTTTTGTTTTTACTCCCCTGTAATTTATGTTTTGCTAATAAAAACAAATTTTGTACCACTGTCTGGACAAATTATTGTTGTTTAAGAAAAGAATACGTGTATTCTACAGCACATATAAACATAGGTAATCACAGATTACGAAGCTCACCTCGTGACAGCAAAATTCAATTCAAACATATTTCTTAGTACATGTATATTGGCTTTTAAAGGCAAAACCACTCAAGCAGAAAAAGTAGGTAAAGGTCATTTTATGAAAGTTTGATCAAAGATACATCCAATATGCAAGTTTGGTACATGTAGCAGTTATACTTTGCTCAATATTGGCTTTATAGAGCAAAACCACTCAAGCGGAAAAAGTAGGTCAAGGTCATTTTATGAAAGATTGATCAAAGATACATCCAATATGCAAGTTTGGTACATGTATCACTTATACTTTGCTCAATATTGGCTTTTAAAGGCAAAATCACTCAAGCGGAAAAAGTAGGTCGAGGTCATTTTATGAAAGTTTGATCAAAGATACATCCAATATGCAAGTTTGGTACATGTAGCAGTTATACTTTGCTCAATATTGGCTTTATAGAGCAAAACCACTCAAGCGGAAAAAGTAGGTCAAGGTCATTTTATGAAAGATTGATCAAAGATATATCCAATATGCAAGTTTAGTACATGTATCACTTATACTTTGTTCAATATTGGCTTTTAAAGGCAAAATCACTCAAGCGGAAAAAGTAGGTCGAGGTCATTTTATGAAAGTTTGATCAAAGATACATCTAATATGCAAGTTTGGAACATCTAGCACTTATACTTTGCTCAATATTGGCTTTTAAAGGCAAAATCACTCAAGCGGAAAAAGTAGGTCAAGTTCATTTTATGAAAGTTTGATCAAAGATACATCCAATATGCAAGTTTGGTACATGTAGCACTTATACTTTGCTCAATATTAGCTTTTAAAAGCGAAATCACTCAAGTGGAAAAAGTAGGTCAGATGCTGCATCCGATGCATGGGTCCATCTCGGCATCCAAAGATGAATCACTTGTGCAAGTTTGGTTACTGTAGCATTAGTACTTTGTCAGATACTGAGCTACCCCAAACTTCTGATCCAAATCACTCAAGCGGAAAATGTAGGTCAGATGCTGCATACGATGCATGGGTTAACCTCAGCATCCAAAGATGAATCACTTGTGCAAGTTTGGTTACTGTAGCATCAGTACTTTGTCAGATACTGAGCTACCCCAAACTTCTTAACCAAGTCACTCAAGCGGAAAATGTAGGTCAGATGCTGCATACGATGCATGGGTTCACCTCAGCATCCAAAGATGAATCACTTGTGCAAGTTTGGTTACTGTAGCATCAGTACTTTGTCAGATACTGAGCTACCCCAAACTTCTTAACCAAGTCACTCAAGCGGAAAATGTAGGTCAGATGCTGCATACGATGCATGGGTTCACCTCAGCATCCAAAGATGAATCACTTGTGCAAGTTTGGTTACTGTAGCATCAGTACTTTGTCAGATACTGAGCTACCCCAAACTTCTTAACCAAGTCACTCAAGCGGAAAATGTAGGTCAGATGCTGCATACGATGCATGGGTTCACCTCAGCATCCAAAGATGAATCACTTGTGCAAGTTTGGTTACTGTAGCATCAGTACTTTGTCAGATACTGAGCTACCCCAAACTTCTTAACCAAGTCACTCAAGCGGAAAATGTAGGTCAGATGCTGCATACGATGCATGGGTTCACCTCAGCATCCAAAGATGAATCACTTGTGCCAGTTTGGTTACTGTAGCATTAGTACTTTTTCAGATACTGAGCTACCCCAAACTTCTTAACCGGACGCGGACGCGGACGCGTGGGGTTATAGCATAAGCTCACTCAACTTCATCGAGGTGAGCTAATAAAACCAAATCCACCTGATTACTTTTGTTTCAAGAATTATGACCAGTAGAAAGAACTTTGAAACAGAGATAAAGTAACTTTGTTATTTGTGTCAGTGCACCATGCCTCTGTGTAAACATTCAGGTAGGCACATACCGCGTTTCAAAATGTGATTAATGCAAACGTAGGAATATGTTTGTTGACTTTAATAAATCGAAATTCTAGTTTATGATTTTGAAATGGAGTTAAAATTGAATATTCATTTCCTTCTAATATAGTGTAATTAAAGATGACAAAGCTCATCCAACAATATTTGAGGCTCATAATTTGACTATGAAAATATACAGGATAAGGTCACGGTTTAAAATTTTGACACTATTGTCATCATAAAAGCCTTGGTCTGAAAAGCAGGTCAAAATCAAGGGTCAAGGTCACTAGGTCAAACATTTGGTACCAATGCATAGGTCTTGTCATAAGGCCTACATGTGATATGTATTACTTTTAAAGTTTGGTCATTACGAAAGGTTTCAGAAGTAGGTTGAACTCCATGTCACATGTCAAACAATTGGCCATTACGAAAGGTTTCAGAAGTAGGTTGAACTCCATGTCACATGTCAAACATTTTGATACAGAAAGAAAAGTTTTGCATGAAGGAATACGCACTTTAAATATAAATACCCCATCACATACCGTTTAAAGTTTTTCAGAACTGAGTAAAACTACCATTCTTTTCATAAACAAAAGGCAATATTGAAATCTGTAATCACTGGTACACATACAACGCTAAATATGAGATTCTATTCTTTATCTATAAGATATAATTTCATAATAACAATTCAGAGAAATAACACATTATAATATTATTATAAAACTAACAAGTATTAAATTTGTTATTTGACATATTTTGTAGTTATCATACTACCTGATAAAATTATATTAACTCCATAATTATTGGAAGATGTATAAAATCTAAGAAATGTATTCAAGGGTAGGATGTTTGTGAAGTATTGATGCCCTACATTTGACTGCATCCAGAAAAATAGACGTCTGTGGTAAGGGAGTAACTTTGGACAAACAATTAGACAAGGGAGTAGTGGAGCACAAGACAAACAGACATGTTTGGTAGGGGAGGTACTTGCTCATCTGGCATGTTTGAAGAATGACACAATATTACCACACTTCATAGCACCATTACTTTGTCCTTGTAGGACAGACAGACACATGTGGTATGAGAATTACTCTATCATCCGGCATGTTTGAAGAATGACACAATATTACCACACTTCATGGTACCATTACTTTGTCTTCTTCTCTTGGAGCTTTTGGGACTAGGACTACTTAGAGATCTGTAAATGCAAATAGCGAAGTTTCATAAATAACTGATGTAATGTGAAAAGCTAGTGAAATATACAAAAATAGCAATCCAAGGAATGCTTGTGTCGCCTGCGAAGCGGTTTGATTATTATTCTAGAAAGTGGATCAAATTATTGGTATCAGTAGAAAAGTCTTGTCAAATGAAATTCATTTGAAATATCAGACCTCTTAATTACAAATTAAAAGTTATGGTCATTCTAAAATTTTCAGTACAGAGTGTCAATCATTTGGGTCAAGGTCACTACATAAACATAGGTAATCACAGATTACGAAGCTCACCTCGTGACAGCAAAATTCAATTCAAACATATTTCTTAGTACATGTATATTGGCTTTTAAAGGAAAAATCACTCAAGCAGAAAAAGTAGGTCAAGGTCATTTTATGAAAGTTTGATCAAAGATACATCCAATATGCAAGTTTGGTACATGTAGCAGTTATACTTTGCTCAATATTGGCTTTATAGAGCAAAATCACTCAAGCGTAAAAAGTAGGTCAAGGTCATTTTATGAAAGACTGATCAAAGATACATCCAATATGCAAGTTTGGTACATGTATCACTTATACTTTGCTCAATATTGGCTTTTAAAGGCAAAATCACTCAAGCGGAAAAAGTAGGTCAAGGTCATTTTATGAAAGTTTGATCAAAGATACATCCAATATGCAAGTTTGGTACATGTAGTAGTTATACTTTGCTCAATATTGGCTTTATAGAGCAAAATCACTCAAGCGGAAAAAGTAGGTCAAGGTCATTTTATGAAATATTGATCAAAGATACATCCAATATGCAAGTTTGGTACATGTATCACTTATACTTTGCTCAATATTGGCTTTTAAATGCAAAATCACTCAAGCGGAAAAAGTAGGTCAAGGTCATTTTATGAAAGTTTGATCAAAGATACATCTAATATGCAAGTTTGGAACATCTAGCACTTATACTTTGCTCAATATTGGCTTTTAAAGGCAAAACCACTCAAGCGGAAAAAGTAGGTCAAGGTCATTTTATGGAAATTTGATCAAAGGTACATCCAATATGCAAGTTTGGTACATGTAGCACTTATACTTTGCTCAATATTGGCTTTTAAAAGCGAAATCACTCAAGTGGAAAAAGTAGGTCAGATGCTGTATCCGATGCATGGGTCCATCTCGGCATCCAAAGATGAATCACTTGTGCAAGTTTGGTTACTGTAGCATTAGTACTTTGTCAGATACTGAGCTACCCCAAACTTCTTAACCAAGTCACTCAAGCGGAAAATGTAGGTCAGATGCTGCATCCGATGCATGGGTTCACCTCAGCATCCAAAGATGAATCACTTGTGCAAGTTTGGTTACTGTAGCATTAGTAGTTTGTCAGATACTGAGCTACCCCAAACTTCTTAACCAAGTCACTCAAGCGGAAAATGTAGGTCAGATGCTGCATCCGATGCATGGGTTCACCTCAGCATCCAAAGATGAATCACTTGTGCAAGTTTGGTTACTGTAGCATCAGTACTTTGTCAGATACTGAGCTACCCCAAACTTCTTAACCAAGTCACTCAAGCGGAAAATGTAGGTCAGATGCTGCATACGATGCATGGGTTCACCTCAGCATCCAAAGATGAATCACTTGTGCCAGTTTGGTTACTGTAGCATTAGTAGTTTGTCAGATACTGAGCTACCCCAAACTTCTTAACCAAGTCACTCAAGCGGAAAATGTAGGTCAGATGCTGCATCCGATGCATGGGTTCACCTCAGCATCCAAAGATGAATCACTTGTGCCAGTTTGGTTACTGTAGCATTAGTACTTTGTCAGATACTGAGCTACCCCAAACTTCTTAACCGGACGCGGACGCGGACACGGACGCGGACACGGACGCGGACGCGGACGCGGACGCGGACGAGTAGGGTTATAGCATAAGCTCACTCAACTTCGTCGAGGTGAGCTAAAAATTGGTAACAAAAAGGTCTCATCATAAGAAATATTAAAGACCTATCACCTACCAATTAAAATATATATACAACCTTAGAAGGTCAAATAGCTAGGTCAAGGTCAAAAGGTAAAAAATTATACTATGTGTAGAATGGCATTGTTACAAAGAAAATACATGTGAAATATCAAAGCCCTATTACCTACCAATCAAAAGATATAGCCAATATTACTTTTCTTGCAAAGTAGATCAAATATCTAGATCAAGGTCAAAAGGTCAAATATTATGGTCTGTGTAGAAAGGTCTTGTCACAAGGAATACACATGTGAAATACCAAACCCCTTTCACTTACAAATCAAATGATATATCCATTCTTAATTTTTTTTAAAAGTAGGTCAAATATAAAGGTCAAGGTCAATTGGTAAAAAATAATGGTATGTGTAGGAAGGTCTTGTCACAAGGAATACACATGTGAAATATCAAAGCTCTATCACTTACCAATCAAAAGATATAGTGAATCTTATCTTTTTTTCAAAAGTAGGTCAAATATCGAGGTCAAGGTCACAAGGTCAAAAATTATGGTATGTGTTGAAACGTCTTGCCACAAGGATTGCACATGTGAAATATAATTTTTTTGAAAAGTAGGTCAAATATGTAGGTCAAGGTCACTAGGTCAAAAATTATGGTATGTGTAGGAAGGTCTTGTCACAAGAAATACACATGTGAAATATCAAAGCCCTATCACTTACCAATCAAAAGTTATGGGCTGTGACACCCAAAGTGAGACAGACAGACAGACCGACTGACGGACGTACTGACAGACGGACGGACGGACAACGGACAAAGTGATCCCTAAGTGTCGCTAACACAAAAATGTTCCGAAGAAAGGACAAATATATTTGAAAGGGTAATTACTCAAGTAAGGTTCCATAAATAAATCTATGGAAAAAGGGTTATTGCAGGAAAATAATTTGATCATAAATTTTACACATTCAGATAAGGTATTACAGATTCTAAACTGGAAAGATTGTGTACAAATGTAATGCAAAATATAGTATAAACTAGATGGCTACTGTTGCAAGCAACAGACGGATTCCTCCTTTATTAGACCTTCCTCGGAACTGAATTGTTAAAATCCGAATAAAGAAGATGGAAAAAAGAATAGTTGCTTTAGTACCTTATTCACTTCAGCAAATGAGTCAAAAGAGCTTATGTCTAATTTGGGACTCTTATCTATTTATCAACAAAATAGAAGAAAAAAATAATAAATACCTTTCATGTTTACGAAAGCTTTAAACTCCATGCACAATCAATATCTATTCCTTTACAATGACTTTCTCAAAAAAGAATTGCACAATGATTTTGCAATGAGATAATTCCTATTAATAGAAAATTACAACAACATGAAACTACTGATATGTAATGCTACTAAGAAACAGAGAACAAGAATAAAAGAGTTATCTATCTTACTATGTAAAGTTTAATTAAGAAGTACTACTTGTGTGAAGCATAAATAGTTCAGGGCAAAATCCTGTGAATTCTACAAGAGTAAATGTTTGTTATGACCTTGAAAAAGTTAATTTGACCTTTAACCAAGGTCATTGATAAAAGATAAGCATTTGAATTTATTCACATCAAGAGTCCTTTTAATCTAATCAAAGCTCAATATTTTATCAACAAAAGTCTGTTGTGACCTTGAAATCGAACAAATGACCTTGGGTCAAGGTCAAGGTGAAAGGACTTGATGCAAGGAATATTTGCGCCAAGTTTGAACTCTCAAGGTCAAATGGTCTTTGTTCTATAGGCAAAAGTTTGTTGTGACCTTGAGAATCAAAATTTGACCTTGGGCCAAGGTCAAGGTGAAAGGGCTTGGATCAATGATTGTATTTATGCAGTTTGAACTGTCAAGGTCAAATAGTCTTTGTTCCATAGGCAAAAGTTTGTTGTGACCTTGAGAATCATAATGTGACCTTGAAACTAGGTCATCATCAATGACTACCTATAAGTAGCCTACCATCCAAGTTTCAACTCAAAATCTCAAAAACTGTAGAAATTGGCACTGTGCCAATTTAAAGTTCCATTTTCAACTCGGAATAGCGCGAAAACCGTAAATATTTTATGGAGCATGTAAGCGTATAAAAGTTTGCAAATTTCCCAAAGAACATTTTAAAACAAATTTCGTTCAAATCGTACGGTTAGTTTAGGAGTTATAAGTGTTTAAAGATTTGACCTGTGGTGACCTCTAGCGGGGGCATACGTGAATTTTTCGACGACAAATTTTTTTTACCTCTAGATCTTTATATGCTCTTTCACATGATACTTCTTGTTTTATCATAAGAAGTGGCACTTTTTTGTACAGTCACTGGAACGATCTGGGGGTAAGAATAATAATAATAAGAATAATAATAAGAACTAGATGGCTACTGTTGCAAGCAACAGACGGATTCCTCCTTTATTTGACCTTCCTCGGAACTGAAATGTTAAAATCCGAATAAAGAAGATGGAAAAAAGAATAGTACCTTTAGTACCTTATTCACTTCAGCAAATGATTCAAAAGAGCTTATGTCTAACTTGGGACTCTTATTTATTTATCAACAAAATAGAAGAAAAAAAAATAGTTGCCAGAGTCACCTAATGCTCGACTGCATAGCATAATATCTCTCATGACAGCCAATTTATTTAAACTCCCTTTCTCAGGCAACAACATATATCTCATCATAAATCACTGAAGCAGAAAAAGTAGGTCAAGGTCAGATTTCAATAGTCAAACCCAAGATGCATCCAATATGCAAGTCTGGTGCATGTAGCACTTATAGTTAGCTCAATATTGCCAATTTAAAGCAAGATCACTGAAGC
This sequence comes from Pinctada imbricata, assembly GCA_033119305.1. Lineage (NCBI taxonomy): Eukaryota > Metazoa > Mollusca > Bivalvia > Pterioida > Pteriidae > Pinctada > Pinctada imbricata. The sequence continues at coordinate 63,664,283 of VSWD01000007.1, forward strand.
GGAAAAAGTAGGTCAAGGTCATATTTCAATAGTCTAACCCAAGATGCATCCAATATGCAAGTCTGGTGCATGTAGCACTTATACTTTTCTCAATATTGGCTTTTAAAGGTAAAATAATTCAAGCGGAAAAAAGTAGGTCAAGGTCATTTTATGAAAGTTTGATCAAAGATACATCCAATATGCAAGTTTGGTACATGTAGCACTTATACTTTGCTCAATATTGGCTTTTAAAGGCAAAATAATTCAAGCGGAAAAAAGTAGGTCAAGGTCATTTTTTGAAAGTTTGATCAAAGATACATCAAATATGTAAGTTTGGTTCATGTAGCACTTATACTTTGCTCAATATTGGCTTTAAAAGGTAAAATAATTCAAGCGGAAAAAAGTAGGTCAAGGTCATTTTTTGAAAGTTTGATCAAAGATACATCAAATATGTAAGTTTGGTTCATGTAGCACTTATACTTTGCTCAATACTGGCTTTTAAAGGCAAAATCATTCAAGCGGAAAAAAGTAGGTCAAGGTCATTTTATGAAAGTTTGATCAAAGATACATCCAATATGCAAGTTTGGTACATGTAGCACTTATACTTTGCTCAATATTGGCTTTTAAAGGTAAAATCATTCAAGCGGAAAAAAGTAGGTCAAGGTCATTTTATGAAAGTTTGATCAAAGATACATCCAATATGCAAGTTTGGTACATGTAGCACTTATACTTTGCTCAATATTGGCTTTTAAAGGCAAAATCATTCAAGCGGAAAAAAGTAGGTCAAGGTCATTTTTTGAAAGTTTGATCAAAGATACATCAAATATGTAAGTTTGGTACATGTAGCACTTATACTTTGCTCAATATTGGCTTTTAAAGACTTTATTGCTATCTTAACATTTACCTTATCATCTCAACATTTGCCTTATCATTTGAAATAATTTCAAAAATCCCAACCCCAGGGGCTATATCCTCATCTGGATATATTAAATGATGTATAATTAAACATTTGCAACAAAAAAAACCAACAGAATATGAATATAGGAAAGGTAAATGTGTAATCTTAACATTTACCTTATCATCTAGTTCGGACGACGCCGACGCGGACGCCGACGCCGACGCCGACGCCGGGGGTATTGCAATAGCTCTTTTGCACTAAAGTGCAGTCGAGCTAAAAATGATAAATACCTTTCATGTTTACGAAAGCTTTTTGAAAACTCCATGCTCTATCAATATCAACCCCTTTACAATTACTTTCTCAAAACAGAATTGCACAATGATTTTGCAATGAGATAATTTCTATGAATAGAAAATGACAACAACAAGAAAGTACAGATATGTAATGCTACTAATAAAAAAAAATAGAAAGAGAACAAGAATAAAAGAGTTATCTTTCTTATACTATGTGAAGTTCAAATAAGAAGGACTATTTGTGTGAGAAATAAATAGTATAGGACAAAAAGTGTGAATTCTACAAGAGTAAATGATTGTTATGACCTTGAGAATGATTATTTGGCCTCGAACCAATGTCATAGATGAAAGATAAGTATTGTGATTATTCTCATCATGATTGATCTTAATCTGAGCAAAGTTCAATGTCGAATCAACCAAACTCTGTTGTGACCTTGAAATCGAACAAATGACCTTGTGTCAAGATCATGGTGAAAGGGTTTGAGGCAAGGAATATTTGTGTGTAAAGGTTGAACTGCCAAGGTCAAACAGTCTTTGTTTTATAGACTAAAGTTTGTAGGGACCTTGGGAATGAGAATTTGACCTTGGGTCAAGGTCAAGGTGAAAGAGCTGGGCCCAAGCATTATATGTATAAAATGTGAACTCTGAATGTCAAATAGTCTTTGTTCTATAGGCAAAAGTTTCCTGTGACCTTGAGAATGAAAATTTGACCTTGGGTCAAGGTCAAGGTGAAAGAGCTTGACTGAACAATTATGTGTATGAAGTTTGAGCTCTGAAGGTTAAATAGTCTTTAATCTATAGACAAAACTTTGTTTTGACCTTGAGAATCTGAATTTGACCTTGGATCAAGGTCAAGGTGAAAGAGCTTGGTTTAATGATAATATGTATGAAGTTTGAACTCTGAAGGTCAAAAGGTTTTTGTTCTATAGGCAAAAGTTTGTTGTGACCTTGAGAATACAAATTTGACCTTGAAAGTAGGTCAACATTAAATGTCTACCTATAAGTAACCTACCATCCAAGTTTCAACTCAAAATCTCAAAAACTGTAGAAATTGGCACTGTGCCAATTTAAAGTTCCATTTTCAACTCGAAATAGCGCTAAAACCGTAAATATTTTATCGAGCATGTAAGCGTATAAAAGTTTGCAAATTTCCCAAAGAACAAAATAAAACAAATTTCGTTCAAATCGTACGGTTAGTTTAGGAATTATAAGTGTTTAAAGATTTGACCTTTGATGACCGCTAGCGGGGGCATTGGTAGGCTTATCGACAAACAAAAAATAGTTAAAGAAGATCTTGGTATGCTCTTTCCGATGGTACCATCCGTTTTGCTCTGTGTTAAAAGACCTTTGAATAAAGTCTCTGGAAATGATGAGGGGGTAAGAATAAAAATAATAATAATAAGAACTAGATGGCTACTGTTGCAAGCAACAGACGGATTCCTCCTTTATTAGACCTTCCTCGGAACTGAAGTGT